>CM076572.1:1308271546-1308871546 GCA_034641835.2 Pinus albicaulis
TGGAATCCACAAACTAAGGGCAAGGTTGAGGGCTTTCAGTCCATTGGGCTATGGAGTCAAAGGATGGCTTTACTGGATTTCTATTCTACGCACAAGATGGTATTACAGGGCAAGATAGCTAGACAGAGAACAATCCTTAAAATTTAAAGTGGGTGGGATGATCTTGAAGGGATGAAAGGCAACTAAGAATCTTTCACCATGTTCAGAGGAAGAAGTGGATCGACTACAAACAAAGAGCAATAAAGGATTCCTTATTATAGCAATCGACAGTGATTAAATTAGCGAAACAGGAGCATTTAAGATTTCATGCTTATAGCTAATTTAGAAGAAAACATTTAGGAACAATCACATTTGAAAACAGAGTACAATTAAGCAAATTCTGTTTCAATCTCTTATGTAAATTATTCAGAAATGGATATGATGGTATTAAAACTAATATAAAATTTCAGACAAAAGGTAGAAACACTTATTGAACTGTAGTCCAACACATGAATCCTGCAACAAGTCCAGTGCTTTCAAATCGTCATCCAGCAAGCCACAAGTAAATTTCTCCAAAAGCTTTTATTCCGAAAATCTCAATGTTACAGTAGAGTAATAGAATCCACCCCAAATGCTTCCAAGAGTGGAGTATTTATACAAATTCTAAACTAAAATATCTTGAAACAAATATCAAAATTGGTTCACAAATCTCCCCAACTATTTACATAAATAGAACTAAAGTAAAGGACACTCAAACTATTTGGCACTATTTTTGATGGATAGGTGATGACAAAGAGGAGAATTCGAATTTGATCCAAATCTTAGTTGATGATGAGGCATCCAAGTCACTAACTGCTTCCTTTCTTTGTGCAATCTGCTCCAACAATTCTGCAAACTTAGGGTCCAATGATATCTTCGTATTTCTCAATCCGTAATAGATATGTAAAAATTGAAAGAGGTTATTGTGGATTAATATGTTGGTGAGATAAACCTCTTTCAGTTTCCCAAAATTCCTCTCCAGCTGTGCATAATATTCTCTGTAAAAAATATGTGTAAAACAGAGTTTTACAGAGTCTGAAAAATGGCCTGTAAAGATGCGCATGTATCTCTCATTATAAAACCACTGTGCAAAAACTGAGATAGGTTTTTGTAGATGGGCCTCTTAGGAACAAAAACCTCCTTCAGTTTTGTGAAATGTATTTCTAATTGGCCACAATATTCTCTTCAAAATGATGACTTGACTGTAATTTTCTGCAAAGAGTGCTTTTCAACATTGTTTAATATTTCCAAAACCATAATAGCTGTTAGGAAAGTGAGAGAGGTTTTTGTAGATGGTACTCTTAAGAACATAAACCTCCTTCATTTTTTCAAAATTCATCTTGTATTGGTCACAATATTTTCTGCAAAATAATGACTAAAACATGTAATTTCTGCAAAAATGTTCCTTCTTGTTATGTTTTTTCATCTTTTTACTTTCTTGCTCTTTTGACTGTTTTACTTTCACTTTAGACAAACTTCAATTTTGGTGAAAGTACTGTCATTTATTTTTACCATTTTACTGCCTCTGTAACTTCATTTTTACTGTTTACCTTTGACTGCTCTGTAACTTCATTTTTACTGTTTACCTTTGACTGCTCTGTAACTTTGTTTTGACTTTTCACTCTGACTTTTACCTGATACACTTTATCCACTGATACTCTTTGATTTTGATACGCTTTGACTTGGGGATAAAACTGCTTTCTGATTTGGATCCTAATTGGCATGATAGCAGTGGATAATTTCTGGGAAAATAAGGACTGAGGGGATGAGATATCTCGGGAAATTGGATTCCCACAACCCTATAAGATCTTGCCCTTTTGAGAATTCGTCTCTGCAGCGACAGAAGCTCAATCGGGGACTTTCATCGAAACCCAGGTCTTTTATTTGGAAATCTTCATCTATCAGAGGTAGATAGTCCAAATCACGGTGAGGAGCATTCAATGGAGTGATATTTAGGGCTGTCGGGACCTCCATTTTGGTTCTTGTGGATTCAAAATGGAGGTTTTCGTTTTTTCTTACAGACCGGACGGGATATATGAAACGGAGGAAATTGGAACAATTTACAGGTTTGGGGGGCAATTTCACAGGTTTAAAATCTTCAGGGAGGACTCAGCAATGATTTTTAACCACTTTCTAATCGAAAAAACAAAGGAAACTGAGTTTTTCGTGCAGTCGGGGCGTAAAGGATAAATACCTGTTTTTAGACGGAAACTGGTTCTTTAACAGGTAACAGGCAATGGCGGGACTGTTCTTCAACACGGGCGCAGCAGAATTTTGGGGCGAAATGATCAATTACAGTGGAAATTTGAAAATCGCAGCGGGAGCACGGTCATTCTCAGAATAATGAAAATAACTGAAAAACACGAAAAATGGCTTATTTACAAGTAAAAAGGGTTTTTTGTTTTTTCCGAGGTGATGACGTCATTGACGTACGGGGTGACGTAGGGAAGTGGGGCCGGTGGTATGCGGTAAGCGGTAAGCGGTGAGCCCGCACCGTTTATGGACGAAGGTGGTAAAGGACGCGGGGGGAGCGATTCCATAGTTTTAACGCCACGTGGAATGCTGACTTTTCAAAAACCGCCCATCCCCCGCTGGTTAACATGCTGGCAAGGGATGGGCAGCGGGATTGATGATCACCGTTGATCAACGAACGGATGATCCAACGGCTGAAATGGATGGGGACTTGTGCGATTTCAAAGGTGGGCCCGTCAAGGTCTAAAAAGGTTTTAATGCGTAATGTAATCATCCCGGGGAAAAGTTAATAGGCGGCAATGGTTGTTAATTAGTCCAAATGATTAATTAACCCCGTGAAATTATGAAATGGATTGCGGCGGAGCGTGGCCAGGTGGAATGCCACGTGGAATGCTGACGGTGGCATAGACTTTCGCAAAGTTTATTGATATGTTTTGGTATTAAACATACTTGTCGTATGTCTAAAGTTTTTTTGTATATATTTTATTATATGATGAATGAATTAATATAATTAATTCATCATAGGGGCGGAATTTATATATAAGGCTATAGTTTTAACCAAAGGGCTTATAAAGCGGGGCGTTTATTTTAAATGTGCGGGAATATATACTTTGGTAAAACATTATAATAAAGGGTTTTGGGGATATTTATTAGAAAAGGGAGTTATATACTTAGGAAAAGGGATTTTACTAGGGATTTAATATAGTAAAATAAAATGTTAATATGAAAAAGGACAAGGAAAATCAAACATCTTTGTACATCTAAGAAAGTGATAACTTATGAAGTAAATTGCAACATTTTATCTTCAACACTTAAACTTAGAATAACAAGTTGTTTTGAGGAATTTTATGGAATATTGCATCAGTTTCCTAAGTAAAATAGGATTTTACTTAGGAAAAGGTTAAAGATGGAAGATAATCAATGATGGATTATTTCAAGTGCTTAGGTCTTTTGATCATTAGGCCGAGGGTCCGGTCCCTCCAGAAGTCAAGAAAATGCCTTGAGCCCCTTTGATCTCCAATTACCTTAGTACTTTTGGGGAAATTAGTAAAACTCTTGAGGGGGAAAAATGATGAGGGAGGTTAATGAATTTGACTTTGCTTGCTGTGATTTTCCAGTGTATTTCCTGCTTCAGTACTTATGATGAAAGTAAATGATTAACCAACATGTAGCAGCACCATTCATCAGATAACATTTTGCAGCACCATCTACCTACCCTATCTACTTAACACTACCATTTTGTCTTCTTTATTGGGGTGCATTTAGACTTGCAAACCCTGATCAATCTTTTCTTTTTACATGATGAATCTATCTATTTCTACCCTTATTACATCCAAGGGCTCAGATTAAACTGTTGAGCACCTCTTATTTACTCTACCTATCTACTTATCTGCCAAGATTAAACTGTTTAGCTAGACATTTATTCTCTAATCTAAAACATGAAATTGAAATATGAGTAAGCCAAGTTTAAACAGTTTGACTTATTCATGAATTGTGGCAAAGGTTTGACAAGCTGCACACAATTGATTTATTACAAAAATGAAATAGCAGTGGCATTTGGATTTGCACACTTTCCTTGGTCTATTTTTTGCTTGGGGTTCATTTCTTTCTCTTTTTGACCATTTTTATTCTTTTTACCCTTTGATCTTTATTTTAGGGTATACCCTCTTTACATTTTTTAAATTTTTTGATTTTTTGGTTTTTTAAGAATATGGAACACCTTTGCTCAAGTAAGAAGGTTTGAACATATTCCATAATTCAATCAAGACAATCATGAAAGATGAAACCTATTGATATAGGAGGCTAACAGCTGGAATGCATCAAGACATCATACATATGTGTAGAAATAGCTGGATTATATCATTATAATAAACAACAAAAATAAAGTACACAATGCTCCAAAGAAGATGCACTCAAGCTAAGAAAAAGTGGCCGGAATAGCTCTAAAACCTAGCACTGGAAATGTTGTGCTGCTACTGCTACTGGTGCTGGAAAATACTGCTTCTGGGAAAAAGAACCATGTGAGGGAGGCTACTAGAGTACTAAAAAGTATCTGATATTTTAACTAGGGACTACTTGAAAAACCTAAAAATACCCAGAAATGGTTTGTCCATATTTTGACTTTGGAATTTCATCCCTTTTTGGGTTGCCAACTGCACTCTTGCTAGCTGACTTATGCAATCGTGTTGGGTAGCTACTGTGACAGGGCTTATCTGAAGATAAAATGACTGTTTTAGGTCTCAATCAACTTAGTGGATGAAGGGATGATCCCATCACCAGATATCAATCTGCAAAACTTGAGATCTATCCCCTCCTCTGAAGCTGCAGTTGGAGGACTACTTAACTACTGGAAGTGACTACGTTATTGCTGTTGGAAATGTTGTCATTGATGGAAAAGGAGGTAGTAGATGCAGAAATAGGAACAGTTACAAGGAGACAAAGACAGATAATGGAGGCAGAGGAAGAAAATACGGAGACAGAGTTGTTATCACAGTAGTAGAGGCAGAGGCAGAGTGACAGTAGTGATAGAGGCAGAGCCACATATGTTATTGCAGAGAAACCGTTGTTATTCCAAAAATATGTACATATATAGATAAACTCCGAGAATCTTTTATACAGCCGGGCATTACACATAACATAATTTTTTTAATGGAGCACTTGTATTCAATTGACATGGAGGTTGTACACATGGTAGGTGCATTATATATATATATATATATATATATATATATATATATGGTTTATATATACGTATACACCGAAGAACTGTGCGTTATATATAACAGAACCATAGTCAAACGCATAAGAATAGACGGAACCGAGAAAAGGAGCGGAACTCTGCGTCAGAGTATAACAGAACCATAGTAAAATATATATATATATATATATAATTTAATGGAGCGGAACCTGGAGCATAGGAGAGAAGTGGAACCAAGAGCTGAATGAATAGTAACGGTGGGTTGGAATGAAACCATGGTTTTTTTCGCACCACCATCCATCGGAAAGCGGTATTGGAGGAATGAGCAGCGATGCTATAGACTATCTGACACGTGTCCCGACCGACATTTCAAAACCATTGTTTAAAGTGCGCCTTCGCGTGTTATACCTCAACTGAAGGCATGAAGCGAAATTAACATACACCGTTGATCCAGGGGCCCAACATCTAACGGTGATCACTCGTAGGACCCGCACGAAGGTTGATGAAAAAGCCCGAAGGTTAAGCCAGGTACGGTGTGTGCGGTTGATTGGCTATTGGTTATATAGGTGGGGCCTGGAGCCAAACGTTTATAATAAATTCATTCACTTAAAAGGTGTATAATGTTAATATAAGGTCACAAAGGTATGAACGTTGGTTAGCGGCATAATATAAATATTGAAAATAATATATATAAACTGGGAGCCAGAATTATAGTCGAAAGTTGCGAATATATTAAAAGGAATATTAAGAGCCACGTAAGCTAAACTGGGAATATGGTTGATTTATGTCAAAACATTGTTGAGTTGCCCAAACTACGGGTCGAGTGCATGACCTAAGGATTTGGAACTAGTGTCTCAAATCTCAGGGATTTGAGATATTAACACTTCAGACTTGTTTATATAAATTTCCAGCGTAGAATAAAGAGAACATGCAAGAGTGAGATTTCCGGATGAGAAAATGGTTGGACACGAAACTTTGAATGCAATTAAAAAGTGGGAGCAGATATTTGTTTTTTTAATAAGGCAAAGCGTTTCCTATAATAAGAAACCAAAGATTATACAGTTTATGGTATATGGTAAAGATTGTGAGCACTGATATATCCGTATGATTAAAAAGGTTTTATAAAAACGCAGAGAATTATTTTAAGTTTGACAAAAATACAGCTATACATACAGCTGTTATATAACTGGAATGAACAAGAAAAATACAGGGATTCAGAAGAGCAATGAACAGGTGAAATGTACAGATGACAGTAAACAAAGATGATGCAGAACAGTTTCTTAACAGTAGTAGAAAAAGACAAAATCCAGTAAAGCCAAAGTTCAGAAGAGGAGCTGAGTGATATTGAAATATGTAATTAAGAATGGGAATGTGAATGATGTAATTATTTTTATTGTTTGTGATGCAAAGGCAAGTATCCTAAGGAAAAGACAAAATCCCACTGTAGCTTGGAAATTTGTACATATTGTAGTAATTCTAAAAAGGAGTTGGAAAAAGGAATAAGAAGACAGAAGCCAAAGAGTCATGACTGTTCACTTCGGATTCCTTGTGAAATACAAACAATCATGTGAGAATCTCTATATATAATATCAATTTTGATAAGCTCAGGTAGAGGAATAGAGGACGAGAGAGCAAATATAGAGAAGGCAGAGTATAGAAGTATAAGGAAGAGAAGATCAAGAAAAGAAGAGCAGAAAGAGAAGCTACAGAACAGAGCTGATATCTGAGGTAAATCAGCAAACATTCAGTTTGTTAAATTGAGGAAGTTGGAACTTCCCTATCAAGTTGCAGCTTGATAGCTGTCAGTTGTAGCTGACTGAGGTTGGAGCCTCCTGTAGGTTGGTGCCTGCAGGAAATTGAAGGGATTTGGTGCTTCCTTGCAAGTTGTAGCTTGCAGAATTGAGGTAGGAGCCTCCTGTAGGTTGGTGCCTGCAGAAAAACAGTGGTGAGAGGGAGTTGGAGCTTGCCTTTGCATCACAACAATAATAAGATGTGGTTTTCTTCCTTTATGGGTTTCCACTTATATCTGGTGTCTCTGTGCATGATGTTTATGTGTTGATCTGATTTATATCATCTGCTTAATACCTGCTGCTCTCATATTAAGTCTGTTGTTCTATTATATTAATACTTGCTGCTCATATTCTAAGATTACTTACATATTAAGCTTGACATGAAATGAAGATGTATGTTAGTTTGAATAAAAGGTTTAAAAATTCCATGAATATGTTAAACTGATTCACCCCCCCCCCTCTCAGTTTAACTAAGAGTTCAACAATTGGTATCAGAGCAGGTTCCTTTGTTCAAGTCTAACAACTGAAAGGAGATCTTAGGTTCCCAAGATGGCTAGTCAAGAAGGAAGCTCAACCAATAAAGCACCTTTCTTCACTGGTGCTAATTATGCCTTCTGGAAAATCAGGATGAGAGCATACATAATGTCCTTAGGATTAGAAGTTTGGGATGCTGTGGAATTTGGTTACTCCACAAAGTCAACTGAGTCAGAGAAAGAAGCTAAACAAAACTTTGTAGCTAATGCAAAAGCAATAGATGCAATCTTGAATGGACTATGTGAAGCTGAGTTTATCAAAGTAATGCACAGTAAGACTGCCAAAGATATGTGGGATACTCTAGAGAATATCCATGAGGGAAATAAAAAGGTAAAGGTTGCCAAACTTCAAGTATATAGAGCCCAGTTTGAAAATTCAAAAATGAATGATGATGAAGATGTTGGTAGCTTCTTCTTAAAAGTTGTAGAAATTTTTAACAATATGAAAGCTCTTGGAGAAACGATGCCAGAAAGTATAATTGTGCAAAAGATTCTAAGATCTCTTCCATCCAGATTTAATCCCAAGGTGTCTGCAATAGAAGAAACAGCTGATTGGGAGACCTTGACCATGAACCAGCTACTTGGAAATCTAACAGCTTATGAGACGAGACTCCCATAGAAGAAGCCAAGTACGAGGGAGGCAGCCTTTAAAACTAAAAAGAAGAAAGAAGAAGAGGAAGACATATGCTCTTGCTTGGATGAAGAAGAGGAAAAAATTGTCAAGAAATTGGATAGAGGCTCAGGTAAATACAAAGGTAAACTTCCTTTCAAGTGCTTTAATTGTGGAAGAGTTGGACACTATGCTGCTAAGTGTCCCCACAAGAAAGTAAGAAATCTAGCTCAAGAATCAGAGAAAAACACATCAAATAACTGGCAGAAAGGAAAGAAATTCAGCAGGAAATCCTTCTATGCTCAACAAGACAGTAGTACATCTAAAGATTCAGATGAATCCTTAAGAGAAGATGGAACCTCTGAATTTTTACTGATGGCCATAAAATATCTTGAAGGAATCTTGCTAGAAGAAGAAGAAGAAGGGGAAGTCGACCTTGAGGGGGAGCTAAGAAGTGCACTGGAGGAGATTGACAGACTCAAATTAAAATGCAGAAAACAAAAAGAGATTCTCCTCAAATGTGTGAAAGAAGAAAAAAATTCAAAAGTGCTCATGCAGCTGAAGGTAAAGCTTGAAGAAGCCAAGAAGATAGAAGATATGTTACTGCAGCAAATCAAGGTTAAAACTCAAGAACAAGAGAAACTGGAAGAAGAAATCGTATGTCTGAGGAAGCAATTAGAAAGTTCTCAACAGAAAGTCTCTATATACCCTTCTCAAATGACAAGCTCTGGTAAGTTGAATGAAATATTGGATGCTCAAAGCTCTCCTCTAATAAAAATTGAGATAGGCTATGAAGGAGAATCAAGTAAAGGCAAAGAAAAGGAACACAAAAATATATTTTTTGTGAAAGCAAATAAGGCTGATGAAGCAGCTAAAATAATTCCTACAAAAGAAGAAATCTGCAATAAGGAAGACAGAGATCAGAAGAAACCTCTGGGAGCAAAGAATGTAATAAATACTAAGACCCATGAATATGTAAAATTTGGAAACCATGAAAGGAGATTCTTCCCTCCAATGAAAAATGCCACATGTTATGTCTGCCACAAGCTGGGACACACTGTTGCATATTGTCATGCAAGGAGGAGAAATTCAAGCCAACAAAAGATGCAAACATTGAAGAGACTGCCCCAAACAAACAAATGGAAGAAACAACCTTACATCTGGTATGCAAATAGCTTCTATGGTTACTGCTTTTATTGTAAAGAATTTGGTCATAAAATCATTGAGTGTAGAAAGTATGGACAAAGGTTAATGTTTAACACCTCAAGGAGGTTTATGAATCAAAGAAATTCTGTTCATACTAACAATTATACAAAAACTATAATCAAATGTTGTATATGCAATCAAGTTGGACATATGCCTTCCAAATGTCCTCTCAGAAGATGTATTTCATCAGCTCATAAAAGATATCAAACAAAAGGGTGCCTCCAGTGGATAAAGAAAATGAATAAATGTGACTTGGCTCTAACTGCTCAAGATTTGAAAAGTCAGTGGTATTTGGATAGTGGCTGCTCTAAACACATGACAGGAGACAAAAGAAAGTTTATAACTTTTGATGAAAAGAAATTAGGCAATGTTACCTTTGCCAATGATAAATCAGGAAAAATAAAAGGAAAAGGCTCAATCAGCATAGACAATGGCAGAGGAAAGGCCCAAGATGTACTATTTGTAGATGGGCTAAAATAAAATTTACTGAGTGTCAGTCAGATGTGTGACAAAAGCTGTGAAGTTCTCTTTAGAGCACAAGATTGTGAAATCAGATCAAGCACAATAGGAAAGACTCTGCTCAAAGGTGTTAGAACAGAGAGTAATGTTTACATAGTGAAAGAGGAAGATGAATCCTGCCATCTTAGCAAAATTGAGGAGTCATGGTTATGGCATAGGAGATTGGGACATCTCAGCTTCGATCATATCATCAAACTGAGCAAGAATAAAGCTGTCAGAGATATGGCAAAAATAAAAAGGCCTTCAAATACCATATGCAAATGTTGTCAATTGGGGAAACAGACTCACACATCCTTTAAATCCAAAGATAAGCTATCAACAAGAAGACCACTCCAGCTTGTGCACATGGATCTGTGTGGACCTGCTAGAACTAAGACACCAAGTGGAGAATCCTACTTCATGCTAATAATAGATGATTTCTCCAGAATGACATGGGTTTCTTTTCTCAAGAACAAATCAGAAGCACTGGAAAAGTTTAAGATGTTCAAAGCATTAGCAGAAAATCAAACTGGATGCAAGCTAAAATGTATCAGATCAGATAGAGGATGAGAATTCATAGATTATGACTTTGCAGACCTATGTAATGAACATGGAATAAAGCAACAATTTACCATTGCAAGGACACCTCAGCATAATGGAGTAGCAGAGAGACAAAACAGATCTGTACAACAAATGGCCAGAGCTATGATGCAAGAGAATAACATTCCTCAAACCTTTTGGGCAGAAGTTGTACACACAACAGTACATATTCTAAACAAAGCTCATTTAAGACCTAATAGTGACAAGACACCTTATGAGCTATGGCATGGTAAACCTGCATCAATCAAGCACTTTAGAGTCTTTGGCAGCGAGTGCTACATAAAGAACAATGATGAAAATCTGGGGAAATTTGATGCAAGAGCAGATGAGGGAATACTCTTAGGATATGCATCCAAGAGTAAAGGATATATATGCTACAACAAGACTATTCGAAAAATTGTAGAAAGTATTGATGTAAGATTTGATGAAGAACTCCCAAAAAAGAGAAGAGATACAGACTACAGCAGCCATCCTAAAAATCATGAAGAAGAGGACCAAGATGATGAAGAAATAAGAAAAACATCAGAAAATGTTGAACTAAACTCAAAAATCCCCTCAATATACACTCAAAAGAACCATCCAGAAGATCAAATCATAGGAGACAACAGTGTAGGAGTGCAAACAAGAAGGCAACTAGCTGAACAGACAGAAGAAGTATACATAGCAATGTTATCACAAATAGAGCCAAAGAAGTTTGAAGAAGCTAGCAAGGACAAGTATTGGGTCAAAGCAATGAATGAAGAATTGGACCAAATTGAGAAGAAAAATACCCGGGAGCTAGTTCCTAGACCAATTGAAAAGAATATCATTGGTTTAAAATGGGTATTCAAAAATAAAATGAATGAGCAAGGACAAGTAATCAAGAATAAATCCAGGCTGGTCTGCAAAGGACACTCACAAATTGAAGGGCTTGATTATGAAGAAACATTTGCCCCTGTAGCCAGAATGGAAGCTATCAGAATGTTCTTGGCATTTGCATGTTACCAAGACTTTAAAGTATATCAAATGGATGTAAAAACTGCATTTCTGAATGGAGACTTAGAAGAAGAAGTCTACATGGAACAACGAGAAGGCTTCTCATTGATAGACAAAGAAGACTATTTGTTCAGACTGAAGAAGGCCCTATATGGACTGAAACAGGCTCCTCGTGCTTGGTACTCAAGACTGGATAAATATTTGCAAAAACAGGGTTTCAAGAGAGGTGGAGTAGACAACAACCTATACATAAAAGCCCATGAAAATGAACTCCTGATTGTTGTTGTATATTTTGATGACATTATGTTTGGAAGCAACAGAGAAGAACTATCAAAAGGGTTTGTTGATGAGATGAAAATAGAGTTTGAGATGTCTATGATTGGAGAACTTAGTTTCTACTTAGGACTTCAAATTCAGCAAAAGAACACAGGTACATTCATCTCACAAAAAAAATACTTAAAGGAAATGCTGAAAAAGTTCAAAATGGAGGAATGCAAACCTGTGACAACCCCCATGATCACAGGATGCAAGCTGTGTGCTGATGATGGGACTGCAGATGTAGATCAAAAACTCTACAGATCCATGACAGGAATCTTGCTGTATTTGACAGCATCTAGACCAGACATCATGCTAGCAGTAGGACTAGTAGCAAGATATCAAGCAGCACCTAAACTAAACCATCTTCTGGCAGTAAAAAGAATACTCAGATATCTATAAGGAATAGCATAGTATGGACTTTGGTATCCTAAAAGAAAAATCTTCACTTTAACAGCATACACAGATGTAGATTGGGCCAGCTGTGTTGATGACAGGAAAAGTACAAGTGGAGGTGCTTTCTATCTAGGAGAAAGTCTGGTGGCATGGTTAAGCAAGAAAAAAACATCCATCTCTCTGTCTACAGCTGAAGCAGAATATATAGTAGCAGCAGCATGTTGTACACAAGTCGTGTGGATGAAGCAAACTCTTCAAGACATGAAGGCAAGCATTGATGAACTTATTTCAATCAAATGTGATAATACAAGTGCTATAAGCATATCTAAAAATCCTGTGCTTCACTCAAAAACCAAACATATTCCAATCAAGTAACATTTTCTCCGAGAACAAGTAGCTCAAAAGATAGTCAAACTGGAGTATGTACCAACAAAAGAACAGACAACAGATATATTTACCAAACCACTTGCTAAAGAGCCATTTGAATATTTAAGAGATAGATTAGGGGTAGTATCTGTAGATGCTACTCTCTGATATAAAGAGAAATCACAATTGCAAGGGGAGAACAAAAATGAAAATATCATTTCAGGGGGAGAACAGCCAGCAAGGAAAGCATGGATCAGGTCCTCAGGATCAAAGGATTAAGGCAAAAGAACACCAATTTATTATCCTAGAGTTATCTGCATTATTCAAGCATGAAAAGGGAAATTACAAAGCAAAAGAATGAGTTTCACATTCTGAAACATTATATTAAGAATCCAAATCGTGATTATATTTTGAAGCCTCTCAGCATTTTAGTTGTTGAATCCAATCATACATCTCTGACTAAATAAAGATGATACAATGTATTCTATGAAGTATCATCATTCTCACTTTTAGCTCTGTACAACTGAAAGAAGACTATGCATGTGAAATGTATCAATTTACAGTGTATATTCAAATTCGATAATCCTCAAAGTGCTCTCTCAACAAGTCTTATACATCACTATGAAGCAGCATGGTACAAAGTCAGCAGAAGAGGGCCTAAACATAACTCAGAAAGAGGAAATGCAAAAATAAACCCTTTGCCATTGATGTCAAAGGGGGAGGAAGAGCAAACAACAGGAGGAAGAGCAAGCAAACAGAGAAAATGTATTGCCATCAATGCCAAAGGGGGAGACTGTTGGAAATGTTGTCATTGATGGCAAAGGAGGTAGCAGATGCAGAAACAGGAACAGTTACAAGGAGACAAAGACAGACAATGGAGGCAAAGGAAGCAAATACAAAGACAGAGCTGTTATCACAGCAGTAGAGGTAGAGGCAGAGTGACAGTAGCGATAGAGGCAGAGGCACAGATGTTATTGCAGAGAAACCGTTGTTATTCCAAAAATATGTACATATATAGATAAACTCCGAGAATCTTTTATATAGCCGGGCATTACACATAACATAATTTTTTTAACGGAGCACTTGTATTCGATTGACATGGAGCTTGTATACATGGTAGGTGCGTTATATATATATATATGGTTTATATATACGTATACACCGAAGAACTGTGTGTTATATATAACGGAACCATAGTCAAACGCATAAGAATAGATGAAACCGAGAAAAGGAGCGGAACTCTGTGTCAGAGTATAACGGAACCATATTCGGAAAAAATATATATATAATTGAATGGAGTGGAACCTGGAGCGTAGGAGAGAAGTGGAACCAAGATCTGAATGAACAATAACGGTGGGTTGGAGTGAAACCATGGTTTTTTTCGCACCACCATCCATCAGAAAGCGGTATTGGAGGAATGGGCAGCGATGCTATAGACTATCTGACACGTGTCCCGACCGACATTTCAAAACCATTGTTTAAAGTGCGCCTTCATGCGTTATACCTCGACTGAAGGCATGAAGCGAAATTAACATACACCGTTGATCCAGGGGCCTGACATCTAATGGTGATCGCTCGCAGGACCTGCACGAAGGTTAATGAAAAAGCCCGAAGGTTAAGCCAGGTACGGTGCATGCGGTTGATTGGCTATTGGTTATATAGGTGGGGCTCGGAGCCAAACGTTTATAATAAAGTCATTCAATTAAAAGGCGTATAATGTTAATATAAGGTCACAAAGGTATGAACGTTGGTTGGCGACATAATATAAAGATTGAAAATAATATATATAAACCGGGAGCCAGAATTAAAGTCGAAATTTGCGAATATATTAAAAGGAAGATTAAGAGCCACGTAAGCTAAACTGGGAATATGGTTCATTTATGTCAAAACATTGTTGAGTTGCCCAAACTGCGGGTCGAGTGCATGACCTAAGGATTTGGAACTAATGTCTCAAATCTCAGGGATTTGAGATATTAACAATTCAGACTTGTTTATATAAATTTCCAGCGTAGAATAAAGAGAACATGCAAGAGTGAGATTGCTGGATGAGAAAATGGTTGGACACGAAACTTTGAATGCAATTAAAAAGTGGGAGCAAATATTTGTTCTGTTAATAAGGCAAAGCATTTCCTGTAATATGAAACCAAAGATTATATAGTTGATGGTATATGGTAAAGATTGTGAGCACTGATATATCCGTGTGATTAAAAAGGTTTTATAAAAATGCAGAGAGTTATTTTAAGTTTGACAAAAAGATAGCTATACATATAGCTGTTATATAACTGGAATGAACAAGAAAAATACAGGGATTCAGAAGAGAAATGAACAGGTGAAATGTACAGATGACAGTAAACAAAGATGATGCAGAACAGTTTCTTAATAGCAGTAGAAAAAGACAAAATCTAGTAAAGCCAAAGTTCAGAAGAGGAGCTGAGTGATATTGAAATATGTAATTAAGAATGGGAATGTAAATGATGTAATTATTTTTATTGTTTGTGATGCAAAGGAAAGTATCCTAAGGAAAAGACAAAATCCCACTGTAGCTTGGAAATTTGTACATATTGTAGTAATTCTAAAAAGGAGTTGGAAAAAGGAATAAGAAGACAAAATCCAAAGAGTCATGATTGTTCACTTCACATTCCTTGTGAAATACAAACAGTCATGTGAGAATCTCTATATATAATATCAATTTTGATAAGCTCAAGAAGAGGAATAGAGAAGGAGAGAGAAAATATAGAGAAGGTAGAGTATAGAAGTACAAGGAAGAGAAGATCAAGAAAAGAAGAGAAGAAAGAGAAGCTACAAAACAGAGCTGATATATGAGGTAAATCAGCAAACATTCAGTTTGTTAAATTGAGGAAGTTGGAGCTTTCCTATCAAGTTGCAGCTTGATAGCTGTCAGTTGTAGCTGACTGAGGTTGGAGCCTCCTGTAGGTTGGTGCCTGCAGGAAATTGAAGGGAGTTGGTGCTTCCTTGCAAGTTGTAGCTTGAAAAATTGAGGTAGGAGCCTCCTGTAGGTTGGTGCCTGTAGAAAAACAGTGGTGAGAGGGAGTTGGAGCTTGCCTTTGCATCACAACAATAATAAGATGTGGTTTTCTCCCTTTATGGGTTTCCCCTTATATCTGGTGTCTCTGTGCATGATGTTTATGTGTTGATATGATTTATATCATCTTCTTAATACCTGTTGCTCTCATATTAAGTCTGTTTTTCTATTATATTAATACTTTCTGCTCATATTCTAAGATTCTTACATATTAAGTTGGACATGAAATGAAGATGTATGTTAGTTGGAATAAAAGGTTTAAAAAGACTATGAATGTGTTAAACTGATTCACCCCCCCCCCCCTCTCAGTTTAACTAAGAGTTCAACAATTGTTGGGCTGTATTAATCACTATTAAATGACTAAAATAGTACACATAAATTATCAATCCAGGGACATCTTCTAATTCAATGAGAGCTGCATTTTCTGTGTCGATACACCCAACCAGAAGCAATTCCAAAGAAGAGAAATCGTTGCTGAAGCAAATGCTGGAAGGAAATCACTCATGCGGAAATAAAATGATCTACAAGACTATAATCACACCTCAATTAATCTTTCCTAGTGCGCCACACAAAAATTTCCCAGTTGATATCTCTGATCTCATATGTGTAACAACATATAAAACATTGGAATTGGAGTAGATATATTCACAGCTGAAACAATAGCAACAACACTTCTACTGAAACATAAACAAAATAGGAAATAGATATATACACATCTACCTTAACTGATGCAATCCCTACTAAAGAGGAGGGCCCTTCCTCCCTAGCAGGGTGCAGGTAGAGAAAGAATTTAACGAAAACTAAATCAGATAATGCATGTAACGCCAACACAATATTTCTGGATTATGATGATTGAAAGTTACAGAGTCAAGATGATCATCCCCATTCCATTAATTTGTGTCCTTTAAATATATAAGATAAAAAAGGGAAATTTCCAACCAATTTATTACAAAATCTAAGAGATCTTTCCACCATGATTCAGCTGTAACAAATCGAATTTGAGTATTACAATTCAGGAAATTTGGAAAATGGCCACAACAGAAAATCTACGAATATGGCCTTCGAAGAACCTTGTGTTTCTCCCAATGAAGACCAGAATTTGGAAAAATACTCACAAAAAAACTAATATGTTTCGTTCTCCACAAAACCCATGTCTCAAATTTTCAATATTCTTCTTCGTTTGCCCGAAATGTCCAACACAAAACTGTCACTTTTTATTCCAGCGAATTTCTAAGTTGGAATATTAATTATGAACTGAAGATCAAATTTTCCATCTGAAAGAGATCTTGGAGGCTAAAATCATGAGTTATAAAAAATCCATTAAATAAACCATCATTTACAAAATAATTCATAATAATATTCATTTTATTCAAATTAAAGGAGAATAAATATTACTTATCCATAAGAGAATAAATAATTATAAAATGGGATTAAATGATAAATTATGATAAATAATGTGATAAAAGAATGGTAGGAACGGATGAAATATATGTTAATAAACGGTAATAAGAATGAAAATTTAGCAGCCCAACATCTCCCCCAAACTGAACATGTTGCATGTCCTCATGCAACCCAAAGCCTTTGTATTAATAAAGTTGTAGTACAATAAACAAAATGTCACCCCAGTGCATGATCTTGATGGAAGAGAAGGCTTCTTCCCCAAATTATTCCTAAAAAAAATTATATTTACTTTCAACCATATGTATATGAATTTGTAACAAAATATGATACAAGTAAAAACAAACTTCATTACAAACCAGATTTTGCTGAAATTTTGTAAGCAAAGTTATACTATATCAATGCTTCTCCAATCCAAAAATCAGATCAATCCAATGAATGTATTTCAATATGTCAAAAAAATGGTTGTAGGTAATAATTCATGATTTTTTTTTAATTTACAAATTGGTTTAGCTTAAAAAAAATCAGGGTTTAATGATGCCTCTTTGTTTTCCAAAAAACATCACAAGAATCCAGTTGATAGTTTTAAGAATATACACAAATCAATTTTGTGATTTTATACCTTAAATGAGGAAGAAATGAGAAATCATTCATCATGCATAGAAACCCTTCCTCTCCCTGTAATATCCCAAAATGGAAAAAATCAACAATATTGGGAATATCTTATAATATCCCAAAAAGGGAAAATCAACAATACTTGCACAGAAAACACATTTTTCAGAAATATAAGCATCAACAGAAAAATACAGCTCATGGATCCATTAGATCTAACATTATGTCAACCACATCTGAAAGGAAATAAAAAACAAATGTCTTTTGCCTAGTTAAACAGGCCTCCCATGCTCAAAACAGCTTAAAAATGATGAAACCCCAAGACTATTGCAACACAAAAATTACTGCATAAAGTGACTACGTGGTTTAATGAGGGTTATACTGATAGAAAAAAAAAAAATTCATATATTAATCAATAATTCTAAAAAACAGAGATCTAGTCTCTTTTTCATAGACCCAAGATGACCCGGCAAGGGTTTCTTAACAGAAATGATGTACATGAAATAAATGCTACAGATCTATGGATGAATCATGTTATATATCTGAAGCTCTTCATAAAAATGGCTGAACATGCAAATAAATGGTTGTAGACTCTCCTCCTATCTTTCCGGGAAAAAGGTTGATCCTCCTCCTGGGAAACTAGCTCATAAAAGTGGGGTTTTAACCCCTCCCACTGCAACACCTTAAGAAATAACGCAGTTTCTAGAAGGGACTGCATTTTTGCTGAAGGTAACTGCTTGGCCTAACACTAGATAGTGGAAAATGCATCTCAGAAAGCTCCTCTTATATTTCTTAAACAAGATCCCCAAGAAAGAGTAGGGAATCCCTGCATGAGAAAACCCTTGCACTAAACAGTGCATCAAACTTAAGTAAACAACCAAAGAATGCAAGAAATCTAAACAGACCACATACAAAATATAATCTTCAATCATGCCCCATATGGTTTCCATCTCCTCCATTATATATTTGATGAGCTTCCTCACTAAGGGTCACACCCCATTATGAGGTTGCTTCCATGCAAAGGCTCCTCCACCAAAATTATGTTGTCTCCATTAGTCTTGCTCATCTATTTACAATGTTTTTTGATTGATTCAATATTGAATGGATCAATCTTGACTGGATCAACTTGACTGGGTCTACATGCCTTGTCTCCTTTCACACTCAAGGTGTCTTCATTTTGACTAACTATATTGATCTGCATTCACATTGAGCTGTCTTTATTTAGGATCCACTCCTCATATAAAAATGTTGTTGATTTGGTCAAAATTGACTTTGTCCACACATTTTTAGACCCTTTTCACACATGTGGATGCTTGATCTAGTTATTACATGATCCCTTTTCACATTATGAGGGATTTTATTTCCACTTAAGCAACTTATGAGTCTCCTTGCCCATTTATTCATCTAACTAGATTTTTAAAAGAAAAAATAATATTCCTATTAGGTGCATGCTAATTTAGGAATATTACAGTCTTCCTCTCCCAAATGTTGCTTGTCCTCAAGCAACTACAAGGGTGCTTCAAAATATCCCCTCCTACTCTTGTGGTCTCCTTATCTAATAGTCTCCACCATTTCTTCAGATTTTCTGCAATAATTCTGCCTCCCAATGGTTCCTCCAAAGTGTGCAAGTTGGCCTTTGGTGGATAAAAAAAATGGCTCTCATCATGAAAGAAAGGGGTCTATATGGAAACCTTCTTGCTAATCAATGGCCTCCTAAATATAGAAATGATGAGAATCATGGGAAATTTCATCATCAATGAAGGACTCCCACCTCCATGCTATCATCCAAATGAAATGAATTACCTCCCAGCATGGTAATTCGTAGAAAAGCTCCTCCCAATTCCTCATGAGAGGCATGTCTTAAGTGCTCCAATCAATAATATGGTCCACCTCATAAAGAAACAAGTGATCTACTATAGTGGCCATATAGTTTCCCATGCTCCCCTTGGAACATGTAGTGCAAAAAACATAGGAAATTTCTTTCCCCAAGGGCACATACCACTAATGTGTCTCTCCTTCAACCATATCCCCAACAAGGATAAGAACGTTTTCAGCATATGGGATCATAATAAAGGTCATGCTAGCTATTAGGGTCCCATGATTTGGCTAATTGGCAAGCCAAGTGATAGGGTAACATCAAACCAACTTGGAGCCCAAGGACCTAGCCTTCCTGGACTCAGAGAGGGCTCTCTCTATTTGTGTAAGGGATATCTATGTGTTTTGCTTCTTATTTTTTTGATTTTAGGCTAGTTTTGAAGTAGGTTTTTGGTTTTGTTTTTAGGTTTTTGAGGGAGGAACTTATCAAAGACTAAATAGATAAAAATATTGTTAGATCAACTGGGCTATGGGGTCAAAGAGGTCAAGAAAGCACTACAAGAAAAAAGGACATTGGTGAGGGTCATTAAAGGCCCATCACTAATTCTCTCTTTGGTGACACTTCTAGTGACGAAATTTTAATGACCCACACCAATGTTCTTTTTGTTACTTTTGGTGACGGTAAAAAATGTTCATCATCATTGATCATTCCAATGAGTTTTTGATGACGCTATGTGCCTGTTAATATACTTTTTGTCAAAAGATAACAATTTAAGAGCATTATTGTAGAGTCTTTTTTATAATATGTCCAAGGCCATAGTGGTTAGAGTCAATCAATTTTTTAAGAAGTCATTAGTGTGTATCGTTTCCCTCAATTAATGACTAGTCGAATAGAGTTTCCCTATGAGTCAACACATGATTCATATCTATTAAGTTGATTATCTATAAAATTCTTAGATAAAGTTCCACTAGTGTGTGTAGGGAATATATTATTTAATACATAATAAAGCTTTCTCAATTCTATTAATGAGAAAGACCTAACACTCAAAAATCTGGGCACACCTTAAATTAATGCTTCGGCACACACTGACATTTCTTAGCACCTCACAAAAATATTTGTACCTAGAACATCTTGTCATGACACTAACGCCCAAGCACATGGTGGCATGCGCTAGCACAACATAGAACTCTACTAGCATGTGTTGGCATGCATGTAATCCCTAACATGCCCTGGAACGCCTTGGTTGAATGCATTGACATACATTAGCACTTGGTACACAATGCCACTTGGCATGTATTGGCTCCTATTATTAGTGTTCCTAGCATGCCCCTTTTGAAAAAGATAAAGTCTCGACTTATTAACCCTCTTATTGGTTCTTCCTTTTGTTGTCTTGACACTTCTTAATGTTGGGTATGTGTTATATTCTTTCCACGATTGGCCCCACGCGCTGTATGTTGCGTCGGGCGTAGCTGGGGGGTCACGAGGGGCGAAGCAGACCCCACCGTTGGGGTCCAAAATTTGTTTTTTGTGCGGACCCACTCATAGGTGAATCCGCCCATGGTTTTGTGCATGTTTTTGCACATGGTTTTGGGGTTCGATGGTTTTCGGCCCCTGGTATTTTTGTAGATCTGGTCAAGGGAACTACGGTTATGTGCTAATCCAGGGTTAATGGATTGGGGTTTATGTATGCTCCGGCATGTATATATATGTGTTGTAACACTAAAAGGAATATAATGAAAAATCAAGCTGGTCGTCCCGATTTGGGATCCGGGGGAAAATCTCTGTGTTTATCTGTTTTATGTTTTATGCTCTCGCTATTATTTGTATTGTTTATTTTCTCGTTATTATCTGTGGTGTAGATATTTATGTTCGTGGTTAAAACCTACATTTGGTATCTGAGCTATTTCCGCTTCAAGGGATGCCTTGTTGTTGAGGGGTTTGCTTCTCTGGGGCTGGTAGACCCCGTGCAGATTCATGTGGATCGATTCTCAAGGTGAAAGAAGATGGCGAGCGGCGGAAAGATAGAGATCGAGAAATTTAATGGTCAGAGTTTTGAGTTGTGGAAGCTCAAGATGGAGGATCTGCTGGTGGATAAAGATCAGTGGATCGCGGTAGATCCAGGTACTAAAACAACGGCAATGTCAGATGAAGACTGGAAGAAACTGGATCGGAAGGCTAAGAGCACAATACGGTTGTGTGTGTCAGATTCAGTATTGTTGAATGTATCTGGGGAAGCTACGACGAAGAATTTGTGGGAAAACTTGGGACTTTGTACCAATCTAAGTCTCTGGTGAATAAGTTGTTCCTGTGGAAAAAGCTGTATAACTTGAGGATGAAGGATGGAGACTCGGTGACAGAGCATCCAACGCCTTCAATACCGTGGTAAGTCAACCGTTGTCCGTTGATATTAAACTTCGATGAAGATAAGTGCACGCCTTTACAGCCCTACCGCACTGGACAAACTGTTATTGCAATAGGTAGCAATACAACTACCTTGAATTTTGATGACATTGTCTCAGCCTTGCTGTCGGAGGAAATGAGACTGAGAAATATGGAGGGTCAGAATGGAGATGCCTTATCTGTACGAGGAAGGTCCCAGAACAGAAACAAGAATAAGGTTTCGAGTGGGAGATCTAAATCTAGAGGGAGATCTAAATCTCCTGGAAAGTTTGTAAAGGTGTGCTGGAAATGCGGAAAGGAAGGGCACTACAAAAAGGAATGTAGATCTAAAGCTCCTGAAAAAGGAAAGGGATATGATGAAGGTCCTTCTGCAGAGGCAAAAACCACCTCGGATGAAGGTGGGGATGTGTATTTTTCTTCTTCTTCAAATACACATGTAGATCATGAGTCATGGTTGATTGACTCAGGTGCATCCTTTCACTTCACTCCCCATAGGGAGTGGTTACTGCGAGTATGAGAAATATGATGGTGGTGATGTCTTCCTAGGGGATGATAGGAGGGCCGAATCATCTGAGACGTGGAAAGGTCAAGTTGAAGTCTGCAAGGTGGAAGGATTAGAACACTTCTCGGTGTTCCGCATATTCTGCATTGGCCGAAATCTGATTTCGTAAGCAAGATGGATGATGCGAGTGTAAAAACGTTGTTCGAGAAAGATGCCCCGCAAGATGGTTCGGGGAGCACCGGTATTAATGCGGGGAGTTCGGACTGGAACTCGTACAGACAAGCTACAAGGTAGTCATCGTTATTGATGGGTGTAGCGCTTTCGTGGTTCCCGAAAGTGGGACGGAAATCCTAGTTGTCTCCGGAGAAAAGACCATGCTATGGCATCAAGGGCTTGGATATATTGGAGAGAAGGGCCTTCGACATCTGCATAGAGATGGTATGGTAGAAGGTATGTCTAATTGTTCTCCGGATTTCGATTTCTCGTGAACATTGTGTATATGGGAAGCGAGAATCGGGTGAGTTTTCCTTTCCGGGGCTAAGAGGGCAAACAAGATATTAGAACTTGCTGCGCTGATGATGTGTTTGACGTGCTGGCCCATCATCGGGAAAAGTCCGTGTACTATGTTTCATTCATAGATGACTTCTCAAGGAATACATGGATATATTTCTCGAGGAAGAAATCGAAGTCTTTGACAAATTTAAAGAATTTAAGGCTCTGGTGGAAAACCGTGACAGAGAAGAAGATAAAGGCATTGAGGACGAGATAATGGTGGGGAGTTCTCAGCAAGAAGGAATTTGAAGAGTTCTATAAGAAGTGTGGTATAGCACTGCGAAGAATACTCCATACACACCTCAACAAAATGGAGTTGCGAAAGAATGAAATGAACGTTGATGGAAAAGGCAAGAAGCATGCTTAGTGGTGCACGGGTTAGGGACAAGAATTTTGGGCAGAGGCGTGGAGAGCGCATGTTACTTAGTTAACAGATCACCTTCATCAACGTTGGAGGATAAGACCCCACATGAGGTATGGAGTGGAAATAAACCTTCTCTTTCACATCTAAGGGTATTTGGATGTGATGCATATGTACATGTTCCAAAGGAGAAAAGGACCAAGTTGGATAATAAATCTTAAAGGTGCATCTTTATTGGGTATAAGGATGGTTTAAAGGGTTACAAGCTTTGGAACCCGAAACAAGGAAGGTTGTGTACAAATCAAGATGTGGTGTTTAGAGAAGTGAAAGATGTTGTTAAACATGAAGTCCTACCAAAGGAACCTCGAGAAGATAGAGTTTGAGCTAAAGGAGGATGAATCGGACTCTACAACAGAAGAAGACTCGAAAGATGATGAGCCACAAACTCCGGCTTTAAGAAGATCAGCTGGGAAAGAAGGCAACCGTAAAGGTATAGTCCATCCGCTTCTCGCTCTGCAGGTTTTGCCTTAACTATAACCGATGATGAACCCGTAACCATCGGGGGAGTGCGTAGATTCAAAGGATGGAAAACTATGGAAGGAGGCCATGGTCGATGAAATGGCATCCTTGCACAAAAACGATGCATGGGATCCGGTGGAGTCGCTGGTTGGAAGGAAGCCCATTGGGAGAAAATGGGTGTTTAAGAAGAAGATGAATGTAGAAGGCAAGGTGGAGAAATACAAAGCTCGGTTGGTAGCAGAGGTTATTCCCAGTGCACGGGAATTGATTTTGGTGATATTTTTTTCTCCCGTTGCCAAAGTTACTTCTATTAGATTACTTTTTATCCCTGTTGTCGCTCGCATTTGATTTTGAGATATAACGTGATGGATGTGAAGACAACATTTCTTCACGGGGATCTAGAAGAAGAGATCTACATGAAGCAACTCGAAGGATTTATGGTGAAGGGTAAGAAAGAACTGGTATGCAAAAGTTGAAGAAGTCTCCCGTATGGGTTAAAACAAATACCAAGGATGTGGTATCGGAAATTTGATACCTATATATGGGGACTTGGCTTCACAAAAGCAAGGAGGATCACCGTGTTTATTTTTAAATTAATTGGTGACCGTGTTATTTATTTGGTCTTGTATGTGGATGATATGTTGTTGATTGGAAATGACAAAGAAATTATCCAAGATTTGAAGACCCAACTGCTCTCCAAATTCGACATGAAGGATCCGGGTGCTACAAATTATATTTTGGGCATGGAAATTAAGAAAAATCGGGCAAAGAGGAGGCTCAGTTAAACGCGGTAGGGAATTATGTTGAGACTATATTGTAGGAGGTTCAATATGCGGGATAGTAAACCAGATGAAGGTTCCTATTCCCCGTAGGTGTAAAGTCGGTCTGTCGAGTAGTTGTCCCAAGACACAAGAAGAAGAGGAGTATATGTCCCGTGTTCCATATGCAAGTGCAAGAGTAGCTTGATGTATGCAATGGTCCGTACTAGACCAGACATTGCACATGCGGTGGGAGTATTGAGCAGGGTTTATGTCAAACCCGTGAAGGAGCATTGGACAACAAGTGAAGCGGGTTTTGCGGATATTTACGTGGCACTAGTGATTATGGCTTGTGCTACCGTGAAGACCGGATTGGAAAGAATGTTGGACATTCATGGTTTTGTTGATGCGGGACGTGGCCGGAGATCCGGACCAAAGAAGATCTACAAGTGGGTGTGTGTTTAGCCTATTTGGAGGCGCGATCGCTGATGAGTAAAAGACAGCCCCAGTAGTGGCTCTTTCAACTACAGGAGGCGTGAATACATAGCGACCCACTCATGCAAGCAAGGAAGTAGTTTGGTTGCAAAGATTGTGTTCAAGTATGGGGTTGGTACAACAAGCTATAAGGATAGACTATGATAGCCAAAGTGCAATTTTCTTAGCTAAGAACCCCCGCTTATCATTCAAAGACAAAGCACATTGATGTTCAATATCACTTTGTTAGAGATATGGTTGAGGCTAAAAGGGTGTTGCTTTCGTGTAAAGGTGGACACTTTGAAGAATGTTGCGGATGTATCGTCACGAAGTCTCGTGAGCACTCGTAAGTTCTCTTGGTGTAGAGAAACAATGGGTGTTGAAGAATTGGGCCAATGACTAAGCTCTCCTGTGGCCCCCGTGGAAAGAAAACAACAAGTGGGAGAATGTTGGGTATGTGTTATATTCTTTCCACGATTGGCCCCACTGCCGTATGTTGCGCAGTGCTGTAGCCGGGGGGTCACGAGGGGCGGCATGTGCCCACCGTTGGGGTCCAGTGGCAGCACCCCGGCCAAAATTTGTTTTTTTGTGCGACTCCACCATATAGGCGGATCCGCCCATGGTTTTGTGCATGTTTTTTTCACATGGTTTTGGGGTTCGATGGTTTTCGGCCCTCGCTATTTTTGTAGATCCGGTCAAGGGAACTATGGTTATGTTCTAATCCGGGGTTAATGGATTGGGGTTTATGTATGCTCCGACATGTATATATATGTGTTGTAACACTAAAAGGAATATAATGAAAAATCAAGTTGGTCGTCCCGATTTGGGATCCAGGGGAAAATCTCTGTGTTTATCTGTTTTATGTTTTATGCTCTTGCTATTGTTTATTTTCTGTTATAAGAATTGTGTGTAGATATTTATGTTCAGGGTTAAAACCTACACTTAACACATATTGACATACCCTAGCACCCCACACATCCTTAGCTCCTAGCATGTATTGGCATATCTTGGCACTATTTGGCACATATAATTAGCACAACCTGGAAATCCCAAGCACACTTTATGACTTCTTAACATGCCTTGATATTCGCTAGCATGCCTTACCAATGCTTAGCACACCTTGTCACTCCCTCCTTGGCATGACAACTAACACTCATTAACACTAGACCCTGGCACATGTTCCTCATATTAATTAACTTCCATGAATTTTGACCTACTGCTCCCTTTATGTATTGTCCTATACTAGTACTCCTTAATACTCCTCACCATGCATTAGCACTCTCTAGCACACCATAACACTCTTCACACATGCCATTCCACTTCATAGCATGCATAACACTACCTCATACATATTAGCACTTGGCACGTGTTGGCGCTTGGAAAGTCTTAGCATGTATGGAATACATTGAGATGCCTTGGTATGATTTGACATGGTTTAATATTAAATTTATTTGAGATCAACTATTGGAAAGTAGATGAGAAGCAACAAGTGAAGACTTGGAACTTAGAACTAAGGCTTTGCACTTGGCACCTATTGGCGCCTAATGTTGGTGTGCCTAGCATGCCCCTTTTTGAAAAGGTAAATTGATGACTTATTAACCCTCTTATGTGTTCATTTCCTTGTATTTTAACTTGTTTCTCCCTTTTTTTGCCTTGATAGTCGCTGGAATGCATTGACACACCCTTGCACATCTTGGCACACCTTATCACTTGGCACATCTTAGCATGTTTAACATGCCTTCGCACTATCTAGCACATCTTAGCATTCCCTAGAATGCCTTGGCACTCATGTCCTCATAGCTAGCCTTTACATTTTTTCTTGACTTTGGAACCTAATCAAATCCTTGGCTACTACAATTCATGTGACAATATTGGCCTGCTTCAACCGCAACAACTTGACAAATTGCACCTACTACAAGTAGATTGTGCCTTGTTCACCTAAGAACTTCCTATAACTCATCTTATGCCACCCATGTCCAAGCTCAACTTGCCCCACTTAACTGGTTACCAAGGCAAGGATCACATGATCTAGCCACGGCCATAAAACAACTAAGCAACACACGTTACATAGGAAATATTTCACAAGTATGTTCAGTTAATATAAAGAGTAGAACATTAACTAAGATTTTGCAAGAACCATAAGATGCACAAGGCACACATTATATAGGCCA
Organism: Pinus albicaulis; assembly: GCA_034641835.2. Classification (NCBI taxonomy): domain Eukaryota; kingdom Viridiplantae; phylum Streptophyta; class Pinopsida; order Pinales; family Pinaceae; genus Pinus; species Pinus albicaulis. The sequence goes on from CM076572.1 coordinate 1,308,298,630, forward strand.
ACACAAGCCGAGTTCCCCAAAAATTATACACAACAATGTACAATATGAAATTATATGGAATAGTTGAAAACATGAGCATGTAGCCAAAGTGTGCCACATCTCCTATAAAAAAAATAGCTAAAGGCAAAACAATGTTGTGCCTAGCACAAAGTGATCTCCCTTTGTCTAAAACGGCTATGTCAAGCCCCATATAACAATCGTAGGCTTGCCTCCGGTAAATCCTATTATGAACTTCTCCTAACGCACTTCATCCTTAGCACACTTGAATTTGCTGACACTCCCTGGAACACACTCTTATTCGTTCCTTTCCATGCATTTTGACCTAGTTATCCCTTGATATGCCCCAACACTAGTCCCTAACACTCCTCAGCATGCATTGACATTGTTCGACATGTGTTAGCATGCCTTTTATTTCCTAATTTGCATGCCATGACCCTCCCTAGCTATCATAACCTCACAACTACCCTTACTTAATTTGCAACTTGGGAACTCAACCAAGCCCTCGCTTGACTACAAGAACTTGACCATGTTACGGTTACTAAAACTAGACCATGTTGTTGAACTATGTAGCTTGGTAGGTACTCCACACGCCTAGTGAGATGGGTTTGTGTTAATTTGGTCACAAAAGGATTTTTGGGAAAAGAAGCCAAGAAAAGGGATTTTGGACCCAAGATGGGGTTTAAAATCTAAAATAAAATTAAAAAGGAAAATTAATATTTCCTAAGGTCTAACTGCATAAAATCCATAAGTTCTAGAGGGTTCCTAAGAGGCATAGGAAAAACTATTTAAGGAGGCCTTAGGATGAACGAAATAACATCAAGTGAGAAGGAGCTCATTTGATCAAGGGGGCAAAGAGAGATGTGGTCCTAAAGTAGGTCGAGTAAGAGGGTTGAGTAAGGGTTTCTAAAGGGAGGCCATGATCATCCTCCAAGAGAAAGATCATCATGTGAGGGTCCACAAGAATGTTGCATAACTTAATGTTCGGTTCGAGCTAGGAAGTAGGATGGCATATTGATGTTTCTCTTCGGGCAGATCGAGATTAAGAGAGGTTGCTCATGAGAATTTTGGCATGTTATTTCAATGGTGTCTTTGTGTGAAAGTTGCATCAAATTATGAAATGTTGACATTTGCAACAAGAAACAGTGAAATTGGAAACCAAAAAGGACAAAAAAAAAATTGCACCCACTAATCGTGAGGAATTTTTGATGCACGAGGAGTGAGAATGTGAGGCGTCTAATTTATTTTTTCCTTAAATAAATTGGAGAATAAATTGTACTTTCATCTCATAACAACTTGTGTTAGTTAACCAAGTCATGATGACCGAGTTAGGTCAAGAAATTTGAGTTGAGGGTCTAAGATGAGGCATGTAGAGTGATTCTAATATTGTTGGGGTCCAGCTGTAGTTGATGCATTAGTGGGGTGCAGTGTGAATTAGTTAACTCAATTAAATGAGATAAAATCCCAGCTTAACTAGTTTTTAAATCGAGTGATGAGGTAGTGAGAGGTCGACTAGTGAATTAAATTAGATTTAATTCACAATGAGTGATCAATCAAATAACCGATAATTCTCTATTAGTAGCTGCATGCATGTCAGTTCCAAGGAAGACCTAGGTTAGGCAGAGGTTAAAGGGAACATGACTATCAATTGCATTTATACAAAATTTCCCATGTGAAATTATAAAGTCATTAGGATGCCATGATGGATTGCGCAATCAAGGAAGATTCATTTTCTTAATTAATAGGGAGCTAATTCCCTGGGAATTTCATGAGCAAGGTAGGGTGAAGGAAGGTTGATAATTGGCTAAGTAATAGACTGAGTTTTCCTAGATCAGCAGGAGACAATTGGCAGAGTGCTTGAGAATCTCATGAAAGATTAAGCATTGTATTGTTTCATGATTCCTTGACTTGATACAAAATAGAGATAGAGGGGTCTTGAGCAGTTTCTTTCCCTATATACATCTTGTGTTGTGCGATTGATAATTTATTTCTCTTACTTATATGTGATTGTGCGATCGTGTTTTGTTTCCGCAAAACATAGGAAGGATTCAATATCTTTTTTTAGCAAATTACAAGATCATATTGAATCTCGTTGGTTATATTTTCTACATGGTATCAAAGCAGGAATTTTTTGGGCAGCAAGTTTGCAAATAATATATAAATATTTTGGTGTAAAATTTTCAAAAAAAAATAGCATATTTGGATTCCTTGTGAAACACTACCCAAATGGAAAAACAAAAACAGTTGAATCGTAGCTCGGATGAGGGATGCATCGTTGATTTAAAATCAACTCTTTTTTAGAAACTTTTGTAACAATGGGATAATTACAATGTGAATGAGTCAAGAACCTGTATGCACTTGAGGTACCAGATGCATGCAAAGTTTTGAGGAGCAAAGCAGAGGTTAGAGACTTGGTGGTTGAGAGGGAGCACACATTACCTCTCAACATGCAACCTCAGAAGCAGTGTGAGAAGGTTGTGGAGCAGTCACAATGGGAGAAGTAGAGAGGAGACCGAGTGGAGTGTCCACTCAATTAGAGGCCTCCATGAGGGGGGAATTTCAAGCCAAATGGGCAGAGGGAGCATATGAATCCATACCTCCAGGTGAAAGGTGGGGTGATGTGTAGACATAATCCCAAGATAAGAAATTTGGGCAGGGTCCATTAAGATGGCGTGTCTCATGGATCAAACCTGTCTACGAGGAGTCCATAGTACAAAAATAGTGGGAAGGATTAGTTAGATTGATGTAGTTAGATGTAGAGAAAATAGAAATCAGAGTGACGGATGTCAGATACTAGAGCGCAGATCAGAGTTGGCAATAGTGCAAAGGGCACAGATGCAGATGCGAGCAGTGAGCACGTAGAGTTCGGTAGACGGACAGCGAAAGAGCTAGTAGCAGTCATAAGACTCTGATGAAAGATGCATTATACTGATTCAGTTATTTGGAGGCTATTAAGTTTCAATATTTGTAGGTGAAAACAACACTATAGAAGTGTTGCATGTAGAATTCCAAAGGTACTGGATCAAGATAGATTAAATTCCTTTCTTGTTGAGAGGGAGCGTTGAATTTTGCAACAAGAAACAATGAAATTAGCAACCAAAAAGGACAAAAAAAATGCACCCACACTAGTGAGAAATTTTGATGTACCAGGAGTGAGGAATGCGAGGCATCTAATTTATTTTTCCCTTAAATAAATTGGACAATAAATTGTAATTTCATCTCATAACAACTTCTATCAGTTAACTAAGTCATGATGATTGAGTTACCTCAAGAAATTCGAGTTGAGGTGATCGAGGTGGCTATTGGTGGCCACCTGTCTATTCCACTTGAGCCCTTGCCATTGTTTCTTTCATTTTCTCAGTTTCCTTAATTATATCACATTTTACTATTTTTGTCAGTTTTTCGGGTCCTAAACTTCTGGAGCCGTTTTGAGCACCCAAACGACATTTTTTGGGCATGAAAGGTTTGGAAATTTCATAGGAATCATATTAGTGGTCATATTCCTCTAAGAGATCTTTCTAACGAGGTATCATGTGTGTCAAACAGAGATCATATGACCAAGTTACGACCCTAGGAAGTTGGTTTCCCAACTAACCACAACGGGGCCCATAAACTCTTGGTGTTACATCTCCTCGGATTAGGGTTTTATATTATTTTTCAATAATAAAAAGGCCCTTGAGCCTTATTTTAACACAATTTAGAGGCATGTAGCTGCCACATATCTTCTTACAGATAAGCTACCATTTCCCGAGCTAGTTTGTTTTCCATTCTTTCTATAAGAATTTTTCAGTATTTTGATCTTAATTAAATGAAGTGTTATTCCTGCTGCATCCGCGTTTATGTTTATTTATGTATTTATTGTGTTCCTGAATATTTTTTCATCATGAGTTTATAATATGAGGCATGTAGAGGGATTCTAATATTTTTGGGTTCCAGTTGCAGTTGATGCATTAGTGGGGTGTAGGTGTGAATTAGTTAACTCAATTAATTGAGTTAAAATCAGTTTAACTAGTTCTAATCGAGTGATGAGCTAGTGAGAATTCCAAAGAATTAAATTAGATTTAATTCACAATGAGTGATCAATCAGATAACTGATAATTCTCTATTAATAACTGCATGCATGTCAGTTCCAAGGAAGACTCGGTTGAGACAAAGGTTAAATGGAACATAACTATCTGTTGTATTTATACAAAATTTCCGATGTGAAATTATAAATTCATTGGGATGCCATGATGATTACACAATCAAGGAAGGATTATTTTCCTAATTAATAGGGAGATAATTCCTTAGGAATTGTGTGAGCAAGGCAGGCTAAAGGAAGGTTGAGAATTGGCTAAGTACTAGACCGATTTTGCCTAGATCAATAGGAGACAATTGGCATAGTGCTAGAGAATTTCATGAGACATTAAGCATTGTATTGTTTTATGATTCTTTGACTTAATACACAATAGAGATAGAGGGGTTTTAAGTAGTTTTTTTCCCTAGATACATCATTGTGTTGTGTGATTTATAATTTCTTTCTCTTACTTATATGTGATTGTGTGATCATGTTTTGTTTCCTCAAATTGTAGGAAGGATTCAATATCTTGTTTTAGTACATTAAAAGATCATATTGAATCCCGTTGGTTAGATTTTATACATGAAATAGAAGAGAGGTTTGATACTATCTTGTCTTGTGGTGGTTAGTAGGCCACAAGGTCTGTGATAAAGACCAATATAAATGGAGGAGGGTGTTAGCCATCAGTATTTTTTTCATGTTAGTGATGACTATATCTTCAGCTGAGTTTTCTAGAAACTGATTTCCTTATGTCAATATGTCATCCAGAAAACCATCCCAAAACTTTTTTCGCCTTTCTACCTATTCAGTCCACCCCCCTCGGCAAAACCACAACCTCCTTGTCAACAATCCTATCTAACCTCACTTATTAGTTCGCCTATCGACTTTAAAAGGCAAATCCACATGTCCGTTTCAAAGGTCTCCCCTATGTTAGGAAGTGGCGTTTAGGACATTTCACCTTTGGCAATCATCAAAAAGCCAAAAAGGCCCCTCATCTCAGCAGACCTACCATGACCGATCCCTTAATTTGCAAATGAAGTTGAAAAACAAACCTTAAGTCATGCCACTCATATTCCCTAGGTCTCAAACGACCGCATGAAGCCCATTCTCAAGCCGACTAGTAGGTTTTTCACCGTGTTCTATGGTTCTTCAAAGACAAAGGAAATATGTTTCATCTCATGGAGTAAGTGTTTGAGTTTACAGGCTAGAGGAACAGACTGCTTCTAAGTGTATTATGAGCCCGAGATAAAATTGGAAAACAAAGGTCACTCATCGTGACATTGCTACTCTTTCCCAGCATGAAAATCACGGTAAGAAAGGGTCGCCACCTGTCTCGCCTACATGGTAAATTGTCAAAGCCCAGTAACCTCCTTCATTTACCAACACGAGGGTTAGCGCGCCCTTCACTACATACAAGCAGGGCGCAGGGCCGGTTTTTGACTCGAAAGGTCGCGAAGTCCGAGTTTGCCCTTACTGAAAAACAATGAAACAATATCTTCGGAGTTTCATGAATGTCATTGCCGACCATAACAAGATTATAGTGGAAATATGATAAGCTCAAAGGAAAGGGGAGTTTGGCCAGATAAAAGAGATCATCTCGAAACTTTCAAGTCGAGCGAATGGTTGAAACTTTTAGAAGGCCTGTCATCGATGAACTTTCCAAAGCATAAAGACCTTGTTTATCCACAAGATCAAATAGAACGAGATAATAATCGATGCCATTACACAGTGAGAGAAAATGCTTGGTTTTTTTCAAGGAAGCACCGACCTTCATAGTCACCAAGGTTGTTTGTTAAAATAATCCATTATGAGATGAACAAGCCAAATGTCTAATTCACCCCTAGGACAATGCAGTGGAGACAATATTACTGCGTAGGGTTTCTTCTAAAAACACAAGGAGGCTTGCAAATGAAGATGCTAAGATTGGTGTTGTTCAAATGGTTTACTTACCACCACATTTGCCCGATGAAGAGCCTCCTCCATATATGAGTAGAGGGCCAAAGCTACCGCAGGGTTGTTGAAACTCGATTGATATAGAAAGAGCAAGGGAAGGTTACCAAAAAGAAATAAAAAGTCATTTCTTACGTATGAATGCTAGCGCCGATGATGCAAAGATTTTGGTACTCCGTTTCAAAGAACTCCCTATCCGACTATACCTACAGTGGAAAGGAGAAGGTATTGAACATATTGTATGCTTTGAATGCCAAAAGAGCAGTTGACTTAAAAAGGGTTAAAGACATTTCATGACCACTTATCCAGAAATCAAAGGAAATCCTATTTCCGAGCAAACAAAGAAGTCTAGGGTGAAAGGATGCAACCTAAAAAGTGTATTTACTAGCCCGCAGAAAAAACTTGTGAAACACCTAGAAGCTAGCAATTTATCATTGGGAAAGTAAAACAATGACCAAGGTTGAGTCATAAAATGCATGATGACAGAGTATGCAATGCTATGAATAGACAAAGAGACAATTTTGAGCATATGTGTGCCACTGATATCAAAAAGAAGATTTTCTCCTTGAGGAAAGGGTCAAGCAAAGAAAACAATACCATATGTCAAAAGTCCAAAAGAGGCGCCTTTCAAGAAGGGGTGTTTACAACTTTTCAAATATTTTGGTGCATTATGAAATAGCCCTTCTTTGCTAACAATCACCAAGAGAGGGAGCGATGAACATATGTCCTAGCCATGAAATGGTGCTATTGACCAAAAGGGTTTAATACATCGATCGTAACAAAATAAAGACTCGTGTGCTCAAGGGCCCCGTTTTCATATTTTACAAGTTTGTTTTTCCGATGGAGAAGGCGAGTGATATTCAATCTTATAAATAGGGCAAGAGGAAGTTGGTTATGATGAATCACCACCGTTCATATGTTTTAAAAACAAACACACTTGTTATCATTTCAAAGGCAGCACTTAGCACAAGGATATAGTATCAAATAAATAAAGCAAGGTGGGAAGTGACACATGTGAGTTGTCAGCAGAGAATCCCGTTATAAAAAAGAAATGTAGTGGAATGGCACTCAGCATCCGTAAGGAAACCTCGTAAATCACCTAAGGATCAAGATTGTCAAACTAATCGCAAAGGGCACTCGGGTGGTCTCTCGTAAGTGATAGCGACTTTCAAATGCCTTTGGCGGTTTTTGAATGACCTTTCTTTTGTTTACATTGTCACCTAAAGTGCCAAAAAGAGGGACAAAGTCGAGGTTTTGAAATGTCTCTCGTATGAGAACAGGTGCATGTAACTTCGTGAGAGTAGGCAAAGCAAATTTGAAGGATTATCACCGTTTAAAAAGCAACCTCGATATAAACACGGTTTTGTATCATTTAAAAAGGGGCGGATATATATATTCAAAATGACCGTTGGATATTTATTTGAAAATGATATGAGGTTGAAAGTGTCAAAAGAATGGAATAGGAAATAAATAAGTCACTTTCAAAGTTCAAAAACCAATTGCCACGACCCTCCCAAGCATCGCTAGTACGTGTTTTCAAAAAGAATTGAAGTTTTTCTCTGCATCAGTTTTAGGCGGCGACGACGGGCCCGGAATGTGGCGCGACGTGCTCGGGCGTCGTTTTGTGAAGGTTTTTAACGTCGCGGCGTGACGGCTCGTAGGCGGGCGCGACGTGCCCGTAGGTGCCCGCCCGACCACACGACAGCTCCACCCGACACCTTCCTCCGTGCGCGACGCGGTTTTCTCCGCAGGTTACCGCGCCCATTTTCAAGTCGTCTGTGGTTTCTTGCACCCTCTCAAGCGAGCCTCTACTAATTTCAAGGTATTTTTATGAGCTCCCATCGTATGCAAGGTGTTGATAGGTGATAAACCTGTTTGAAAATCCCGTACCTTGCTAGTTTGCTAAAAAACAAACGCAAGTTTCCTACAGCAGGGAGATGAGATAATTTAAAGAGGGCCGAGGTTGTTAATGAAAGTTTAAACCTTGAAGGCGTGGTTGTTGGTGATTAGGCACGGTTGTTGATGATCAAGTTTAACATTTGAAGCCGTAAATACACATGACACTCGAGGAGCAAAGATTATTGATGGTTAGATTTTGACATTAAAGGCGAGAGGTACCAAAGTGGTGTTGGTTTTTCAAAACTTCACAAATAAAAATGGCCACCTTTGTCTAAAGTGCAGTGCTTAGTAATTGCAGCTGATATTAAGGCAAGGGTACAGTATTTGGGTGGCTCTTTTAAACTCACAAGCAAAAGAAGGTGTTTTCTAAAAACCATAGTGCATTGATATATCACCTAGCATGATGCCGTCTTCCATGAATGGTGTCATTTTTGAAAAACTCGTGGTTGTGATATGTTTAGAGGGAAGGTCATTTCTAAAGAAAAAAGGCACCAAAACACCTATCACGAAAGCAAGCCTTTTCTTGAAATCGCCTTTTTCACCGTTTTTCACTATTTGAAAACTTATCAACGCAGAGCTTCCAAAGATGACAAGCATAGTAAAAGACAGAGGTGGTTGATGATGGTTTTTTAACATCAAAGCCGTGAATATAGATGTTGGTGACTTTAACTCACAAAGCAGGATTTGTTTCCTAAACCACCATGTAACTGACTTTTACACCTAAACCAAGCCTCGTTTTTCCGCACTACACTATATCATTCCGAAGTCTCGTTGAACAGAGTTTTCTCAAGGTGAAACGGTGTTCATTTCTTCTGTAAAGCGGTGGTTATTAGCCGATTGGGCATTTGTTTATAATCAAGTTTACATTGAGGCCGTATGTACAAAGATGATGATTGACTTCTCAAATTTAATGAGTAGAAGGTGTTTTCCTTAACACATGGGCTAATTTTTTCACATAACTACGTGGTCTTTTTTCTTTTCCCACCGTGTGGTTCCACTGAAGTTCACTAATGGGGGCATGTTTCAAGGTAAATGACCTAAAAGAGCAAAGTGTTATAATTTTGAAGTTTGGTTTCAAAAGACAAAATACAAGTGCAAGCAGTCCTCTAGCAAAGTCACCGTAGGGGTGATTGTTTCAAGACTCATGTAGCACTGGAAAATCTACAAAGCAGTTCCTCACACATAGCACCATTGTTAAGAAGGTTACATAGCTGAAGTGTAACTGTTACACCATTTTTTGGTCATCTAACTCTTCATTATTAGATGGACCCAAGTACACCATGTAAGACCAGTTTTACCCCAAGTAAAACTGCTTTCACTATGTTAATTAGGAAACCCCAAAAGGAATAATTAATTAAACCATAATTTAATTATTATTCCCAGATCATGTTTAACCCAAAAACAAAGAAATTAATGAGATAAACCCATAGTTATCTTATTATTTTCTAGGAATAATTATTTAAATAATATTCCTTGTTAAATATGACCAAATCAACCACCATTAATCAAATAAATCATTATTTATTTGATTATATCCTAACCACTCCCTTATAAAAGATAAATAAATCATTTATTTATTTATTTTTTCACTAATCAAGGGATTTGACCCAAGTCAAACACCCTTTCCCTCCAACAAATAATAATAAAATATTCCATAGAGGTGGATCTAGATGTGATTAACATTATTTTAATCATGCACCAAGATCTAGAAGGACCCAATATTTTGTTATAAATAGGAGGGTTTTCCCCATCATTCTTCACCTTTGTTGCTATACTAGATCACTCTGGATCTATAAACTCATGTCTCATTTTCGCTCATTGTTTCTCCCATTTGAGCTCTACCTTCTACATTGGGTTTTCTACATCTACAAGAGAGAGAAAGCTTAGATCTGAAGTGCTGAGGACTACAAAGAACCCATCCCATTGAGGAGATCTGGATACACCTTTCTTGTTTCCTCCCAGGTGCCCTGTAATATAAAAATTCATTCAAAAATCGTGTTCTTGTCTTGTCTGTTGGATGCATGGAGCAAATTCTTTACTTTACTGCTTAATGTCTTTCCATTTATAGATCTGTTTGTTGCAGCACTTTAACTACTAATTGCAGATCTGAAGATGTTTTGCAGCCATTATTGTTGTTAGGGCTATTAGTTATGCGTAGTTAAAGTGGTTCTTTTTCGTACGCTTCGACAAAGAATTCATACTAACAAATGGCGACTCCACACGGGTTTTAAATTATGACCGCTGTCGTTTTTCATATTCCTGCATATCCAGCTACTTCAGGCCCTAGGGCTTCTTTTTTAGCTGCTTAGTTTTTCTCTTTTCATGTCATTTTTTTCACATAAAACCCTAAAAACCTAAAATTTCTAACTTCCGTGTGTTTCTGGCCCTATTGCGCAGGTAAGCGACACCAGCCGCACCTGAGACGGCAATTTTTCAGAAAATCCGCCGCCGAAACAGCCGGAACGGGGGGGTCGCACCTTTTGGCCCAAAACCTGCGACCTGGACGCACCTTTTGGCCTGTTTCCTGCGACCTCAACTCAGATCAGGTCAGAACCTGCGACCTGCCTTTTTTCCCGCATTTTTTCTGTAATTTTTCTGGGTTCTGCTGCAGCCTCTGCCAGGGTTTTCCAGCCTCTGTCTCAGCCCGCCTTGACCAAGATCTGATCTGTTTTTACTCATCTAAGTGGGAACCCAGCCCCTTAGGGCTTTAGTACCCTCCACTTTTTGTGGAAGAGCTTCAGCTGTTTCAGCCGTCGGTTTCAGAGCTTCAGCCCCCTCTTTTTCCAGATCTGTGACCTCACTTCCAGATCCATTGAAATCAGCCTCTTTTCCTTTCAAATCACCTCTTGTCATTTTGTTTGGACCTCCTCTAAAGGCCTCTGCCTTGCCCCCCCCGGTTTTTTGCTGATTTCCCTTTTTCCAGCCACCTTGCCTCTGTCTCTTGGCTGTGATCTGCACCCCTTATCTGCAGCTTTATCCTCCAGATCTCTGTCCCCTTTGACCCTAGATCTGTTGAGCTTCCTTTGTGTGTGTTTCCATAGTTTTTCCCTTTCTTTTCAGCATATTTTTGAGAGACCCACCTTCTTGGGTTAGATAGATGCATACGTAGCTGTTATTTTTCTGTTATTTCAGCATTTTATTCTGTTCTCTGTAGGTTTATTTTCAGCTACGCAGCACACTTTTTTGCTCTCAACAATGGAAAGGGTTTAAAAATTAAAATTAACGCACACCACACACTGACCTTAAGTGAAGAAGCGCCTGGTTTACACCGCCTGGCAAAGACTCTAAAATCAATCGTCACTGCACCTTATCTGCCCTTGACCTTCTTGATTTTGCCCCTTTCTGCCCTTGTCGGTTTCCTTCTTCCTGTCATCATCGCGCCCCCAAGGCGCCTTTCCCGGAGACTTCTTGGCCTTCATCCTCAGTTCCCGGTTGATCGACCTGCTCCGCACCGTCGTCGTCGAGCCAGTCCACCTTCGAGTCCGCACTCCGACTCCTCTCCTGATTCATCGGATCCCTCTTCTCCTTCCGGTTCTCCCCCTCCGACTCCTTTTACCTTCACCATGTCCGGATCAGGGCCTAATGCTAGCGGTTCTCCCGGCCCCAATGCCAGCCCTACTTCTAGCGGAACCGTCACAACCACTACTCCGGCCACCCCTGTGCTGCCGTACATTGCAGGCCTCAGCCTCCCCGATTTCCATCAGTTGATTAACGACCCAATTCACCATAATACTACCTGGCCCGCTATTCCCACCAAACTACCCTCTGATATCCCTAAGTTCGAGGGCCTTAATGGCGAAGATCCAACCAATCACGTCCGATCTTTCCACATGTGGTGTTCCTCCAATTCCATTACCGATGACTCCATCCGTCTTCGTTTGTTCCAACGCACGCTTACCGGCGAAGCTTCTAAATGGTATGTCGAACAGGCCACTTCCTCCCATACCACGTTCGAGACTCTTGCCCAAGCCTTCTTGTCGCACTTCCAGCTCCCTCTCCGATACGACACTGGTACGGAGCTCTTGACTTCATTTAAGCAATCCTCTTCCACACGCCTTTCTGCCCATGTTCAGGAATGGCGACGAAGACGGAGCTTATGTCGAGCCCCTCCCTTTGAAGATCGGGTTTACATGGACTGGCTCCTTCGCACCCTCCCGTCTCCCATCGGCAAAGATGTCGCCTCTCACTTTCCTCAATCTGAAGAAGCCGCCCTCCAAATAGCTTTAAAATATGACCTGATCTACGCTCAATCGGGTTATGTTTATACCGTTCTGCCTGACATCCCCAGGCCCGGTGGCGCTAACGCCCCTGGGGCATCTCATTCCGCCGACGGTATTGTTGGATCTCTTTCCCACCCATCTGCTCACCCTCCTATGAGCCATGGTCTCCCTCAGGGAGGGGCCAGCACCTCAAGCAATCTTCCCCCTCCCGGCAACATGTATCCAGGATACGGCACGCCTCCTCCTTTTGCCCAACCTCCTACTTACCTCAATGTCGCCCAACCCAACCCTTACTTTTATCCACAGCCTGGTGCGCCAGCTCCTCCAGCATATGCGCTTCCGCCTCCCTTGCCTCCTCACAACCTGCAACAGCACATACAACCCCCTCCAGAGCAAGTATTTGCACAGCAGGGTGCGATTAACCCCCCTTCTTCTCAAAGAAGGCGGCGAGGCAACCAGAACCCATCTGCCCCCGGTAACCAAGGACCCAATTCTGGTATGGACCCTAACACTAGCAACCAGCCTCAGTACATCCCCGCCCTGTGCCGGGACAAAGCCGCTCGCACAAACAAGCCCCGTTCGTGTTGCGGTGTTTACGGTCACTACACTCACGATTGTCCTCTACCCTGCATGCATGTATGTGGAGTCTCAAGCACATTGCACTGGACAACACGCCTCCCTCACGCTCCTAATGTGGCCACTACCCACCAAGCTTCCATCGATCCTTTCTCAACAGGATTCGTGGCTACCCAACCCCCGATACCATGCAAACGCACACCCTCGTCCATTTCTCGTGTTCCTCCACTACTCGGGGATTCCATGATGCGCTCCGATCCGTCTCCGTCGACCTTCACCTTCAAACTCCTGGGCCTCGCCAAGCACCCTAAGCCTCCCCGCTTCGCCTCCGCTTCCCGAGCCTCCATCTTCAAGTTCTACCGAGCCTCTTTCGACATCTAGTGGCCCCCTACACATCCCTCAACCCAAAGTTGAGGTTCATCCAAAGATTCCAAAGGGCCCATTACACCGAAATGCTGCTTCCGGTCGAGCCGCTCAATCGTATAGTATAGTAGATGATTTGGCGCAATCCCCTGCTGCCATTTCCACACTGGAACTCCTCCAGTCGTGCCCTTCTCAAAAGAAGGCTCTACTATCTGCCGTGGGCGCTGTTGATCCTGCCGATGACCAAATGATTGTTTTCGACGCCACTCAATCGGACCACCCTCCTCTTCCTCCTTCCGTTGCTTTCCAAATCCCAGTCAAAATCCGGAACGCCACCGTATCCCGGTGTATAATTGATGAGGGGGCATCCACCTGTGTGATGTCCGCTTCGGTTTGGAAGCAACTCGGATCCCCTGAGCTGGCCCCTTCCACGATCACCCTTCGAGCGTGGGACGGTCATGCCTCCCAGCCTATTGGCCTGTTTCGTAACGGTCCCATCACCCTCGCCGGTAAGACCGTTTGCGTTGATGTCGAAGTCATTGATGCCCCTCTAGACTACAACATTCTATTGGGGCGAAGCTACACCTACGCCATGTCTGCTGTCCCATCCGCGGTTTTCCGCAAGATGTCTTTTCCACATAATGGGAAGATAGTCACCATCGACCAGCTATCTTATCATGAGCCGCCGTCTCCGACCTCCTCCGAGACGACCATCTCTTCCGTAGCCAACAAGCAAACCGTCGATTCTTTGACCAGTGTCTCCCCCGGCGTCTATAAAGATTCCACCCTGCTTGGTACTTTTCCTCACCTTCCCCCCCCTCCTATTACGGATCCCAGCTTGTCGAATATTTGCATGATGCAATCGTCTCAGGCTGCCCATAAACGGCCTGCCTCGGCTAGTCCGCACCCTCCCCCCGGCCCTCCGCAACCCGCTCCTAGCCATTCATCTCCGCCAGCCGGACCTCCTCCTTCCGGCCCTCCCCCTACAGCTGGTATCCCCGAACCTCTTTATCCTCCAGGCTCGGTTCCCCCCGGCCTTAACCATCTTGGAGCCGTACCTCCCGGTCACTACCCTGCTGGACAGATCCCCTTCTTGGCTCCCCCTCCCGGAGTATATTCTGTCCCCGTCATGGCCACCCTCTCTCTCCCTAACTTGACCTTGGGTATTCCGGTTTGGTACCTTGACCCCCCAGCCGCCACCCCCCCCGGTCACCCCAAACCTTACATGGCTTTGACACCGGTTCAACCGGTCCCCCTCGCTTCCTCCATAGCCACTGTGCCCCCAGCATCTCCACAGGACCCTTCTCCTGTTGTGACGGCTCCCGGGAAGACAGGCAAAGCCCGAAGGGGGGCAACCCATCACGATCCGGCCCCCCCAACATCCGTTACCCCCCCACGACCACCAAAGCCCGCCATTCGATGCGCTTTGTGTGATGTCGTCGGTCATGCCACTCACATGTGTCCCGAATTGCCCCACCTCAAGCTTCTGGTCAACGAGACATTCCCCGACTCTGATCTCCCAGAAGTCCATGTCACTATCCCCGACTCCCTCCCAAAACTCAAACACTTGCGCACAAACCACCCTTGTGCCTTGTGCGATTTTCACGGCCATTACACCCACCTCTGTCACCGCCTTGACGAGTACCGTTCCTCCTTGGACTTGTACCGCCAGTTCAAGGCCGCTTCGATCGGACCAGAGGACATTCACATTCCGCCTCCCGCTGTTAAGCCAACGGAGCCCTCAGTCACCATTTTGTACCTGTCATCATCCATGAGACCATTGGGGAACGTTCCATCTGAATCCTCCCCCGTTGTTTCGCTTGACCTTCCTTCAACGGTCATCTTGGGCTCAACATCGGTAGATCCGTTATCTACTTACTCTTCGGTCACCCATTGTGACGATGCGCATGTGAACCTCTCTTCTCATGATGATGATTCAGGCCGCTTCACCACGTCAGGTAGTTCTTCTTCCACTAGTCACCCCATCTTCTATCACGATGACGCCATTATGGAAGAAATTCCCACCCCTGACTTCATCTATTCCCCCTTACATCGAACCCATGCGTTCACACCACATCCACCTTGTGGTCATTACATCGAAACCCAATGTTTGGGTAAGGGGGCACCCACATTTGAGAGACCAAGAGAAGCCATTCTCCACCACTCTCCTAGTGTATTTGGTCATGTTGACTCTAGACCCCGTATTCTTCCACATTTAGAAGAACCTCTAGAGTCCCATATCACTTCAGATCACTCTCGGGACGATACCCCTTATCGTTCCCTCATCTTACATCAGCAACCCAGTCTCTTAGACATTATTATTGACCAACCTATAGCTTTTCCACGAGAGCATCAGTTCATTATCTCCAAATCCTCCTTTTGGGATAGTGACACCAGGTATGCCAATTCGGAAACTTAAAGTCCATTTGATCTCTATATGCAGTACCAAAAGAGATCGGTAACACTCCATTCCCTTTCTCAAACTGCATAACCATAACCAGAACAAATGGCACACCACATCATTAAAATGTGGTTAGATTCCCCTTTTTATAAATACATTTTGGCATGCCCATAGCATGTCACACAAACTCAAAAAATGGGGGCACCACCTGCCCCTACATACATCACTGGGGGCACCATACGCCCCCCATACATAGACTTACGACATGCCCATAGCATGTTCCAAAAACTGGGGGCACCATACGCCCCTCCCCCCATACATATACATCCGACACGCCCATAGCATGTTACAAACAAAATCCAAAAACTGGGGGCACCATATGCCCCCCCATACATTCTGGGGGGCACCACTTGCCCCTACACACATCCGAGAGGGCACCATATGCCCCTATATCTGGCCAATACATGACGAACGCCCTGATCCGCCTGGATCTCTGTCCGAAGTGTTCCTAGATCCCTCTCTCTCCAATGGACCCGCAACCCTGCCATACCTGCACAACCACATTCTTTTTGTCAGGGTACAGATCGGGAAAACCGTAACCACACACCACAACCCAACTCCCAGCCATCAAACAGCACCAAACCCCCCTCATCTCCCAGGTCGCAGTTTTCTGCCATTTTCTGGACCAGGTCGCACTTGTTGCCCTAATACCTACGTCCTGGGTCGTAATTTTTGCCCCAAAAAGTGCGACCCGGCCATAGAGATGAAGGAGGAGCTGTTTCTGGGGGTTTTGGGCCCTCAACTGCAAATGTAATCCATCCAAATGCACGAGCAAGGTTAGGCCTCTCGCCTCCAACTGACAGATCTCGAATCCAACGGTCGGTTTGTCCGCTACGTTCGCCGCAACATTTAGGGCCTTCTCTCCTCTCCACATTCACCACAGCAACACTAGCAAATGAATGATTTTGGAGGGAAAACTGCCTCATTAACAGAGAACCCCTGTTTCTTCTTTCGACTGCTGCGACCACACCGTAGCCCCGTTCGACGAACCGTCAGCACCGCTGGATAGTTCTCACCGAGCTCTCAAATGGGTTTTACTTAGTTTTTGGTGATTTGATACTTCACCCGGACATTTTTTTTCCATTTAGGGTCACTTCACCGCTCCTTAAAATCGAATTTCCTCACTTACGCCACTTGTACTTGGGGCACCATATCGCCCCCTTACTTGTCCATGTTCGTGTTGATTTTCGTCATGAGTACCCACTTTGTACTCATGTTTCTATGACCCCCCATTGGGGCCTTTACTGTGTGGCAGCACTATACAGTCGCCCTTGTTTAGAGCATCCAAGTCGAGTCATCATTGCATTCATGGAGTCTACCCCGCACCCCACTATAGCCCTCCATCCTTCTTTGCTTGGTTCCTCCCTTGTGTCGCATATCATGACCTTCAGCCCCACTGTCCCCTGTCCCTTTCGATATTGTGTCAGTCGCTGCCATGTCATTCATGCCATTTATGCTCTAACAAGGGAAGTCGTCCATTCGCCACTCCATCCTTCCCCTTTCCACTATCATCATTGGTGTCAGTCTGTCTGTCGCTCTATTGTTCTTCTCTCGTGCCTTAGTTGAGGATCTCTTATTGCCTCACCTACGGCAGACCTCCTTCTGTCGACATCAGCGCATTTATTCCAGAAGCAAGGTCTAGAGGGCGGTGTACCTTGGTTCCAGCTTCCACTCTTGTTCGGTGCCTCGGATCAGGCAGGGGGATATCTCACTTCCCTTTGACTTGATTACTTCTCCAGCTCCTTTCAGCATGATCGAGATGAGTATACCGGACAGTCCAGTGACCCAGCAGCAGCTCTTGATGATTCCCGAGCGTGTGTGAGATGTCTCAACCCTCAGGAGGGGGTGGCCCTGCAGGTAGCCCCCCACATGCCAGGATGACCTCTTCATTGCAGCCTTTGATGCCGCTCCAGATTTTGATGATGTTGGCCTTAGCCACCTGCAGCGCCTCCATGATTTGCATGTATCAGTCAGATTTTGTGAGCTCTTCCCCATTTACAGGGGGCATTTGGGTTGTATTTATCTCATGTACTCAGATATTATTGTACTAGTCCTGGCTGTTATCCCAGGCACAGCATGTATGTGAGACTCTTCATTGTATTTTTATCTGGCTCTTGATTATGCCAGCTGTACTCTATGGTTCGGTCCCTTGTTCACCGGACACACTATTCTTTTGTACTTTGTCACGGCGGGCATAGGTATGCCTCCCCCGCCGCCTTCAGCACAGGTACCCTCTCATAACAGAGACTTGTTGCACCTGCGAGTCTCGTCTCCTCGGGGTCTAGTCCTTCAGCACACTATCTACCTCATATTTCTCTCTCTGACATACCCTTTTGTTGTCTAGTGATTGTCTTCTTACAACGTACTTCGGTCATACGATTTGCTCCTGACACTCGCACGCTGGGGGGCAATCTGTTACACCATTTTTTGGTCATCTAACTTTTCATCATTAGATGGACCCAAGTACACCATGTAAGACCAGCTTTACCCCAAGTAAAACTGCTTTCACTATGTTAATTAGGAAACCCCAAAAGGAATAATTAATTAAACCATAATTTAATTATTATTCCCAGTCATGTTTAACCCAAAAACAAAGAAATTGATGAGATAAACCCATAGTTATCTTATTATTTTCTAGGAATAATTATTTAAATAATATTCCTTGTTAAATATGACCAAATCAACCACCATTAATTAAATAAATCATTATTTATTTGATTATATCCCAACCACTCCTTAAAAAGATAAATAAATCATTTATTTATTTATTTTTCACTAATCAAGGGATTTGACCCAAGTCAAACACCCTTTCCCTCCAACAAATAATAATAAAATATTCCATAGAGGTGGATCTAGATGTGATTAACATTATTTTAATCATGCACCAAGATCTAGAAGGACCCAATATTTTGTTATAAATAGGAGGGTTTTCCCCATCATTCTTCACCTTTGTTGCATACTAGATCACTCTGGATCTATACACTCGGTCTCATTTTCTGCCATTGTTGCTCCCATTGAGCTCTACCTTCTACATTGGGTTTTCTACATCTACAAGAGAGAGAAAGCTTAGATCTGAAGTGCCGAGGACTACAAAGAACCCATCCCATTGAGGAGATCTGGATACACCTTCTTGTTTCCTCCCAGGTGCCCTGTAATATAAAAATTCATTCAAAAAATCGTGTTCTTGTCTTGTCTGTTGGATGCATGGAGCAAACTCTTTACTTTACCGCTTAATATCTTTCCATTTATAGATCTGTTTGTTGCAGCACTTTAACTACTAATTGCAGATCTGAAGATGTTTTGCAGCCATTATTGTTGTTAGGGCTATTAGTTATGCGTAGCTAAAGTGGTTCTTTTTCGTACGCTTCGACAAAGAATTCATACTAACAGTAACCAAATTTGAAATATTGTGGTTAATAAGTGCATAAGAGCTTATTCAAGGAAGCATTGTTGCATTTCATCCAAACCACAGTGACCATATCTATCCAAACAGTCTGGTGGCCTGTTTCAAACCAGCAGAGCATTTCTCATATAGTGAAGGCAATTTGCCTCTTCCAAAGCTTGTTTCAAAGTCAGAATGCCTCCAAAACGAGATCACAAAGGCGGACAACATAAGAGATATGAGCCTATCTCCATAGAAGAAATCAATGCTCACCCATCAGTGCTTTTCAATTTCCATGAAGTAGGCTGTCTTGAATTCTGTCAAAGGATAGAAGAAGTCAAGAGTTTCTCGCCACTTACACATTTGTGCGCTTTGAGATTCAAGGACAAACACTTCCAGTTAGCAGGTCTTGACTTCAAAATCTCTCCAAGGTATGTATCCAAGGCTACCAAGATCCCGTATCATGGTGAAAAGTGGTTTAAACAAGCGCATCTTGATCTGGAGGATTATAAACCTTTCATCAAGCCTGAACATAGGGAAACCATCACTGCTATTTTCCCTTTCTCCTATCTTCTTGACAGTTATGCTCCACTGATGAAGGCCATAATGAGATATTTCACTTGTGAAGGGAGGTTTAGCCAAATATTTGCCTATCATGTTCGCTTGTTGATGCATTTTACCAGGAGCATGCAATTAAACCTTCCATACTTTTTGTCCAAGAGCATAGAGAAAATGGCAGCTACTGTCCAAAAGAAAGCTCCACCTCAGCAAATCCCTTCTCTCTTTCATCATTCCTTGATCAAAATCATCTTCTTACACCAGCTGGAGAAGAAAGGAGTTTCATGGGATTTATTCATTAGCCATGCCGATTTCGCCACTGTCCCTCCTATTCATGTGTCTCCTACTCAGCCTGTCCATCGCCCAGTGCCTTTATCTAGTAGGCCTACCCCTAAAAAACTCAAGATGATCACTGGGCAGCCAAGTACACAAGGAGAAGGAGAGGGCAGTGAGCCACAGGGAGAAAAGGAGGATGATGAGCAGCAGCAACCAATTTTTGAGGGACAGCAGCAGTTAGATATCATTGGACAGCAGCTAGAGGTTGATGAACAGCATCAAATTCAGGAAGAGGGACAGCAGCAGACAGAGGTTGAAGAGCAGCAGGTTGAGCAAGCAATTGAAGCATCTTTTGAGCCACAAGCTGGACAGGATGTTGAGGAAGGACAGCAAGCTGAAGCTGCCTCCTTGATGGTGACCAAAACTGTCCCTAAGAAGAGGAAATTGCCCAAAAAGATAACTCCTAGCTTGCCAAGGAGAAAGAGCGCTAGATTGGCCTTCAAAGGCAAAAGTACAATTGGAGAAAGCGCCAAGCATGGAGGTAAATCAGCTGTCATCCCTATCCCAAGCGATGACAGCGACAATGAGGCACGCATCCTTGAAAACCTCCTCATTCACAAAGAAGGGCAAATTGAGGTGTTACAAGAAGATCTCCAAAGGGCAAGGAATTTCAATCATTTCTTGGAGGTTGAGAACAAACAAATGAAGTTTCATGCAGCCATTCATGAGGCAAGGGCCATCAAGTACAAAAAGGAGGCAGAAAAGGCGCAAGTAAGAATTGAAGAGTTTATTGGAGAATTTGATGATGAAGAAGAGGAGGACCAGCCTAGGCGAAAGAGGCCTAGAACCATCGGGCTTAGGAGAGCCTTGGAGAAACAGAAGGCTGAAGAACAAGCTCAATTCGAAGCTTTTCCCCTCACTACCCTCTTTGAGCGGGAAATTTAGGAAAACAAGGAAGCTTGGCTTGAGAGGGCTAACCAGCATTTGGAGACAAAGCTTGAGAAGGCAAACAGGGATCTTGAGCTACAGAGAAATAGAACTCTTCACTTTCAGAAGCTAAACCAATTCGCCAGGCGCAAATTGAAGGTGGCACAAGAAAAATTGAAGAAATTGAAGGAGAGGCGCCTAGCACGGAAAGAGGCAAAAAGCATATCAGCCCTCGATATTTTAGCTTCAGCTTCGGAACATGTCTCTATGGACCCTTGAGGGTCATACATGCCAATTTTGGGCCTGTTTCGAAAACTTTTTGTTTTTTGGCATTTTTGGGGTTTTTGCCAAAAACTCATAAATGCGCCATTTCAGTTTGATGAGTCGTCAAGGGAGGAGGGTGATACCAATGGATTCCATAATTTCATGAGCAGCTCTCCAGCGATTTTCAGGGCATTTGAAGATCATTCGCCCCTCCAAATTGGCGAAAAACCGCCTCATTTTGCACTTTCTGCCCGCCCTATCAGCAGCCTGCTATTTTCTGGGTTTTTGCACACAGGTACAGTTTTGAGGGACTTTCAGAGATCAGATTGCGATGATTTTACTTGCATTGGAAAGCAGACACAGAGAGCTTTCCAACGAGCCATCATGAGCCTCATTTCGACATCGGGAAGGTTTCCATTTGCATCCAGCAAGTCAGGGGACCTTTTTCAGGCATAAATATGAAGTATTTTTGCAATTTTTGAACTCCAAAAATCTGCTTTTCCCAAATCTGCGTTAAGCTATTTTTATCATGGGAAAATCATGTAAAGTCAATATAATTTCCGTTTTTAGCAGTTTTTTAGATATTTTATTAGATATTTTGTGCCTTGGGCTTTGCAAAGCCTCAAGGACAACTTTAGATATTTTGACTTGGCCAATGGGATAGCTAGTTGCTCCATGAGGTTTTCCTCCTTCTAGCCTATTTATCCCATGATTCTCATTGTAAATCAGAGGCTGAACTTGAGAGAAGAATTAATGAATTGGTCATATGAGCTTTGAAGAATACACTTGAGTTATGATGTTTGGATTGCCTCTTGGATGCTTTTGAGGAATGTTGAAGGCTTGTTGATGGATTCCTGGACATGGTAGAATGGTATAGTGCTTCTTAATGTTGTTTTGTCTTCTAGTTTTCACTCATATTTCATTTTTCTTGCTGCTATAGATCAGTAAAGATTGATTTTGAGACATGCCCATGGAGGCACCTCAAAATCCCCGAATCTTCATAGCTTGATGTTTTCTTCTCCCTTAGTTATGCTAAAGAATTCTTAGCTGCTCTTTAGTAACCTAAGGTGTTGTTGCTAAGTTTTATTCATCAGCTCCATGTATGTTGAGTAGGATGTATGGTTTGCCCTATCTACCTATCAGCTGCCCATAGTTCTGTCCATGAAACTTTCTCTTTGACTGATTTGTTGATCATTTTGTTGAACCAAGGAGGCCTAGTCCCGATCTAGCCCTTTGCCTAAAACTATGAAAGCTTATTTTTCCAAGTGCCCAATGACTTAGAGACTATGTTTAGGCGTTCCGGCATAGTTTATGAGTTGTTAGTTTGTCTCATGTGTTTTCCCCAAAGTCTGATAGCCTTTTTCCGAAGTTAGAGGGTCTTATACCTCTATGTATGGCTGGAATGTTTGATTTCTATGTATTGATTAGCTTATAGTTATTCCTAGCATGATAAATGGCTTGCTATTACATGTTTACGTCTGCTATTAACTAGTTTGCACTTGAAATCCCTTGTCTTTCATCAACTTATTGTCCATTTAATCCATTTTGCCCAGAGATCCCTTCTACTGTGAATCAAATCGGCCCTACAGCAGCTTTACATCATCACTTCATAGCTTCCTTGATCTGTTTGACCCCATAGCCCAATTTATCTACATCTTGTTATCCAGTTTATGTATTTGATCAGTTTCATTCCTCACAAACTTAAAAAACCAAAAAACTAAAAACATACTTCATAACTAGCCTAATATCAAAACACCGCAAGTAAACACACCGACATCTTTAGCACTTATAGAGAGAGCCCTCTCTGAGTCCAGGAAGGCTAGGTCCTTGGGCTCCAAAGCTTGGTTTGATGTTACATCGTCATTTGGCTAGCCAATCGGCCAAATCACGGGACCCTAACATAATGGCGATCACGGTGGAACTCTGAGTGATAAACAACTTAGTTTCCCTAATTTGTCTAGTAGCCTTAAGAATACTATTTGATTGACTTATCCCACCGCTCACTGACATAGTAACGATCACGGTGGGACCTTCCGAGTTAGTGACAGTCTAAGTGAACCTTAGATTTCTCGAAGTCTCAATCAAACTTAGAAAACTTAAGTGTTGCTTGAAGAGTAGAAGCTAACTCTTTCACCATCTTAGCAAAATGATGATTTAGTTATAAGAAGCTCTACCAAACCTCATAAGCACAAAAAACTCAGAAAAACCCCAAAACATTCCCATATTGGATTTTTGTCAGTATTGGTGGTGGACCATACAAATATACCTCAAAACAACTAAAAATCCACCTGGCGACTCCACTAACCTCCAGTAGGCCTTACTACCTTGCCAAATTTTAGAATTCCATCCGATTTAGCCACCTCATCGCCACCCTAACATAATGGCGATCACGGTGGGACTTATTGAGTTCATGATAGTCTAGCAAACTTTTATAGACTCCTTAGTCCTTCAAATTTTAAACTTAAACCATCATCCTTTAGAATCATTTAGTGTAAACTCTCTGTTTCACCATCTTAGCAAAGTGATGAATCAGGTTTATAACACTCTTACATCCTAGGCTGCACATAAAACTCAGAAAAAACCCCAAAACACTCCTTTAGATTGGTTTTTGACATTACTAATGGTAGACCATACAAGTTTATCTCAAACAACTGACAATCCACCTGGCGACTCCACTAAAACTTCTAGTAAGCCTTACTACTCTTCAAAACTCTAGGCTACTATCCGATAAATCTATCCCATCGCTCACCAACATAGCGGGAGATGGTAAGACACTGAGTACATAATAGTCCAACAAACTCTTATAGACTCTTTGGTCCTTAGGTACCATAAACAAGCAAGCAGTCCATAGACTCATTTTTTAGAGTAAGCTCTTTTGTTCTCATCACCCTAGCAAAGTGTTGAAACAAGTCTAGAATACTTTAACAAACCATAGGCTGCACATATATTCAGAAAATCCAAAAAAAGCATTCTCAGATTAGTCTTGGTGGTGGACCATAGCTATCTTCACAACAGCAACCCATTTCCACCTGGCGACTCCACTAATCCATCTCTTCTATTTTTGACCATCCTTCGCCTTAGTATAACTTTAGAAAAATCACCCATCCAAAAAACATTCACCAGTATCATTCTCTCTGAACCCTGGATCTAAAATCTGGCTTCACAAAGAATCAATACCAGATCCCACCCAGACCCAAATCCCCCTATCATAGTAGATGACCCAGAAAAGATTCTGTGGCAAGCTTCTGAAACTAATCATCTAGCTACCGATAGATCCATCCGTAGAACAAGATCTGTACCTAAAACTCGCAATATCCTTCAAGATCCACCTTCGGAACTAGAGTCATCACAAGCTCTTCCCCGAAGCAAATCATATAGTAGGATAAACTTCGACGATATTGAACCCCTAAACCCATCACAGAGTCCTATTAGAGAAGCTTCACCCACCACTCCTCCTGATTTCCAGCTTCTTTATCAATTTGGCTCCTATCATCCTAGATCTGCTCAAAACCAGATCACTAGTCCAAGTTCATCCGCTACACCTGTTCAAACCACTTCATTTCAGCCTACTAGTCCTCATATTGTACATCA
The DNA here is from genome assembly GCA_034641835.2 of Pinus albicaulis. Taxonomy (NCBI): domain Eukaryota; kingdom Viridiplantae; phylum Streptophyta; class Pinopsida; order Pinales; family Pinaceae; genus Pinus; species Pinus albicaulis. The sequence continues at coordinate 1,308,323,151 of CM076572.1, forward strand.
TCCATTAGCTCCAGTCATGGCAGCCTGGTACGCACCTTTGGTGTTGCCACCACGTTTAGCTCCTCTCCCAAACAAATATCAAGACAAAATCCCACACTTTACTGGAGAAGACACCACCACACCTCAAAAGCATATAAGTAGAATGACTGATGCTTATGAATACCTAGAGGTACAAGACGAGACTGTCATAATGAGAATATTTGCCCAAAGTCTTGGTGGTGAACCCAAAGCATGGTTCAAAAGCTTAGCTCCAAACAGTATCCATGATATCCCAGAACTACCTCAAGTTTTCAGAAACCGGTGGGAAATCCGAAGAAATCCCATTCAAATCCTGTCAGAATATAACAGCCTAAAACGGGAAAATGGGGAAAGTGTCCAAGCTTACTGTACTAGGTTCAACAGTGTATATAACTCCCTCCCACCTCTTTTCAAACCTCCACTTGGTTTAGCTTTGGCAAAATTCCCCGAGGGGTTTGATCCGGACATGACATATCACTTAAGAGATAAGGATCCCCCTACCTTGGAAGAAATGCAACAAATAGCTATAAAAGCAGATGCCAACTTAGCTGAAAAAAGAGCCAGAACTAAATCAGAAAGAAAGGTCACATATAGAGATGAAGTCTCCACTTCGTCACCTTCCCTAGATCCCAGAATAGATGACTTAGTCAAATCCATGGCTAAAATGTGGGAAAAGATCAATGAAAAAACTCCTGTTAGGGACAACCAGCCAAACCCTCCAATCAGAAACCGAAACCAAAACTTTAGGAGGGAGCAGCCCCAAAACAGACCAAGGGATAATGACCAACAGATCAGGCCACCATTCAATGAAAACTATGTGGAAGAAGATGATAGGGACTCAGAACCTCTTGATGAACAACATTTAAACCTCATAGGGTCTGACAATGAAGGTGAGGTGTACCTCACCGAAGAAGAACAAGCCTTCTTTTCGCCTGATCAAGATGAGACCAATTATGAGGATCTTGATGACCCTGCCACAGAGTTTCAAAATGCTATTGAAGAAGCCCACAGGCAATATGACCTTAGGAGCAAAAGAAACCAAGATAATGTCAAGAGAGGTAACTCTGATACTGCTAAAGCTCCAGATACCATCCTCAAAAAAGCATCAAGCAGTGACAAAATCAAGGTTGAAAAGGCTGATCAAAGCCAAGCTAAAGTTACCCAAACTAGTCCTATCACATATACTCCTGATACTTCTACAAAGGTCACCAAAACAACTATGGCAAACAAAATCCCTAAACAAGGCCAACAAGCTCAGAACATAGACAAGGTCTCAGCTGAAAAAGCTGAAACAAACATATCTAAACTTCAAGTGCCTTTTAGCTTTGAAGGCGAAATCGCTAAAATCAAAATCACCATGCCTCTTACCGAACTCATTGCCCAAAACTCTTATAAATCCCAAGTACTAAAGGTATTAAATCTAGGAAATGATGCAAACACTGTTAATCTCACTGATGACATTCCTGAAGTATTGTTTGGTCCAAAGGTAGAGGGAAAATTTCAAGAAGGAGCTACTCTTCCATTTTACATTAGCTTAAACATTCACGACCAAATCCTCCACAATGCCATGCTAGACTCCGGCGCATCTCATAATCTTATGCCGAAGGTAGTAATGGAAAGATTAGGCTTGGAAATCACACGACCATACAAAGACTTGTATTCATTTGATTCAAGCAGAGTCCAATGCCTGGGTTTGATCAAAGACCTTTGCTTTAGTCTGGCCCAAATACCCGCGAAACATCTAATCATGGATCTAGTAGTGGCAGACATTCCTCCCAAGTATGGGATGCTTCTATCTAGATCTTGGGGAGCCAAACTCCAAGGGAATATTCAACTGGACATGTCATATGCCACCATCCCTGTGTTTGGTCAGAATAGGATACTCTACCGTGAATCCCACATGAAATACATGATTAGCAGCCAAGATAGGCCAGATAACATTCCAATGTGTTCCTTGCGCTCCGACTTAAACTCTTTTATCATGCATATTGATGTAAACTTGGAAGAAGAATCAGAGGAAGATGATATAGACTTAGATCCACCACATCAGTTATCCTTGGTGCCTTATGATGAGCTGGACGCTCAAAACTACCATGATCATGAACAACTGTGTCTTGAGGAAAGTAAGTTTCCCCTCTCCAAAGTGGGGTTAGAGCAAGAAGCACAAACTCTCATGTACTATCAAGCAAATTGCTCTGGCTTTAATCAAACACCAGCAGTAACTTGCGGAAATTTCTTCCGGGTAAAAGCTTTAGAAGACCTTCACATCATAAACCTATTTGGCACCCGGGAAAAAGGTAGTTTGATGTTTCTACCATACCTCAAAGATTTACCATCATGTGACCCTCCTACTGCAAATAAAACTTTGACTATAACCTCGGTAGCTCAACATCTTGAGAAAATGCCAAATAAACTTTTTATGAGCAAGGATGACAGTCATAATCCCGGCATACCTGAACTACTGAAATTGGCTCATATTTTGTCTTTTCATGAAGAACTTAGAAAGGCTAAAATCAGGAATCTCATGCAAAATACTAGTTTCTACAGAAAAAACAAGGGAAAACATTGTATCACTACCTTTTCCCCAAAGAACAACTTTAAAAGAAACAAACACAGAAAACTGAAACAAACTGAAATGATCAAGGAGAAAAATAATGGCCATAGAATCTGCTTTGATTTTAGAAATAATACTGCATCTCCATATAACAAAAATCATGTTTGTTATACTCAAGATCGTGATTCACCAATTGAAAATGTTTCTAATGATGTATTCTTGCAAGATCATCTTTCAGATCATAATCATCAAATTCCTTTACAAAGTAGACAACTTAAAGATTTTTTCCAGTCTGTAGGAGGTAAATCTGATTTCAAGTTCAAAATTGTCAAACCACTCAATATCAGAAGTCTGTTCATGAAAGCCATGTTCCCAGTGTTAAATTTCTGTGTTGTTACATACCTTGATGATGTCACTATCTATTTCAAGAATTATCAAGAGTACATACATTACCTGAAGAAAGCATACAGCAAGGAAATGAGTGGAAATCAGATATTCAGAGAAGTACAGAGGGAGGATACCGGGCTGTTTAGAGATTCTTGCATGAATCCCTATGTCATGTTAGAGAGAGAAAATTTCCCAAATTTTTCTTTTCAAGAGTTAAGTGGGCCTAGGGTGAGAGGAGATCCTTACGAGGATAAGATGTTGAAATTCCGTCATTTCCAAGATTTTTGAGTTTGAAACACTTTCAGTCATTGTACATACCATTGTTTGAAATATTGAAAAAATAGAAAAATCAAAAACAGTAAAAGATAGGAAAGTCAAAAACAGTAAAAAGCAGAAAAAGGGCAAGTGAAGATAGAACAAAGGCCCCATGTTCAAAAAAATAGTCTTTCGGAAAGCGAGCAAGTCTAAATGCTGCTGCTGGTACTTCAATGTCTTGTTCAGCTATCTAGCCTAATCATAGTTGAGCATGTTTAAATTTATTTGCTGATAAGTTAGTGAGTGTCAAGATAGTCAACATTGTGTAAGATTGACTTATCACAGAGCTTAGATTAGGGAGAGATTCTGGTTCCACATGCCTAAAACAGAACCAAAGAGAGAAGCGAGGGATGAAAAATACATTGTACATCTTAGCCCCGCTTGTCTAGTTTCCTTTTGTTGCAAAATAACATTTGTGTGCAGCTTGTCTTTTATGCCGCAAATGCATGACAAATCAGACTGCCTAATCCTGATTTGATCATTTTTAAATTTCATGTTGTAGATTAGAGAATGAAATCCTGTCAAACTGCTTAATCTTGACAGTCGATCTAGTTTTAGGTAGAGAAATGAAGGAGTTCATCAGCTTAATCTGAACTCCCGGCAGATATAAGAGTAGAAATAGATAGTTTCATTTTGCAAAAAAAGAAAAATATGCATTGTCAAAAAGCTGCTAGTTCAAATGCGCCAAACAGAAGAAAAAATGTTAGGAAAGATAGTGGGGTAGGTAGAAGTATCATTGATGTTAAACATGCTGACACTTTTCAGAAATAACATCAAGAGAAGGGTAAATTTTGCGCCAATGGATAAGGCACTGGTCTTCATAAATCCAAAAATCTGAATTCTGGACACCTCCTGACGAGGAGCTGCCCTCCCCAAATGGAGCCACCGTTAGCCATCAGTATTTTTTGCATGTTAGTGATGACTATATCTTCAGCTGAGTTTTCTAGAAACTGATTTCCTTATGTCAATATGTCATCCAGAAAACCCTCCCAAAACTTTTTTCGCCTTTCTACCTATTCAGTCCACCCCTGGCAAAACCACAACCTCCTTGTCAACAATCCTATCTAACCTCAGCCTTATTAGTCTGCCCATCATCTTTAAAAGGAAAATCCACATCTGTTTCAAAGGTCTCCCCTATGTTAGGAAGTGGCGTTTAGGACATTTCACCTTTGGCAATCATCAAAAAGCCAAAAAGGCCCTCATCTGCAGTAGACCTACCATGAATGATCCCTTAATTTGCAAATGAAGTTGACAAAGAGCCTTAAGTCACGCCACTCATATTCCCTAGGTCTCAGCACTGCATGAAGCCCATTCTCAAGCTGACTAGTAGGTTTTTCACTGTGTTCTATGGTTCTTCAAAGACAGGAAATATGTTTCATCTCATGGAGTAAGAATTTGAGTTTACAGTTAGAGGAACAGCTGCTTCTAAGTGTATTATGAGCCTGAGATAAAATTGCAAAAAAAAGGTCACTCATCAGGACATTACAGCTCTTTCCAGCATGAAAATCACAGTAAGAAAGGGTCGCCACTGTCTTAGCTACATGGTAAATTGTCAAAGCCCAGAACCTCCTTCATTTACCAGCAGAGGGTTAGCGCGCCTCCTTCATACATAAGCAGAGGGCGCATGCCAGTTTTTGACTCAGAAGGTTGCAGAAGTCCAGGTTTGCCCTTACTGAAACAATGAAACAATATCTTTAGGTTTCATGAATGTAATTGCTGACCATAACAGGATTATAGTGGAAATATGATAAGCTCAAAGGAAAGGGGAGTTTGGCCAGATAAAAGAGATCATCTGAAACTTTCAAGTCAGGCGAATGGTTGAAACTTTAGAAGGCCTGTCATCAGTGAACTTTCCAAAGCATAAAGACCTTGTCTATCCACAAGATCAAATATAACAGATAATAATCAGTGCCATTACACAGGCAGGAGAAAATGCTTGGTTTTTTTTTTTCAAGGAAGCACTGACCTTCATAGTCACCAAGGTTGTTTGTTAAAATAATCCATTATGAGATGAACAAGCCAAATGTCTAATTCACCCTTAGGACAATGCAGGGAGACAATATTACTCTGGCTAGGGTTTCTTCTAAAAACACAGTGAGGCTTGCAAATGAAGATGCTAAGATTGGTGTTGTTCAAATGGTTTACTTACCACCACATTTGCCCGATGAAGAGCCTCCTCCATATATGAGTAGAGGGCCAAAGCTACTGCAGGTTGAAGAAACTGATTGATATAGAAAGAGCAGTGGAAGGTTACCAAAAAGAAATAAAAGTCATTTCACAGATGAATGCTAGCGCTGATGATGCAAAGATTTTGGTACTCCTGTTTCAAAGAACTCTCTGTCTGACTATACCTACAGTGGAAAGGAGAAGGTATTGAACATATTGTATGCTTTGAATGCCAAAAGAACAGTTGACTTAAAAAGGGTTAAAGACATTTCATGACCACTTATCCAGAAATCAAAGGAAATCCTTCTGAGCAAACAAAGAAGTCTAGGGTGAAAGGATGCAACCTAAAAAGTGTATTTACAGTCCAGAGAAAAACTTGTGAAACACCTAGAAGCAACAATTTATCATTGGGAAAGTAAAACAATGACCAAGGTTGAGTCATAAAATGCATGATGACAGGTATGCAATGCTATGAATAGACAAAGAGACAATTTTGAGCATATGTGTGCCACTGATATCAAAAAGAAGATTTTCTCCTTGAGGAAAGGGTCAAGCAGCAAAACAATACCATATGTCAAAAGTCCAAAAGAGGCGCCTTTCAAGAAGGGGTGTTTACAACTTTTCAAATATTTTGGTGCATTATGAAATAGCCCTTCTTTGCTAACAATCACCAAGAGAGGGAGGCAGTGAACATATGTCCAGTCATGAAATGGTGCTATTGACCAAAAGGGTTTTAATACACTGATCAGAACAAAATAAAGACTGTGTGCTCAAGGGCCCTGTTGTCATATTTTACAAGTTTGTTTTTCTGATGGAGAAGGCGAGTGATATTCAATCTTATAAATAGGCAGAGGAAGTTGGTTATGATGAATCACCACTGTTCATATGTTTTAAAAACAAACACACTTGTTATCATTTCAAAGGGCAGACTTAGCACAAGGATATAGTATCAAATAAACAGTGGCAGGGAAGTGACACAGTGAGTTGTCAAGCAGAGAATCCTGTTATAAAAAGAAACAGCTAGTGGAATGGCACTTACAGTCCAGAAGGAAACCTGTAAATCACCTAAGGATCAAGATTGTCAAACTAACTGCAAGGGCACCGGTGGTCTCCTGTAAGTGATAAAGCAGCTTTCAAATGCCTTTGATAGTTTTTGAATGACCTTTCTTTTGTTTACATTGTCACCTAAAGTGCCAAAAAGAGGGACAAAGTCGAGGTTTTGAAATGTCTCTCTTATGAGAACAGGTATGTAACTTCGTGAGTAGGCAAAGCAAATTTGAAGGATTATCACTGTTTAAAAAGCAACCTGATATAAACACGGTTTTGTATCATTTAAAAAGGGGCGGATATATATATTCAAAATGACCGTTGGATATTTATTTGAAAATGATATGAGGTTGAAAGTGTCAAAAGAATGGAATAGGGAAATAAATAAGTCACTTTCAAAGTTCAAAAACCAATTGCCACAGCTCCCAAGCATCACAGCGTGTTTTCAAAAAGAATTGAAGTTTTCTGCACTGTTTTAGGGCGGCGCGACGGGCCTGGAATGTGGCGCGACGTGCCTGGGCGTCGTTTTGTGAAGGTTTTTAACGTCGGCGCGACGTGCCTGTAGGCGGGCGCGACGTGCCTGTAGGTGCCCGCCCGACCACACGACAGTTCCACCCGACACCTTCCTCCGGCGCGACGGGTTTTCTCCAGAGGTTGCCGCGCCCATTTTCAAGCTGTCCAGGGTTTCTTGCACCCTCTCAAGCGAGCCTCTACTAATTTCAAGGTATATTTATGAGCTCCCATCGTATGCAAGGTGTTGATAGGTGATAAAACTGTTTGAAAATCCCGTACCTTGCTAGTTTGCTAAAAAAACAAACGCAGTTTCCTACACAGTGAGACGAGATAATTTAAAGAGGGCCGAGGTTGTTAATGAAAGTTTAAACCTTGAAGGCAGGGTTGTTGGTGATTAGGCACGGTTGTTGATGATCAAGTTTAACATTTGAAGCCAGAAATACACAGTACACTGAGGAGCAAAGATTATTGATGGTTAGATTTTGACATTAAAGGCAGAGGTACCAAAGTGGTGTTGGTTTTTCAAAACTTCACAAATAAAAATGGCCACTGTCTAAAGTGCAGAGTGCTTAGTAATTGCAATTGATATTAAGACAAGGGTACAGGTATTTGGGTGGCTCTCTTAAACTCACAAGCAAAAGAAGGTGTTTTCTAAAAACCATAGTGCATTGATATATCACCTAGCACAGTTCTGCTTTTCTTCCACTGAATGGTGTCATTTTGAAAAACTGTGGTTGTGATATGTTTAGAGGGAAGGTCATTTCTAAAGAAAAAGGCACCAAAACACCTATCACAGCAAGCCTTTTCTTGAAATCTGCCCCTTTTTCACTGTTTTTCACTATTTGAAAACTTATCAACAGAGAGCTTCCAAAGATGACAGCATAGTAAAAGACAGAGGTGGTTGATGATGGTTTTTTAACATCAAAGCCAGGAATATAGATGTGTTGGTGGACTTTTAAACTCACAAAGCAGGGGATTTGTTTCCTAAACCACTGTTGCACTGACTTTACACCTAAACCAAGCCTGTTTTTCTGCACTACACTATATCATTCCGAAGTCTGTTGAATAGAGTTTTCTGAAGGTGAAACAGGTTCATTTTCCAGAAGGCAGGGTTATTGCTGATTGGGCATTTGTTTATAATCAAGTTTACATTGAGGCCAGATGTACAAAGATGATGATTGACTTCTCAAATTTCATGAGTAGAAGGTGTTTTCCTTAACACTGTGGGCTAATTTTTCACATAACCACAGGGTCTTTTTTCTTTTCCCACTGTGTGGTCTCCATAGAAGTCTGCTAACAGGGGCATGTTTCAAGGTAAATGACCTAAAAGAGCAGGGTTATAATTTTGAAGTTTGGTTTCAAAGACAAAAATACAAGTGCAAGCAGGCCTCTAGCAAAGTCACCAGAGGGGTGATTGTTTCAAGACTGTGCACAGAAAATCTACAAAGCAGTTCCTCACACATAGCACCATTGTTAAGAAGGTTACATAGCTGAAGTGTAACCAAATTTGAAAGATTGTGGTTAATAAGTGCAGAAGAGCTTATTCAAGGAAGCATTGTTGCATTTCATCCAAACCACAATGACCATATCTATCCAAACAGTCTGGTGGCCTGTTTCAAACCAGCAGAGCATTTCTCATATAGTGAAGGCAATTTGCCTCTTCCAAAGCTTGTTTCAAAGTCAGAATGCCTCCAAAACGAGATCACAAAGGCGGACAACATAAGAGATATGAACCTATCTCCATAGAAGAAATCAATGCTCATCCCTCAGTGCTTTTCAATTTCCATGAAGTAGGTTGTCTTGAATTCTGTCAGAGGATAGAAGAAGTCAAGAGTTTCTCGCCACTTACACATTTGTGCGCTTTGAGATTCAAGGACAAACACTTCGAGTTAGCAGGTCTTGACTTCAAAATCTCTCCAAGGTATGTATCCAAAGCTACCAAGATCCCGTATCATGGTGAAAAGTGGTTTAAACAAGCGCATCTTGATCTGGAGGATTATAAACCTTTCATCAAGCCGGAACATAGGGAGACCATCACTGCTATTTTTCCTTTCTCCTATCTTCTTGACAGTTATGCTCCATTGATGAAGGCCATAATGAGATATTTCACTTGTGAAGGGAGGTTTAGCCAAATATTTGCCTATCATGTTCGCTTGTTGATGCATTTTACCAGGAGCACGCAATTAAACCTTCCATACTTTTTGTCCAAGAGCATAGAGAAAATGGCAGCTACTGTCCAAAAGAAAGCTCCACCTCAGCAAATCCCTTCTCTCTTTCACCATTCCTTGATCAAGATCATCTTCTTACACCAGCTGGAGAAGAAAGGAGTTTCATGGGATTTATTCATTAGCCATGCCGATTTCGCCACTGTCCCCCCTGTTCATGTGTCTCCTACTCAGCCTGTCCATCGCCCAGTGCCTTTATCTAGTAGGCCTACCCCTAAAAAACTCAAGATGACCACTGGGCAGCCAAGTAAACAAGGAGAAGAAGAGGGCAGTGAGCCACAGGGAGAAAAGGAGGATGATGAGCAGCAGCAGCCAGATTTAGAGGGACAGCAGCAGTTGGATATCATTGGACAACAGCTAGAGGTTGATGAACAGCATCAATTTCAGGAAGAGGAACAGCAGCAGACAGATGTTGAAGAGCAGCAGGTTGAGCAAGCAATTGAAACACCTTTCGAGCCACAAGCTGGACAGGATATTGAGGAAGGACAGCAAGCTGAAGCTACCTCCTTAATGGTGACCAAAACTGTCCTTAAGAAGGGGAAATTGCCCAAAAGGACAACTCCTAGCTTGCCAAGGAGAAAGAGCGCTAGATTGGCCTTCAAAGGCAAAAGTACAATTGGAGAAAGCGCCAAGCATGGAGGTAAATCAGCTGTCATCCCTATCCCAAGCGATGACAGCGACAATGAGGCACGCATCCTTGAAAACCTCCTCATTCACAAAGAAGGGCAAGTTGAGGTGTTACAAGAAGATCTCCAAAGGGCAAGGAATTTCAATCATTTCTTGGAGGTTGAGAACAAACAAATGAAGTTTCATGCAGCCATTCATGAGGCAAGGGCCATCAAGTACAAAAAGGAGGCAGAAAAGGTGCAAGTAAGAATTGAAGAGCTTATTGGAGAATTTGATGATGAAGAAGAGGAGGACCAGCCTAGGCGAAAGAGGCCTAGAACCATCGGGCTTAGGAGAGCCTTGGAGAAACAGAAGGCTGAAGAACAAGCTCAATTCGAAGCTTTTCCCCTCACTACCCTCTTTGAGCGGGAAATTGAGGAAAACAAGGAAGCTTGGCTTGAGAGGGCTAACCAGCATTTGGAGACAAAGCTTGAGAAGGAAAAAAGGGATCTTGAGCTACAGAGAAAGAGAACTCTTCACTTTCAGAAGCTAAACCAATTCGCCAGGCGCAAATTGAAGGTGGCACAAGAAAAATTGAAGAAATTGAAGGAGAGGCGCCTAGCACGGAAAGAGGCAAAAAGCATATCAGCCCTCGATATTTTAGCTTCAGCTTCAGAACATGTCTCTATGGACCCTTGAGGGTCATCCATGCCAATTTTGGGCCTGTTTCGAAAACTTTTTGTTTTTTGGCATTTTTTGGGGTTTTCGCCAAAAACTCATAAATGCGCCATTTCAGTTTGATGAGTCGTCAAGGGAGGAGGGTGATACCAGTGGATTCCATAATTTCATGAGCAGCTCTCCAGCGATTTTCAGGGCATTTGAAGATCATTCGCCCCTCCAAATTGGCGAAAAACCGCCTCATTTTGCACTTTCTGCCCGCCCTATCAGCAGCCTGCTATTTTCTGGGTTTTTGCACACAGGTATAGTTTTGAGGGACTTTCAGAGATCCGATTGAGATGATTCCACTTTCATTGGAAAGCAGACATAGAGAGCTTTCCAACGAGCCATCATGAGCCTCATTTCGACATCGGGAAGGTTTCCATTTTCATCCAGCAAGTCAGGGGACCTTTTTCAGGCATAAATATGAAGTATTTTTGCAATTTTTGAACTCCAAAAATCTGCTTTTCCCAAATGTGCGTTAGGCTATTTTTATCATGGGAAAATCATGTAAAGTCAATATAATTTCCTTTTTTAGCAGTTTTTTAGATATTTTATGGGATATTTTGTGCCTTGGGCTTTGCAAAGCCTCAAGGACAAGTTTAGATATTTAGACTTGGCCAATGGGATAGCTAGTTGCTCCATGAGGTTTTCCTCCCTCAAGCTTATTTATCCCATGATTCTCATTGTAAATCAGAGGCTGAACTTGAGAGAAGAATTAATGCATTGGTCATATGAGCTTTGAAGAATACACTTGAGTTATGATGTTTGGATTGCCTCTTGGATGCTTTTGAGGAAGGTTGAAGGCTTGTTGATGGATTCCTTGACATGGTAGAATGGTATAGTGCTTCTTAATGTTGTTTTGTCTTCTAGTTTTCACTCATATTTCATTTTTCTCGCTGCTATAGATCAGTAAAGATTGATTTTGAGACATGCCCATGGAGGCACCTCAAAATCCCTGAATCTTCATAGCTTGATGTTTTCTTCTCCCTTAGTTATGCTAAAGAATTCTTAGCTGCTCTTTAGTAACCTAAGGTATTGTTGCTAAGTTTTATTCATCAATTCCATGTATGTTGAATAGGATGTATGGTTTGCCCTACCTACCTATCAGCTGCCCATAGTTCTGTCCATAAAACTTTCTCTTTGACTGATTTGTTGATCATTTTGTTGAACCAAGGAGGCCTAGTTTCGATCTAGCCCTTTGCCTAAAACTATGAAAACTTATTTGTCCAAGTGCCCAATGACTTAGATACTATGTTTAGGCGTTCCGGCATAGTTCATGAGTTGTTAGTTTGGAATGTTTGATTTCTATGTATTGATTAGCTTATAGTTATTCCTAGCATGATAAATGGCTTGCTATTACATGTTTACGTCTGCTATTAACTAGTTTGCACTTGAAATCCCTTGTTTTTCACCAACTTATTGTTCATTTAATCCATTTTGCCCAGAGATCCCTTCTATTGTGAATCAAATCGGCCCTACAGCAGCTTTACATCATCGCCTCATTAGCTTCCTTGACCTGATTGACCCCATAGCCCAATTTATCTACATCTTGTTATCCAGTTTATGTATTTGATCAGTTTCATCCCTCACAAACTTAAAAAACCAAAAAAACCAAAAACATACTTCATAACTAGCCTAATATCAGAACATCGCAAGTAAAACACACCGACATCTTTTACACTTATAGAGAGAGCCCTCTCTGAGTCCAGGAAGGCTAGGTCCTTGGGCTCCAAAGCTTGGTTTGATGTTACATCGTCATTTGGCTAGCCAATCGGCCAAATCACGGGACCCTAACAGAGGGCTTGCACTATAATTTAGATTCATAACATAAGTAGACACAGGAGTAATATTAACTGAGGTAACCCTAGTTTGAGGGTCGACATTGAGATCTAAAGTTCATGTCAAGATTCAGTCAAAGAAATTCCCAGAATCTATGGATCCATATGAGCTAGGTCGAGTCTCTTATGGAGGCAAAAGTCGTGGTTTTTTCTATGGGTGGATAGGGTTTTGTTGTACAATAATTAGAAGTACATAAGTATAATGCCCTAGTTAGGAAAAATTCCTGCCATGTTCAGTTCATAAGGTATGCCCTTAATACTGTGACAAATTTTCATAGAAGAAGAGCGGTTGTGAGCCTTAAAGCGAGGTTTATTTTTGCAATATAGACCACAGATTTGGAAGATGGTTTTCAGATTCAGTATGTGTGGAGATAGCAGATCCAAAGGAGGGTGGAACATGAGAAGAAGATTGAGTATGTAGAAGAAATGGTCCATATGAAGAATGGATTAACATGCAGAGGAGTTGATTTTGGTGGATTGACCATATAATTTTAGATAGAGATTTGAAGCAACCTATAAAAAGTCAATGGACTATTAATGGCTGATTTTTGACCCTAGTTCATTCATCTACAGATCGTTAGAAGGATGATAAGAGGAGTAGTTCAGATTTGTTCATATATTGGACAAAAAATATCAAATTGTTGATACACAAGAACAATGATTTTGAGAGGACTCAAACCACTGTTAGGTGGAAGATTTGAAGAGCCCTAGATGAAGACAATATTGTTATTACTATATTAGTAAAAATAATTGACTGTGGTTGGGAATATTGATGGTTGGGAAAATTGATTATAGAGTGTAGGTCAGTGAATAGGTGGGAAGTGACCCTAGAAACCCTTTCCCTAAGATATAATAAAGATTGGGACTTTCTTGCGTTTTAAGCAAGGGACTTGATCTTCTAGGGAGAGAGGAGGGGAATTAAAGGGTCGAGGAAGAAGAATAAGACTCATGATGATGAAACCGAAACCCTAGTTGTGCAAGGCTCACACAGTGTCATTTTTTTTCAACTCAAGGTTGTTTCCATTGTCACCTTAGCAAAAAATCCTCTCACTTTAGATTAATTATTGAATCTTAGGGGTGCCCCAAAGAAAAAATTTATGGGGTACTCTTTTATGTGACGAGATCATGAGCATTGAAAACAATATTCACATTGTATGGTTCAACATCTTGATGATCCCTGTCCTATTGAACACAACTTTGTATTCATTATTTCTTTCACCACAACTCCTACAATAGATATTGATGGCGTTCATAAGACTATTTCTAGTTGTGATAAGGGGATTAGGGGCTCCCTTATCACAATTACCCATAACCCCTAATGTGTTTACTCCCTTAGCCAAGGGGGCCCAAGGGTGTACTTGTAGGGGCATTGAGACAAAATTTGGGGGTTCATAACATTAGGAAAAGTGGAATTACATAAGCAAAAAGGTTGTGGGGGGGTATATTATGGTGTATTAAAAGGGGAAAGGGGACAAAAGGGTAGCCTGTATGGGTAGAAGTCAGAGGTGCAAGCATGGTTTACTAAGATATATAGTCCTAGCATCAGAGAATGAGAAGGGGGCTTAGGGCCTAAGGGGCCTAGAGGGAAGGAAATGAGATAAATTGATACTGGAACCCCCAATCATAGTGATAAGGGAATTAGGAGCCCAATTATCACAAAACATAAGCCTTTAACCCATAACCACTAAATTCCCTATCCCTTTAACCCCAAATTCATAATCCCTTAATCCCTACACTCATAACTCATAACCCATAAACCCCTTGACTCATTAAATCTTAAGATATTAACCCTTAACATATAATCCATGAACCTCCTAAGCCATAACTCGTTATCCTCTTAACCTGTGACCCTTAACCTCTAACCCATCACCCTTAAACACCTTAACTACTAACCCCTTAACCACTAACACCTAAATCCCCTAAATCCTAAATCCTTAAATGCTAAATCCTATGACCCTAAATCCCTTGGCCCTTAACCCTTGACCTTTGAAGCCCTTAACCACTAAGTATCCAAGGCCAAAAACAACACCCCAAACAAGAAAATTGACCTCCTAGGATAATCCTTCATCTCTAATTAAACATATTAGAAACATTTGATGCTTAGATAAGTAGGTACTGGTTATGAGGGCATGTGTTTGTGGGTAATGATGACCTCTGGTGGGTGTTCAAAACTTATAAGGTGGTTGGTTACAAGGAGTTTAGTGTTGGAGCATGTATTACTTAAATCGTGAAATTCAATTTACATCTTTATTACAATTGAATTCACATATGTCAATAAGCTACAACAAAAATTGGGATGGCTTGCATGGATACGATATGTTTAGTTCCACTAAATTAAATGTCGAAAAACAATCATTTGGGGATTTTTATTAAAACGTTACTTGTTGAATCAACTTTTTTTGCAATGGTTTCTGTGGGTTTGTCGCTTTAGCAACCAAAATTTTAGGTCTATTATTTTTTGTTGTTGTTAGACATCTTTGAATTTTCATTGATAAAATATACACAATGAGCATATTAAAAAAAAGGGTAGGGTAGCAATCGTTAGGGAATATCACTGAGTTAGAGGGGCAGAAGCTAATTTTCCTGAAGGATTCAAAGTCAAATATTAAAGTAGGTTTGATAAACAAGTAGATGGATACCATCATAGGCAACTAGAGTTCTCAAAGAGAGATGCATTAAGAAGATAGTTTGACAACGACATGCATGACTTACAACTTGCGTAAGAGATGCAAAAAAAAATGTCAGTAGTCATACAAAGTAGCTAATTTGGTCAAAAACTGAACAAGTATGTAGCATTGATAGTCAATTGCGAAGACATCTTGATTCTAGAGCATGGCCCAAATTAAACTGCTTTAATGCCCTCTTTCTAAAATTAATATCATTCGTTCTATAAACATTACATTTGTATATCCTAAGCTAGACCACATACTAAACTAAGCATCTAGATCTCTGGGGCTCTAACGGTGAGGAAGAAAGAAGAACTTCTTGTCATATTGGTTCAACCATGTTGAAGTCCCTGCAAATCAACCAGTTGGCATCTAATAGCTTTTCAATTATTCAGTGGAAAAGAAATGCACATTCCAAAGTATCATTTGGAGCATAGATGTTGGAAACCCCTAACATATATCCAATGTCCATCTAGTTGTAACAAAACATTGGAAAATCTGTATATATGATATGTGCCTGAATATGTAACACAGGTAGAAATTATGGTTAACAACAACATTGCTAAAGCATTTTTCCTTTCCTAGGCTCAGATATATATGCCTTCCAGGTGTTGGGAAAAATACTGAGAGGGGGGGGTGAATCAGTATTTACTGCATAATCAAAACTTTTTACTTTTTCATTCCTTAAAACCCATACGCTACTTTCCTTCAGTAAACTAGCTTATATACGCGGATCCCCTTTGTAAAACTAGCGTATACACAGAGATCTAGATCTGTCATTAAATCTTTACTTATATTATTCCATCATTCATTCATCAGATGTTCAATAAACAGTAAACAGGTGCAATAAGAACAGAATAAGCCATCACACAAAGCATCACACATAAACACCAGGATTTTTAGGTGGAAACCCAAATCGAAAGAAAACCACCGCTGCAGTTGCTCAGCCTTCAATATTTTATTATAGAGAAAACATCTTACAAATACAAGGCCGGCGCGTACTTGACCCGGGGCCACGTTGTGCACTCCACTGCGTTTGTTTACCAACAAATTCTCTCCCGGGAAGGGAGCTACCACCCCTCGTTTACCAGCCTCTCCCGGAAGGGAGCTACGACCCCCCGATCTCGTTTACCAGCCTCACCTGGAAGGGAGCTACGACCCCCTGACTGAAGGCTACAACCCTCAGCACCACCTTGGATCACGTTTCATCAATTTTCACACTGGATCCAACAACTTCAACAAAACACCACTTGCAGGCCACATTTCATCATATTTCCAGACTGGACCCTTTCCAAACTTTTAAGCACAAACATACATCACCAACAGATACTTAACAACACAGATCAGATAGCAGAAACACAGCAGAACAGATCAGATATTTCATACCCTTTGCTTCAACAAACCCTATTTTTCATACGCGCTTTCACTTCACTGATGTCGCGTATATACGCGCTTCCGTCCACACAAACCAGCGTATACCTCAGTGTATATTTTATTGAGCATACACGCTTTCTCTTCGCTGAAGCCGCGTATATACGCGCTTCCTCCGCGACGAAGTAGCGTATAGATCTTCAATCATTACAGAGCAGCATACTTCATCAGATCAGATATTCAGTTCAGATCTACCCTTTTGCTTCAGACAGATGTTCGCCTAGATGCTCGCCTCATCACAGATCTAAGCCTTCCATAATCATATCTAGCAAATACAAGAGCAATTCAGATCTAGATCCCCTTCTTCATCATTGGTGCATCATACATTCAGATTTATCATTCAAGTGTAACCCTTTCCATTCAGATATACTTCAGAGAGAAGTATTCATTCAAGCTCAGACATCTTGCACCCACACTCATGATTTGCACAATGAAATTCTTCTCCTTATATATGTTTATCCTTTTTAATACCATGAGCCCCTTTTTCAATACCATGGGCCAAAACAATACCATGAGCCCAAAACTACCTGGACGGGGTCAATTAGGCGGATCATTACCCAATACAATGGGTCAATACCATGGTGGTTACCCTTGGTTTTGCAATTTTTGAGCGCTTTAGCCCATACGCGACTTGGCACGTTATTTTCCGCGTGCATACGCGACTTCCCCTAGGCCAATCCGCGTATACAAAGAGACATACTCTTTTCATCATATTTTGAGCACATTCTGAATTCCTTTCTTCATTGCCTTTTGTACACACTGTAGATTCATCATATTTTCTTCATCGGGAACATATTCTCTCAAGGACAACTTCATCAAGTAAGTTGTCATCATCTTCATCAAGAGGGTTGCCTTTCAAGTACAACACTCAGCATCATATCATCAATTTACAACATTTACCAAGTCCATCAAGTCAAGAATAACTTCATCAGGTGGATTGCCATCAAGGACAACACATGTCAACAGTCGCATGTCTTCATCTTCATTCAGTGGGTTGCCATCAAGGACAACACTCTACATCATATTTCCAACAATCTCCCCCTTTGGACTTTATGGCAACCATGATGGTGTTTGGTTACCACAACATATTTAAGACAATATTTGACACCATTCTTTCTCTTCATTCAAACACCATGTCACTCTCCCCCTTTGACATCAAGGGCAAAGGGCGGATCAACACCAACATACTCTCCCCCTTTTCTCCTCATGTAGAAGAAGCGTTCTGCAGATCAGATGTATACTGAAGTGACCAAGCTCCCCCTGAGTTCATGCTGAGTCTTCAAACATATTTTTCAAAGAAGTACATGACTCTATGACATTCCTATCACCAATGACTCATACTTACATCAAAGATTCATCCAAGGGGATTTACATATAAGACTCAAGTACCCTACCAAGTGGGTTTACACAATTCAACTCAGCTACCCAACCAAGTGGGTTTACAAATTTGACAAGTCCTTACATGACAGAATATTACAATTTTACATCATGGGTCTCAACAAGACTTTTTCAAAAAATTACAAAGATGACCATTTAAGACCAACACCAGAAAGTCCTTAAGAAAGAGAACATATTTCAGAACCATCATAATGCCAATATTGCATTATAATCAGCAAAGTTAATGCTCCCCCTGAATCTGTGCAACCAAGCAATCTTTCCAAATGACTAAGGCTCCCCCTTAGTTTGTGCATCCTGAAAACTTCCACCAACAAATCATCAACGAATCTTCATAAAAACATTAGAAACAGAATTATGAGAACTGGAACACCACCAGAGATACCAAACAGTATCAGAGATACCAAACAGCACTGTAGCTGTGCTGAAGAGAGCTGAACCAACCAAAAATTGTCAGCAATCAGTCATACGCGGTTTTCTTTGCAGGAACTAGCGTATATACGCGACTGTGTTTCAGGAAACCCGCGTATCCCAAGCCATCTTTTAAATTTATGCAGATTTGTTCTTTTGACTGGCAGAGAATACTCCCAGCTTCTGTCTTAGATACTCGAACGCTTCCCTGGGCAGAGGTTTGGTAAAAATATCAACAACTTGTTCTTTGGAGGGAACATACTCCAACTTCACCGTTTGCTCAAGCACTTGTTCACGTAAGAAGTGATACTTGATGGGAATGTGCTTGGTATTTGAATGCATAACAGGATTCTTTGAAATACTGATGGCACTTGTATTGTCACACTTAATGGGGACAGGAGGAGTACATTTGATTTGAAAATCTTGTAAGGTTTGCATCATCCAAAGGAGTTGAGTGCAACAAGATGCGGCAGCTACATACTCTGCTTCAGCTGTTGATAAGGCAATAGAATTTTTCTTCTTGCTGAAATATTTGACTACCTCCCTGGACTGCAGATAGATTGAACAGTGTAGTTGTGTTTTCAAGCGTCATCCAACGGTTGTAGCATAAGCACAGTAGTAACCAAGCCTTCAGATTATTTGTAGCATCAATACAATCTTTCCAAGGGAGATTATCATATCAGAACAACATCTTCACATCAGAGTCAAGCAATCATCCATGTGGTCCAATATCACCATGATCTTCAATATTTAACATGAAGGAACATATGTAAGAAAAGGATCTCAACCATAGTAACAAAATCTGCATGATCTATTCTTATTTCTGAATCACATGACTTCCAACTCATCTATATGTGAGCATCAGGGATCAAAATCTCATCATAATGAACCATATACCAAGTCATCATCATTTAAGCATGAGTATCACAATAGCCAAGAATAATCAGCCATATTGCCAACAATGCAATCATTAGTATTCAACCTGCTGCTCCCCCTAAACCAGTGCTCTTCCTTAACTTGTGCAATCTGAAACACCTTCAACAGCAAGTCATCAGCAACAATCTCTGCATGATCTGTCCTCATCTTTGAATTATAAGACTTTCATTTCAACAACGAATGCTCTTCATCATAAAGCTACCAGGCTTCATCCATAATCTTCAACACAAGAACCCATGCATCATTTCATTATCATGAGTATAACCAGAATAATGCTAACAGTGCAATCATCAGCAGTCAGACTGCTGCTCCCCCTGGACCTCTGCTCCAGATCTTCAGTTATCAGATAAATTCTCTTATCATCAATGCATACGCGACTGTGTCTGCTAAAACTCGCGTGTATACGCGACTTTGTTTCATAGAACCCGCGTATGAAAATTGAAATATAGAAAATTTCACACCTTCATCTCTTCCTGAACTTGTCCTTCCTGTACATGTCTTCTTCATATCAGATGTTCTGTTATATAACCAGAATAATCAAATCAACCATGAGAGTCATCATGCATTGCTCCCCTTGTGACGATACATTACTAAATCCCATAATGTATCCCACATTATTCCTGCAGTCAATCAGAGAAGTAAGCTTCCAGAAGTGGATGACTGCAGTAGGGTCTGAATTCCCTACGTTTCTGATCGGTCCTCCTTCTTTTTCCAAATTTTCTTGAGCTTTCCAACTGTGTGCTGAAAATTGTCCACTTTCCCAAATCTGTTCATCCTGCATTCTTTTTCTACATGTCCATACTTGTTACAAGCATAACATCTCATGTGGCCAGATAAATAAACATAAGAATCATAATGAGTATTTCTATTCTTCCTCCTTTTACAATCAGCTGCTTTATGTCCATACTTGTTACATGAAAAACAATATCCCTTGAAGAAACCAGAGTACCTTTCTATGTAGGAACTGTTTGATTGAGGCTGAAATGATCTACTCTTGCAATTTGCTGCAACATGCCCATAATTATGACATTTAAAACATTCAACGTTCTTGAATGAATTCCTTTGAGAATTCATGATTGTTGGTACATCAGGTTTTGCATTGACATCCTCTGAATTTTTGGCACTTCCTTGTGAGCTAGATTCTCCTTTACCAGTTTCATGGAAACCAAGACCATGTTTGATAGTAGGAGACCTTTGATTACTCAGAATATTGTCCAAAATATTAGTACTATCATGAAACCTCAACAGTTTTATCTTTTCTCCTAATTTGCCTTTGAGAATGTTTACCTCAACCTCCAAGGCTTGACATTTCTTTGCCATGCTTTCTTCTTTCCTTCTTCCATCTTCTACTTGATCCTTCAGATTTAGAATCTCTTCTTTCAGCCAATTTTCGTTTTCTTCACATGTTTGTTCCAGCTCTTCATTCTTCTTATTTGATTTTTCCAGATCTTCTTTGAGAGAGATTATTTCTGCTTCAAGGCCTTCCTTTTCAAATGTTTGTAGAGGTTCCTCAATCTTCTTACTTGATGCTTCAAGATCTGTTTGTAGAGAGATGACTGCAGCTTCAAGTCCTTCATTCTTCTTGTTTGATTTTTTGAGATCTGCATTTAGATCGTTGATTTCTGCTTCTAGTTCTTTAATTCGATTGGATGCATAAGTATGAAACCTTTGATACTTTTCCACCTGTCCATTTAGCATTTCTATTTGATCTTTCATTTGAGAGATCATCTCATTGTAGATAGCTTCGCTTTTATTAAATGATATTTGTTGATCTTCAATTTTCTTGATAGCTTCCTTTAGATCCAAAACTTTACTTTTACTATCTTCACCATTGCATGCACAGGAAAGTGCATCACAAGAACAACAACCAATACTTGTTTCATCTTCTTCATTTTCTGCTGCACATGTTTTCTGAGATATCTCTTTTTCAGTAGCCTTCTTCTTTTGCTTCTTAGCCATGAGCACTTTCATATCTTGGTCAGAATCTTCTTCATCTTCACTGGACACTTCATCATCATCTTCTTTTGCATAATAACTCTTTCTCTTCTCAAATTGTTTCCCTTTACCATGCTTTTCTCTATAAGGACATTTAGCAACATAATGACCAACTTTTCCACACTCAAAACATTTAAAGGGAAGCTTACCTTTGAATCTTCCAGTACCTAGTTGGAGCTTTCTCACGAAATTCGCTTCTTCTTCATCGGATATATAGCTGGATTCTTTGACAACTTCCTTTTCCTTTCCTTTTGTAGATGCCTTAAAGGCAGCTTCTCTTATTTGAGAAGGACCTCCTTGTCTCATTTCAAAAGCAGTCAGAATACCATGCAATTGAACAATAGAAAGAGTTTGCAGATCTTGCCTTTCTTCAATAGCCGAAAATTTAGAGTCAAATTTAGAAGTCAAGGATCTTAAGACCTTTTCCACCAGAGTAGTATCAGTTATGGTTTCACCCAAATTTCTCATTCGATTTACAATATCATCCAGACGAAGAAAGAAACCGGCAACACTCTCATCACTATGCATCTTCAAATTTTCATATTCAATTCTAAGAGTTTGGAGTTTTGCACTTTTTACCTTTGTGTCTCCTTCATAGCTTAGAATGATTTTGTCCCATATTTCTTTTGCTGAATGTAGCTGCATCACTTTAGCAAATTCTGATTCGGACATGCTTCCCAATAAGACATTCACTGCTTTGGCATTGATTTCATACTTCTTTCTTTCAGCTGCATCAGTAGGAATACTTGCCGGGTATTGATAACCTTCTTCCACGATTGCCCATACATCTGCACCAAGACTTTGTAGATATGATTTTGTACGTACCTTCCAGAATATCAGATTGCTTCCATTGAATAGAGGTGGCTTTATAGACATTACTCCTTCTTGACTTCCCATTGCTACGGATCTCCTTTAAGCGATCAAGCTTCTGCACAAGGACCTCCTCTGATACCAATTGTTGGGAAAAATACTGAGAGGGGGGGGTGAATCAGTATTTACTGCATAATCAAAACTTTTTACTTTTTCATTCCTTAAAACCCATACGCTACTTTCCTTCAGTAAACTAGCGTATATACGCGGATCCCCTTTGTAGAACTAGCGTATACACAGAGATCTAGATCTGTCATTAAATCTTTACTTATATTATTCCATCATTCATTCATCAGATGTTCAATAAACAGTAAACAGGTGCAGTAAGAATAGAATAATCCATCACACAAAGCATCACACATGAACACCGGGATTTTTAGGTGGAAACCCAAATCGGGAGAAAACCACCGCTGCAGTTGCTCAGCCTTCAATATTTTATTATAGAGAAAACATCTTACAACATATGTGCTGGCGCAGACTTGACCAGCACGCAGGCACCCACCTGCGCTCGTTTACCAGCCTCTCCTGGAAGGGAGCTCCAACCCACTGACTCGTTTACCAGCCTCTCCTGGAAGGGAGCTACGACCCCCCGATCTCGTTTACCAGCCTCTCCTGGAAGGGAGCTACAACCCCCTGACTGAAGGCTACAACCCTCAGCACCACCTTGGACCACGTTTCATCAATTTTCACACTGGATCCAACAACTTCAATAGAACAACACTTGCAAGCCACATTTCATCATATTTCCAAACTGGACCCTTTCCATACTTTTAAACTTTTAAGCACAAACATACATCACCAACAGATACTTAACAACACAGATCAGATAGCAGAAACACAGCAGAACCGATCAGATATTTCATACCCTTTGCTTCAGCAAACCCTAGTTTGCATACGCGCTTTCACTTCAACGATGCTCGTATATGCGCTCTTGAATCACGAAACCGAGCGTATACCTCGGTGTATATTTATTAACGCATCACGCGCTTTTCTCTTGACGACCGCGTGTCCTGCAACGCTTCCTCCATAATGAAAAGTAGCGTTAAGATCTTCAATCATTCTGACATCATACTTCATTAGATCGAGATATTCGGTTGAATCCTTTGTGGAGCAGAGATGTTCCCATAGATGCTCGCCTCATCACCAGAGATCTAAGCCTTCCATAATCGGATCTGTGATACGAGAAATTCGGATCTAGATCCCCTTCTTCATCATTGGTGCATCATACATTCAGATTTATCATTCAAGTGTAACCCTTTCCATTCAGATATACTTCTGAGAGAAGTATTCATTCAAGCTCAGACATCTTGCACCCACACTCCCATGATTTGCACAATAAAATTCTTCTCCTTATATATGTTTATCCTTTTTCAATACCATGAGCCCCTTTTTCAATACCATGGGCCAAAACAATACCATGAGCCCAAAACAACCTGGACGAGGTCAATTAGGCGGATCATTACCCAGTACCATGGGTCAATTTACCCTTGGTTTTGCACTTTTTGAGCGCTTTATTATACGCTACTTTGAACGTTCGCTTTCCCCGTGCATGCGCGACTTCCCCCTAGGCCAATCCCGCGTATACCTAGAGACATACTCTTTTCATCAAGATTTAGCACATGCTGACTTCTTTTCTTCACTGCCTTCTGTACACACTGTAGATACATCATATTTAGCTCATCAAGAACATATTCTAGCAAGCACAACTTCATCAAGTAAGTTTTCATCATCTTCATCAAGTGGGTTGCCCTTCAAGGACAACTCTTAGCATCATATCTCATCAGATTTACATCATTTACCAAGTCCATCAAGTCAAGAATAACTTCATCAGGTGGATTGCCATCAAGGACAACACATGTCAACAGTCGCATGTCTTCATCTTCATTCAGTGAGTTGCCATCAAGGACAACACTCTGCATCATATTTCCAACACCAGGCACTGTATCAAACACAACTAAGTAGGAAAAAATATTGTCACTTTCAGTTACAGATAGACTATGTCTAGGCTATTAACAAACTATCATAATCAATAGACTAAGTCCTTTCAATTACCGACCAAAATATCCCAACACATTCCTTGAGAAGGCTTAATTCAGGGCTAATGGTGATGGTGGCCTATCTGGCCTACCTATGTTAAAATGAGCTTGAGAACTCTACAAAATAGGGGTTGTACCCTTAGGTGGGTATGTTCTACATGTATGTTAATTGGGGTCAGGGTAGTTGGAGGAGCTTTATTCTCCTGGCGGCCTAGGTGTCGATGGTGTCTGAGGCACTCCTAGCTATTGGAAGGCAGTAGTATCATGAATTTAGTAGTAGAAAAAAGTATTCAAAGTGTTAAATCCTAAACTTGTATGTTGATAATTTTTCATTCAACATATTTTTTTCCCAAGCATCAAGGGGGAAATTAATAACTAGAACATACAATCATTACTGCCACCAAGGATCACATAGTGTTGCTACCAAGGAAACTAATATGATAGCCTACAAACATATTGAGCAAGGTTAGCCATGATTTAAATTGGAGCATAGATGTTGGAAATCCCTAAGATATATCCAATGTCCATCTAGTTGTAACAAAACATTGGAAAATCTGTATATACGATATGTGCCTGAATATGTAACACAAGTAGAAAGTTTGGTTAACAACAACATTTCTAAAGAATTTTTCCCTTTCGAGGCTCAGATCTATATGCCTTGTAGGCACTGTATCAAACGAATTAAGTGGGAAAAAATCCCATCACTTTCACTTATAGATAGAATATTTCTAGGGTATTAACAAACTAGCATAATCAATAGACTATGTCCTTTCTATTAGCATCCAAAATATGCCAAACATCCCTTGAGAAGGCTTAATTTGGGGCTAATGGTGATGGTGGCCTATTTGGACCGCCTATGTTAAAATGAGCTTGATAACTCTACAAACTAGGGGTTGTACCCTTAGGTGGGCATGTTATACATGTATGTTAATTGGGGTCAAGGTAGTTGGAGGAGCTTTATTCTCCTGGCGGCCTGGGTGTCAATGGTGTCTGAGGCAGTCTTAGCTATTGGAAGGCAGTAGTATCAAGACTTTAGTAGTAGAAACAAGTATTCAGAGTGTTAAATACTCAACTTGTATGTTGATATTTATCATTCAACATATTTTTTTCCCAAGTATCAGGGGGGAATTATTAACTAGAACATACAATCATTACTGCCACCAAGGATCACATAGTGTTGCTGCAAAGGAAAATGATATGATAGCCTACAAACATATTGAGCAAGGTTAGCCATGATTTAAACTAATTTGGGCTAGGAATTATCACTATGAGTCACAATAACTAGAGCTATTCCTGATGGGAATGTCATTTGACAGATTAATTTTCATAAAAATGTGCCATGGGATCTTGGCTAAGATGTCTTTTCCAAGTCTATGGTAGAGAAATTTTCATATGGGGTAAGCTATCCTTCCTAGGAAATGTCAGAGCTATACTTGACAACCTGGAGAATTATTCTAGATAAGAGAATTAACTTAACATTTTTCTCAACTAAAAATTTTCAATATAGTGAGAAAACAATCCCATAGTGTTTTGACAAAGCTCAAGGTCATACCTTCCCAATAGCTATGTAGGTTGAGGCCTCCTTAAATATGAATATGAAAAAAAACCTTAGGACTATTTTAAATTCAAATCTTATTATGCAATTCATACAACTCCCTTAAATCTCCAACTTGAGTCTAAATTTTACTTTTAGAGGGGATTTCATCCTGAAAATGACCTGCCAAGGCATGTTGACTATAGTCAAAACAAGCTTCTATATATTCATTGACATAATTTAAAACAAGTGGGTCATGAACATGTATGGAGTTGTGATGTTTTGAGGAAATTTTGGTCAAAACTTTCTCTTTCTTCAATGATATTATCCTCTTTAGTGATTAGAGTATGAGAAAATTCCAAAATGTGGGCAACGTTTTGAGGCCTCTGCTTAATTGGAGGGAAAGTTTAGAAATGTAGGATGAATAACTAAATGCATGGAAACATATGTCAATATCTAAAGCACGTAAGAATAAAGAATCACTAGTAGAGAAATTAAGAGGACATGATACCATGCCTTTGGCCTACATTTTTAACTAAGCTCGATTCACTATTTCTAGTTTTAATTTGATGAGGACTAGGAAAACAAAAAAATCTTAACCAAAATTTAATCAAGGTCATAACGGCATCCAATTTTTTTTGGGAATGGGAGCATGGGGTGGGTGGGCAGGGAGAGAAGGGAGCTAGATTCTGGTGAGGAAAATTTTCAAATACTACAACAAAAAAGCCCTTAGGAGCGGTTTTTGAAACACCCCCCGTGAAAGTCATGAAAATTTAAACTTTTAAGGGGTGTTTTTTAACAACTTCCTCTTAGATACTTAGAGATAATGGTAAAAAGGTAGTTAGGGAGAGACACTTATATATAGTGGTCAAAAGGTAGCAAGGGGAGACACTTATATATAGTGTTCGAGGCATATGGCATGCATAACACCTCTCATGTGCACACACACATGTCTAGATGAATCCCACCTTTGTCCTTTAGGCTTGAGAATTAAATGCTTACTCACAAACTTAAAGTAACCTCATAGAAACCTATAATAAACTATTGAATACAAAATAGATACAATAACCCTTAAATAAATATATAATTCAAATTCAACTTTCATATCTCTCATAACTAGTAATTTTTATTCTAAAAAAAATTAAAACAAATAATAAAAAATAATGTTTTTTTCACTATTAACAAAATTTCATTCTCATTTCAACATCTTGAAATTTGAAATTATTTTTGACATAAAATTTCATTTTTTCATACAACAAATTAATTCAGGTACTTTCCCATTTCCCGCCATAATGTGAGATTATTATTTATCATTTATTTTCGTTGTCATTTTTTTTATTTTAATATTGAGTTTTAGCTCTCAAATTATATAATATTTAGTTTTAGCTCTCAAATTATTAGGACCAAGGGCATTTCAGATATTTTATATCCTTCCCTCCAAGGTCTTCCAATACTAGAACCAGGGCCATTCATTGCTATTAACGATAATAAGCAGCCCCTAACGCCCCTCTGTTCAGAGCAGCTCTTCCGTGTTCTCTTTGGCTTTCAATAACTTGATAGCGCCATGGATACCAACTGGAGGAACGAGGATTCCACATAGAAGATAGATGTACGACTCTGAACACCTATTTTTTTTGTTTTTGTTTGTGTTTTTATCTGCCTCATTGTGGATGTTCCAATTTCCATTTGGATTCATTGATCGATGATAGTTTAGGCCACCAGTCAATCCATTATCATTTATGTATGATTGAGGAATTTCAAATAATGTTTAGGATAGGAGGGGTTATGTTCCAGTCGAATTTAATAATTCAATACAACTTTGTCTCGCTCTGTGTTGAAAAAAATTACCGATTACCTCTGCACATTTAGGGTTGGGGTCAATACAGTGTTGAAAAAAATTACCGATTACCCCTGCACATTTAGGGTTGGGGTCAATACATTGATTCATTACTGGAGATGAATATTTTTCTTAATACCTTGCAAGAAAATTTTCCCAATCACCATCCCAACAGCGCATCTGCTGCTTTATCAACATCAAATGCAATACCAACAAGCTATTCTGAAACATAGTATGATTCCTTCTCTTTGATGTGGTGTCTATCATATCAGAGCTATCCCAATATACTTCGCATTCTGTCTCCTGATCTACACTTGATATTACAGTCCAGAGATATCCGAAACTATATGTACATAATGAAGCCCACACAATACGTATTGTCTTTCTCGATTCTTCAATATCCTCTTGTATTTTCTGATTGATAACCTACAGCACCTAGCACCTCTCTCATTTATGATTTTTTTCTCATGAATATCTTCATTGTAACTCCACAAACATAAAAAAAGACACTTTGATACCTTTTGATTTTTATAAGGAGATTTGGAATCTTCCAAGGACACTCAAAAAAATTGATTTCCCTGACAACTTAAATTATTTTCATGAAACAACATTTAGGTTTTATGTCTGTGCTTAAAAAGTGGTTACGAATTACTTCCATTACAGGAACATAGTAAACCGCATTCACAAATTTACTAAAGAAAAATATTCTAACTAGAGAACCCTCATGTGGAATAACTCAG
Organism: Pinus albicaulis; assembly: GCA_034641835.2. Classification (NCBI taxonomy): domain Eukaryota; kingdom Viridiplantae; phylum Streptophyta; class Pinopsida; order Pinales; family Pinaceae; genus Pinus; species Pinus albicaulis. The sequence continues at coordinate 1,308,351,391 of CM076572.1, forward strand.
TATTCATCAAGGGAATATTTATGACTGTAATTTAGAGCTATTGATACATAAAACTATTCATGGGAAATTCATTACAATGTTATAAAATTTGCTAAGATGAAAAGGGGCTTTCCAAGTACAACTCTTTCCAGTCCCCTTAGTCTGCAACTACATTAGATTCATCTTCTCAAAAAGAACAAACTCTTATGCTCAAGACTGCCAAAATGAGCGTACCTAATATTGATTGGCCTTTGCCAGAAACTAAATTGATGCCATCTACTGGATCACATATATAATGGTGTGTGCTGCCACATGCTTGCTTTATCCAATGTTTGATAGGACTGATATAGTCATCATCTCGGTCATATGAATAGTGAAGTCCATCATCTAGCCACGAGCCACCTCCTTGCACTAAAAATGTCTTTACAAAGGTTGTTGTACATGCTCCAACAATTTTCCCCCTTCTCTGCCATGCAAGTGTCCTGTAATAGCTTCAAACAACAAGGTTTTAAAAGGTAGCTCCAAGATAAGCCTGCAAAACGTTGTTTCCCTCTACGAATATCCACATGAAGTATGCTGCAAAATTTTAGATTTGGAAAACCAAGCCAGCTTATGATTTGGGGCTTGATGGCCTCTTTTGAAAAGTTGAAAATTGCCACAATACATCGATGTTTGAACAGATTGTTGTCCCAAACATTTTGTAGTGCTAGGATTGCATTGCTTGCTGATTTTTTGCCCCATTGATAAGGACACATGGATGTTGTTTAAAATGGAATATGCATCATGTACCTCAACATCTTTTGGCTGTCCAAGATCACATGAAATAGGATATGGAATTTCCTTTTCATGCTTCATATATGATGTGCGATGTCCTTCTCATGATCCATGAGGTGGCTCCCAAGGCCGATGAGAAAAAGAAGGTGCAAATTCATGTCTTTATCTTTCAAGCTCTCACCATCCATGTCATAGATGTGATCTCCAAAGAAAAATCACTATTAGCAATCCATGTTACATCTACAAACCAACAATTAATGTCCCATTTATGTCTCTCAATCACAAAGAGAGTGCTCATATCATCATCCTTGATGTTGAAATTTCGCATTATGACGGGACTATGAAAGAAGAAGCATAAGTGAGATGGAAAGGAACTTTGAGTACAAGAAGATAGAGGACTTGAACAAGGTGAAGTTCACCATTACCAAGTTGGAAAGGCATGCTTCTATATGGTGGAATATTTGTACCACATGAATTAATCCGTCTGAACAAAGAGAAGATAAGGACTCGGAAAAAATTGTGTCCAAGTTGAGAGAGAAATATGCAACATAGAGATAGCATGTGCAAGGATATATCAAATTTCTATATGCATAGGTCATCATGAGGATGAGAACTAGAAATTCTTGGGGTATGTGAATGGGATGAAGTTTGTAGTGTAAGATGAGATCAGCCTCCACAATATAGTATAGTTGAGGAAGCTTACTAATTAACATCAACGGCAGAATATAAGTTAGTGTGCAAAAACAGGAGGAGGAATGCTGGTAGAGGAAGAGGTGCCTGACGTAGCAGAAGAAATTCAGTGCTCTGCATGGAGAATTTGTGTGAAGAGACGGCTGATAAGTAAGGGGAAGGTCATTGTAAAAGGCCTTTGGCAACTTGACAACTTTCAATGCTAGTTATAAAAGGAAATTGCTCTTTATGACTTCAGTTAATCTTGAGAATATCCTTCACATCCACATTTTGTATATCACCAGTATGGCAGGAGCTAGGACATATGAAAATTTGGCACAGTGGTTATGTTGGGGTTTGTAGAGTAACTTTTCTACTCTATGTTTCCTTGTGGATATGCTATCTACCTTTTTAGTTGAGTTTTCATGAGTAAACTAAAAATATTGTTCCATGCTTAGTTAGCAGTTGGACTGCCATTGAAAAATTGATTTGAGTAGTTGGTTTTCTTTTTTGATCTTTTCTGATTAATTAGTAAAATCCATATAGTTCATTTTTCTTTTTAATTAATATGGATGTTATAGATATTCAGACTTATCAGTCATCCTCAGATTTTTAACTTGGAATTCTATGCTCCATGATATTTATTATTCATCTAGTGAGCATTCACATTGAATTGGTGTTTGTATGAATCTTTCGTCGTAAAAGATCACTTTAGCTATGCATAATAAATAGCCCTAACATCAAGTATGACTGCCAATATCTTTAACACTATAGTTAGTTGATCCAAATAATGTTGCAAAAATCCAGATCTAAGCATAAAAGACATTAAGCAGCAAAAATAGAATATGGCTCCATGCATCCAATAGACAAGACAAGAACGATGTATTTGAAATAAATTTTTATTTTATATTAAAAAGGGGCACCTGAGAGGAAAAAAACAAAGGTGTTTTTCGGTTTGGTTCAATGGGATGGGTTCTTGACAGTCCTCAACATTTCAGATCTAAAATTTCTCTCTCTTTTTGGTGTAGAAAACCCAGACAAACATAGAACTCAATGGGAGCTCACAAGGTAAAAATGGAAAAAATGTGACCAAGTGTATAGATCCAGAGTGATCTAATGCAATGGAAGGTGACTAGTGAATGGGAAAAACCCTTATATTTATAAAAAAAATATTAGGGCGGTCTAGAACTTGGTGCATGAATAAAATATTATTAACCAATTCTAGAACCACCTTTTAGGAATATTTTATTATATTTGTTGGAGGGAAAAGGATTTTTGACTTGGGTCAATTCCTTTATTTATAAATAATAAATAAATAAATGCTTTCTTTATTATTTTAAGGAAATGGTGGAAATATAATTAAATAAATAATGATTTATTTAATTATTTATAAAATATTTAGTCAAATTTAACTAGGAATATTATTTAAATAAGGATTTAAATAACTTATTCCTAGGAAATAATCAAATAAATAAGGATTTATTTAATTGATTTCCTTGTTTTGGGTTAAATATGACCAGGAAATATAAACAAATATAGATTTTTTTATTATTTCATTTTGGGGTTTCCTGTTTAGACCATAAACAACTTAATAAAGGTGTTTTACTAAGTTATTTCACATAGTGAAAGCAATTTTACTTAGGGTAAAATTGATCTTACATTGTGTACTTAGGTTCATCTAATGATAATAGGTTAGATGAAAAAAAAATTGTGTAACAGATTGCCCCCCAGCGTACAAGTGTTAGGAGAAAATTGTATTACCGAAGTATGTTGTAAGAAATCAATCACTAGACATCAAGAGGGAAGTCAAAGAGAGAAATGTAAGGTAGTCTAATGTGCTAAAGGACTAGACCCTGAGGAGACAAGACTTATAGGTGCAACAAGTCTCTAGTTTATGAGGTGGTACCTGTGCTAAAGGCGGCGGGGGAGGCATACCTATGTCCGCCGAGACAAATTACAAAAGAATAGTATGTCCAGTAAATAAGGAACTGAACTATAAAGTACATGCGGACATAAATACGAGCCAGAAAAATAGAATGATGGATCCTGTTAGAGTCAGTCTTTACATCCCTCCATTAGAGATCATTTCTCTTATTGCATTTCCATTTTTAGGTGTCTCATGCCACTCATTCATCTGCATTCCATTAGGGGCATGCCATTATCTGACGGAAGGGTCTCTTCACGAGTTTCCCTCATGTTTGTACCTGCTGGGTTTGGTCGAAATTTATCAAAAGTTCATTAAAGTTGATTTCAGTCATTTACAGTCATAGATGGTCTTGTGGTAAAAAAAAGAGTCTTTCAGTCATTAGGTCTAGGCTTTGGTCTTCAGAATGTCAAATAATGCCCGCAGGCCATGAGGATGTCTTCAATAAGTTTTCATTTCAAGATTTTCATCGTCAATAATGCTCAAGGATGTTTCTTCTTCAAAACTCTGTTTTGAAGAAGAAATCGTCAAATTTGTTTTTGTAATAAATCTATATTTTAAAGTTTTTCCGCCATGAAGTACTTCAAATGCAGACTCTGGTCATCCTTTTCCAAAGTTCAATGCCATCATCCCTGCAAAAAATCAACCAAGAGAACATCATTTCAAGCCAAAAAAATCAAAAGGAAATTTGAGAAACAAAATTATATGAAAAGTGAAGAAATGTCAATTTTGAAACATGACACAGTGGATCTTTACTAAGAGAAAATCAAAGCCATGACTTCATATAGATATTTCCATGTTTATCAATGCCATTTGCATTCAAGAGGTCGATTGAAAGCCGACTCAAAGCTGTGAGAGGGAAAAACTTGTGATTTTGAAAAACCAAGACTGTGTTCAAGTCTGCGCGGCGCATTGGGTAAGCGCGCGATGCACTGGGCTGCACGGCGCATTGGGCGTTTTCACACAGTGTATTTTTCCTCTGGCGTGACGCATCCATAGGATGCGGCGTACAGAGCCTCCAAGGAAAAAATTCATCTCTGCTCCATAAAAAATCAAATCGATTCAACTCATTTTTCTCCAAGTTTGACAAAGCCTGTTCAGTGATTTTAGTCATGTGCGGTGTGGTTTAGAGGCGAAGACATTAGAGTTTGGTTGGTGAAAAAAAAAACCCTATTTCCATGTTAAAGTCTGCTCCTTAGGGTCTGAAATGAAGTGTTGAAGTTTGATTATTGGTGCTAAACGCTCTCCCTCCATTACTCATTTGTGTTCCCATAATTGTCATACTGTTATCATCATCCCTTCTCCTATTCCTGTTGTCCCATATCCCTTATACCCTTTGTTCCCATGTTTTCATCCTCAAACCCTACCAGCTTCTATCACTTTTCTTCCTTCATATCATTGATAAAATCCTAATTCCCAAAACATTCAAGGATTGTTTTAACATCCTTGATTTCACTTAACTTAAGTATATCTTGTCATTTCATTTACTCCTATCTATAAAAACTACCCCCATCACTATCACCCATTCCCATATCACTTATAAAGTCTCCAAATCCTGAATTCCCTCAAGCTGTTAAGTGACTTTCCTTCCACTCAAATTTCACTTGACAGTCCATTATATTCATTGTAGTATTTCCTCACAATCCCCTATTTCATATGTGGCACATTTGGTTTTGAGAGACAAACTCTTGTTTTCACCACAAATATATCAGCAGATACTTGTTATACACATTGCAAAGCACCATGTCAGAGACAAATTCATCATATGAGAAGGGATATGAGCAAGACAGTGACTCAACCGTAGAGCTAAATGTACCGAGGAGGTCTCATAAAAGTGGTATGCACGTCAGAGAGGAGCCCACTTCTTTGGCTCAATTGCAGGCCTGCCCGCTTGCAATGACATGCTTTCAGCAACGTTCATGTTTTCAGTATTGTGAGATGATTGCTCAGATTCAGCATCATCAGGAGTTGGTTCGCTTATTTGTCCTACATTTTCGTGATGGTCATGTAAACCTTGCTGGAGTGAACTTCATCTTAACACCAGAAACCATTTCTCAGGTGACCGCAATACCAAACATAGGTGAAGAGTGGAATAAGAGACAACAGCTGGATAGAGCATATTATGAACCTTACATCAGGCCTGGTTATATTAGGCAGCTCAGCAGGGTGTTTCCTTTTAGATTCTTGAAGGAGTCCCATGCGCCATTAATGAAGCTCATCATTAGATACTTCAGTTGCGAGGGTAGATTCTCACGCCTTTATGCATACCACATCCGACTGTTGATGCATTTCACGAGAGTGAGACTGATGAATATTCCATAATTAATGTGCTAAAACATAGAGCGGATGACTACCCTTGTGCAGAAGAAGACCCCAGAGCAACAACACAACAACATTTATCATTATGCGCTCATCAAGATGATTGTGGTACATCAGCTTGGATTGCAGGGCATTGCATGGGAGGAGTTCATTTCTCGTGACTTCTTTACAGCCCCTCAGCCTCCTCCAGAGATTGTTCACAATGCAGGTGAGCCTTCACATCAGTTTGAGGTTCCTGAGACAGATCCTATCAATGTTCCAGTGTGTGTTACCTATCAGAGAGGCACCAGAGCCTTATTTGCAGTAGCAGGATGAGTAGTATCTCCACTCGGGGTGGAAGGGGTCTTGTTATCTTCGACAGCAGCGCGAGTACTATCTCTACATGTCGTGGAAGGGGTCTCGCCTTCTAAATCAGCACAGGTACAGGATAGAGGCAAGAAGCCTATGTAGGATGAGGGCCCTCAGGAGGCCAAGATACTGATTTTATATTGATCGATGTTGATTTGAGCTCTCCCAGCTCAAAGTTGAAAGAGATCATCCAGGAGGAGAAATATGAGATCGACACACTGACCAATAAATTGTAGAGATCTCAGTGGGTTAAAAATTACTTGGATCAGCAGAATAAACAATTGGAGGATCAGCAGACACTCATAGAGTTGCAGCAAATCTGCGAAGACCGTGAATTGGCCCGAAAGAGACCAGGTGACATGACACCATTTGAGCGAGAGACTTGCCTTACGAGAGTCAAAATTCATCTGGAGAAGCTCTTGGCAAAGGCCAATAGGGACAAAGACATGCTCAGACATATGAAGAACCACTATTGGGCCCGCACACACGTTTGCAGAGCTAGGATGAAGATCCTAAAGGCGAGGTTGAGGAGAGCACTGAAACGTAGGAAAAGGCCTGATCCACTCCAAATCTTCGCCGAAGATTCCTTGGCTAAGCATGGGACATGATGGGAGACATTCACTCCAAATTTCAGCAAATTTGGAGTAAATTTTGCCATTTTTGAAATTTTGGTTGCAAAACAGGTTTTTCTGCCCGACGCGTCGCGCCACTTGACGCGCGCTTACGTTTGAGAGATCTTCTGGAGGAAAAATTTGCATTTTTGGATTTTTTGTGATAAAATATGCATGCTCAAGAATGGATGAAATATTTCATCAAGTTATGGGTGGTTTTAAGGGTCAAAAACACTCCAAAATTGGCCTTTCTGCCACCTTTTGCACTAGCAGGAACCAGTCTTGGGAGATTGCAGTTTTGGAGGGGCAAATGAACTCCAAATTGAAAAATTCTACTTGGTTTGGATAGCAGACAGACAGGGATTTCCAATGAGATATCATGAGCTCAATTTGGACTTCAGGAAGTACCCCCAAAATAGGCTCAAAGTGGCATGGCGCATTGAGTTTTCTGGCGCGGTGCATAGAGGATTTTGGTCCAATTTCTACTTTTTCAGCTCATAAATTCGGCCAGTTTGACTAGTTTCACTTTTTGATGTAGCTCTTGATTTATCTTGATGTAATTTCATGATCATGATGTAAATTTGGCTCATTTTTACTTGTTCTATAGGATTCATTCACTAAAAGGTGAAAATTAAATGAATGAATCAGTTTCCTACCATATAGAGGCAAGTTGTTTGGCTGCCTAGATTTCAGTTCCATGTTTAGAATTGGTTGAAACAAATCCTAGAAGGATGAGCTCGAACCCTATAGGCATGGGAAGGGGTTAGGATGGTCTATATATTGTATTTTCTGAGAAATTTTTAGGGTTGGACTCTTGGGAATAGTTTGGCACCTCATTGTATATTCATTTCAGTATTTTTGGGAAAGGAAAGACGAGAGTTTTGCAACACTTTTTGGGATCCTTGTGGCTCTAAGTTTTGATGATGTTTTTATCGATGTATCTGTAAGTTTCATTAATGTTTTATTTATTACATTTCCCTTCTCTTTGCTTCTGAAATTAAACAAATGAGTAACTAAGGTAGAATTCATTAGTTTGCTGGTGCTCTTCCTTAAACTTTTGTTTAGTTTTATATGTTTTTGACAGTTTGAAGAGGATCCTTTCACCCTCTTGCCCTCTTCAGCTCCTCAGCAGTCTTTTCCATCCATTCATTGAATCTAAGACATCAAATTCATAGCCTTCCCTGCCCCAACTTGAACTCTGCAAGAATTTGGCTTCATCCCCAAGCCCAAAATTGCCTTTCCCTTTTTCCAACAAAAACCCATAAAAATCATTCCAAACTCCTTGATTAATATACCTAGCCTAAAATTAGCACTCATTTCAGTCATCTCAAGGCCTATTGATGCATTTTTCCTGAGATTGACTCGGAGAAATCCCTCTCCTGTTCTGGTAGGGCTAGCTACCAAACTGAGCGTGGTTTGGTGTTACCCTGAATCCCTCCTTCCTTCAGCCTAAGGTGGATTTGGGCTATAACATAGTGGCGACCATACTGGGGAGAAAATGGTTTGCTTTTTGGTGTTAATTTTTTTATAAGGTACAGACGGAGCCTGAAGTTATGCCAGATAGCCTTCGAAACGCTTTTGCTTTGCATTAGCGGAAGTAGATAAACGTTGCTTCAGTCAATCTCCGATCTAGATTATGAACGTGACACTTGACTTGTGGATTGTCTTGCCCCAATACATGTATCAAGTTCAGATCTGATAGTCGATGGTGGACAACGATCAGACATAAGAAGGCTGAAATCATTCACCTAGTCACTCCAACTCAATGTAGAGACTCCACTGGAGGACTAACTCTTTCTCTGAGAAAATGGAAGGATCTTACACTAAGTTTAGGTATCCGAAGTGGAATGGTATTCAGGATCTAGTCTTCTTTCTTGTAAACTACTTCTTTGCTATTCTTGAAGCCATCCTGAAAGTTTTCCAGAATTTGTTGTATGATAAAGGTGATCAAAATCTTCACTTGACCCATTCAAAAAGTGTAAATATTGAGTTTCCCTTTGATCCTGGCCTCCTTACTTTTCCCACATCTCATGATGACTCCCTTCAGAGTGATGACCCTAAAGAAAACAAAACTGATCCCGTAGCTCTTGTATATACTCCTACATATTATATAGTCCCAGATAGGTATAAACCTCTCATTTTACCTTCTGTTCTCCATGCTTTCCCTGCAAATTATGACCTATATCTGCCAAGATTTGATGGTGAATGTAACAATGTCAACGTTGAGCAACATGTGCAGAATATTGAGACTTTTCTAGACCTTTTTGAAGTTGATGACGAAGATGTTAGTATTAGGCTTTTTGCTCTTTCTTTGCAAGCCAAAGTCAAGAGCTGGTTCAAAGCCCTGCCTGATGCGAGCATCTCAGATTTCCAACAGTTCGTCAAAGTTTTCCTTGACAGGTGGGTGATCGGACATAATCCTTTCCTTATTTTAGACGAGTATGCCCAACTGAAAAGACTGCCAGGGGAGACAGTACAACAGTTTTCTGCCAGATTTAACCAAGTATATTTTTCATGGCAGCTGATATAAGACCTTCTCCTAGATCTTCTCTCTTGCACTACCTGGGTGCCTTTGATCCAGAAATGGAGTTTCAGTTGAGAGAAAGGAATCTTGCAACACTTCACGAGATGCAGAATAGTGCAGTAAATGTAGAGGCTCATTTGCTGATCCGAAGGGCAAGGTTGAAGGAAGAAGAGATGAAAAACATGGATTTGGAGAAATCAATATCTCTAGAGGTAAAGCTTGACATGTTGGTAAGTGCAGTAGAAGAGATGATGAAAAATAACACCACAAGGAATGAGTATAATGTTCAAGCCCATGGCTAGATGATTGAAGAAGAACAAGTTGCTGATCCAAAACATTTTGTTTCTTATCCCAGTTGTCATAGTAATTACTTTATAGATCATTTTGAAGAAGAGAGAGCTATTGATCTGACATGTATGCTTGATGATGTGTTGTATACTGATGATTTGCCTCAGTTTGATCAGTATGATGATGACTATGTTCTTCAAACAGAAGCTAATCTTGCAGACAAATCAACAACTAGTTTGTGCGAGGAGGAAGTTCACTTTCAGTAGCTCGAGTACAGTGATCAACTGATGCATATCAGCTATGACAATGATGAGGAAAGTGCAGCAAATTTTGAAGTAAGTGAAGGATCTTTGCCTTTTTCTTTTTACTCATTTCAGTTCATGAGAGGTAACTTCCATGCAATCAGAAATCAACTTCCAACAAGTCTTGATTTGGATCATCTTGAGGGCAATGAAAACCTTGCTCAAGACTTCTCACATTCATATTTGCAATCCTCGAGTGCCATTGATTGTCAAGTTGCAGATGAAGACATGGAAGCTGGCACATATGATCAAATGCTACAAGGTGACTCCGTAACATTCTGTTTTGAATCATTTCAGTTGTTGAAGGGTAAATTGCATAGTAAATCTTCAAATGAGCAGCCTGTAGAAAATCAACAATCTCTCAGTTTTAATGTGGAGGATGAGACAGATAACGAAATTATTGAGCAACTTGTTAATGAGAAATCTTCCCCTGAAATGACTGATGAAATCATTTTGGATACAAAACTCTCCCTAGCATCAAATTTGCAGCCACTAAACAAAATTGAAGGTTAGATTACAGATGAAGGCGTGGAAGTTGAAATACATGATTTAATGATGCAAGAGGATTTTGTACCTTTTTGTTTCGAAGCATTTCAGTTTATAAAGCAGAATATTCGTAATATCTCTAAAGCAAAAGATGAACAGTCAGTAGGATGTCATACAGTTTCAATTGATACATCGTAGCAGTCTTCTCAAGTTTTTGATGATCCTATTGCTCGTATGTTGGATGATGTTTGCTGTAAAATTTCTCCTCCATTAGCTAACCATGTGCCAGAAAAGAATGTCGATAATAATATTATTCAAAAGTCTCCTTCATTGTCTTGTTTAACAAATTTTTCATTAAAAATCCCATTTCAAGATTTGCAGTCATATGAGGAGATTGATAAAGGAGACTTGTGTTCTGTTTGGAATCAACAACAGAGTTTGGTTATTCACGAATTTCAGGATCCTTTTGACAGCTTGTTGTAGTCACCAAAGAAAGACAACACCAATGTGAGGAAAATCTTAATATCCAGCTATGAAGATTACTTGGACCAAAGTAGTAATGTGTTAATGGAAATTAATAGCTATGTTTATGAAGATCCTTTCGCAGTTTTCTTGAAGTCATCCAGTAAATTCATGCTTTGCAAGTTTATCAGCAGTCAACTTGATTCCGAGTTTCTATGGGAGTTGCCTTTCGATTCTTCTCTTTTCCTGCGTATCAGAAAGCATTTGGGAAGAAAACAAATAGCAGCCAAGATGCTTACGTGGTTGCATTGGTTGTTTCATTTCACTTGATCAGGTGATGAATGGAACAATTAGAGTAGGTTGCATTGAATAAGCTCTACTTTGAGAATCTTTTCTAGTTTGTCAGTTGTGTTTAAGTATCCAGTCAGTTTTTAGTTGAGTGAGAGTCAATTTGTGTCGTCAAGTCATCAGTTTTCAGTTATGCATTTCAGCTTGAGTTTTTGAGTCCATTGCCCAATGGATGAAAGGCACTGCCTACTCTCCCAGAGATCTTCTATTCTTAACACCTCCTCAGAGCTACCATCCCCATTGGAGCCAATGTTAGATTCAGTCTTTACATCCCTCCTGTTAGCCCCCCTATGAAATTTTTGACAAGAAAATAGGGGGCTACATCATTTTTGAGTCTTCAAGGAATGCATTTCCTCTGAAAACACAGTCTCCTTGAAGCCTCTTCGCGTCTTTTATCCTTTGACAAGTCCCCTCTACTGATCGCCCTTTTAAAGCCTCTCTGTCATGTGAAGAAATGCCCAAAGGCCTCCTTTCCCCTTCTTTCTTTCCTCATTTAACCTCTTTTTCTTCCCCTTTTTTCTCCCCTTCTATTTCCCCATTTACCCCTCGAATCCTCCCGAAATCCCCTTTAATTTCTTCCCCTACCCTTTGTTTTCCCTTTTCTCCCCTTTCTCCCTCTATTGTTTCCCTTCTTCGCCTTTAAAATCCATTAAAATGGGCCCAAAACCCCTTTTAGAACTTATTATAAGGCCTAGCCCCTTTCCCTTAACCACTTCCCCACATGACCCTTCCCCAAAGCCAAGCACTTAAGCCTTGGTGGCCAATCGCAATCGAAACAACTGGCGGGCACATTTCCTTTGTAATACTCGAAAAACCCGATGCGATTGTTTTATTTCGATAGGTCCCGTGGTGCGTTCCGCACCGTTGATCTACCCTGATGATCCAATGGCTATCGCTCTCCCTTGTTGATCGCAATCGGAAGTTTGTGAGTGTCTCGTTTTTGTGCCCTTCTGATTGCATCTCTTCCTATTGCAAGCCCTCTGATTGTGTTCTCCACTGTTGATCTCCCCGCCAGATCGACGGCCAGCGCTTAATCGCTTCCCCTTCCGATCGCTGATCGCAGGCCTTCCCTCTGTCTCCCGTTTAAATCCTGGCCGTTCGTTTGTTTCGCGATCCAACGGCTATCGCTCTCCCTTGTCGATCGCAATCGGAAGTTTGTGAGTCTCTCATTTTTGTGCCCTTCCGATTGCATCTCCTCCGATTGCATCTGGGCCGTTCATCCTCCCCCGATCTAACGGTCAAGATATAATCACCCTCCGCCTCTGCCGGGTCCCACGTCCGCCCCTCCGCTCCAGTGTTTTTCTTCCATCTCCTTTGTAATTCGACAAAAAATAATTGTTGGGCTTTTACGTTGATTAATCGTTTCCTCTGCCATTTTCACTGTTCCTCCGCCGCTCCACCACCATTCCTCTGCCTCTGCAGCATTTTTCCGTCGCCACTGCCCGGTTTGTAACAGGTCTATTCATTTTGCAGATAGTACATAGATGGCCAGTTCAGCATCGCCAGCGACCAGCATAAGGAATTCAAAAGGGGGTTGGTGCCTGTTGTTAATGAAATTAAATATTTCACCCTGTATTCAAAGGATCGAAGCATAGTTTGAAGACCAAGTACACACTGTAAAGTCTTATCTATGTTTATGTATCAGCAGCATGTTCTCTCCAGACGTACACCTTCCCTCAGCGTTCTCCATGTCTTCTCGAGGCCTGAAAGATTAATTGCACTGTCTGAAACCCATTTAAGACAGTCAAGCAGCAGGTAGGAGGGATGGAGCGACCGTGCAGATCTTTCCTCCAGTTCATTTATTCCAGAAGGCTAGCGCAAAGCTCCAGACACCGTAAGGATTTAAAGAATGTATGAGAGGTCAAATCGACCTGACAAAGATCTCCGAACCAGATTACAGAGTACCATAGCGATGCAGGAAGCCATTGAGTGGTATGGGCGTGAACACTTCCGCCTTACTATCTTAATGAGTCTCATTCAATTGTTCAGCTACCTCTATTTCCTCTCTTCTCCTATAAAAGATCCCCAAGAACGAATTGTAAAGGTTGTTGTTGCCTTGCTGGGCATCTGCTGTTAGAGGGATTCATTGGTGACTGTTAGATCAGTCTTGGGAGAAAGTTGCAGAGTAGTTTGTATGTAATAGGCTGGGAGGAGAAAGTCTGGGCTGTAACAGCCATTGAGCCATATTGTACATGACTGGTTTTGCATCAATTAATCAAAGAACATTTCACAGGATCCTGGTCTATTACTATTGGTGATGTTTTTCTTAACTCTTTTATTTACATTTTCATACTGTTTCATGTTCTGCTGGTAGGCATCAGAATAATGGTATAGGATTCACCCCTGTTAGGTGCCCTATGCTTTCTGCTCTCCCTGCCTTTATGTTTTCTGCTTCATGTGTATCTAAGAGTAAGTTCGTGGGTTTAACCAGCGCAGCGGATGTTATTGCCTGCTGGCTGATGTATGAACTTGGGGGTCTGCCTCTTGGATGTTTCTTTGTAATCTTATCTATGTTTTTCCCTTGGAGTTGCTAAAGCAGACCTGGAGTTAAATGACCTCTGGTCTTATCTATAAGCTGCCCCTTTGTCTCTTTGAGAGCAGCCTTTAACTATGTCCAAGCAGGTCTGGAGTTAAATGACCTCTGACCTGATCTATAGAAAGAAAATTGGTTGCTTTCCTTCTTTCACTTTCCTCCTTAATGTTCCATCCCATCATCTATCTAAAAGATCCTTTAGTATAGATGACTTGCCCTTTGAAAGCCTTGGCTATTGGATGCAAGTAATTTCCTTTTATGACTCCATAGCCCAATGGATGGCACTGTCTCGACCTATCCTCTTTGCTGAAACAGCCTGCTGTTTTGTTCCTTTCTTTCCATTGCTTTCCCAGTCCATGATCTCCTAACCAACCCAGCAACCCTTCAACCAAATTATTCAAAACCCCCTTTTGCACTTCATAACTAGCCTAACATCTCATTCTGAGCTTCATAGATATATCATTCTTAGCTCTATTTGGAGAGATCCCTCTCCGGGTCCAGGAGGGCTAGATCCTAGGGCCCCAAAGTGGTTCTGATGTTGTCTCATCTTTTGGTCTTGCCAATCTGGCCAAAACATGGGAACCCCAATATAATGGCGACTCCGCTGGGGAGAATCTGAGAGTCAAGAACTGGTTTGCCTCTAGATTGGCTTTTCATTGCTGATGGTGGACATAATCTTGCTTCAAACATTCATAATCATCCACCTGGCGACTCCACACTCCCTATGATCCAAAGACCAAATGACTCCACTAGTGAAGAACACTGAACTGGTTGAGAAGAGATAGTAGCCTTCTTTGCATAAGCACGAATCCAAGCATGGATAGGGATGCAAAGTATAATGCTTTGTATAATAAAGCATGTAGAATAACATAAGTGCTTGCCAAAATGTTGGAGACGCAGATGGCCAATATGAATACAGATGATGATTATTTAGAGCAGGCCATGTCATCTTCAGAACAAGAACAAAATCAAGATCTAGAAGACGAGCAGGACCTATATGATGCTCAAGAATCTGTAGAAGATGAAGAGGAAAGTGATCAGAAATTTCCTGATTGCTTACCTACGCCTTGTGTTACGCTAACGAAAGAATATCAGGACCTATTAGCAAAGGCTGATAGGGGAAGCTGCCTTGAGGAAACAGGAGTTTACATAGAAGAGGCAGAGCATGATGTGAAAGAAGAGGCTCAAAGAAACATCCAACCTCCAAATCAGCCTACACAAGAGGAAGAGGATTGCTGCTCTTCTGTCCATGATGAGAAGGAAACCCCTCTTTTGACAGAAGAAGAGATTGATCGAATATTGAATCAGCAGCCCACCCCAGAAATATTCTATAGAACACACTCTCCTGCTCAGTCATTGTTTGAGTTTGTCGATTCTGAATCAGAAGACTCCTCTGTGGATCAGAATGAAGAAAGATTTGCTGTGCGCCCAGAATGGTGGACTTGGTCAGGTCCACCTATCTACGACACTGATGGCGAGAGCTATGACAGTATAATAGCAGATGAAGATTCTTTGAATCTTCATTCTGCTCTGCCGCAGATCATCAGTGAGATTGGACACCAGCAGCCTTTCCTTTCAGAAGATAAGGAGGAAAGCGAAGAAGAGTTTCTTGAGCAGAGTGAAAGAAAAGAGCTTTCTCTTGAAAAGGAGGAAGCAATGGAACAAACCACTTCTCAAGGATATACAGACCTTTTCACGGAGCCCTGCACCTCAGAGCAGAACATATCAGAGCTCCGAGAGGACTCAACCCCAATATATGATGAGTCCTCCAGTTCAGAAGATAAGGGAGATTCTCTCTCGAGAGAGAGTCTTCTTCTTGATCCAGTGGAAGAAGAAGAGATCCTGGTCGAAGCCAGCCTGCCAGACATTTGCAGCCAGGTATCTTTTCATGATCCTTATGCACATTTCCTGCATACATTTGAAGAAGGATCAGAGGTATTTTTGAGCAGCATGATGCAGACAGGAAGAAAATTTTCCAAGGCTGCTGTTGTTGAACAAAAAGAGTGGGAGATGCCCTGCCTATCCAACCTGCTCAAGGAGTTGAGCAAGAAGGACCAGCCATGGGATCACTTGATGGACTGGTTACATTGGAAGACAATGTTCGTAAGCTAGCTTGTAAATATTTCCGTTAGAGTAGGGTAGGTAGGAAAATCTCAAGAAAGCTTAGCCTATGAGCAAGTAGATTAGTTGTTTAAATTGTTGTCTTAGAATGTAGAGAAGAAACCTGCTAGACAATCTAATCCTAGCAGGTAGTAGTGTAGGTAGAGAAACGTGTGAGACCAACAGTCTAATCTGGTCTCATGGAGAAATAAGGGTATAAATAGACTAGGTTTATTTTTCCTGTATGTAAAAATTGATGATGTAAAAGGGTCTGCAAGTCCAAATGCACCCAAGAAGAAAAAAAAGGTTAGGACTATAGTGTGGGTAGGTAGCTGTTTGGAAGAATTATACTGCTGATATGTTGTCTTCACAGTTTGTGGCAGCTGATCAAAGAAAGAAATGGATGGTTCAAGAAGCAGGCATCTGGCCTACACCAAGAGATCATTTTCTGGTTTCTTGGCTCCTTCAAGAAGAAGCCACCCCCATTTGGAGCCACTGTTAGCCCCCCTATGAAATTTTTGACAAGCAAATAGGGGGCTAAATCATTTTTGAGTCTTCAAGGAATGCATTTCCTCTGAAAACACAGTCTCCTTGAAGCCTCTTCATGTCTTTTATCCTTTGACAAGTCCCCTCTGCTGATCCCCCTTTTAAAGCCTCTCTGTCATGTGAAGAAATGCCCAAAGGCCTCCTTTCCCCTTCTTTCTTTCCTCATTTAACCTATTTTTCTTCCCCTTTTTTCTCCCCTTCTATTTCCCCATTTACCCCTCGAATCCTCCTGAAATCCCCTTTAATTTCATCCCCTACCCTTTGTTTTCCCTTTTCTCCCCTTTCTCCCTCTATCGTTTCCCTTCTTCGCCTTTAAAATCCATTAAAATGGGCCCAAAACCCCTTTTCGACCTTATTATAAGGCCTAGCCCCTTTCCCTTAACCACTTCCCCACGTGACCCTTCCCCAAAGCCAAGTGCTTAAGCCTTGGGGGCCAATCACAATCGAAACAACCGGCGGGCGCATTTCCTTTGTAATACTCGAAAAACCCGATGCGATTGTTTTATTTCGATAGGTCCCGCGGTGCGTTCCGCACCGTTGATCTACCCTGATGATCCAACGGCTATCGCTCTCCCCTGTTGATCGCAATCGGAATTTTGTGAGTGTCTCGTTTTTGTGCCCTTCCGATTGCATCTCTTCCGATTGCAGCCCCTCCGATTGTGTTCTCCACTGTTGATCTCCCCGCCAGATCGACAGCCAGCGCTCAATCGCTTCCCCTTCCGATCTCTGATCGCAGGCCTTCCCTCTGTCTCCTGTTTAAATCCTGGCCGTTCGTTTGTTTCGCGATCCAACGGCTATCACTCTCCCCTGTCGATCGCAGTCGGAAGTTTGTGAGTCTCTCATTTTTGTGCCCTTCCGATTGCATCTGGGCTGTTCATCCTCCCTCGATCTAACGGTCAAGATATAATCACCCTCTGCCTCTGCTGGGTCCCACGTCCGCCCCTCCGCTCCAGTGTTTTTCTTCCATCTCCTTTGTAATTCGCCCAAAATTCATTGTTGGGCTTTTACATTGATTAACCGTTTCCTCCGCCATTTTCACTGTTCCTCCGCCGCTCCGCCACCATTCCGCCGCCTCTGCAGCATTTTTCCGTCGCCACTGCCCGGTTTGTAACAGGTCTATTCATTTTGTAGATAGTACAGAGATGGCCAGTTCAGCATCGCCAGCGACCAGCAGAAGGAATTCAAAAGGGGGTTGGTGCCTGTTGTTAATGAAATTAAATATTACACCCTGTATTCAAAGGATCGAAGCACAGTTTGAAGACCAAGTACACACTGTAAAGTCTTATCTGTGTTTATGTATCAGCAGGACGTTCTCTCCAGACGTACACCTTCCCTCAGCGTTCTCCATGTCTCCTCGAGCCCTGAAAGATTAATTGCACTGTCTGAAACCCATTTAAGACAGTCAAGCAGCAGGTAGGAGGGATGGAGCGACCGTGCAGATCTTTCCTCCAGTTCATTTATTCCAGAAGGCTAGCGCAAAGCTCCAGACACCGTAAGGATTTAAAGAATGTATCAAAGGTCAAAATCGACCTGACAAAGATCTCTGAACCAGATTATAGAGTACCATAGCGATGCAGGAAGCCATTGAGTGGTATGGGCGTGAACACTTCCGCCTTACTATCTTAATGAGTCTCATTCAATTGTTCAGCTACCTCTATTTCCTCTCTTCTCCTATAAAAGATCCCTGAGAATGAATTGTAAAGATTGTTGTTGCCTTGCTGGGCATCTACTGTTAGAGGGATTCATTGGTGACTGTTAGATCAGTCTTGGGAGAAAGTTGCAGAGTAGTTTCTATGTAATAGGCTGGGAGGAGAAAGTCTGGGCTGTAACAGCCATTGAGCCATATTGTACATGACTGGTTTTGCATCAATTAATCAAAGCACATTTAGTTGCAGAGTAGTTTGTATGTAATAGGTTGGGAGGAGAAAGTCTGGGCTATAACAGCCATTGAGCCATATTGTACATGACTGGTTTTGCATCAATTAATCAAAGCAAATTTCACAGGATCCTGGTCTATTACTATTGGTGATGTTTTTCTTAACTCTTTTATTTACATTTTCATACTGTTTCATGTTCTGCTGGTAGGCATCAGAATAATGGTATAGGATTCACCCCTGTTAGGTGCCCTACGCTGTCTGCTCTCCCTGCCTTTATGTTTTCTGCTTCATGTGTATCTAAGAGTAAGTTCGTGGGTTTAACCAGCGCAGCGGATATTATTGCCTGCTCGCTGATGTATGAACTTGGGGGTCTGCCTCTTGGATGTTTCTTTGTAATCTTATCTATGTTTTTCCCTTGGAGTTGCTAAAGCAGACCTAGAGTTAAATGACCTCTGGTCTGATCTATAAGCTGCCTCTTTGTCTCTCTGAGAGCAGCCTTTAACTATGTCCAAGCAGGTCTGGAGTTAAATGACCTCTGACCTGATCTATAGACAGAAAATTGGTTGCTTTCCTTCTTTCACTTTCCTCCTTAATGTTCCATCCCATCATCTATCTAAAAGATCCTTTAGTATAGATGACTTGCCCTTTGGAAGCCTTGGCTAGTGG
Organism: Pinus albicaulis; assembly: GCA_034641835.2. Lineage (NCBI taxonomy): Eukaryota > Viridiplantae > Streptophyta > Pinopsida > Pinales > Pinaceae > Pinus > Pinus albicaulis. The sequence continues at coordinate 1,308,370,147 of CM076572.1, forward strand.
ATGCAAGTAATTTCCCTCTCATGACTCCATAGCCCAATGGATGGCACGGTCTTGGCCCATCCTCTCTGCTGAAATATCCTGTTGTTTTGTTCCTTTCCTCCCACTGTTTTCTCAGTCCATGATCTCGTCACCAACCCAGCAACCCTTCAACCAAATTATTTAAAACCCCCCTCTGTGCTTCATAACTAGCCTAACATCTTATTTTTGAGCTTCAAAGATAAATCATTCTTTGTTTATTGGAGAGATCCCTCTCCGGGTCTAGGAGGGCTAGATCCTAGGGCCCCAAAGTGGTTCTGATGTTGTCTCATCTTTTGGTCTTTCCAATCTGGCCAAAACATGGGAACCCCAACACCTCCGTCAGAGATCATTTCTCTTATTGCATTTCAATTTTTAGGTGTCTCATGCCGCTCATTCATCTGCATTCTGTTAGGGGCATGCCATTATTTTGCGGAAGGGTCTCTTCACGAGTTTCCCTCATGTTTGTACCTGCTGGGTTTGGTCAAAATTTATAAAAAGTTCATTAAAGTTGATTTCAGTCATTTACAGTCATAGATGGTCTTGTGGTCAAAAAAAGAGTCTTTCAGTCATTAGGTCTAGGCTTTGGTCTTTATAATGTCAAATAATTCCTGCAGGCCATGAGGATGTCTTCAATAAGTTTTCATTGCAAGATTTTCATCGTCAATAATGCTCAAGGATGTTTCTTCTTCAAATAAGAAATCGTCAAATTTGTTTTTGTAATAAATCTGTATTTTAAAGTTTTTCCGCCATGAAGTACTTCAAATGCAGACTCTGGTCATCCTTTGCCAAAGTTCAATGCCATTATCCCTGCAAAAAATCAACCAAGAAAACATCATTTCAAGCCAAAAAAATCAAAAGGAAATTTGAGAAACAGAGTTATATGAAAAGTGAAGAAATGTCAATTTTGAAACATTAAAAAGTGGGTCTTTACTAAGAGAAAATCAAAGCCATGACTTCATATAGATATTTCCATGTTTATCAATTCCATTTTCATTCAAGAGGTCGATTGAAAGCCGACTCAAAGCTGTGAGAGGGCGAAACTTATGATTTTGAAAAACCAAGACTCTGTTCAAGTTTGCGCGGCGCATTGGGTAAGCGCGCGACACACTGGGGCTGCACGACACATTGGGCATTTTCACACAGTGTATTTTTCCTTTGGCGCAGCGCATCCATAGGACGTGGTGCATCCACAGGAGGTATCATAAAAGTGGTAGGCATGTCAGAGAGGAGCCCACTTCTTTGGCTCAATTGCAGGCCTGCCCACTTGCAATGACATGCTTTCAGCAACGTTCATGTTTTCAGTATTGTGAGATGATTGCTCAGATTCAGCATCATCAGGAGTTGGTTCGCTTATTTGTCCTACATTTTCGTGATGGTCATGTAAACCTTGCTGGAGTGAACTTCACCTTAACACCAGAAACCATTTCTCAGGCGACCGCGATACCAAACATAGGTGAAGAGTGGAATAAGAGACAGCAGCTGGATAGAGCATATTATGAACCTTACATCAGGCCTGGTTATATAAGGTAGCTCAGCAGGGTGTTTCATTTTAGATTCTTGAAGGAGTCCTATGTGCCATTAATGAAGCTCATCATTAGATACTTCAGTTGCGAGGGTAGATTCTCACGCCTTTATGCATACCACATCCGACTGTTGATGAATTTCACGAGAGTGAGACTGATGAATATTCCATACTTCATGTGCCGAAATATAGAGAAGATGACTACCCTTGTGCAGAAGAAGACCCCAGAGCAACAACATAGCAGCATTTATCATTATGTGCTCATCAAGATGATTGTGGTACATCAGCTTGGATTGCAGGGCATTTCATGGGAGGAGTTCATTTCCCGTGACTTCTTTACAACCCCTCAACCTCCTCCAGAGATTGTTCACGATGCAAGTGAGCCTTCACATTAGTTTTAGGTTCCTAAGACAGAGCCTATCAGTGTTCTAGTGTGTGTTACCTATCATAGAGGCACTAGAGCCTTATTTGCAGTAGCACGACGAGTACTATCTCCACCCCGGGTGGAAGGGGTCTCGTTATCTTCGATAGAAGCGCGAGTACTATCTTCACATGTTGTGGAAGGGGTCTCACCTTCTACATCAGCATAGGTACAGGATAGAGGCAAGAAGCATATGTAGGATGAGGGCCCCTCAGGAGGCTAAGACACTGATTTTATATTGATCGATGTTGATTTGAGCTCTCCCAGCTCAAAGCTGAAAGAGATCATCCAGGAGAAAAAAGCTAAGATCGACACGCTGATCGAGAAATTGTAGAGAGATCAGTGGGTTATAAATTACTTGGAGTAGTGGAATAAACAATTGGAGGATCAACAGACACTCATAGAGTTGCGGCAAATCCACGAAGACCGTGAATTGGCCCGAAAGAGACCAGGTGACATGACACCATTTGACTGAGAGACTTACCTTACGAGAGTCAACATTCATCTGGAGAAGCTCTTAGTGAAAGAAAATAGGGAAAAAGACATGCTCAGACATATGAAGAACCACTATTGGGCCCGCACACACGTTTGCAGAGCTAGGATGAAGATCCTGAAGGCGAGGTTGAGGAGAGCACTGAAATGTCGGAAAAGGCCTGATCCACTCTGAATCTTGGCCGAAGCTTCCTTGGCTGAGCATGGGACATGATTGGAGACATTCACTCCAAATTTCAGAAAATTTGGAGTAAATTTTATCATTTTTGAAATTTTGGTTTCAAAACAGGTTTTTCTGCCCGACGCGTCGCGCCACTCGACGCGCGCTTACGTTTGAGAGATCTTCTGGAGGAAAAATTTAAATTTTTGGATTTTTTATGATAAATTATGCATGCTCAGAAATGGCTGAAATAATTCATCAAGTTCTGGGTGGTTTTAACGGTCAAAAACACTCCAAAATTGGCCTTTCTGCCACCTTTTGCACCAACAGGAGCCAGTCTTGGGAGATTGCAATTTTGGAGGGGCAAATGAACTCCAAATTAAAAAATTCCACTTGGGTTGGATAGATGACAGAGAGGGCTTTCCAACGAGATATCATGAGCTCAATTTTGACTTTATGAAGTGCCCCAAAAGTAGGCTCAAAGTGGCACGGCACATTGAGTTTTCTGCCGCGGCGCATAGAGGATTTTGGTCCAATTTTTACTTTTTCAGCTCAGAAATTCGGCCAGTTTGACTAGTTTCACTTTTTGATGTAACTCTTGATGTATCTTGATGTAATTTCATGATCATGATGTGAATTTGGCTCATTTTTACTTGTTCTAGAGGATTCATTCACTAAAAGGTGAAAATTAAATGAATGAATCAATTTCCTACCATATAGAGGCAAGTTGTTTGGCTACCTAGATTTCAGTTCCATGTTTATAATTGGTTGAAACGGCTCCTAGAAGGATGAGATCAACCCCTAGAGGCATGGGAAGGGCTTAGGATGGTCTATATATTGTATTTTCTGAGACATTTTCAGGGTTGGACTCTTGGGAATAGTTTGGCACCTCATTGTATATTCATTTCAGTATTTTTGGCAAAGGAAAGACCAGTGTTTTGCAACACTTGTTGGGATCCTTGTGGCTCTAAGTTTTGATGATGTTTTTCTCCATGTATCTGTAAGTTTCATTAATGTTTTATGTATGCCATTTCCCTTCTCTTTTCTTCTGAAATTAAACAAATGAGTAACTAAGGTAGAATTCATTAGTTTGCTGGTGCTCTGCCTTAAAATTTTGTTTAGTTTTATATGTTTTCGACAGTTTGAAGAGAATACTTGCACCCTCTTTCCCTATTAAGCTCTTCAGAATTCTTTTCCATCCATTCATTGAATCTAAGACATCAAATTCATTGCCTTCCCTGCCCCAACTTGAACTCTGCAAGAATTTGGCCTCATCCCCAAGCCCAAAATTGTCTTTCCCTTTTTCCAAGAAAAACCCCTAAAAATCATTCCAAACTCCTTGATTAATATACCTAGCCTAAAATTAGCACTCATTTCAGTCATCTCAAGGCCTATTGATACATTTTTCCTGAGATTGACCCGGAGAGAGCCCTCTCCTGTTCTGGTAGGGCTAGCTACCAGACTGAGCGTGATTTGGTGTTACCCTGAATCCCGCCTTCCTTCAGCCTAAGGTGGATTTGGGTTATAATAGATACCAACAACATGTTGTGCCTAAAATAACAGCCATTAATTATACAATAATATTTTAGTACATGAGATACAAATAAAACCCAAATGCCCCTTCTACATGGGGAAGGGCTTGCAAAATCTAACTAATACATGCAAATCGAAAAGGCGCTGCAAGCGGCTGAGGCCGTCATCATCAAATGTAAGGAGCTACATCAAAGGCTGAAATGAAAAAGTCATCTAGGCATGTGGGGGGCTACCTGCAGGGCCACCCGCTTATGAGGGTTGAGACATCTCACACACACCTGGGAATCACCAATAGCTACTGCTACATCACTGGACCATCAAGTATATGAATCTCGATCATCCTGGAAGTTGCTCGAACCAAGGTAAACCGCCCTCTAGACCTGGCTTCTAGAGTAAGTGCGCTGATGTCGACAGAAGGAGGTCTGCCATAGGTGAGGCAATAAGAGATCCCCACTAAGGCACAAGAGAAAATAGTAGAGTGACAAACAGATGGACACTAATGATGATGATGAAATGGGGGATACAGAATAGTGGATGGAAAACTTCCCTTGTTAGAGCATAAAGGGCATGAATGGCTTGGCAGCGACTAACATAATATCATGAGGGATAGGGGATAATGGTATTGAAGTCCATAGTGTGCAACATGAGAGAGGGACCAAGCAATGAAGGATGGGGGACTATAACGGGATACTAAGGGACTCGAGAGAGACTCCATGAATGTGATGATGACTCAACTCGGATGCTTTAAACAAGGGTGACTCGATGGTGCTGCCACATAGTAAAGGTCTAATGGGGACCATAAAAACATGAGTACAATAGGGTATCTCATGAAAAAAATCAACATGAACAAAGACAAGTAAGGAGACAAAGTGGTACCCCAAGTACAAGTATTGTAAGTGAAGAAATTCGATTTGTAGGAGAGGTGAATAGACTCTTCGTGGAAAAAATGTGTCCTGGTGAAGTATCAAGGTAGTAAAAACTAAAAGGTACCCAGAGCTCATGAACAGGCCAGGTCGTACTTTTTGGGGTCTGTTCTGCGACCTGGGTAGCAGGTATTGGGCAGAAAACTACGACTTGTCCTAGGAAATGACCTAAAAAGTGTGACTTGTCAGTGAAAGGGGGTTTCGGTGCTGTTTTTAGCTGAGATATGGGATTTTTATGGTTGAGGAGCATAGGTGCCCCCAAGCATGTTGTGGTCATGCCAAAATGTATGTAAAAAAAGGGGGGAAGCTAAACACATTTTAAGAACATGGTGTGCCATTTGTTTTCATTATGGTTATGCAGTTTGGGAAAGGAAATGGAGGATTACCAATCTCTTTTAGTAATGCATATATGAATCAAATGGATTTTAAGTTTCTGGGTTGGCATACCTGGTGCCACTATCCCAAACAGAGGATTTGGAGATAATAAACTGATGCTCTCTTAGAAAACCTATAGGTTGCTCAACAACAATGTCTAAAAGACTAGGTTGCTGATGTAAGATGAAGGAACGATAAGAGGTATCATCCCTAGAGTGATATGAAGTGATATGGGACTCTAGAGGTTCTTCTAAATGTGGAAGAATAATGGTACTAAAGTCAGCACGACCAGATACACTAGGAGAGTTATGGAGAATTTCTTCTCTTGGTCTCTCAAATATGGGTGCCCCCTTACTCAAACATTGGGTTTCAATGTAATGGCCACAAGGTGTATGTGCTGTGAACGCATGGGTTCGATTTAAGGGGGAATAGATAAAGTCAGGGGTGGTGATTTCTTCCATAATGTCATCATCATGATAGGGGATGGGGTGATTGGTGGAATAAAGACCACCTGACATGGCGAAGCTACCTGACTCATGATCACGAGAAGGGAGGGTTGCATGTGCATTGTCACAAGGGGTAAAAATAGCCCAAGTTACCGAGGCTAGATTTCAGGAATAGCGACTTGCCCCATCGACATAGCCAATATAAAGTGTGGATGGAAGGTCCTGCAAAATGGTGTCACAAGACAAGACATGGGAGGAGTAAGAACAAAGATGGAAGCATGAGTGAAGGGTAGAGAGCAAATGACAACTACGAGAGGTAGTAGTCTGGATAGGGTGGCTATGACTCGCAGACTGACTAGAGGGTGATGTATGGGGGCTGGAGCTCAGGCTGCGAAGAATATCATAGATACGAATGGTATCATCATGGTTATGGGTGGGAGGGAAAAGGTCAGGGAAACCACATGAGGCTGCAAAGCTACCTAAATCATCAGCATGGGAAGAAAGGCTCACATACGGACCGTCTCGGGGGATGACAGAAGAACAAGTAAGAAGATTATCGAAGGATGTAGAGCCCAATAATGTTGCTGAAGGGGAATCAAGCAAAACAGATGGAGTGGATTCAAAGGGAATGTACTCCGAGGGTCGGACGGATGATGATAGGTATAGGAGGGGAACAACAGGTTTCGACATCTCAACGTCAGGAGGAGGAATGTTAATGGTAGCAGGGGAATCCTCGAGTTGGCTTGATGCATACTGCATGAGGATAGAAGAGGAAGATTGGTTTTGTTCCATCTCGTACTCGCAAATGACCTCTAAAGAGGCTCAGTAATGCGTAAGGTGAGGAAAATGGTGAGAATAATGGCCATGGACACCACACAAAGCACAGGGTTTGGTGGTGTGAAGAGTCTTTAGGTTCTTGGCTGTGGACGAGGAAGAAACAGAGGATGCAGGGACAATCGATTCAGGGAACGTGACTTTAACCATGGGTTTGATATGGGGAAACTTGGGACAAGTATGGGTGGCATGACCAACACCATCACACAAGGCACAAGGCTTGGTGGGTGGAGGAGGGGTAGGGTTAGGCAGGGTGGCCTTGTCTTTGGATGCCCCCTTGTGAGCTTTTCATTTCTTGCCCGTAGCTGTCACAGCAGGAGAAGGGTCCTGTTGAGGTGCAGGTGGCACTGTAGCGATGGAAGCAGCTAAGGGAACTGGTTGAACTAGTGTCAAATCAAGGTATGGTTTTGGGTGACTTGGTGGGGTAGTGGCTGGAGGTTCAAGGTACCAGACGAGAATGCCCAGGGTCAAATTAGGGATGGAAAGGGTGGCCAAGATGGGGATCGAATAGACTCCGGGAGGGGGATCAAGGAAGGGTATCTGACCAGTGGGGTAATGGCCAGGAGGGATGGTGCCAAGATGGTTAAGACTTGGGGGAACCGACCCAGGAGGGTAGAGAGGCTCATGGGTACTAGCTATAGGGGAAGGACCAGTAGGAAGAGGTCCATTTGGCGGTGGTGAAGGGCTAGGAGCAGGTGGCGATGGGCAAGGTTGAGAGTGTTGACTAGCCGAAATGGTCCGCGTGAGGTCGGCTCGAGATGATTTCATCATGCAAACATTCGCTGAGATGGGATCAAAGACAACAGGAGGTGGAAGAGTAGGGAAGGTTCCAAGCAAGGAGGAGTCTTTGTAGACGCCAAGGGAGACACTGGTCAAAGAATCGACGGTTGGCTTATTGGCTACAGAAGAGATAATCGACTCAAGGGAAGTCTGAGATTTTGGCTCATGATATGTCAACTGGTCAATGGTGACTATCTTTCCATTATGAGCGAAAAAAATCTTGCGGTGGATTACGGATGGGATGACATACATGGAATAGGTGTAACTACGCCCCAAAAGGATGTTATAGTCAAGAGGGGCATCGATAACTTCAACGTCGACACAAACAGTCTTTCCCGCAAGGGTGATAGAACAGTTACGAAAAAGGCCGATGGGCTGGGAGGCATGGCCATCCCACGCACGAAGGGTGATTGTGGAAGGGGCCAGCTCAGGAGATCCAAGTTGCTTCCAAACCGAAGCAGACATCACTTAGGTAGATGCCCCCTCATCAATAATACACCGAGCGACATTGGCATTTCGGATTTTGACTGGGATTTGGAAAGCAATAGAAGTAGGAAGGGGGGGATGGTCTGACTCAATGGCATCGAAAACAATCAGTTGGCCATCAGCAGGATCTACAGCACCCACGACAGATAGTAGAGCCTTATTTTGAGAAGGACACGACTGGAGGAGTTCCAGTGTTGAAATGGCAACAGGAGATTGTGCCAGATCATATACTATGCTATATGAATGGGCAGCCTGACCAAAGGAAGCATTTCGGCGTAATGGGCTCTTAGGAATCTTGGTATGAACCTCATCTTTGGGCAGAGGGATTTGCAAGGGACCATTGTGTGTCGACAGAGGCTCTATGGGACCTGAAGATGAGGACTCGGGGACAGATGGAATGGGAGGTGTGGAGTACTGACGAGACCAATTTTGAAGGTTAAAGTTGACGATGAGAGGTTGGTCAGAGGCCATCATGAGAATCTGGTAATCGAAGGAACCAGAAGGGGAAGGGTGAGTGGTTACCGGGGCATGAAGTGGTTGAGTGGCCACGAATCCTTATTGAGGGAAAGGATCGGTAAACACAGTGGGTTGAGAAGTAGCTGTATTGGGCGGGATAGTAGGGGGGAATGTTGTCCTCGTACTGTGGCTTGAGACTCCCACACCTGCCACATCTATGGTAATAGGGGACAATCGTGAGTGTAATGACCATAAACACTGCAACACGAATAGGGCTTATTGGTGCGAAGAGGCCTGTCCGGCTTGGGCTGGGAGCCCTATGGCTGGTTAGCAATGTTAGAATCAATACTTGGAGGATTGGGTCCATGATTACCAGAGGCAGATTGATTTCCTTTCCTCTTTCTTTGAGAAGGAAGAGAATTAGTCGTGCCCTACTACGCAAAGACTTGCCCTGGATGGGGTAGTAAGTGCAGCTCCGGGGGTTGAGAAGGCAAGGGAGGGAGATGTCCAAATGCTGGAGGAGCGGGGACACCAGGCTGTGGGTAAGGATAAGGGTTTGGATGGGAAAAATTGACGTAAGCAGGAGGGTGGGCAAAAGGAGGAGGCATGCCGTATCCTGGATACATGCTACCTAGAGGGGGAAAAGTGCTAGAGGTGTTGGCCCCTCCTTGAGGGAAACCATAGCCCATAAGAGGTTGAGCAGAGGTATGTGAAAGATTTCCAACAATACCATCAGAAGAGTGAGATGCCTCTAGGGCGTTAGCACCACCAGGCTTGGGGAGGTCAGGAAGGACGGTATAAACATAACCAGATTGAGCATAGATAAGGTCATATTTCAAGGATATTTGGAGGGAGGCTTCTTCGGTTTGAGGGAAATGGGAGGCGACATCTTTGCCAATGGGAGGTAAGAGAGAGCGAAGGAACCAGTCCATATAAACCCGATCTTCAAAGTGAGGAGTGCAACATAAGCTTCGTCTTCGCCGCCATTCCTGGACATGAGAAGAAATGCGGGTCGAAGAGGATTGATGGAAAGAAGTTAAAAGCTCGGTACCAGTGTCGTATCGGAGAGGTAGCTGGAAATAAGATAAAAAGGCTTGGGAAATCGTCACGAAAGTGGTATGGGAGAAGGTGGCTTGATCAACATACCATTTAGAAGCTTCGCCAGTGAGCATGCATTGGAACAATCTAAGACGGATGGAATCATCAGTAATGGAATTGGATGAACACCACATATGGAAAGATCGGATATGGATGGAGGGATCTTCACTAGCAAGGCCTTCGAACTTGCGAATGTCAGAGGGGAGCTTGGTTGGCATAGCAGGCCAACTAACGTCATGGTGGATAGGATCATTGATCAACTTATTGAAGTCGGGAAGACTGAGACCAGCCATATAAGGAAGCAAAGGGGCAGTCGAGGTAGGTATCGTAGTGGTTCTGCTGGAAACGGACCCAGCAGTAGAACTGGGGTTGCCGCTAGCGCTAGGCCCTGACCTAGACATGGTGAAGGTAACATGGGGAGAACCAGGAGTAGGGGGAGAACCCAAACAATCAGACGAAGAGTCGGAGTGCAGACTCGGGGGAGGAATTACTCGATGATGACGGGAAGGAGGAAGTCGACCAACCGGAAACTGAGGGTGAAGGCCAAGAAGTCTTTGGGATAAGCGCCTTGGGGGTGCAATGATGATGGGAAGAAAAAAAACCAACAAGGGCAGGGAGGGACAAAATCAATTGAGTTCAATGTCGAAACAAGGGTAGAGAGGTGTAGTGTCAATTGATTTTAAAGTCTTTTCCAGGCGGTGTTAACCGGGCTCTTCTTCACTTAGGGTCAGTGTGTGGCATGTGTTGATTTTAATTTTTTAAACCCAGACGTTTTGAGAGTAAAAGAAAAAGTGTGATGTGTAACTGAAAATAAATCTACAAATAATAGTATATAATGCTGAAATAACATAAAATTAACAGCTAACAATGCATCAATCTAACCCAAGAAGGCGGGTCTCTCAAAACTAGACTAAAAAGAGGGAAAAAATATAGTCAAACACATGAAAAAGAGGCCGATAGATCTAAGGTCGGGAGGGACAGGGATCTAAAGGATAAACCTGCTGGAAAGAGGTGCAGAGAACAGTAAAGAGGCAGAGGCAAGGTTGTTGTAACAAAAGGGGAAATCAGCTAAAGGGATGAGGGACGAAGAAGGGGCCCTAGAGGTAAACCCAAACAAAACTATTATGAGGTGATTTGAAAAGGATAAGAGCTGATCGGAAGGGATCTGAAAAGGAGGTATCAGATCTGAAAATAAGAAGGCCGAAAATCTGTAAATTTAGACATCTAAAACAGCTAAAACTCGCCCACAAAAAGTGGAGGGTACTAAAGCCCTAAGGGGCAAGATTCCCACTTAGTTGAGTGAAGCAGATCAGAAACAGGTCCAAACAGGCAGAGATGAAGGCTGGAAATCCCTGACAGAAGCTTCAGACAAGCCCAAAAAAATTGCTGGAAAATTGCAAAAAAAAGTGCAGGTCGCAGGTTCTAACCTGCTGTCAGTCCAGGTCACAATTTTGGGGCAGAAAAGTGCATCCTCAAGTCCAAGTCATAGTTTTTGGGCCGATAAGTGTGACCTATAGATCCGGGTCTCTCGGCGGCAGATTTCAAAAAAAAAAATGTTGTCTCGGCTGTGGCTGATGTCTGTCACCTGCACAATAGGGATATAAACACACAGAAGTTAAAAATATTAATGTTTGAGGGTTTTAGAGGTGAAAAACACCATAAAAATAGGAAAAACAAAAAACTTAAGAGAAACCCTAGGGTTTGAAATAGCTGGATATGCAATAATAGATAAAACGACATCGGTTGCAAAAGAAAGCCTGTGTGGAGTCACCAATTGTTAGTATGAATCTTTCGTTGTAAAAGATCACTTTAGATATGCATAAAAAATAGCCCTAACATCAAGTATGACTGCCAATATCTTTAAGTCTGCAGTGAGTTGATCAAAATAATGCTGCACAAATCCAGATCTAAACATAAAAGACATTAAGCAGCAAAAATAGAATATGGCTCCATGCATCCAATAGACAAGACAAGAATGATGTATTTGAAAGAATTTTTTATTTTATATTAAAAAGGGGTACCTAAGAGGAAAAAAAGAAATGTGTTTTCCGGTTCTCCTCAATGGGATGGGTTCTTGACAGTCCTCGGCATTTTAGATCTAAAATTTCTCTCTCTTGTTGGTGTAGAAAACCCAGACAAACATAGAACTCAATGGGAGCTCACAAGGTAAAAATGGAAAAAATGTGACCAAGTGTATAGATCCAGAGTGATCTAATGCAATGGAAGGTGAATAATGAAAGGGAAAAACCCTTCTATTTACAACAAAATATCGGGGCGGTCTAGAACTTGGTGCATGAATAAAATATTATTAACCAAATTCTAGAACCACCTTTTAGGAATATTTTATTATATTTGTTGGAGGGAAAAGGATTTTTGACTTGGGTCAATTCCTTTATTTATAATTTTAAGGAAATGGTGGAAATATAATTAAATAAATAATGATTTATTTAATTATTTATAAAAGATTTAGTCAAATTTAACTAGGAATATTATTTAAATAAGGATTTAAATAACTTATCCCTAGGAAATAATCAAATAAATAAGGATTTATTTAATTTATTTCGTTGTTTTGGGTTAAATATGACCAGAAATATAAACAAATATAGATTTTTTTATTATTTCCTTTTGGGGTTTCCTGTTTAGACCATAAACAACTTAATAAAGGTGTTTTACTAAGTTATTTCACATAGTGAAAGCAATTTTACTTAGGGTAAAATTGATCTTACATGGTGTACTTGGGTTCATCTAATGATAATAGGTTATATGACTGAAAAATGGTGTAACAATTGGGAACTTAATTATAGATTATGTTCAGAAGGAAAAGAACAAGGATGTTTAGAAGGAAAAGGCAAATGATCTAGTCAGTACCAGCTATGGGCAGTCTTCAAGGAATAATCAGTATACCTCCTCTAGTTCCTTGAAAGAGATGCAATACGATACAGTGAAAATAAAACAACAAGTTGCAAGTGTCTACATTCTTCAGAAATTAGAATATATAATTAAATGTTTTTCAACCTGTGTTGACCGTTGAAACATTATTTTTGAATACCTTAAGGATTGACATGCCTGATCTGCATATGCAAGAATTATATTTTCATATCAACGAGTGTCAAAAAAAAAATTTTCTTAACAAAATTCTGTATCAATACGGATGCAGGATAGTCTGATTATCACACACTTCTTGGTTACAACTATTCTATTTCATTTAAATTAGGAACACACCGATGACATTGAAGAAAAACTATGTAGATGATGGTTTTCTCCCAAGAATCTATTGTCTTGCCTACATATCTATTCTTCAATATATATTACAATAAATGCTGACCTTAGAATTGTAGCCTTCTATTTTTACTAAACAACAAAGATTCCATAGATAGAAAAGGTCCTGAGGCTGCTATCCATGGAAAATTTCCATGCATCCTCAAGAATATTGAGCATTGGGATGCCAAATGGTTCCACCAAACCAGATTTTCAATGACCCCTGAAGAATGCTAAATGCTGGGATCAAAATTGGCAGAGAAAGTGAAGTCTCTTGTTCATAAGCAAACAGAGGATATTAGATTGCACCACCAGAGAACTCGCATTAGTTACCCCAGCAATTCCAGCAAGATAGAGGATTTGTTGCAAAAAGAAAGAATTATAGTTCATAACCAAACAGAGGATATTAGATTGCACCAGAGAACTCCCATCAGTTACCCCAAAAATTACAGTAAGATAGAGGATTTTTTGCAAAAAGAAAGAATTACAATCCTTGAGATGCTATGTTGTTGCATCCCAAAAAAGAACAAAGAGATTCAAAGCCCCTACCCAAATACAACTCAATGAATTAATGCATCATCAATTAGATTAGCTACGCCGACTCTTCCTATTCATATTTTACACTGTTTGAAAAATGGTGCAACTTCACTTCCTATAGTAAAAACACAAGTAAACATGTAGCAACAACGAGATATTCAACACCCCCTACTACTATAGCAACAACAAATCTAGCAACAACAGTAACAGAAGTAACAACAAGTTGTTTAATTATAGGTAGAGTTTCACGAACAAAAAATGCCACAAATTCAAAAAATTAATGGGTGGAATAATGACTCGAGGACAAATTAGTCTTCTATTAAACATGAATTTATGCCACAACACCATCAGTTAAGTCAACATTCAATTTATGAACAACAATAGCAGCAGCTTAAGATAGGATATGCAGAGACTAGGTTTAAGAGCTCTGGGCCATGGCTATTGAGATGATGTGTTATACCTTTCGATATGTTCAGGTATTGGGTTTAAGAGTGTTTTCTTGCCTTACATATGCATCAATGGATATAATATAAGGTTTAATGAGATACCTCCACTTGGAACCAAAATTGGATATATCGTTCCAGAGTGGATAGATGAAAAGCTGAGCATTAAAGACCTCCAAGAAGGGTATGGTTGTGAGCTTCCAAACAGAATAATAATACTGCCTTTGTGGCCTAAGAAGGTTGATTCTGTGAAAGACCAGGTAGCTAATATTCATCCTGAAGTAATTATGTTTATGTCTAAAATCAGAAAGTTGTCTCTTCGTGATAATAATGAAGACTCCGCACTGAGCAGGGTTAATGCAATCCGTGTTTCACGAGAAGCAACATTTAGAACTACAAAGAATGAACACAGTCAATCATTTATTTGTCATAATTAAAAAAATAAAATAGAAATCACTTATGGAGATATTCACTTCAACTTGTCATGGAATTGAAACTCTAAAAATGAGTTCTTGGGATGGAGAAAATTTCATAAAGAGAAGGTACATATTTCTTCCTCCCCATCGCATATTAGAGTGAAAACCCTTGACCAGAAATAAGCTTGAAGAAAATTTATTGCTAAACCACTTTCACTGAAAAGATTTACTATTTTCCCACATTTGCAAGGCTTGATATATCATATGAAGTACCCCATTCTATTGGCATGGGATTGAGAGGGCGATGATGAATGAAGAAACTAATTAAATAATCAATTAAATATTTATGATAGCATGGTCACATTTTTTACTACAAGTTCTAATCCCTTTTATATTCTTCTAGATAGCTGAATTGTCATTTTTGATGGATTGAAATATTGTCATGGATATAGGCACATAAAGAAATTTGTAGCAGACAAATTACTGGATGGTTAGTGAAGAAAATACATTGCACTGCTAGCATCAAAAAGTCCCTTGTGGATCTTTAAGAATGTTAGGGTGACAGATTTCATTGCTAGGCCTGCATTCAAAGATGGATTTGTTCAAGTCCTTGACTATTATATTTTCCAAGATTTCCATTTTAGCAAATGAACAAAATTTAATTCCATGAATACTATTCATAGTTCAATCTCAAAAGCAATACCCCAAGTGAACACATCACAACACGGGCCCAACAAACAATCCTAGGCAATAGCTTATAGCTCCCACCAGCCAGTGGCTTCTGCTCTAATGCTTTTCTACTATCAATTGCCAGCCTGTCTAGCTTAATTCAATCCCAAGAAGTTAATCTATACCAAAAATGGATTGAAATCTCCCTTGAAGATTATATATTCAGGTCTAACATTAAGCTATAGTTGTTTCTATAAAGACAGGCCTAAAATTCAACTATTTGTGTTGTAAGGAGTTTGCAAACAATAAAGAAGATTTCCATGCCCATGTTTTTAAGACATTTAGCAGGAAAAAATAAGTGCTCAAATGTAAATCCATGTTGTTTGGCTATGTATGTCTAGCTACGTGTGGTCTCACTATGGCCTGGTTGGTCCAAGCCAGTTTCACCCTGATTCAGAATCCTTGGTGGTAATGTTGAGTACACAAATAGTACAACCTCAACAAAAAATAAGGCAGTAACTTAAAAGGGAGTAATAATTTATCCATCATATTTATATACAGAGTTCAAGCCTTTGAACCTCAATTAGTTTCATGCCACAATGACCTATAAAAAATGAAATTGCATCTCTACACCAAATCTGTCTATATCAGGAGAATTTTCCAAGAAAATTTAGCTATTTGCAAGAACTGTAGGACAACAATCATCGACCAATGAATTGATACAAAGTAGAAATAATTGATGCACATTTTAAACCCTAGTTCCATTGTGAGACACATTCCTTTCTTGAGAAATTCCTTTTTTGTGACAAAATGAATATTATGATTTATAATCTTGAAACTTCCTTTGTACTAGTTGGCTTGGTTGTATTATTCCATTATTAGTCCCTGGAACTTTGTCCTATTCCATTACCTCTTAGCATCTAAGCATGACTTGAATAGGATCATTGTAGATGACATTTATAGATAAAGAACATTACTTCTCCTCCGGTGGGCCTTAGAACTATGATGGATTTGTACAAGGAGCACTTCATGCATACATAGTGTTTGGATGCATGCTCTTAGGTTTTTCTTGGCCATTTTAAGGTCTCCCATGAGAGAAACAATAACATAATCAACTCCAACCTTGCTAGTACGACGTTTTCACCTTATCTGAAGTTTCGGTTATCTCAAATTGCGATTATAAGGAAATTGTGGTTAGAAGGAAAGACAAACTGGAATTGTGAGTTTTGGGAATTCTTCAAATGTGTTAAATTTTCCTATGATATTTAGCAGAGGAGAATCCCACAAGGTGGAATTTGTATCTCCATCCGTGATAGTGTTTGCTAGTTTGGCTGAATTGGGTATATCTTCTCATATAAGCAGAATATCCATTTTGTGTATCTATTGGAAGAGGTAACTACAATATTGAATTTGTTTTTGATGCTTCTTTCTTTGTTCTTGTTTGGGTTTTCTTGATTTTGTGAGTTTCTATTTCCATTTTGTTACTGTATGAGGTCATCAAAATATGATTTATTTTGTCTTTGAATCTACCCTTTGTAAACTATGCTCTGCATCTTATTTGGAAGTTTTTTTGAATTCATTCAAGTGGAATCTAATGGATCTTCAAAACTAAGTTGATTATGGTTGTAGGTAAAATTCAATGTTGAGAGCAGCCATTATTTCTGCATATGGATGGCACTACCATTGAATCAAATCATTGTTAGCACATATGGATATGGTTCCTCAGCCTATGCATAAGTATCTTATTTTGAATTGACTTTGAACCCACTGGATACTGATCATTCCTCCCTTCCATGAGAATGGTGGTTGCCTAACAGTCGTATTGCGTTGGGTGTTTGATTTGATTGTCATGTTTCAAATTGTAAGATCGGGGGTTTGGTTTCATTGCCATGTTTTGCCATGTTTCAAATATACCATTGGTTGTGAATTTGAAATTGGATCTGCAACGTTATGTAGGGTGGTCATCTGAGTATGCTTTTGTGTTCATAAGAGAAAAAGAATTTATTGGGCTCTAACAGAATGAGTTCTGCAATATGCTACATTTCTAGGATGATAATGTTGTTGGTATCTTTGTTCTTCTAGGCTTCTCTAAATTTTTTCCAGAAAAATATCGTTTGCAGCAACTGGACATTGTACAGTAGGCAGCTGAATAAGTTTTGTTCTCTCAAAAGAAAAATAATTTATTGGGAGCTAGCGTATTGAGTTCTACAATATGCTCCATTTAGGTTTCAGTGATATCATTTTTGGTGTTCTTTCTTTTCTAGGCTCCTGTCACATCATTCCAGAAAATATATGTTTGCATCTACTAGACAAAATTGTAAATGAATTTTTTCCATGTATTGATGAATTAGCCTGAATGATTATTTGTTGCTTGATTGCTATGATATTTTTCAAAACCATAATCATGTACATCACAGTATTTTTGAATTATCATTGTCGGTTTGCCCAGCTATGAGATTTCTCTACTAGCATTGATGTCTATCATCATCATGTGCTACTGTTAAAGGTTTTCATGGGTTGATTTGTGCAGGTGGAGTTCAGTAATTTGGCATTAAATTTGAAAGAAATTTTTTCTTTAGGAACTTTACCCTTGAGAACCAGATGGCATACAAAAATGATTTGGAGATAGGAAACTAGGCTGACAATAGAGATGTGAAGAAGCATCTTTCAAAAAAACGTAGTTGGCATAGCAGATCAAAATCTAGTCATCCTAGAGGTAAAGGGGAAAAAAGTACAGATGTTCACTCCTTCCATGGGAGTTCTCTTGTTGCAATACTTTGTACATATATTTTTGCCTTGGGGCCTATGGAGTTTGGATTCTATGTAAGTAATTTTTCTTATTTCTTAGTTTGCTTCTCAACCTTTGTCTTTAATACCTTTCAATCTTCAAAACAGGGAAGGGTTGATTAAATTTCTCATGATTCTGGCAAATTACTATTGTAACAGGTTGAATATTCATCGCCTACTCAAAATGGGATCATTGATGATCTTGATTTAACCTTGTCTCAGGTATGTTTTCACTGTTAGATGATTTTTAAGGGCATGTCTTTTAGTCAGACTTTTAGGATAAATAAACAGATGATCATACATCTCTTAGAAATTCATGGAACTATTTAATATCTATTTTGGTGCATTTACTATTTTCCAATGCAATCAAGTCCATAAGTTTTGAATGCTACCACAAAAAATTTCAATTGTTGCCTACTGGGTTAAAGTTATTAATATTTCCCAACGAGACTATAGAAAGGCCCATTGTGACCTAAAACATGTTGAATTCTATGTCAGTTCTCTTTATTTGGATCCTTATCAAACGTGGGAGCCAATGTGGGTGCAATAGTCAGTGGACAGGTTGTTGATTATATTGGATGGAAAGGCATAAGTGCCTTTAATACTATGTATATCAAGTTCCAACCCTATCATTGCTCAAGAAGACTTGGATTTAGATTAATTACTATTTTTTGTTTTTGATATTATAAATCTTTATTTCAAATAGATATCAACTTGTTATGGGGACAATCCATGTAGTCCCCTCATTTATGTGGTCTTAATAAGATTTATTTATTTTTTCCTACGAATTTAATCCTTTTGATTCAGTTTGGTAGGATTAATATCTTCTATGTTTGTATGCAGACATTATTAGTGGCTACCATTCCAAATATTATTGGGTGGCTTGTCATTTTTTTTGCAAATGCAAGTTAAACTACCTTAGAGAAGGGTCTTGTCTAGAAATTTAATAGTTTCTGGTTCATTTGGATTCTAAATTGGAAGCCAATTTTTTATTTGATCTTACTATTGTTGCAGGTGTTAGGTCTCTGTAATAAGCAAGATTGGAAAAGTCCGATCACAGAGTTAACATCATTTCAACCAACTTTGGGATTCTAGGATCTAGCCCTCCTGAATCCGGAGAGGGATCTCTCCAATATGTACAAAGATGGATATTGTCTTTGAAAGCTTAGGGTAATGATATTAGGCTAGTTATGAGGTCCAAGGGTTTTGTTTGGTTTTTTCGGATGATTGAACATAATTGTTGTCTGAGGCAGAAATATCTATATGAGAATATGTTCAAAGGTGACAAGTTGCAAGCAAAAGAGTAAGCTTCGATCAAGAAGAAAGATGATGGCAAGTTTTCAATCCATTGGGCTATGGAGTCATAAGAGGATTTAATTGAAACATTTAGGTTCAAGAGTGATCTATGGGGCAAGTCATCTATGCCTAAGGATCTCTTTAAAGTTTGATTTATGGAATGGAATGATACAATAAGAAAGGGAAATGACAGATGCATAACAAAGAGCAGCCCAGGATCTGGTAAGTACTTTCAAACTAGCCAACCTTTGACCAAGCACTTAAGAGAAACATAGAAGCAAACTAGGATCTGGTAAGTACTTTGAAACTATCCAGCCTTTGATACACTTCCAATAGAATACATATAAAAACAAAGGGAAACTTGAAGGCAACTTTTGGAGTAGAAACTAGCGGGCTGGGCTCACCAAAATCCTCTCCTAGCTCTTCTTTACTTAGTTACTTCCAAGACGATCACAGAGATAACACAGAATGGCCTAAGATCTGATAAGTACTTCGAAACTAGTCAGCTTTTAACACATCCTAAGGGAAACGATCAAATAGTTGAGCAAACAGGAAAGGGACTCAGGGCTAACCTTGATTTCCTCAATTCATCCTCACACAACATATATTGAAAGTAACAGTTAAAAATAACATTCAGCAGTGACAAAAGGATGAGGGAACGCCAGCATCTATGTACTTAGACTGAATTAAATCATTTTCAAATAACACAGTTGAAAGAAAACATTTAGATAAAGATTTCTCAGCCAGAGAAGGTTACTGATATACAGTAGGTCCTAACCCTGTTTAAACTGTTCTTTACAGTGGAAAATGAAACAAATTGAAAACATAAACAAAATACAAGATACAGTGAGAATAACATCACCATCAGCATAGACCAGGATCCCATAAATCACCTTGTATTGATGCTTCAAACTGGTTACAATCTTCAGATCCAATGTTTTAATCCATCTCTCTTCACAACCTAACCTATCTGCTACAAGCAGAGCTCCAAGAGCTGATGAAACCACTATTTACAGTCAAGAGTTTTCAGCTCAGTTACATAGAATGCTTCAACAATTACATTGACAACCAACTAATCCAACCCCTCACTCATCTTCTACTGAAGTATTTATAGAAGGATGAGGAGGTGAGATCTGATAAAAAGATCTCAAGTACAATTAATGCAGAATGAAGACTTCTCGGCCCTTTGAGAGGCTCGAGGGAGAAATTTACAGGTGGATCACTACATTAACTATGTTTACACTTATGAAGTAAGCTCGGAGGGAGCTTTGTTTGACATTTGAGGCTCTGCGTACTGTTAGGGTTACTCTGCACACATTCTGTCATTAATTTTGAGGTAGAAATAACTTCTTTGGCTGCTTCGAGGAAAAATATCTGATTTAGTTCAATAAATTCAGCCTCTGATTGAGCATTTTGAAGCAATAGGTGGCACTGCGGTGGTTGAGGAATCAATTTGCCTCAAAGTATGGCGGTGGAGGCAATATGTCTGATGAACACTTTAGGTTTTCTTTTAAACTATGTTTTAGATTGTGGATTAGGCTTTTGATAACTGTCTTAGCCGTAATCCCCGTAAAAATTGTCTTCGATCTTCATCTGCTGTGCTTTGTCTTCAAAAACTGATACTCTTTAACTGCTCTCTTGAATAAAACAATGTCTTGTCGATGTGCAGGGCAGCGCAGGGCTCTTTAGGTTATCAATGCTCATGAAACATCGATAAATCATTTGATACAAAGCCCGTGAATGGTTCTTTTAGATAGCTCGAAGGCACAGGAAACGTCTTTCCCAACCCTCGGCTCTCCTTCATTCTATAATGGAAAACCATAAAAACACCTGCAAAACACAAAAACAGTTAAGAAATCCTGCGGAAATAGGTTTAAACTACTTCAAATGGCGGGGGAGGAGCGTAGCCGTCGGATAAAAATATCTAACAGTGGAGATCGGAGCAGAATAGGCAAAGGAGAGCGGGGAGAAGAAATAAGGCGGGTTGGTTTTGGACCATCCGATCTGGACACGTGGACGGTCCATATCTAATCGGAGGAGCGCAATCGGGGGTAAAACAAAAATGCATGCGATTGAAACATTGCGATGTGATTGGCACCCGGGGTCCTTAACACTTGGTCTCGGTGAAGGTCATATGAGACAGGGGCGGGGGAAACTTTTAACATACGAGACCCAATCGGATCAGAACTTTGATGCGGGTCTTTTTGATCTACCCATTTGATTTCTTCGATTGCGATTGCGCGATCGGTCTTCCAATCAACCCATTAAAATATTAAACACGCGACTTCAAGTTTTTAAGTTGAAAGTTTGGATAAGCAGATTTTGGGTTTTATAAAGAAAAATGGGTTTGGGAATGAAATATTCATAAGGTCTAAGCGCCGAGGGCGGGCTCTGGGTTACATGAAAATAATATGATCGGGGGTTTTTTAGGCAGCAAGGCTAATCGCAATCGGAGTTCTTCGGAGTATGGAGAAGACTTGTACATTTGATTCTTTCCGATGCGATTAGCGCCTTAACCCAAGGCAAATGGCTCCAGCTCCAAAGCGTATGGTGGGGAAGTGGTTTAGGACTTAGCCCAAAGGGGCTTAAATCCATAGTCATAATACTTGTATTTTTATGAATTTTTCATAATTTTCAATGGAAATTTGATGGTTTCGGGATAGTAAAAAAAAATGGGTTTTTAACTATGGGAAAGTGATTTTCATAAATGGAAGAAGAGGATTTATGAAGACAAGGAAGTTTGTGGAGAAAAAGGGGAGCAGATGAAGGTTTAAGAAGGGGGAAAATGAAGGTCTTTCAGCAGTCTTCTACTTGGAATCAATAGAATTAAGAGGAACAGTAATGAGGATTTTGGACAGAGGCATGAGGCCTACAAGGAGTCTTCAAGAGCCAACAATTTTTAGTGATAAAATTTGTTCCTTGGAGGCTCAAAAAGATTTATCCACCTTTTGGTATAACAAAATATTACAGGTGGCTAACGGCAGGATTCTTTATTTTTATACTGGGGAAGATTGTTCACAGGGTTTGGAGTTGGGCTCATCTCATTTGCTGTAAGTAAGACCTTTCTCACAAGGTTGGGAAAGGACTATTTCTCTTTGTTTTCAAACTAAGGAAAGTGAAGTGAGTCATTGGGGTCGTTGGAGAAAAATATAAAAAAACTGCGAGAAAATATTTTGGGTTTCTTGTACCTGAGGAAAGGATGGATAAAGGGCCTTTTCTTCATGTGCATTCCACTTTGAAAAAACAATATTGTGTCTTGCAACTACAAAAACCCCTCTATTCATTGTTGTCATGTGCCTTTAAGTTAATAGTGGGAAAGAACAATCTTTCTTATATAGGTTACAATAAAGTTGAGTCAATCCACTTCATGAATGTTAGATAGACCGAAATACACACTAAAGTGAAATAAGACATCAAACACGTAAAATAAACTAAATTCCATATGACTTTATTAGTGCCTAAATCTAGTACCTAATTAGCCGTTATTGAATAGTGAACTAATATTTACTTTAATACCCTCCCTTAATGGTCAATCTACTAACTGCACCAAGCTTATATCAGAATTTTACATATTTTTTAGGACCCAAACCCTTGGTGAGAATGTCTGCAGTTTGATTCTTTATAGGACAATACTACAATTCGATAGACCCATCTTCTGCAAGCTATGTGATGAAGTGGTAATATACCTCAACATGTTTGGTATGCTTGTGAAAGACCAGATTCTTGGAAAGGTTCATCAAGCCTTGGTTCTCACATCACAGGGATCTTGGCTATGTTTGTTGCATTTCACTGCATCCTCTTGAGCCAAACTGCCTCGCATGCTTCTTTCTCTACTCCTTGATATTTTTCTTCTGTTGAAAAAAGGGCTCCTGGCTTGTGCATGCTGCTTCTTGCTGGTCCATGTGACTACACGTATGCCAAGGCTTACAACATATCCAGAAGTGGATTTTCTATTATGAAGAGAACCTTACCAATCTGAATCTGTATACCCACACAAGCTAGGGTCTTTGCTTCTGTTGTAGAAAATTCCAAAGTCAAGTGTCCCTTTCACATATCTCCCCACTCACATTTTTGTTGTCTAGTGCTCTATATTTGGCATTATCATGAATCTAGAAATGAAGCTCGTAGCGAAGCTCAAATCAGGTCTAGGGACTCTAAGATATATCAAGTTACCAACTAGTTGCCTATACATTGACTCATTGACTGCCTTAGAGTCAGTTTTGGTTGAAAGGTTCAAACCCTTTCTCCATAGGTGTAGACAAGACTTTGCAATCTATCATTCTAAACTTGTCCAACAAACTCCCTGGCATATTTTTTTGTGAGACAAAAATGTTGTTACCTATTTTCCAAACTTCTACAACCAGACAGTAGTGTGGGAGGCCTAGATCTATTAAGTGAAAAAAAAATCTCATATTGGATTTGATGTGTTATTGAAATTTCCTCCCTACATATGATAATGATATCATCTACATGTATGAATAGAAATATGATAACATTACCAACTCTTTTCACATACATTTTGGAATCTGAAGCACTCCACTAGAACCCCTATTCATCCAAATACCTATCAATCTTCATATACCATGCCCTAGGTGCGTATTTCAAACCATACAGAGCATTCTTCAGTTTGCAGACTAGACGCTCCTTCCCTGAAACCTGAAAACAGTATGGTTGATACATGTAGACTTCTTCCTGCAAATCTCCATTAAGAAAGGCACTTTTCACATCCATACAATGGGCCTTCCAGCAAAATTGTGCTAGTGTGGCTAGAACAAGTTGGATGGTGCTCATATTTGTTGTAGGAGCAAAGGTATCCTCATATTCAATGCCCTATTGCTAAGAACACCCTTATGCAAGAAACCATACTTTGTACTTGTAAAATGTACCATTTTCCTTGTACTTGATATTTTACATCCCTTTGCAGCCAATAGGTTTCTTCCCTAATGGAAGTGATGTGAGACCACAAGTCTATTTTTTCATCAAACTCTCATATTTGACTACCATGGCTCTTTTCCAATTCGGTCTCCCTTGTGCTTCCTCAAACATCTTGACTCGTAGATTTCCTTAATATTGACCATGAGAGCAAAGTTGACTATGTTCTCTGATTTCTCTTTCCACTAAATAATCATCCCTTGATAATTTTTCTTACTCAAACATATCTAATGGTGTTGCGCCATTACTTAGGTCTCTTCTTGTGATCTTCCTCATCCAAGTCAGTATTGTCACCATGACCAGGACCACCTATATCTAGATCATAAATTACTAGTCTAGGAGACTCATCATGCTCAAAATTTTCCACCCCCCTTCAAATGCAAGTACCTGAAGCTTGACACTTGAATCCTCAACCCCTTCTAGCTTGTAAGTAATTCAAAACTTAGGAGAAGTTTGGAAAGGTCCACCCCCCTCATCAACAAAAATTTCACTATTGAAGCTTACCCTATCAGTTTCAATAGAAATCAACCTATAAACCTTATACTATTGTTGTACCCTATAATCATTAGCTTTTCTCTTTGGATCTAATTTGGTTATCTTCTTAGCTAGAATCCAAGTGTAGGAAATAGAACCAAAAAATTTAAGATGACTTACTTGGACTTTCTTCCAAACCATGGTTCTTTGTGACCTTCTACTTCATCGCCATCATGGGAGATCTATTCATTAGGTATACTATTGTGAAAATTGCCTCAACTCAAAACCTATTTGGAATAGACTTCCTCTCCAACTTAAACCTAGCCATCTTTGTGATAGTACAGTTTTGGCTCTCAACCAATACATTTTTTGTGGAGGGTAACGTGTAGTATATTGTGTTTGGATCCCATGTTTAGCACCAAATTTATTGAAATATTTTAAGTATAATTCCCCACCAGTATCATATCTAAGAGAGGCAATACAGAAACCTAACTATTTCTCTATTAATGCTTTGAACTTTTAAAATTCATTAAACACATCATATTTTAATTATAGAAAATATACCCACATTTTTCTACTGAAATAATCAACAAACGGAAGGAAGTACCTAGAACTAGTGATTGATGTCATGTTCATTGGTCCACATATGTCTAAAAGTACCAACTGAAGGACCCTCTATGCTCTCCGAGCTTGTCCCTCATAAAATGGTATTCAATGTAGCTTCCCTGCCTGACAATCTCTGCAAACTCTGTGGATCTTCTACGGAATGTTCAGAAGTCCATCTACTAGTTTCTCTCATGCCAACTGAGAGAGATAGGTCAAGTTGAGGTTCCCATACCTATGATGCCATAGTGGTTCTATATTTTGCAATAACAATTACCTTTAACTTACAATTTTTAATAAGATCAATATTCAAAAATCTTAAGATAGTGAAAGCTAAGAGATTCATCTAAAATGGATCATTATAATATTGTACATAGAAAGCACTCATCATTGCATGGTTTCCCAAAAGGTCAAAGAACCACAACTATATGTTGAATCTACCACTTAATTTGAGGTTCAAATTCTAAGCCATCAAATTCTCAAGGGAAAAGGTGAAATAAGAAAGGTATGAGTCACTATAGGAGATCAATGTTTCTTTTCAAATTTCTTCTTCCTTTAACTAGAGGGAATGATGAGATCCTAGGAGTTTAAACTTTAGTGTTTTCAAACCTTAGGAACATATGACATGAATCATATGAAATTTTTATTTCCATTAAGCATGAGGGTAGAATGATTAACTTAAATCGTCTTTAACACAATCCCTCTAGATTTGTCTCTTCAAATGTGAGGGCACCCACTCTCATAAAGGACATGTTGGGAGTTTAAACTTTAGTGTTTTCAAAACTTGGGCACATATGACATGAATTATATGAAATTTTTATTTCCATTAACAATGAGGGTAGAATGATGAACTTAAATTGTCTTTAACACAATCCCTCTAGATTTATCTCTTCAAATGTGAGGGCACCCACTCTCATGTTCGCACTTAATGATATTAGCCTTTAGGAAAAGATAAAAAAATATAAATTGGACTTTTGTATCAATCCATGTGAACATGATACCCATTTTCTCTCTGACACACTCAATGTGAAAACTTTGTCTCCTAAAGGACATGATTTGGGCGGTGTATTAGTTGCCTCAAATACTTACGTTCGAGTCAATTATTCATGCAACATGATACTAAGATGTTGCTAATTTGTCTCCTACTAATATGGTAAACTAGTTAGCATCAGTTCAAAAATTCTAGATGACTCTCATGGTGTTGAAAATTTCACATACTTTCTTAGTCCCATAGTGCTGAAAAATTTTCCTCAACTATTAATCCTAAAGAAGCCCAATAATGGGTGAACATGGATAGGCCAGCTTGAATTTTCTCACATGCCTTCCATCTCACTTAGACACTTATTTTGGGAACTCTTATACATTTAATATGTCAGTTTTCTAAGGCCTAAGATGGGAAAAATAAATAAAAAGTGCGTCCAAGTAGCAACACACTTGACTAGATTGAACTCGGCCTAGTCTTATGGTGGATGTACATTTTAAGGGCTTCTTTCCTAATTCAAAATCACTGAAGATATATAAAATAACTATTTAATTTGTCATACAATTCCAATAGTGCACATGGCAAGATTCTATGTAAATCTCTTTTGTTGCATATGGTAGGCCTCTAAATATACTAAGCTTGTACTAGCATAATGCAAACATGACCTACAAGTCACCACTGTGTTTTGGTTTCTAAAGTCTGTTGCATTATTGACTGATTAGTGAAGTATCAACCAGTGAATAAGTTTCAAGATTTGGAGAAGTCACAATATATATTATCATTTTGTCTTGCAGATTGGCCTCTTGACCAATTTTTTCTAGGAATGCCTCTTATGAAAAAATATTTTTTTTCCTAACAGCTTATGACCCTCTTGAAAATACCAGGTTCACTAGAAAATTCGAAGCAAATATATAATGCACGCATCATGCTACCACTACAAACCATTGCAGAAAATAGAAACCAAGGTGAAAAATCATCTACAGCTACATTGTAGACGTGTTACAGTGACAATACTTTCTTGAATGCCTATTCTCCAACATCTATAGCATTACCACAAATAATCATAGTTTTTTTTTAACTCCAAATAACATACATTCCAGTAAGAAGCTGTCAATCATAGTTTTACCTTGTGGCAATGATTTTCCTTGTGCCCTGCTCTCATTTTTAGTCAAAAACTAGATTTCCTATTCCTACTATAATATGACCAACTATCAAAAAACTATCTCACTGTAATTCTAGATAAAATGAGAAGTGTACCCAAATATTAAAGAAACTAAAAATGATATTACAGGGTAAGCAACTAAATAGTTAGTACGCATGATATGCTATACCATAATTCACTACCTTTCCCATTTCTAAAATAGTTTCTACAACAATTTCGCTGCATAATAGTTCTTTATGTTGCTATTTATTGAGATTTTGGCTCACACAGGGATTACAATCAGCCTTTCCATAGGAGATACATATGGCTTATGCAATTGGCATACCATTGCTGTCACTGTAACTAACATTTCATGATAAGAATTTATAGTTGAAACATTGCATTTACTTGTTTTGGCTTCCTAATTGTTATGTATGGCATATATAATACCCTTTTTCCATTTGGATTCATATGTGTCCAAATGAAAAAAGCTTTAACTGTTGCTAAATGAAAAAAAATGATAGGCTAGGATTGGAGGGACTTTGTGCAAATTATAGTGAAAAATAAAAAAGTGAAGGCGTGCACCTGCAGTGTAGTGATAGCAGGGTTTTCTATTTATAATCTTCTAGAGTTATTATTATTTTATTTTTTTGTTTCTTTCTGACTGTTTCTCCATGGTCAAGGTGTTTCTCAAGTTTTCCAGCTCTGAATGCTAATGATGCTACTTGATGTCTTGCAGTGGAAACACCTCACATCTTAGCATAGGTCCAAGATCTAGTTCTGGTACAATAACACAAACTGTGGAAGATTTGGTAAGTGACTGCTACTGAAATCCTTGCCACTATGACCCAAGTGATATTTGGCCACAACTAGAAGGTTAGTGAATTGGGAAAAAGAGAATGTTGTGTGCGTTGATGCTGCGCACATGGCATCTTTTTGCAAGCCCTTTTTCCCATCATGTGCAAGAGCAGTTTGCATCTGCAAGATGCACATAGCATTCTCTTTGCCCAATAAAATAACCTTCTAGTGGTGCATGAGCTTCTAGCCTCTTTAGACTAAGGAACTATCCAGAACTTTGTCATTCTTGGTTCGTAGTTATCCTGTGAGTTTATTCTAATTGCAAGAATTTTGCCTTCACATTCCTTCTCAATGTTTCTACCATAACCTCAGAGCTACTCGGGTTTAAGGTTGTTCCCTAGATATTTCTTGGGGTCTGGACCAACCTCCTGATCTACTGGTAACATTTCTATACCTCTAGCAAGTATATCACTTATCACAGGCATATTTATTTCTCCAAAATGCTATTACTCTTGCAAAAGGGTGCATTCTAATTTAAGATTCTTTCTCCCACAACTCAACACGTTGTGTGCAATGTGGTGCCGGTTGGGTGATTTTGATGGCTTCTACAAACTAGTTATTAGACAATGTTTCTAACCTCTTAGGAAGGAGCTATTTAGCAGTGGTTTCCTCTCTGATAATTTCTTGTATTGATTGTTCATTAATATATTTAAAAATTCATCGTCAAGGATTAATTTTTCAATTTTATCAAGTGTCTCTTTTATCATATTCAACACAAGATGGACTTTGCCTGCACTGAGTTCATTGGAGCAAGGCTTTCTGGCTTGCCTTGAATATTGAAAGCAAGTTACAGAGGCGATCCCTAAATATTGAGCATCATTGAAAACGATTCAAGCTCCGCTCAGTGGATGTTTTCTAATCCCTCTTCTTATGCTCCTTCCCCTTGTCATCTTCATTTTTTTACAAGGCATGACAAAGATACCCATAAGTCTAAGTTTTAGCCCAAAAGAAATTGTAATGATAGTGGAAATTTTACGAGAATATTGTTATTATCACTAATGGTCTTCCCATTCTAATGAGGGATGTCTTAAGCAAAGAGTTCTCATCACATATTTCAGTGGCTGAGAAAAAGGAAGGAGAAGGTTAAAATGATTATAGTCAACAATCCCAGTTACATAAGTGGTTTTTATGGACTTCCCAATCCATGGTGGGAATGCCTCTGCTACTAAGTACAACAATTCTAACAATTCAAAAAAAAAAATGGAAAAACAATTCTAAGCCCACAATTAGTCTTAATCATCACTTACTACTTCACTTTAGACAATGATGCTATGTTTGTGCAAAATTTGTTGCATTATAGTTAATGCTAGTGATAAAAATCTTATTTCACAAGATCATGTGACTTTTCTTAAATTTCCTTCAAAATGTTAACCTTGGTCTAAAATTTTAGGGTTGGATGAAGGATAAGGAACCAATGCAAGTTATGAAGGTTCATCAATTCACTTTTGCTATTGACCACTCTTTGATAGTATTAAGTATGATGGCACTCTTGTTGACTGTTGTGGTATTATTCCTTGGAAGGTGTTATCAACACGATTGCCATGCAAGATATTATACATTTTCCTG
The DNA here is from genome assembly GCA_034641835.2 of Pinus albicaulis. Taxonomy (NCBI): domain Eukaryota; kingdom Viridiplantae; phylum Streptophyta; class Pinopsida; order Pinales; family Pinaceae; genus Pinus; species Pinus albicaulis. Next base: position 1,308,399,653 of record CM076572.1, read on the forward strand.
AAACTTCTCTATTTTTGCAGAGAAGCTAGCGTCATGCTAGTGATTAATTTGAAACTGTATTTTAGTGGAAAAATTCACTGTTTTTTGGTGGAATAGTTCATAATTTATTTTGATATTTTTTTGCAAGTGTATTAGCAACGATGATAAATGTGTGTGGTTTACTTCAGAGGGTTCTCAGTTCTTTCTAGATATGTTTTTCATCATTTTCTTTGAATACTTCTCTAGTGCTTTACCTTCATATTTTATCCCCTGCACAATTTCTCTCAAGGTCCATGTTGTTATGTTTATTGGCTTTTTCTGTAAAAACTTTTTCCTGAGGTTCTGCAAGGTAAATCAAAATGCAAAAAATACTATTTTACATATTGATATTTGTTCAAGGCATTCTTGTGTGATAGTTGAATTTCATAAATCTAGATTTCTATTTCGTTATATATATCAATATCTAAGAACATGCCCATGGATTGTTCACATTTCTCAAACTGCGGAGTTGTTCCTTTCCTGTTGCATGTTATTTGATATTGTTATATTGTGATTCAAATTTCTAGTTGTGCTTTCCAGTTATTCTCCTATGTAGTAAATGCGTTCTTAGATTATATAAAAAGTTATTCTTATTGTATTTTTATTATGTATATTGAAAATATTATTTCTAGCAACTTTTGATCTTCATAGATTTTCTATTCCTTTGATGTATCTTTGCACCTTTAGGGGAAATTGCTAGTTTAAAGTCTAATTCTTTAAAGGGTGCTAGCTCAATGGAAGAGCACCTGTTTTACAAGCAGGAGGTTGGTGGCTCGATTCCATCATACCCTAATATTCATAGGGAATGACGGTGATCATTTTTTGGTGACAGATGCTCTTTTGACCATCACCAATAAGTTTATGGTGAAATTTTTTGACCCTTACCAAAATATGAAATGGTGACGGTCAAGGAACGCCACCATATATACACATCAATAGTGACGACCATTAAAGGTCCATCACCATAAATCTTTGTTGTTGATATGAAATGGTGAGGGTCACTGTTTGTCATTATATTCATTATTCGTGACGGACCTTGATGTCACCAATGAGTTTATGGTGACAGTCAATGAATGTCGCCATATATATGCACCAATAGTGACTGCCATGAAAGGTCCATCATAAAAAAACATTGTTGTTCATATGAAATGGTGACGGTCACTATCCATCATTATATTAAATATTCATGACGGACCTTGAATGTCACCACAACACATACTTTTGGTGACGCCACCTTTGGTGACGTTCAGTTTTTTGGTGACGGAGGCTATTGTCCATCACCATTGATCATATCAAATGGTGACGGTCACTGTCTGTCACTATAAATCATTATTGGTGACGGACCTTGAATGTCACCACAACACCTATACTTTTGGTGACACCACCTTTGGTGACATGCAATTTTTGGTGACGAAGGCTCTTTTGACCCTCACCAATAAGCTTGTGGTGACCATTTTTTCCCCTCACCAATGTCCTTTTTTCTTGTAGTCAAGCCTCAAATCGTGATAAAAATTATATTGAAGGGCCGATTTGATCAAGGTAAAATGGATCTTCAGGTAAAATGAAGTGGAATGGACACTAAGTTTGTGAAGGACAAAGGATTTAAAACATAAACAGTTTAATAGCAGACATTCATATGGTACGGCTAACCATTAATCATGATAAATATAACTTCAAACTAATAGATTCATAGAAATAAGCATTCAAGAAATACATAGAGATGTATGACTCTCTAACTTTAGGAAAATTGCTATCAGACTTTGGGGAAAAACAATTAAGAAAAACAAATAACTCAAACTACTAAGAGGGAAATCCTAGACATAGTATTTTGGGTTATCAAACACTTTGAACTAAGATTGCAGAGTTTTAGGCAAAGGGCAAGATCGATAGAAGACCTCTTTGGTTCAACTAGGACAATCAAACATTCAAAGAAAGGTTTCAGAGGTGGAAGCTTTGACTAGCCATGAGTAAGTAGGGCATACCGTGAATCATACATAGCATGCATAACAACCATAAATGAAACAAGCAAACATTTTCTTCAGTGATCAAAGAGCAATTGAGAATTCTTTGATATGACTAAGAAGGAAGAAAACATGGAAGCTGTAATGAAATAGGAAATCTGAGGTGCCTCCAAGCGCATGTCTCAAATCTATTCTCTACTATCATATAACAAGAAATAACATGAAATATGTATGAAAACTAAGAAACATAACAAAGAGGGACACTATACCATTTTACCAAGTCAAGGAATCCAACAACCGTCCTCTTTCATCATCCAAAACATTCAAGAAACTATCCAATGCATGAGACAAGTATTTCTTCCAAGCTTGTATAACCATATATTTCTCTATATAATCAAGTTCAGCCTTCTTTACAATGAAGTCTCTTGGAATATATAGGCGAAGATGAAGGAGAACCTCCTAGTGCAACTAGCAAGCTCATTGACCCATCAAAAATATCTGATTTTGTCCTTGAGGCTTTGCAAAGCCCAAGGCAAAAAATATCTATAAAAATATCCTAGAAATGCTAAAAAAGTAAATTAAATTGACTTTCCCAAATGAAAATGGCCAAAAAATGCTAAACACACATTTGGAAAATACACTTCATAAAATTGCATTTTTTACAAAAATACTTCATAAATATAGCAGCAGAAAAACCCCTGTCTTGTGGGTAACCTTTGGAGGCATTCCTGATGTCGAAACGAGGCCCCTGATGGCTCGTTGGAAAGCCCTAAATGTCTATTTTCTGAAAATACTTCGTTTTTCCAAAACTGATCAATGGAAGCATGTGAAAATCTGACCTGTGTGGAAAACCCTAGAAATTAGCCTTTGCTGATATGCGGGGCAGAGTGTTGAAAAAGTGACTGTTTTTCGCCACTTTGGGGGACCAAAACATCTTCAATTGATCTGAAATTTTCTGAGTAGATGCTCCTAAAATTATGGCATCCAATGATACCATTTTCAACCTTTGAGGATGCTTCAAACTAAAATGGTGATGCCCATGAGTTTTTGCAAAAAGCCCAAAAATGTCAAAAAACAAAAACTTGTCGAATTATGCCCAATTTTGGCGAGCATGACCCTCATGGGTTTTCAGAACCATGATGAGAAGCGATGGCCAAAATTTCAATCCTTGATATGTATTTCTTCACTTTTTGTATCGGGCGCCACTTTCGAGCCACCTTGAGCTTTTCTTGTGTAACCTTCAATTTCCTTCAGGCAAATTGATTTAGCTTCTTATAATGCCCAGTCATTTTTCTTTCAAGGTTTAAGTCTCTATTGGCCTTTTCCAACTTATTCTCCAAGTGTTCATTCACCCTTTCAAGCCATGCTTCTCTATTGTTTTCTATCTCTTGGGTGAATAAAGTAGTAAGAGGAAAATATTGGAAAAGGGCAGCCTCTTTCTCTTTTTGCTTCTCCAAAGCTCTTTTGAGTCCCATAGTCCTTGGCCTCTTCCTCCTTGGCTAATCTTCTTCTTCACTGTCATTGCATTTTCCCATGAGTTCTTCCAACTTTATTTGTGCTTTGGAGGCTTCCTTTTGATACTTGATAGCCTGTGTCTCATAAACTGCCATGTGGACACTCATTTTCTTGTTTTGTGTTTGCGGAAAATGAATGAGGTTTTTAGACCTCTCTAGATCTGCTCTTAGATTATGAATTTTTTCTTCTCTATTTAGCAAGATAGACTCTAGGATTCTGGCCTCATTGTCACTGTCATCACTGTTGATCTAAATTATGTCAAAATCCCTCTCTTTCTCACGGCTACTTTCCTCTTTCTCTTTTCCCTTGCTTTGGGTGGTCTTCTTGGTCCTCCTCGTCTTTGGTAATTCAATAACGGATTGCTTGGGAAACTTCCCTTTGCTTCTAAGTGCTATAGTAACATTTGGAGTTACAATTTGAGCCACTTTCTTTCTTCATGTTTTGGGCTTTGTTACCTTTGGAGAAGAAAGCATGGCCCCTTGCCTAGGAGAGGCAGCTACCACATGCTATATTTGGTCTTTTCCTTTGTTATTCCCCTCATCATCCTTGCCACTGTTTTCTTCCTTTTGAAGGCTGACTTGTTTAGAATGCTCATTGCTAGGGCTTTGTTTTTCATCATCCTTTTCCATTTCTTCATCATTCCCCTCTTCACTGTTTTGATTTTTATCACTGTGCTCTTCTTCACTTTTCTTCCTGTCACTTGGATCCTCTTTACTGTTTTGCTCTTTCTCACTATTTTTCTCTTTCTCACTATGCTCTTCTTCATCATTGTGCTGCTCTTTCTCACTATGCTCCTCTTTCTCACTGTGCTCTTCTTCATCACTGTTTTGCTCTTTCTCACTATGCACTTCTTCTTGATCAATCATAGGAGATTTTTTATTCTTAGGAGTGGGTTTACTAGAAGAAGGAGAAAGATGATGAGTGGATGGTGAAGGAGATGCATGGGATGAAGAAGTAGTGGCGAAATCGGGATGTGAAATGAAAGTGTCCCAAGAAATTTCCCTTTTCTCAAGTTGATGGAAAATGACAATCTTGATAAGGGAATGATGGAAAAGACAAGCCTGCTGCTGAGAGGAAGGCTTATTTTGAACAGTAGAAGCCATCTTTTCAATACTTATATAGAGGAAAAAGGGTAGGTTTAGCAATTGGGTTCTTTTGAAGTGCATGAGTAGCCTGATATGGTAAGCATAAACCCAGGAAAACCTCCCTTCTCATGTGAAATATTTCATGATTATCTTCATGAGAGGAGCATAGCTGTTCAAAAAATATGAAAAAGGAAAAATTGATGGGCATGCATCCCGATGTTCTGGTTTCAAGAAGGGTTTATATTGATCTGAATCTAGGTAGCTCTGCTTAAACCATTTTTCTCCGACATCTGGAATTTTGGTAGCTCTGGAAATAGATCTAGGAGAGAGCTTGAAGTCTAAGCCTGCTAGATAAACATGTTTCCCTTGCAGCCTTAAAGAAAAAAGATGTGCCAAGGGAAGATAACTTTTCACCTCCTGAACCTTTTGAAAAAACTCCAAACATCCTACTTCATGAAAGTTAAAAAGCACTGAAGGATAGGCATTCACTTCCTCAGTTGAAAAATGTTCATACCTTTTGTGAGGACCACTTCTACTATCTTTCCTAGGAGGCATTTTTCTTCTGAGATTATTGGCTGAGTCACTAAGGCAACTATCTCAAATGATTACTGTGATAAATCTTCAATCAACACACTCTTTACTTTTTGAGAAAAACCAAGTCTGTTTTAGTTAGCCCATCAACTTGTTCAACGGAGACAACTCTTTTGATTTTGACAACATGAAATCCCTTTCCTCAATAGACTGTGTTTACTGTGGTTTTTTTGAATAAAAAAAGATGTCCCTTTGAAAAAAAATGTCTCTTTTGGTAGTACTGTTTTAACGGACTGATCTGAAATATAGACTATACCCTTTAGCAAACACTGTTCCTACTTTTTGAATAAGAGTACCCCTCTGTGGATGACTATTATTTTCTAAAACATAAAAGCACCCCCTTGTTACTAAGTAATAGGACTATTAAGAACAAAATCTATCTCCCCTAAGGATCATTGTTTTTTGTAGTTTATCAACTAGGTATGAGTTTAATGAAAACCATTTCATCCTTTCAGCATTTGTTTTTTAGGAATGATAGTTTTTATAAGGACTGTTTGTGGATTTTGAAGACAATTGTCCTTCCATTTGACACACAGCTCATTCACTTGCAAACTCTATTTTTAATCCTTTGTAACATGCAGCAAGCAAAACCCCTTTGAAAAGGATAAAGACCTTATCCTCTAATCACCGTTTTATCTTTTTGAATTACCAAAAAATGTGTTTTATTGGAACCACTGATCTTCTAGGCAGATTGGGAACAAAATGTGTTTATGAAAAACATTGTTAAAAACACTCCTTCAAGCTGATTATTAGACCTTCTACCAACTCTGTTTGTGTTTGTGGAGATTTCGCATATTATTTGCTATGTTAATGCACAAACAGATCTTTTAAACTAGCATTTCTAACTCCCTTCTCTTTAACCATTTTTCATCTATGAAACCTCAGCAGGAAAAACCCTTCTCTATACTAACATAACACCCTTACTTATTTCACAGCCCAAGCAAAAAATTCTTTGAAATCCAACTTGTTTAAGAAGGTGAGAAATATCTTGAACAATGAATGTTTTAGTTCCTTTGATCATTGGTGCAGTGGGAAAAACGTTTGGAGTGATTTTTGAAGTGGGCGGGCGTTTAGATCCAAACACGCCACGCAGAAAGGCCTGTTGGGTCGGCCTGGGCGCGTGACACAAGCACACCACGCAGTGTTATATGTGCACCACGCAGCTTTAGAAATTGCACTGCTCCCTTGCTGCAGGCACGCCGCGCACGTATACAGGCATGCGGTGCTGAGATTCAAGCGTGAAAACTTCAAATCTGCCCAAAAAAAACTCTTCTTTCTTCTATGGGGGAGCTAAGGAAGGTTTGTTTCGAGTTTTGAAATTTGATAATGAGGGACTTTTTAACGACCTTCTCCTCTTTTTAAACTTAAAACCCCCCCCCCCCCCCCCCCCCCTTTGTATTTTGCAAACTGTGTTTTTTTCTATAATGTTTTTCGTGGAGGGTCCCTTTATTCATTTGTTCACTTTGACTATTATCAAATAATGGTGGGCCCTCTACTCATTTGTGGAGGAGGCCTTTTGACACCGTGAGGTTTTTTTTGGCTAATATTGCAACGAGGTGAGTGTAGCATTTTTATTTTGTATAGAAAGACGATGAAAATTTTGTTTTTCTCATATTATTCCTCAATGAGAAATTTGACATGAAACCATTGTGACAGTCCTTACAAATGGCCTTTTAGATTTGTGTGAGGCCTTTCTCCTTGTCTTCCACTGTAGGTTTTCTTTGACATTTTGATGAGGCTATCCTTAGCCCAAGTTTCACCTTTATCATAATTTAGAGGAGGTCTCTATAAACAGAGGATAAGAGACTTTTAACATCAAAATGCCATCCTTTTGCTTGATGTAAAATAGGTTTTTCAACCTATGAACCCTTATGGTTTTATCACTGTTTGTCAACTTGTCCTTTGCTTTTGACTGATTTGAAGGGTAACTTCTTCAAGTTTTTCTTTCATCTATAACCTGGAGGGAGTCTTTTTACACACCAGTAATTTTTACCTTTGTATTTTGATAAGGAAATTTCTCACACATATTTTGAAAACAACACTGATGTATCTTTGCTCATCTCTTGGAAGGAGGTAACTCAAAACTTCTGAAAACGCATGGACAACTTAACCCTCTGCTTTTTAACTAAAGGAGGTTCCATCTATGCCCAACCATCTTCTTTTTGGAGGAAGTCCTTACTGTGACTTTAACCATTCTGCTTTAATGAAGGAGGTTAACACTGTAGGCATTTCATCTATTTCCAAAATGCATTACCTTTCTGCAAATCACACATCTTTGCTTAGTGTCATGTCAAATAGGCAATAATATGGTCTATGAGATGTGTTTTGAGATATGTTTTCTTTGTAAAATATCTTTGTGAACCCTTAGACCAGAAATCACATGACTTGTGTATGCAGAGTATTTGCTTACTAGACATAGTTGACTAACTTCTCTTGATTGTGTTTGCAGATGCCAGTTGAAATTTCCTTTTGGAGGAGGTGTTGAGAATACTGCTGATCAGCCAAACATTAGCTCTTTTCATTAATAGGACTTGGAGGCTGCGCTCTGTTTCTTTAGATAACTCTAGCTTTTAGACTAAAACCATAGTAGCTCCTTTCTTACTGTATTTCACTTGTTTTACTGAGGACAAGCTAGTTCAACATGTAGGACCTCTTTGAATTTTTTCTTTTGCTCCTTTACACATGGATCATTGATGCAATCACATCCCTGTAGAGATGTAATAGATAATGACTTTGAACTCCGAAGAAATTCCTTGGGATCTGATGGGGATTTTTCTTGACCTTAAGCATGCTCTTTTGGATAGTGAACACACTTATCTTCTTCTGTTATGGATCTTTGTAGAAGTTCTTCCGGATTGAGACAAAAAGACCTCTTAGTGGCACGACCTATGGATGTATCAAGATTTTTTTTTGTAGATTAAGTGCTAATTCAGGGCTGGCTAGTACTGAACAAAGGATTTTGGCTCAGGATATTTTTTCCAAGGAAGGGATTCCCTAAAGCGCCACTACCTAACTTAGGGGTGATCTTGACATATTTTGAGTTTTTTCTTTAGTATGATTAGATCTCAAAATTACATATGACCAGAGATAGGGTGGCTGACATTTTATCAACATTTGGATAATGAATGACTTGGGAATGAGGGTAAATGACAGTAGATAACCTTTAGCTGTGACAGCTCATGGACAGGATTATATGACTGAAACTAGATAGGACTTGACAACTAGGTTTTTTCTCATCATAGGCTGACTAAAAAAGGTAGGGGGACAAAAATTGTTTACGGGTGTTTTCTAGATGACATATTTGACAGTTTGGAGATCAGCTTCTAGAAAACTTGGCTCAAGAAACTAGTCATCATCAACAGGTGAAACATACTGATGACTAACAGTGGCTCCATTTGGGGAGGGCAGCTCCTTTTCAGAAGGTGTCTAGAATTTCAGATCACTGGCTTTTGAAGACCAGTGCCTTATACATTGGCGCAAAATTTCTTTCTTGATGCTATTTCTGAAAATGGACAACATGATTAGCATTAAAGTCTTTCTCTACCTACCCAGCCACATTTCCTAACATTTTTTCTTATTTTGGGTGCTTTTAGACTAGCAACCCTTGGGCATAATATTTTTGAAAAATGACACTATCTAACTCTACACTTATATCCGCTGGAAGTTCATACTAAACTGATGAACTCCTTTGTTTCTCTACCTATGCTAGATCGACTATTAAGATTAAGTTGTTTGACAGGATTTCATTATCTAATCTAAAACATGAAATTGAAAAATGACCAAATTAGGATTAGACAATCTGATTTTTCATGTACTTGTGGCATGAAAGACAAGCTGCACACAAATATTATTTTGCATGAAAATGAAATTTAGAAAAATTAGGGCTAGGATAAACAGTTTGTTTTCCATCCCTGTTTTCCTCTTTGGTTCTGTTTTGAGCATGTGGAACCAATATCTTTTCCTAATCTATCTTCTTTGACAAGTCAAGCTTACATAATTTGACTATCCTTCTCTTACTAACTTATCAGCAATAAATTTAAAACATGTTCAATTATGATTAGGCTAGATAACTAAACAAGACATTTTCGAGCACTAGTAGTGGCATTTAGACCTGCGTGCTTTCAGAATGACTATTTTTTGAACATGGGGCTTTCTTGATGTTTTCCAAACTGCCCTCTTTTTCTACTTTTCTATTGTTTTTGAATTTTCTGTTTTTTTATTTATTTCTTCAAACAATTATATATACAATGATTGAAAAATATAGAACTAGAAATCTTGAAAATGGTGAAACTTGAGCATCTTATTTTCATAAGGATCTCCTAACACTCTTGGTCCACTTAGCTCTTGAAAAGAAAAGTTTGGAAAATTTTCTCTTTCAAGCATAACAGAAGGATTCATGCATGGATCTCTAAACAACCCCGTGTCTTCCCGTTGTAATTCTTTATACCTTTGATCTCCACTTCTCCTTTTGTTGTACATATTTTTCAAATAATGCAAATATTCTTTATCATTTTTGAAGTATATGATGACATCATCAAGGTATATCAGAAAGCAGAAATTTAGAACTGGAAACATGGATTTCAGGAACATGTCTTTAGTGTCTGGTGGTTTTGCAATTCTGGGTTTGAAGAAGGAACTACTTCCAGCATATTTGAAAAATTCGTTGAGCTATTCGCTTTGCAAAGGAATTATTTGGTGATACCCTGAAACATCATTTTGTAAAGACACATGATTAGAAGCACCTATCATTTGTATAGAATGGTCTTGGGCAGGAAGGATATAATTTCTATCCCAAGGGTGTGTATTTGTGCTTCTAAAATCAACACAAATCCTATGTCCAACTGTCTTGTCTTTGATTATTAATTTTTGGTCAAGATTTTTGTATTTTCTTTTGTCGAGACTGTTTCTTGAAGTGATGGCAGTGTCATAGTGCCTCTCACTATTTTCCCTACATGTAGTAGTATCTTGAACAATCTTGCAAATTCTAGTAGTTCTAAGTCTTTGGTGAAGTGGTAAAATGTTAGCTAGTTCAAACAACTCGGGTCATCATATCCCTTCATATTAAGTTTATTAGGCATTTTTCCTGGATCTTTGGCTATTGTGGCTATAGTCAAGGTTTCATTTGAGGAGGTAGAGTTATGAGATGATAAATCATTTAGGTATGATAAGAACATTAAGCTCCCCTGCCCCTGATTTCCAAAGAGGTTTGTAATATGCAAGTCTTCTAATGCCTCTATTCTGAAAAATTCTCCTGATGTTACTGCTAATGTTTGTATATGGTTTGAGAAATTTTCTTGATGGTATATAATGTTTTCTTCTTCCTGCTCTATTTCTGTTTCAAGAGAATCGAATTCTCTTTCCTCAAGACATAACTGCTCAGGGTCATGATAATTTTGAGTGTCCAGCTCATCATAGAGAAACTAGGGTGGCTGATGTGGTGTGCCTAAATTTGTTTAAAATTATCCTAACTGTTCCTCAATGTCTTCATCACTATGTAATATGAAGGAATTTAGATCTGAATGCAAGGAGTACAACAAGATGTTATCTGGCCTTTCTTGGCTGCTGACCATATATTTCATGTGTGATTCCCGATAGAGTATTCTAGTTCGGTTAAACATAGGAATAGTGGTGTAGGACATATCAAGTTGAATATTTCCCTGAAGCTTGGCCCCCCAAGTTTTGGATAAAATCATTTTGTACTTGGGAGGGATGTCTGCTACCACTATGTCCATGATCAGGTGTTTTGCAGCTATTTGGGCCAAACTAAAACAAATATCTTTGATTAAGCCTAGACACTTGACTCTGCTTGAATCAAATGAATATAAGTCTTTATAAGGTTTTTTTAATTCTAGGCCTAATCTTTCCATCACAACTTTTGGCATGAGATTATTGGAGGCCCCGAAATCTAGCATGGCATTGCGTAGGATTTGGTCATGTATATTCAGACTGATGTAAAAGGGAAGAGTGGTTCATTCTTGAAATTTCCCTTCTATTTTTCGACCAAACAACACTTCAAGGGTATCATCAGCTAGATGTAGGGTTTCCGCATCATTTCCTATGTTCAGGACCTTTAGCACTTGGGATTTATAAGATATTTGGGCGAGAATTTTAGTGAGAGGCATGGTGATCTTTATTTTGGTGATTTTCCCTTCAAAACTAAAGGGTGCTTGTAGTTTAGATAGGTTTTCTTCATTTTTTTCAGCCATGACTTTCTTTATGTTCTTGATTTGCTGACTTTGGTTAGGGATTTTTTTCAACATAACCATCTCGGGAATCTTAGTAGAGGTACTAGGAAAATATGGGCCAAGGCTTGTCTGAATAGCTTTATCTTTCTTTTGGCCATTTTTCTTGGCCACGATTTTGTTACTAGCCATTTTTCTTTTAAGAATGGTATCAGGGGTTTTAGTAACAATATTTTTTGAGCTATTTTTCTTAGAGTTGTCCTGGTTTTTCCTACTCCTAAGATCATACTTCCTATGAGCTTCTTTTATGGCATTCTGAAATCCTATGGCAGGATCTTCGGGGTCCTCATAGTTGGTTTCATTTTGATTCGGGGAGAAGAAAACTTGTTCTTCTTCTGTGAGAAAAACCTCACCCTCGCTATCAGAACCTATTAGGTTTAAATGACTTTCATCAATTGGTTTTGTATCTCTCTCTTCCTCATCAACATAGTTTTCATTGAACGGTGGCCTGATTTGTTGGTCATTTTCCCTTGGTTTATTTTGAGGATGGTCTCTCCTAAATTTTTGGTTCTGGTTCCTGTTTTGAGGGTTTGGCTGGTTTTCCCTAAAAGGTACCTTTTCACTTATCTTTTCCTATATTTTTTCCATGGATCTAACCAGGTCACCTATTCTAGGATCTAAGGAAGAGACTGAAGGGGAAACCTCGTCACGATATGTGACTTTCTTCTCTGATCTGGTCCTAACTCTCTTTTTAGCTAAGTTGGCTTCTGCACTCATAGCCACTTTTTGCATTTCCTCTAAGGTTGCGGGGTCTTTGTCTCTTAGTTTATAAGTGATGTCTGGGTCGAAGCCTTCGGGAAAATTTTCTAAGGCTGAGCCAAGTGGAGGTTTGAAGTGATGTGGGAGGGCGTTATAAACAATGTTGAACCTAGTGCAGTAGTTCCGGACACTTTTCACATTATCCCTTTTTAGATTGTTATACTCAGAAAGGATTTGAATGGGTTTTTTTCTGATTTCCCACCTATTTATGAAGGTTTGGTAGAGTGCTGGGAGATCGTGTATACTGTTAGGAGTTAAGCTCTTAAACCATTTCTTGGGTTCTCTACCTAGGCTTTGGGTGAACATCCTCATTCTTATGGTCTCGTAATATATTTCCATGTATTCAAAGGCATCACTAGTTCTATCTACATGTTGTTGGGTGGTAGTAGCCTCAACTTCGGTGAAGTGCAGGATTTTGGATTGGTAGTCATGTTGTAAAGGTGCTAAAGGTTGTGGTAATACCAAAGGTGCATACCAAGCTGCCATGGTGGGAGCTAATGGTTTATTTACAGTATGAGGGTTTGTGGGATGAGATGAGGTGATTTGAACAGTGGTGGTCTGAATGGGTGTGGTGGAGGTACTCGGACTTGTGAATTGGTTTTGAGCAGATTTGGGGTGGTAGGAGCCAAAGTGGTGGAGAAGCTGAAATTTAGGAGGTGTAGTAGGTGAGGCTTCTCTACTAGGAATCGAGTGCAAATCTAAGGGCTGAAGATCATCAAAGTTCATTTTACTTTGTGACTTGCTTCTAAAAAGGGTTTTTGCTGATCTCAAGTCAAACTAGGAATCCTGCAAGGAGGTGAGATGTTCAAGTACAAATCTTGCTTTATGGATGGACCTATCGGTAGTTAAGTCGCCAGTTTCAGAAGTTTTCCACAAAATATTCTCTGGGTTTTCAACTATGATAGGGGGATTCGATTCTGGATGAGATCTGGTATTGATTCTTCATGAAGCCAGATTTCAAAACCAAATTTTAGAGAGGATGATAGTTGTGATTATTTTTGGATGGATGACCTCTCTAGGGGTTTCGCTAATGTGAAGAATGGTCAAAACAAAAATGAAGGCTAGTGGAGTCACCAGGTGGATTTCTTTGAGATCTATGGTCCACCACCAATATTGTCAAAGATGTTATTTCGAAAAAATTTTCTAGCAAAATTTGATGTGGAAAACTTGCAAGAAAGACTTAACACTTAGTTTCACTAGTTTTCTAGACTGTTGGGGAAAGCTATGGTTCTATTTGCAAGTTTATTCTGTTTAACTCCTATGTTTAGGTGAAGTTTTCTGAATCGCTATGTTATACTTAGTTTGTCATGGATTACGGAGGTTGCACTGAATTTTGAGTTTTGGAAAAGATGAGTCGATAGAATAATAAGGTTTATGAAATTTTTGGTTTTTATGGAGTTTTAGGCCTACTGGAGGCTAGTGGAGTTTCTAGGTGGATTTTTGGTTGTTTTTATAGAGATGTACTTATGGTCCACCACCAATAACTAGGAAAATCCAATCTGGGGATTTTTTTGGGGTTTTTTGAGTCTATATCTGCAGCCTATGGTTTTTTAGAGTGTTCTAAACCTGATTCATCACTTTGCTAGGGTGGTGAAGCAACAAGAGTTTACTCTAAATGATTCTATAGGTTGCTTGCCTGTTTTAAATTTTGAAAGACTAATGAATCTACAAGATTTTGCTAGACTGTTATGTACTCAGTTATTCCCACCGTGATTGCCATTATGTTAGGGTCTAGTGATTTGGTTGATTGGCAAGCCAAGTGACAGTGTAACATCAAACCAACTTTGGAGCCCAAGGACCTAGCCTTCCTAGACTTAGAGAGGGCTCTCTCTATTTGTGTAAGGGATATCTATGTGTTTTTATTCTTATGTTTCTGATTTTAGGCTAGTTGTGAAGTAGGTTTTCGATTTTGTTTTTAGGTTTTTGAGGGAGGAACTGATCAAAGACTAAATAGATAAAATTATTGTTAGATCAACTAGGCTATGGGGTAGAAAAGGTCAAGAAAGCCTTAGATGGTGATACAAGGTATATTTAAGGGCCGATATCATCAAGGTAAAATGGATCTTTAGGTAAAATGAAGTGGGATGGACACTAAGTTTGTGAAGGACAAAGGCTTTCAAACATAAATAGTTCAATAGCAGCAATTTATATGGTAGGGCTAACCATTAATCATGATAAATGTAACTTCAAACTAATAGATGCATAGAGATAAACATTAAAGCAATACATAGAGATGTATGACTCTCTAACTTTAGGAAAACTGCTATCAGACTTTGGAGAAAAACAATTAATGTTGGGTGTGGAGCCTGATTATCTTGTTTACTTTGTATCACAACATTGGACTCCTGTACCTTAAAAGGGGCGGCAATGTCGCCCATAATTAATCGCTGCTGTGGGGGGTCCAAGGGGGCGGCAGCGCTTTTCGGAGCCCCCCCCTGGCAGGGGTTTTCGAGGGTAGCGCCCCCGAAGCTAAAAACAAATGTAAAATTGCCTTGTAAAAGTATAGTAATTTCTAGTCAATCTGGGTTGTTCATTAGGCAAATGATCTGACGGTAGAAGTTATGTTTAGATTAGGGTTTTTTGTCCTAGAAGGAAACCCCCTTGTATATATGAGGGTATTGTATTGCGGATGTGTATTATGTGTGTATTCTCTGAGTGAGAAACAGAGAGGGATACTGTGAGAGAGAACAGAGGATATTACAGCGGATCTGCTGTAGTTTTTGTCTCTTCATTTTTGCTGGATAATAGAAAGGAAGGACTGGATGTTTGAGGTGGACATAGCCCAAACTGGGTGAACCACGTATATCTGTGTCTCTCTAGTTTTATGTGTTTTGTGTTCTTTTATTTTCCGCATATTTTATGTGTTGCATTGCTCTGTAATATTTAATTTTCTAACAACTGGTATCAGAGCCGAAGGTATATTTGGCTGATAAACTCGCAGGAAAGAAGGGTTCCTGGTTCGAGTGGGAGTAATGGCGGACGATGGGAAGTTTAGGGTCGAGAAATTTAACGGCCATAACTTCCCGCTGTGGAAGATGCAGATGGAAGATTATCTATATCAGAAAGATCTATACCTACCATTGAGAGGAAAAAAGAAGAAGCCGGTAGCCATGACAGACGCGGAATGGAACATTCTCGATAGAAAGGCACTTAGAACAGTACGGTTGTGTCTTGCGGTGTCAATCACCTTCAATATTTCAAAGGAAACAACAACAGAGGGTTTGATGCAGACACTGGCGAAACTATATGAAAAACCCTCGGCCTCAAACAAGGTATTTCTTATGAAACGACTATTTAATATGAATATGTCGAAAGGTGGATCTGTTGCAGACCATTTAAATGAATTTAATACAGTTACCAGTCAGTTAAGTTCTGTAGGCGTAAACTTTGATGATGAAGTTAGAGCTCTGTTATTCTTGTGCTCATTGCCAGAGAGTTGGAATGGTTTAGTAATGGCCATTAGTAACTCTGTCTCTGGATCTAGTACTTTAAAGTTTGATGATGTTGCTGGTGCTATCCTTAGCGAGGAAATGCGACGGAAAAGCTCTGGTGAGACATCAGGTAATGCTTTGAGTGCAGAGTCTAGGGGAAGAAGAATGGAAAGAGGAAAGAGCTCGAGATATCGCAGTAAATCAAGGAAAGGCAGATCCAAGTCCAGATCGGGGATAGTGTGCTGGAATTGCGGAAAGAAAGGACACCTAAAGAAAGACTGTAGATCTCGGAAGGGAAAATAAGGAGACACACAGCAAGAAAACAATCATGAAGCAAATGTGACAGATGATGTGTTACAAGATGCTTTGATTCTTTCTTTCGAAAATGTTACTGATTCTTGGGTTGTAGATTCAGGGGCTTCATTCCATGCCACACCTCATAAGAAATATTTTCATGACTATGTTCAAGGAGATTTTGGACAAGTTCGTTTGGGTGATGATAAACCCTGTAAAATTGTTGGAATGGGTAAAGTTCTTGTAAAACAACAGAATGGAAACCAATGGCTAATAAAGGAGGTAAGGCATGTTCCAGATCTGAAGAAAAATCTGATTTCAACAGGGCAGTTAGGTGGTGAAGGTTGTGTGACAACTTTCACAGATAAAACTTGGAAGGTCACCAAAGGAGCCCTTGTAATAGCAAAAGGCGAAAAGGTTGGTACATTGTATTTATGCAATGGTATTTCTAACTCTGTTAATGCTTTAACTTCCAAAGGAGCAGATGCAGCATTATGGAATCATAGGCTCGGACACATGAGTGAGAAGGGAATGAAGATTCTTCACTCAAGAAATTTGTTGCCAGGATTGAAGAATGTTGATTTGGATTTCTGTGAGAATTGCATTTATGGAAAACAAAAGAGAGTCATATTTCTCAGAGTTGGGAAAGAAAATAAGAGCGAAAAATTGGAGCTTGTGCATACAGATGTATGGGGACATGCTCAGGTATCATCTCTCGGTGGCTCTCGCTATTATGTTACTTTTATTGATGATGCAACTAGAAAAACATGGATTTATTGTATTCAGAATAAATCTGATGTATTTGAAACTTTCAAGAAATCAAAAGCTTTGGTTGATATTGAGACATGAAAGAAGTTGAAGTGTCTCAGATCAGACAAAGGAGGTGAATATTGCAGCAAAGAGTTTGATAGATACTGTTCAGAGCATGGAATTCGTAGAGAGACGATAGTTCCAAGAACACCACAAGAAAATGGTGTGTCAGAAAGGATGAACAGAACAATCATGGAGCGTGCAAGGTGCATGAGATTGCATGCAGGATTGCCTTTAAAATGGGCAGATGCTATAGATACTGTTGTTTATCTAATAAATAGAGGGCCTTCAAGTTCCTTGGATGGTGGTATTCCAGAGGAAGCATGGATAGGGAAAAAGGTAAACTACTCCTTTTTAAAGCCTTTTGGTTGTGAGGCCTTTTTCCATATTAATAAATAAAACAGAACAAAGCTTGAGGGAAAATCAAAGAAATTTACCTTTATTGGATATGGTGATAATGATTTTGGTTATCGCTTATATGATTATGAAAATCATAAAATAATTAGGAGTAGAGATGTAATATTCAATGAAAAGGTCTTGTATAAGAATTAGTTGCAGGAAAAGAAACAGGAAAAAGAAAGCAAGGAATACATGGTTCTTGATGAGATAATTGAAAAGGTAAAGGTGCCTGAAAATAATAATAATCAACAGTCACCACAACAGCAACCACCAAAACAGCAACAGACACCTCAAACACCTGAAAGTGGTGTTAGAAGATCTACCAGGATAAGTAGACCCCCTGAATGATACTCTCCATTATATTATTTATTGCTGACTGATTCTGGTGAACCTGAATGTTATGAAGAAGCAATGCAGGTTGAAAGCAAGAAGAAGTGGGAGCTAGCCATGGAAGAAGAGATGGACTCCTTAATGCATAACCAGACTTGGGACTTAGTCAAGTTGCTTGTAGGTAAAACTACATTGCAGAATAAATGGGTTTACAGGCTGAAGGAAGAAGATGGAGGAAAACAGAGGTACAAAGCTAGACTTGTGGTGAAGGGGTTTGCACAAAATAAAGGTATTGATTTTGATGAAATATTTTCTCCTATTGTTAAGATGAATTCAATCAGAACTATCTTAAGTCTTGTAGCAGCGGAAGATTTACATCTTGAACAGTTAGATGTAAAGACAACATTTCTCCATGGAGATTTGGAGGAAGAGATATACATGCAGCAACCAAAAGGATATGAGGTAAAAGGGAAAGAAAAATTGGTGTGCAGGTTAAAGAAGAGATTTTATGGCTTAAAACAGGCTCCAAGGCAGTGGTATCTAAAATTTGACAAGTTTATGTCTGAACAAGGTTATACTAGATGTCACTCTGATCATTGTGTTTATCTAAAAAGGAAAAATGATGGCAGCTATATTATATTTTTATTGTATGTAGATGACATGCTTGTTGCAGGATCTAACATGCAGGAAGTAAATGTGCTCAAAAGAGAATTGGAAAATTCATTTGCAATGAAGGATTTGGGAGCTGCAAAACAAATCCTTGGTATGAGGATAACTAGAGACAAAAAAAATCGTAAATTAACACTGTCTCAGAATGAGTACATAGAGAAGGTGTTGAAAAGATTTAATATGTAGAATGCAAAACCAGTTAGTACACCTTTTGATAGCCATTTCAAACTTAGTAAGGATATGTGCCCCAAGACCCACGAAGAAATGGAATATATGTCTAAAGTTCCATATGCATCTGCAGTTGGAAGCTTAATGTATGCAATGGTCTGCACAATGCCTGATATTGCACATGCAGTGGGAGTTGTAAGCAGGTACATGAATAATCCAGGAAAAGAACATTGGATGGAAGTAAAATGGATTCTCAGATATTTGAAAGGTACCACAAATCAAGCATTATGCTTTGGTGGTTCAAACATTTTTCTACAGGGATATGTTGATGCAGATATGGCAGGTGACAGAGATAACAGGAGGAGCACTACAGGATATGTATTTACTGTAGGTGGAACAACTATCATTTGGGTTTCAAAAGTCCAAAGTGTTGTTGCACTTTCAACAACAGAAGTAGAGTATGTCGCTACTACAGAGGCTAGTAAAGAAATTATTTGGTTACAAAGGTTTATGGATGAATTGGGTAAGAAGCATGATATGGGCACACTATACAGTGATAGCCAAAGTGCTACTCATCTTGCAAAGAACTCAGTATTTCATTCCAGGACTAAATACATACATCTCAAGTACCATTTCATATGGTCAATATTGGAAGATGGAGAGTTGAAGCTGGAAAAGATAGACACTAGCCAAAATCCTGTAGATATGCTAACAAAAGTTGTAACCAGGGAAAAACTGAGAATATGCTCAGTTTCATTTGGTCTTCAAGGATGACGATGAAGATGAGAAACAACCAGGTCCAAAGAGGAGTCATTTTCCAGCAAATGAAGCAGCAGTGGAGTTGCTACAATCAGTCTCCAAGTGGGAGATTGTTGGGTGTGGAGCCTGATTATCTTGTTTACTTTGTATCACAACATTGGAATCATGTACCTTAAAAGGGGCGGCAACGCCGCCCGTAATTAATCGCTGCTGTGGGGGGTCTAGGGGGGGGCGGTAGTGCTTTTCGGGGGCAGCGCCCCCGAAGCTAAAAACAGATGTAAAATTGCCTTGTAAAAGTATAGTAATTTCTAGTCAATCTGGGTCATTCATTAGGCAAATGATCTGACGGTAGAAGTTATGTTTATATTAGGTTTTTTTTCCCTAGAAGGCAACCCCCTTGTATATATGAGGGTATTGTATTGTGGCTATGTATTATGTGTGTATTCTCGGAGCGAGAAACAGAGAGGGAGACTGTGAGAGAGAACAGAGGATATTACAGCGGATCTGCTGTAGGTTTTGTCTCTTCATTTTTGCTGGATAATAGAAAGGAAGGACTGGCTATTCAGGGTGGACGTAGCCCAAACTAGGTGAACCACGTATATCTGTGTCTCTCTAGTTTTATGTTTTTTGTGTTATTTTATTTTCCGCATATTTTATGTGTTGCATTGCTCTGTAATATTTAATTTTCTAACAATTAAGACAAACAAATAACTCAAACTACTAAGAGTGAACTCCTAGACATAGTATTTTGGGTTACCGGGCACTTTGAACTAAGATTGCAGAGTTTTAGGCACAGGGCAAGATCGATACAAGACCTCTTTGGTTCAACTAGGACAATCAAACATTCAAAGAAAGGTTTCAGAGGTGGAAGCTTTTACTAGACATGAGTAAGCAGGGTGTACCATGAATCATACTTAGCATGCATAACAACCATAAATGAAACAAGCAAACAATTTCTTCAGTGATCAAAGAACAATAAAAAATTCTTGGATGTGACTAAGAAGGAAGAAAACATAGAAGCTGTAATGAAACAGGAAATCTGAGGTGCCTCCAAGAGCATGTCTCAAATCTATTCTCTACTGTCTTACAACAAGCAAGAACATGAAATATGTATGAAAACTAAGAAACATAACATATAGGGACACTATACCATTTTACCAAGTCAAGGAATCCAACAGCAGTCCTCTTTCATCATCCAAAACATTCAAGAAACTATCCAATGCATGAGATAAGTATTTCTTCCAAGCTTGTATAACCATATATTGCTCTATATCATCAATTTTAGCCTTTTCTACAATGAATTCTCTTGGAATATATAGGCCAATATGAAGGAGAACCTCCTAGTGCAACTAACAAGCTCATTGGCCCATCAAAAATATCTGATTTTGTCCTTGAGGCTTTGCAAAGCCCAAGGCACAAAATATCTAAAAAATATCCTAAAAATGCTAAAAAAGGAACTTAAATTGACTTTTCCCAACTGAAAATGGCCAAAAAAGGCTAAACACACATTTGGAAAAGCCACTTCAGAAAACTGCATTTTTTACAAAAATACTTCATAAATATAGCAGCAGAAAAACCCCTGTATTGTGGGTAATTTTTGGAGGCATTCCTGATGTTGAAATGAGGCCCGGAATGGCTCGTTGGAAAGCTCTAAATGTCTAGCTTCTGAAAATACTTTTTTTTCCCAAACTTATTAGCAGAAGCCTGTGAAAATCTAACTTGTGTGGAAAAACCCATAAATTAGCCTTTGCTGATATGTGAGGTAGAGTGTTGAAAAAGTGACTGTTTTTTGCCACTTTGGGGGACCAAAACATCTACAATTGATCTAAAATTTTCTGAGTAGATGTACCTTAAATTATGGAATCCAATAATACCATTTTCAACCTTTGAGGATGCTTCAAACTAAAATGGCGATACCCATGATTTTTTGCAAAAAGCCCAAAAATGTCAAAAAACAAAAACTTGTCGAATTATGCCCAATTTTCGTAAGCATGACCCTCATGGGTTTTCAGAAGCATGCTGAGAAGTGGAGGCCAAAATTTCAAGCCTTGATATTTATTTCTTCACTTTTTGTACTGGGCGCCTCTTTTAGGCCACCTTGAGCTTTTCTTGTGTAACCTTCAATTTCGTTCGGGCAAATTGATTTAGCTTCTTATAATGCCCGGTCATTTTTCTTTGAAGGTTTAAGTCTCTATTGGCCTTTTCCAACTTATCCTCCAAGTGTTCATTCACCCTTTCAAGCCATGCTTCTCTATTGTTTTCTATGTCTTTGGTGAATAAAGTAGTAAGAGGAAAATATTGGAGAAGGGCAGCCTCTTCCTCTTTTTGCTTCTCCAAAGCTCTTTTGAGTCCCATAGTCCTTGGCCTCTTCCTCCTTGGTTGATCTTATTCTTCACTGTCATTGAATTCGCCCATGATTTCTTCCAACTTTATTTGTGCTTTGGAGGCTTCCTTTTGATACTTGATAGCCCGTGTCTCATAAAATGCCATGTGGACACTCATTTGCTTGTTTTGTGTTTGTGGAAAATGAATGAGGTTTTTAGACCTCTCTAGATCTGCTCTTAGATTATGAATTTGTTCTTCTCTATTTAGCAAGAGAGACTCTAGCATTCTATCCTCATTGTCACTATCATCACTTTTTATCTGAATTATGTCAAAATCCCTCTCTTTCTCATGGCTACTTTCCTCCTTCTATTTTCCCTTTCTTTGGGTGGCCTTCTTGGTCCTCCTCCTCTTTGGTAATTTAACAATGGATTGGTTGGAAAACTTCCCTTCGATTCAGAGTGCTCTAGTAACATTTGGAGTTACAATTTGAGCCACTTTCTTTCTTCATGTTCGGGGCTTTGTTACCTTTGGAGAAGAAAGCATGGCCCCTTGCCTAGGAGAGGCAGCTACCACATGCTCTATTTGGTCTTTGCCTTTACTACTCCCCTCATCATCCTTGCCACTATTTTCTTCCTTTTGAAGGCTGCCTTGTTTAGAATGCTTATTGCCAGGGCTTTGTTTTTCATCATCCTTTTCCATTTCTTCATCATTCCCCTCTTCACTATTTTGATTTTTATCATTGTGCTCTTCTTCATTGTGCTCTTCTTCACTTTGCTTCCTTTCACTTTGATCCTCTTCATTGTTTTTCTCTTTCTCACTATGCTCTTCTTCATCACTGTGCTGCTCTTTCTCACTGTGCTCCTCTTTCTCACTGTTCTCTTCTTCATCACTGTTTTTCTCTTTCTCAGTATGCTCTTCTTCTTGATCAATCATAGGATATTTTTGCTTCTTAGGAGTGGGTTTACTAGAAGAAGGAGAAATATGATGAGTGGATGGTGAAGGAGATGCATGGGATGAAGAAGTAGTGTGAAATCGGGATTTGAAATGAAAGTGTCCCAAGAAATTTCCTTTTTCTCAAGTTGATGGAAAATGAAAATCTTGATAAGGGAATGATGGAAAAGACAAGCCTGTTGTTGAGAGGAATGCTTATTTTGAACAGTAGAAGCCATATTTTCAATACTTCTATAGAGGAAAAAGGGTAGGTTTAGTAGTTGGGTTCCTGTAAAGTGCATGAGTAGCCTGATATGGTAAGCATAAACCCAGGAAAACCTCCCTTTGCATGTGAAATATTTCATGATTATTTTCATGAGAGGAGCATAGCTGTTCAAAAAATATGAAAAAGGAAAAATATATGGGCATGCATCCCAATGTTCTGGTTTCAAGAAGGGTTTATATTGATCTGAATCTAGGTGGCTCTACTTAAACCATTTTTCTCTGACATATGGAATTTTGGTAGCTCTGGAAATAGATCTAGGAGAGAGCTTGAAGTCTAGGCTTGCTAGATAAACATGTTTCCCTTGCAACCTTAAGGAAAATAGATGTGTCAAGGGAAGATAAATTTTCACCTCCTGAACCTTTTGACAAAACTCCAAACATCCTACTTCATGAAATTTAAAAAGCACTGAAGGATAGGCATTCACTTCCTCAGTTGAAAAAGGTTCATACCTTTTGTGAGGACCACTTCTGCTATCTTGCCTGGGAGGAATTTTTCTTCTGAGATTCTTGGCTAAGTCACTAAGGAAACTGTCTCAAATTTTTACAGTGGTAAATCTTCAATCAACACACTCTTTAATTTTTGAGAAAAACCAAGTCTATTTTTAGTTAGCCCATCAAATTGTTCAACTGAGACAACTCTTTTGACTTTGACAACATGAAATCCCTTTCCTCAACAGACTCTGTTTACTATGGTTTTTTTGAAGAAACAAAGATGTCCCTTTCAAAAAAAATGTCTCTTTTGGTAGCACTGTTTTAACAGACTGATCTAAAATATAGACTGTACCCTTTAGCAAACACTGTTCCTACTTTTTGAATAAGACCGCCCCTCTGTGGATGACTATTATTTTCTAAAATATAAAAGCACCCCTTTGTTACTGAGTAATAGGCCTATTAAGAACAAAATCTGTGTCCCCTAAGGATCACTATTTTCTATAGTTTATCAACTAGGTATGAGTTTAGTGAAAACCATTTCATCCTTTCAGCATTTTTTGTTGAGGAATGAGGGTTTTTGTAAGGATTGTTTGTGGATTTTGAAGACAATTGTCCTTCAATTTGACACACAGCTCATTCACTTGAAAACTCTGTTTTTAATCCTTTGTAACATGCAGCAAGGAAAACCCCTTTGAAAAAGATAAAGACCTTATCCTCTAATCACTTTTTTATCTTTTTGATTTAGCAAACAACGTGTTTTATTGGAACCACTAATCTTCTAGGCAGATTGGGAACAAAATGTGTTTATGAAAAACACTATTACAAACTCTCCTTCAAGCTGATTATTAGACCTTCTACCAACTCTGTTTGTGTTTGTGGAGATTTCGCATATTCTTTTCTATGTTAAAGCAAAAACAGATCTTTTAAACTGGCATATCTAACTCCCTTCTCTTTAACCATTTTTCATCTATGAAACCTCAACAGGAAAAACCCTTCTCTATACTAACATAACACCCTAACTTATTTCATAGCCCAAGAAAAACCTCCTTTGAAATCCAACTTGCTTAAGAATGCAAGAAATACCTTGAAGAATGAATTTTTCAGTTCCTTTGATCGTTGGTGCAGTGGGAAAAACATTTGGAGTGAGTTTTGAAGTGGGTGGGAATTTAACTCCAAATGCGCCATGCAAAAAGGCCTGTTGGGTCGGCTTGGGCGCCCGACACAGTGCACCACGCAGTGTTACAGGTGCATCGTGCAGCTTCAGAAATTGCACTATGCCCTTGCTACAGGCGCGCCGCGCACATATACAGGCATGCCACGTTGAGATTCAAGCGTGAAAACTTCAAATTTTCCCAAAAAACATTTCTTTCTTCTATGGGGGAGTTAAGGAAGTTTTGTTCTGAGTTTTGAAATTTGATAATGAGGGCCTTTTTAATGGCCTTCTCCTCTTTTTAAACTTTGAAACCCCCCCTTTTGTCTTTTGTAAACTTTGTTTTTTTCTATAATGTTTTTCGTGGAGGGTCCCTTTCTTCATTTGTTCACTTTGACTATTATCAAACAATGGTGGGACCTCTGCTCATTTGTGGAGGAGGCCTTTTGACACCGTGAGGTTTTTTTTGGCTAATCTTGCAATGAGGTGAGTGTAGCATTTTGATTTGGTATAGAAAGACTATGAAAACTGTGTTTTTCTCATATTAGTCCTCAATGGGAAATTTGTCATGAAACCATTGTGACAGTCCTTACAAATGGCCTTTCAGATTTGTGTGAGGCCTTTCTCCTTGTCTTCCACTATAGGTTTTCTTTGACATTTTGATGAGGCTATCCTTAGCCCAAGTTTCACCTTTATCATAGTTTGGAGGAGGTCTCTATAAATAGAGGAAAAGAGACTTTTAACATCAAAATTCCATCCTTATGCTTCATGTAAAATAGGTTTTTCAACCTATGAACCATTATGGTTTTATCACTGTTTGTCAACATGTTATTTTTTTTTGACTAATTTGAAGGGTAACTTCTTCAAGTTTTTTTTCATCTATAACCTGGAGGGAGTCTTTTTACACACCACTGATTTTTACCTTTGTATTTTGATAAGGAAATTGCTCACACATATCTTGAAAACAACATTGATGTATCTTTGCCCATCTCTTGGAAGGAGGTAACTCAAAACTTCTGAAAACGCATGGAAAACTTAACCCTCTACCTTTTAACTGAAGGAGGTTCCATCTATGCCCAACCATCTAATTTTTGGAGGAATTTATTACTGTGCCTTTAACCATTCTTCTTTAATGAAGGAGGTTAACACTATAGACATTTCATCTATTTCCAAAATGCATTACCTTTATGCAAATCACATGTCTCTGCTTAGTGTCATGTCAAATAGGCAATAATCTGCTCTATGAGATGTGTTCTGAGATATGTTTTCTTTGTAAAATATCTTTGTGAACCCTTAGACCAGAAATCACATGACTTGTGTATGCAGAGTATTTGATTGCTAGACATAGTTGAGTGACTTCTCTTGATTGTGTTTGCAGATGCCAGTTGAAATTTCCTTTTGGAGGAGGTGCTGAGAATATTGTTGATCAACCAAACATTAGCTCTTTTCATTAATAGGACTTGGATTATGTACTTTGTTTCTTTAGATAACTCTAGCTTTTAGACTACAACCATAGTAGCTCGTTTCTTACTGTATTCCACTTGTTTTACTGATGACAAGCTAGTTTAGCATGCAGGACCTCTTTGACTTTGTTTTTTTCTCCTTTACACATGGATCATTGATGCAATCACACCCCTGTAGAGATGTAATAGACAATGACTTTGAACTCCGAAGAACTTCCTTGGGACATGATGGAGATTTTTCTTGACCTTAAGCATGCTCTTTTGGACAGTGACCATACTTATCTTCTTCTGTTCTGGATATTTGTTGAATTTCTTCCAGATTGAGACAAAAATACCTCTTAGTGGCACGACCTATAGATGTATCAAGATTTGTTTTTGTAGATTAGGTGCTAATTCAGGGCTGGCTGGTACTGAACAAAAACTTTTGGCTCAGGATGTTTTTTCCAAGGAAGTGATTCCCTAAAGCGCCACTACCTAACTTAGGGGTGATCTTGACAGATTTTGAGTATTTTCTTTGGTATAATTAGATCTCAAAATGACATATGACCAGAGATAGGGTGGCTGACATTTTATCAACATTTGGATAATGAATGACTTGGGAATGAGGGTAAATGAAAACAAATAACCTTTAGCTATGACAGCTCATGGACAAGATTATATGACTAAAACTAGATAGGACTTGACAACTAGGTGTTTTCTCATCATAGGCTGACTGGAAAAGGTAGGAGAACAAAAATTGTTTAGGGGTGTTTTCTAGATGACGGATTTGACAGTTTGGAGATCAACTTCTAGAGAACTTCGCTTAAGAAACTAGTCATCATCAATAGGTGAAAAATATTGATGACTAACACTAGCTACCATATGCAATAAAGGAGAAGGAAAACAGTCCCTCAAGTGCAACCAGCGCAGTTTTAGTCCTAACTCCCATAGGATATGATATGACAAGTGTTTTTCCCAACACTTTTTTGCTGCCCCATCCTTCTTGCATGCTTGGAGAAGGTGTATGATGGTTGGTGTTAATGAATCACACCATGAAGAGTACATAATCTCTACAATATATCCCAATGAATGAACAACATCATTATTTTCCATGGCCCAAAGTGGCTCATGAAGCCCATAAGAAAAAATACCCCCTCTTGGAGCCAAGACCTGCGCATGAGTGTTAAGAAAATGCAAGTATATAATAAATATATCATGATGTCTAGTAATACAATGTTTATAATACACTTGGTTTAAATTAGCAAGGTAGCTCATGGATGAGCTCCTTCTCACACTTAATGAATAAGTAGGTGGTAATGATAACTCTTCCCAAGAGCTATGTTCCTCCTCAACCAGAAAATGATCCATGCACTTCCTAATATGAGAGTGCATCTCCTCTTTGAATTTTTCCCACATGGATCCATCTAAGATAGTATGATATGCTCTAATGAAACCAATGGGTTTTGAAAGAAAGATCTCATAGGCTGCCTTAAGTAGTTTCTCGTTTAGCTTGGAATCTCTAGCCAAATAGATCTGATCATGGGAATAAATGACTCCCTCAACTACTTTCTACCTCCCATCCATCACTTGCCCATCAATAACCTTACATGTGAAGAGGTCCTTGGAATATTCCATCAAAATTTGGGACTCCCAATAAGGATCTAGGGTCCCCAACAGTGACAGCATTGTAGAAATCTAAAATGTAGCCCTTGTCATAACATGGCTCCCTTATTTGACATGATTGATGCCAAAGTCACACATTGGAGTACTATCGACTTTATTTTCCTACCTCTATTGCAGCTGATCTTGCTCAAGACAAGATTGAAGCAGATGGAAGTCAACCTCTCCTTGAAAGGTTTTTTCCTTCCAAAACTTCATTAAGTTAGTCCATGCATACAAGAGTGTTGATATCCCGTTGTCATGTTTAGAAACCTATTTTGTGAGGGAGAAGATCATTGGCTACCCCAGAGATATGGAGTGACCATGTGAGATCATGTCTATGCCATCATAAATTTTTTAACCCTCCCTTTTCAATGAAAACAGTTGAGTGGGAGATAGCAATGTCCATTTCAGAAAATTTCTTATCCATCCTTTGAATCCATGAACGATTCTCTGCATTGTGCTAGATTCTCCCAAGACCCCTTCTTTAGCCAAGTATGAAAATTTTGCCCATAGTTGAGAGAACTCTCGAGTATTCCTCCAATCAAGAGGTCTCCCTGGTGGGGTGCCTCCATGCAAAGAGACATCAAGGCATAGAGCAGGATGTGTATGTGTGTGGACATATTTGTCCTTTCCTTCCTTGCATATATCCTCTTGCCTTCTTGGTGTATCAATATTTTGAAATAAAGAGGGGTGTATTTTCCTCATCATGTGATGCTTTCCCTCCCCTTTATCTTCTTCTATCTTCAAGATCTCACCATTTTATAATGATGGCACATGCTGCACATGGATTGTGCCATGATCTCCATATGTGAGATTCTTTGGAACTCCTTGCAAGAGTGCAAGAGTTTCCCTACTTGGAGCAAGTGCTCCATCTCCCTCTTCATGAGGTACTTGATGTACTCTTGTCATGACTGTGTTATCATATCCATCCTTCTCTTCCTCCTCTTCCATAGTTGAAAATTCCTCATCATCAATAAGAGACCTTAGATCTTGGTCTTCTTTTGAAAGAGGAAACTCCATGTCTTCCTCTTGAGAAGAAATATATTCATGCAATGGGGACTTTGCCCTTGGAAATATGTCATAAAAGTTTCCATCCCCTTCAATGGTTTTTTGAAGTGGAGCTTAATTTAGGGCCCCCCCCAATACATGCAAAATTTTTGTTTGATTTGGTTTGATAGATTCCATAGAAAGTGTTTCATAATACTTTTCATCAAAAATTTCCACTTTTCTTCTAATTAACTTTGCATAGGTAGATGTATTTGAATTCTTTAAGGAAAAAGATTCAAACAACCACCAAGCATAAGCCTTACCCTCAAGATGCAGCGCTGCTACTTTGATGGTTTCCTTTTCTGAAACTTGATGTTGTTGCACATAGGTGTCTAGCTCCTCCACCCACGCACTAGATGGACATTTAGGTGATCCATCAAAAGTAGATAGAAAGAATCTACCCACACCATGCTGCTTGCTCCTTTTGCTTCTTTCTTATTTGATCTTGTAGAACCCTTGGAAGTTCAAGTGATCTTTGAAATCCTTAGATTGAGCTTCATAATCCTGCAAATAATCACCAAGAATCTCCTTCTTTGGCACA
Source organism: Pinus albicaulis (assembly GCA_034641835.2). Classification (NCBI taxonomy): domain Eukaryota; kingdom Viridiplantae; phylum Streptophyta; class Pinopsida; order Pinales; family Pinaceae; genus Pinus; species Pinus albicaulis. The sequence continues at coordinate 1,308,428,498 of CM076572.1, forward strand.
TCTCCTTTCTTCTTCTTCTTCTTCATGAAAAAGTGGTTGATCTAGTGTTGTAGATTTGATGATGTGGTTGAATGCTCACACCCATAAGATTCGGAATTAGAGCTTTCCTCATGTATAGATCTTTCGGATATTATTGAGGGAATTCTATTTCTTTCCCTCCTAATTTCTTTGACGTCTTTGCTTCTACCCTGCAGAGTTTGAAAGAGAAGTTTTGAGAACCTATTTCCTCCAAACAATAAGGGTTTGCTTTGATATCTCTTGCATATCTTCTCCTCCCCATGAGAATACTTCATAATGGTTGAAGAACAAAATTTGAGCCAAGATTAGAGCTCTGATACCACTGTAATATCCCAAAATGGGGAAAATCGGCTAGAATGGGAATATCTTATAATATCCCAAAATGGGAAAATCAACAATACTTGCACAGAAAATGCATTTTTTAGAAATATAAGCATCAACAGAAAAATGCAGCCCATGGATCCATTATATCTGACATTATATCAACCATATCTAAAAGAAAATCATAAACAAATGTCTTTTTCCTAGTTAAATACGCCTCCCATGCTCAAAACAGCTTAAAAATGATGAAACCCCAAGACTATTGCAACACAAAAATTACTGCATAAAGTGACTGCGCAGTCTAATGAGGGTTATACTCGAAGAAAAAATATATCTATTCATATATTAATCAATAATGCTAAAAAACAGAGATCTAGTTTCTTTTTCATAGACCCAAGATGACCTGGCAAGGGTTTCTTGACAGAAATGACGTACATGAAATAAATTCTACAGTTCTATGGCTGAATCATGTTGTATATCTGAAGTTTTGCATAAAAATGGCTGAACGTGTAAAGAAATGGCTGTAGACTCTCCTCTTAGCTTTCTGGGAAAAAGGCTGATCCTCCTCCTGGGAAACTAGCTCATAAAAGTGGGGTTTTAACCCCTCCCACTGCAACACCTTAAGAAATAACACAGTTTCTGGAAGGGAATACATTTTTTCTGAATGTAACTACTTTTCCTAACACCAGATAGTGGAAAATGCAGCTCAGAAAGCTCCTCTTAGATTTTTTAAACAAGATCTTCAAGAAAGAGTAGGGAATCCCTGCATGAGAAAACCCTTGCACTAAACAGTGTAGAAAACCTAGCTAAATAGCCAAAGAATGCAAGAAGTCTAAACAAACCACATACAAAATACAATCTTCAATCATGCCCCATATGGTTTCCATCTCCTCCATTATATAGTTGATGAGCTTCCTCACCAAGGGTCCCACCCCATTATGAGGTTGCTTCCATGCAAAGGCTCCTCCACCAAAATTACGTTGACTCCATTAGTTTTTCTCATCTATTTAGAATTTCTTTGATTTAGTCAATATTAACTAGATCAATCTTGACTGGATCTTCATGCCTTGTCTCATTTCACACTCAAGGTGTCTTAATTTTGACTAGCTAGATTGATCTTCATTCACATTGAGCTGTCTTTATTTAGGATCCACTCCTCATATAAAAATGTTGTTGATTTGTTCAAACTTGAATTTTTCCACACATTTTTAGACCCTGTTCACACATGTGGATGCCTGATCTGGTTATTACATGATCCCTTTTCACATTATGAGGGACTTTATTCCTACTTAAGTAACTTATGAGCCTCCTTGCCCATTTATTCATCTAACTATATTTTTAAAAGAAAAATTAATATTCCTATTAGCTGCATGCTAATTTAGGAATATTACACTCCCCAAAATTGAACGTGTTGCATGTCCTCATGCAACCCTAGAAAACCAATTTAGGGGGTTGCTACAATCATCGCTGAAATATTTGTTTAGTATATAACAACATGGCATAAAGGATATTTTGAGAATGAATAAGGAGATTGATGGATGTTAAAGAATATTAATGGCATGTTCATGATAATGAAAGTAACACTCCCCCAAACTGAAAGATTTTGTGTTTCTGAAAAATGGGAAGTGGTAAAGAAGGGGAAATAATGGTTAAAAAATATAGGTGAATAATGCTCAGTGGTTTTTCATGACATTCTCCTAAAATTTTAATAAATAAAAAAATTATTTTGTTTTACCTCAAGTTTTACATCCGTCAAAATGTGGAATGACATTTATGGATTGACATTTGTTGAAGCTGATGCAGGCTGAGCTGATGTTGAAAGTGATGCGGAAGTTGGAAGCCATGCATGCTGAAAAAAAATAATCAAAAAGTGTAATAGTGTTTCCTTCCACCAAACTAATTAGTTTCCCCGAAATCTATACAACATCTCATGAGTATCCTTAATTAGTAATTCATCACCTCAGTTACCTCATTACATATAAAAATGACATAATCATATTGTGAATGACATGGGATAATAATGGATGAGAAGGGAAAATATGCATTCCCTATACCCATAAGCTTTGGTTGGTATGAGCACATAAATTATGCTTAAGGTTTTTCCAATTAACTAGGATTCAAAATCAGAATTAAACCTCTTTACTCCACATCAAAATAGTAGTGGTGTTGTTAAGCTATGAATAAATCGTGACTAATTGGGAAAAGAAACTATCTTTGGTTAAATATATGATACATGTAGAATAAAGGAATGATGGATTAGATGATACAAAATGTCAACTATCAAATATCCTAAAAATTTCATCCCTCACATGTAAAGTAAATATTTATAACTCAATAATCGATATAAACCATAACCACCATCATCTAAGAACTAATTAAATATCACCCCATGAACCATGAGTTCTAAAAAACCTTGTATATGCAACAGTGAGCTTTATCAGAAATTGGCTTTGAGAAAACAAGGTAACCAAGTAGATTATAGTATTAAATTAACTTCTATAACATAGGCATAGCCACTGCTGCCAGCAAGAATCCATAGCCTCGACAGGGATGCCTTTTTAACCCATTTGAGATGTTAGTGTCCCATATATTAGAAATAAGTACATACTTACAAAAATACTTTCAATTTATTTAGATGTCAATTGAAGATCATTATTCTGGCATGGTAACTAGTTAATAACAATGCCATTCACGGGAGGTAACAAAAGTGAAAAATTTGGCTCGTGCTGAGATGTCTTGTCCTTCTGTTTTATGACTAGAGGCCATTTTTGTGGCTTGGTGACCAGCAGTGGTAATGTCACTTTATTATGACCTATGATCATGGTAGGTCGGCTCGTGATGATACCTCCTATCCTCTAGCTGACTATTTATGTTTACAATTCAACTATGGTTATTGTTAATCAATAAAATATTACTTAATAGATGGGGTGGTAGGTTAGCTCCTTAAGAGCTAGGGATGGCATAAAAGGTTGTATAGTAACTATTTTCAAATTTGATTTTTTTTCTTCTCAAAAACTAATAACATTCAAATGATTGATGATAAATATATTTTTCATTGCTGAGATTGGGGTTGAAGAACAGTTCATTAGATAATGGCAGAAAGATTTAAATACAATTTTGTGGTCATCATCATAAATTTTACAAGATCGGGGACTTGACCCATTAGGAAAGTTGAAAACTGGCATGATGAAATCATCTTTGTATAATTGTTCCTTAGAATTAAGATTATGTTAATAGATAAACAAATATAAGTTGACTACCAATCATTTTGTCAAAGATGACCTAGACCATTAAAAGTATTTCCCATTCACCAAAGAGAAAAAAAAAGCAGAAATACCTTCATATGTTGAATTCAATGTGAAAATTGGTCAACAAAAATAGTTTTGATGTGGTAATACAAACCATGACTTAGGTAATAACAGGGGAAGGGAAAAAAAGAACAATGTTATGAAGGTAACATGAGAAGGATTAGTCACTTTACAAAATAATGAGGAATTAAGAGTGAATCATTCCTGATAATACTTGCCACAATAATCATCCTTATTACTAAATAAAAGACCTCCCCCAAACTAAAGTATGTTTGTCATCAGCCATAGTTGGTCATGCCATAAGTAAAATACCAATTAAATCCATGGAGTCAGTCGAGGACGTACCTGGCAACCTACCTTGGCAGAGTAACAACACTAGAGGAGTAGCAGCACCAAGTACTTAGAAAAATATCACCATGGAGTAACATCACAGGAGGAGTAATAGCATCAGACACACAGAATATTTCCTAGAGTAACAACACCGGATACTAGAAAATTTTTCAGAGTAATAGCACCAGAGGAGTAACAATAGTGATGGAGTAACAACACTAACAGTGTAACAGCAGTGACGGTGTAACAACAGTGACAGTGTAACAACAGTGACGGTGTAACATCATTGATGGGGTAACAACAGTGACAGAGTCACAATAGTAATGGAGTAACAACGTTGACTGTGTAACAATAGTGACGAAGTCACATCAATAATGGAGTAACAACACTGACGGTGTAACAACAGTGACAGAGTAACAACACTGATGGTGTAACAAAAGTGACAGAGTAACGACACTAATGGTGTAACAACACTGATAGAGTCACAACAATAATGGAGTAATAGCACTGACTCTGTAACAACATCCACCAGTTAGAAAAAATTTCCGGAGTAACAACGTCATGAAACTTAAGAAATTGCTTCTTTTATTTTGAGAAAAAAACAAAAATATGACCTTGAAGTGAACAATACCTGAAGCATAAAAATAAAATATAAATAAGAAAATAAACGACTCTTTAACGAAAATGAATAAATAAATAAATAACTTAAGTTACAATGGTTATGATTTTTGTTGCAGCAATGTGGTATGTGAATGGTGAATGAATGGAAAAATGCTTTTTTGGAAATGACTTGGATCTTCAAATGGAAATCAATTCCTCATTTCTCATGTTATAAATCCATTAAGGGATAAAAATTATTCATGTTGTTTTCTCTGTGTGAGGAAACTTCTTTGAAAATGTTCTCATTTCATTATCATTGTCTTCAAAAATCACTTGTTCATAAATTGACCTCATTTATTCTCCCGGGACCTACAAAAAAACGAGCATCTACCTGCAATAAAAAATAAAATCATGGAAGAAGAGAGATCCCAGGGCTCTCCCAATTCAATACATATGCAAAAAAATAACAAGTAGTTACTCTCTAAAAAAAACTAGAGAAAGATAAACAAAGAAAAATTAATTTATTACCCATGGTAGAGTGGTGATGAACCATACTAACCAATTGTGTTTCAATCATAAATTCTTTGTTTTTCATCTGATTTGAGTGATTCCAAAGCCAAATTAAATTCAATTAAGAGATATGTCTCCAATAGAAATAATTTTAAAAATTCTATGTAATAGTATGTTAAATTTTCTTAGAACAACCTGCATAACAGAGTCATTTTCAATTTTCCCGCTCATACCAACAATTGATTTTTTAAGCATAAAGTTTTCATTTGATGATAGATTGAGCTGATTAAAATTGGAGATTTAATTATATTCATGTATATATCTCCAACAGTAATAGGTTTTTAAGGAAAGAAGAGTTGATGGATCAAATATGCTAGTGAACAACTGGGAAAATAGAGTTTCAAGAGTGCTGATTTACGATAAACAGTTAGTATTGTGGTCATAACATTCTCATTAAATATCTAAAAAGGGTGATTCAATTTGCATTGTAAAATATATTCATAGGGGAATATCCCATAGAAATAGGTTTCTATAATCTAGTCATTTAGGCCTCCAAAAACGGACTGTCCCAGCTCTGTTCCTAAGCTTCCTATTAGATATCCTGTCATTGTTTTGGTCATAAATTTTTCGTTTCAAATCCAAATTGAGTGATTAAAATTGGGTTAGAAAGTATACATGAATTTCTATGTAGGATAGAAACAAGTCTTGAAAATATGCCCATTTGGTCCCTCAAAACATGACTGTCCCAATTGTTTTTTCAAAATCTTCATCAAGCTCGCAAGCGATAAGGTATGATAATCAACGAATTTTTCCAAGAAGGTGATGAATATGAGTGTTTGTACAAATTTCATTTTCCAATATAACACATCTACATACATAAATAAATTTTAATATTTATCACCCTATGTCAAATTTCACAGCATATTGCAACGAAAACAATTATTTTTAGATATAAAGAAATTTATTTATTTATGTCTTCATTTATTCTATTCTCTACACCACACTATTCTACCTTGAAAAATAACATATACTTATGTGTAGGAGTACCTCCAATGATTCCATATTTCAAATAGGGCTTCAAGTATGCACATACCCATAATTGAAAGATGTATGCTAATAGGTACTATGGTATGAGAGACCAACTTCCCTATTAAGGATGGTGCCAAGAATTGCTAAAGTATGGAGTGATGTTGTGAGCAAAAAATAGAGTGAAACCAATCTTCAATATAGTATTTATTTCCCATAGTTGTTATATCGTGAAGTTCTTTGATTGGATTCCATTGTGTTGATGCTTTGTTCCTTGACCTCATCCGATGAATTTTGGGGGATTTTTAGAGTGGACAGTATTTGTGGATTGTTCTATCATCCTACCAACACACATGGGCCCTATGTGTATCAATTCATTCTACAAGTGCTTCATTTTCTATAGCAGTGAGCCCGCCTAAGTTTGTTAGAGTGATGCGCAGGTTCTTACCTCTTAGCTAAAGGCACCCTAAAAATAAATAAAACACCCGAAATTCAACTTCTCAGTGTCCCAGCAAGACATTGGTGAGCTCACTCAAGTTTTCTAGAGTGATGCACAGGTTCTTACCTCTTGTCTTACTACCTGGAAATTGTGTCACTAGAGACACTCTAAGAAAAAAAAATTCTCAGAAATTCAACCTCCTAAGTGTCCCATCAAGACATTGGTGAGCCCGCTCAAGTTTGTTAGAGCACTGCATAGGTTCTTACCTCTCATCTTACTACCCGACAATTGTGTCATTGGAGACACTCTAAGAAAGAAAGAAAAAATGCTCAGAAATTCAACCTCCTAAGTGTCCCAACAAGAAATTAGTGAGCCTGCTCAAGTTTTTTAGAGCGCTATGTAGGTTCATACCTCTCTTCTTACTGCCCGACAATTGTGTCGCTGGAGACACTATATGAAACCACACAGAAATTGCATTTCTAAGAAACAACTCTGATTGATTTGATCGTCACTGCCATCACCGGAAATGGTGCCAAAATTTTGGGTTGTATTAATCACTATTAAATGACTAAAATAGTACACATAAATTATCAATCTAGAGAAGTCTTTTATTTCAATGACAGTTGTACTATTCGTGTCGATACACCCAACCAGAAGAAATTATAAAGAAAATAAATCATTGTTGAAATAAATGCTAGAAGGAAATCACTCATGTAGAAATAAAATGATCTATAATACTATAATCACACCTCAATTAATCTGTCCTAGCGTACCACACAACAATTACCCAACTGGTATCTCTGATCTCATATGTGTAATAGCATATAAAACATTCAAATTGGAGCAGATCTATTCACAGCTGAAAAAAAAACAATAGAACTTCTATTAAAACATAAAAAAATAAGAAATAGATATATACACATCTACCTTAACCGTTGCAATCCCTGCTAAAGAGGAGGGCCCTTCCTCCCTAGTAGAGCGCAGGTAGAGAAAGAATTTAATGAAAAATAAATTATATAACGCATGTAACAACAACATAATATTTCTGTATTATGATGATTGAAAGTTACAGAGTGAAGATGATCATCCCCCTTCCTCTAATTTGTGTCCTTTAAATATACAAGATACAAAAGGGAAATTTCCAACCAATTGATTACAAAATATAAGAGATCTTTCCACCATGATTCATCTGTAACAAATGAAATCTGATTATTACAATTGAGGAAATTTGGAAAACGACAACAACTGAAAATCTGTGAATATTTCCTTCGAAGAACCTTGTGTTTCTCCCAATGAAGATCGAATTTTGGAAAAATTCTCCTTAAAAACTAATTTGGTCTGTCTTGCACAAAACCCATGTCTCGGATTTTCAATATTATTCTTAGTTTTCCTGAAATGTCCAAAGAAAAGCTATCACTTGTTATTCCAATGAATTTCTGAGTTGGAATATTTAATTATGAACTCAAGATCGGATTTGCAATATGAAAGAGATATTGGAGGCTTTAATCATGAGTTGTAACAAATTCATTAAATAAACCATAATTTACAAAATAATTCATAATAATATTCAATTTATTAAAAATAAAGGAGAATAAATATTAATTATCCATAAGAGAATAAATAATTATAACACGGGATTAAATGATAAATTCTGATAAATAATGTGGTAAAAGAATGGTAGGAATGGATGAAATATATGTTAATAAATGGTAATAAGAATGACAATTTAGCGGCCCAACAGCTTCCAAAGAGGGAATAAATCTTATAGCCTACTGTTGGATGATACAATGATGCTCTCAAGATGCTGAAATATACTCACAAGTGACGGGTTAATCTCAACACAGGATTCCAAGCTGAGATGCTTGGAACTTCCTTCCTCCTCTTAAACTACACTGTTGGAATACGTAATTCTTGCAGGAATTGCTTCTACATAGAGGAGTAGAATGATGGCCTGATGTCGGATGTGGCAATGGTGCTCTCAGAAGACTACAATGGATGTACAAGGTGAATGGTTGATCCCTCCACAGGTCTCCTAGCTGAAATACTGAGAACTACCTTCAACCTCTCAAACCCTAGTGTAGGAATGCGTAACTCCTATAGCTAGAAGTGTTGAAGGGAGGGGCTAAATGTGGAACTATTGTCGGATGATGAATGGCTAGTCAAAGGAAAATTTCCATAGTAGGCACTCGAATTCCCCCGTGCATAAGGGTGGAATATCTGCTCGAAGACACCCATGTGCTAAACAACACTGTAGACTTAGCTAAATAGCTGAAGCATGCAGAAAGTCGTAAAGACCCAACAATAATATTCAAACTACTTTGCTTTGTTTCCCTCATCTTCCTTTAATGGTTGTGAGCCTTCCCTGCCTTGGACCACCTCATTACTGCGTTAAACATGTTGCCACTATCCTTCATAAAGACTATGCTATCATCCATTATCTCCATCATCTTGCATTTATTCCTCTACTATCTCCATGATCTTCCTCATAATTTCTCAATGAACTCCGCTCTTTCTTCATTATAATGCTAATCCACTACTCAACTAATCCAAATTCACACTATAGAAGTGGATCTTATTCATCTACTGGGTTTATGGGTCCCTCCACCCTCTTCTTTACTTAAATAATAAAGAAAGGTAAGAACTCTAATATTCGAATTAGGTGATGCCTAATTAGGAATATATATAATAGGTGTTGAAAATTAGGTACATTGCATTAATTGTCAAATATTAATACTCCCAGTCATAGCTCACTTGGTCTAATTCATAAGAATGAGATCGAAGATTTAAAGTTTCTAACACACTTACAAACAAGCTGTTGATGAGATGGAAAAAGCATTACTATTCAATTTGTATGAGGAATTGTTATATATAGAGGGAAGCTTGACGAGATCTTTGATCATGGTGTCATCCTCCTTGTTGGCTTAAGGGGTCCTGACCGAGGTTCAACATTGATGTTAAACAACAAAACCCTCTTACTACTGGCCCTTTCAGTAGTGACTTTCTTGCGCAAGTCAAAGTCTCCCCCGAAGCAGTATGGGGGGGTGCTGAAACCAAGTTTCTGCACCCTGAGAGAGAATTAAGTGATGTGGGTGCCTTTAGATCTAAAATAGTCATACCTTGTGCATAGGCTAAAAAAATCTCGTAATCCATGTCAAGACCTTTAACACATCATATAAAATACCGATTGTACTAGATCCTGTCAATACTTATAATTGATAGATAGAAAAATAATCAGAAATAATAAGGAGGATGTTCGCGTAGGTTAGTACGGAAACTATAAATCAATAAATAGCCCTTGCCACATAATATCAGAATCATATCTACCCAATTAGCATTTATATAAGCCTAAACACAGCTGTGCAAGATACCATACAATACATAAATCAGAAACATGATCTAGAAACATTCATAACATAATCATTGGATGCAAAAGAACTCATATATTAGTGAAAAAATTCCTTTATTCATATCATTCCGAGTTATTCGTACAGTATACTTCAACTACCCGTGCACACAGCCAGCGGGGTCTGCACACAACATGATCGAGGTCTTTGTGCACACAACTAGTAGGAGCCTTCTACCCCGAAAAATCCACACCAAAATATCACAAAATCACCAAATCCAACCTCAACATTCAGACTTATCCAAAAACTGCCCCTTAGACTCAATCTATACATCAATTTATACTATTATGATGCGCTACTCTATGGTTCGAAAACCATGGTTTGCGGCCCTTTGGTCTAGTCTTTGACCCATTACAACTCATGAGCGGTTTTGACCCGCCCCAAAACCCTATGCAAGACTAAACTACTACAAAATATAGAAATATTTCTGCCTTAGGGGACCCCGCTCCAACGCTCATTCTTGAGGACATGGGCATAGTTGGAACACCTTAAAACCATTTGAGTCTTTCTCCTTACAAAACCCATGTGCTCATTTTTCATCATGACATTGTACATATGAAAAATGGTAAGGTAGGAACAAGAACTAAATTGTGTGAGTTGAAATATAACTGAGTGAACAAGAACCCTTCACCTAGTACAAGAATTGATCTTCCATATTGACCATCATTAGTAACATCTTACGTAAATCTCCTTAAAATTTTGAAAATAAAATAAATATGATAAATAATTAAAAAACTACCTTATGATGCTAAATTTTAATATAATAGCCCAAATATGTTCAAAATGATGACGATAATGATAAAAAATGGTAAAAAAATAAGAAATAACGGGAAGAAAAAAGTGTATGAAATTGCATGAAAATGAAGGATTAACACCAATCCATAGTCATAACACTGCACACTTTCACTTACATAAATACTAGATCCCTCCATGGAATGGATCTAAGAACCATTAAAATCACTGATATCTTATGCCTAAATTCATTATCAATTCATGAAATAATAACATAAAATAGAATTCCATGCAAATTCTTAGCATGCTATTTGTAGCACTTATCTAGAGAGATGCATTAGTTCTAAAATAGAAAGGACTTGTTGATTTTAGAATACCAAAAACATGGAATTTCACACACCATAATAACTTAACTCGGTTCGTTATATGATCGTACATAAACATGTAAATAAATTTGTGATTCAAGAAACATGTAAGCATCTACAAGGATATATAAGCCCCTTACACCATGAGAACAATTAAATAACCTTCTAATTACAAATTAATCAAAACACAACTTCCTATATTAATATTGTTGATACTACAATTTTCATATAACCAAAATAGTTATAATTTGAGTGCAAGTGGCATACACAAACAATACGAGTAAGCAACTTACCGAATCAAATGAATGACTAGAAACCAAGGGAGGGAATTCCAATCTCCAGTCAACCATAGGCCAATTGCACTACAATATCTCTTGTTGTTGACCACCCCTTAGCAAGATTCATAGTATAAGGAGTATGTTCTCAAGGAAATTTAGAACAATACCAATCAATCTGATCACATGGGAATCTAGAGACCACACATTCTCCCCCTACTTATTATAGTATGTAATATCCCAAAATGGGAACTGCTAGCAAGGCATGACTGGAAAATGCATTTTCCAAGAATGGCTGCTACAGGAATTGACAACAGGACCTGGATCCCCTAGATCAATGTATCTAAGACCAAAATCTAAGAGGTGGCTCAAAATAAATCCCTCTAGGTGGGTTAAACAGGTCTCCCGCACCTAGTTACCTTGTAAAAATGCCCGATGAAGGGACTACAGCAAATACAAGCACATGTAATGGGGAAAAAACATTATTTTTATAAGCCAGGACACATGATGATGCATATAGGCAAAAAATTTATATTATAGGAGAAATTTTATAAAAATCCTTGAGGCAAGAGTCACTCAAGAAAAGCAATGTAGCCTCAAAAGGGACATGTACATGAAATTAGAGAAACACTGCTACATATGTATTTCTGCAGGCTAAGATGTAGTATACCTAGGGGGGATAATATAGGGTATAGAGGGAGGTACCCAAGGGAATAATATGATGTGATAATATAAGAATGATAAATAATTGGGCCATAGTTAATAAATAAAGTGGTTAATCCACATTATGTAAGGGACCACATGTAGCTAGGGAATAAAGTGATAAGCCCATTGTATTGGATGTATGGTATTGAGATACCCATGGTAACTACCCATGGTATTGCATGCATGAAATCTATATAGAGGCTAGAGTCTCTCCATTGAGAGATGTCAAGGATTATTGTATTGGCAAGCCTATGACTTGTGGAGTGATCTCCTTCCTTAAGGAGTGAATGTATGGTGTTGCCCTACCTCAAGAGTTTCGATATTAATGAAGATCTGAAGTTTTATCATCTATGGTGTTATTTATTGGGAATATTCTCTATTTCTGTACATTTTATTGTCAGATCTATTACAAGTGGTATTAGAGCACTTTTTTCGGCAGAGTTTGGGAGATTTGTTTTTTCATTTTTTGCAGGAAAGTGTTGGGCGGTGAAATTGCAGAGCATATATGAACATTTTGGCACACAATTTTAAAAAATAAATGGCAAATCTGGATTCCTTGTGCAAAAATACCCAATTTAAAAACAAAAATCAGTCGAATCTGAGTCCAGATGAGGGAGATATCGCTGATTTAAATTCAGCTATGTTGCAGAAATGTTTCTGACGACAATTTGTATACGGTGGCTCTCCTGAATTTTTTTGTAGATTTTGGTGTATAATTTCAGACAAAAAATTATAGATCTTGGTTTCTCTTAAAAAAACACCCAATTTCAAAAACAAAATCAGTCAAATTGGAGTCCATATGAGGGAGTTATCACTGATTTAAAATCAGCCATTTTTTTCAGAAATTTTGTGACGGCGGAACTGTTGCAGCGCAGATCTATGTTTTCAGAGTACCTAAATCAGGATTTCAATCACATGGATAGATGCAGAATGTCTATTCTGTTTCTAAAAACCGGTTATATTAAGGATTCTGAGTTATAATGCTGAAGTAATGTCCATTTTAATTTTTTGTCAAAGTAAGTGATTTTCTTCAAAGCTCTTATTTTGTTTTAGAGGTTCTCGCAAAATGAAGTTTACAAGAAAAGTTGATGGCCCTACTATTGAAGATTTTTTACAATATCACAAGGCTCAATATCAAAAATTTTGGATATGCTCCATAGGGCTTCATATGAAATATGAGGCAAATAAATGGTGGACCTCACTTGACAGCTCAGTGAGAAAACTTCCCGATAAAAAACTTGAAAAAGTCCTTTTGGACAAGTGGTCTCAAGCCAGAAAGAAGGACAGCAAGAGCCATGAAGACTTATTTTCTACTAATATTTCCATATTATGGGTTCATGGAAGTATTCAGAAAGAGAACATCATTGTGTCTATCATTCCTAGTTGCAAGCATAATTGTATCAATGTGAATTTGGCTAAAAAATTGCAAGTTCCAGCAAAGCATATTGAAAGCACACAGGTTGATAATGAAGATGTTCAAATTTATAAATATTTGAAGATTTCTATGGATAAGTATGTATTTCATTCTGATTTTTATGCTTCAGATATGGCTGTTGTGGATGTTGTTTTGCGACATCCTTGGATGGAATCCATTGGTACTGTCAATTTTAATGTGCAAAATAAATTCATGAAGCTCTGGTATAAAAAGAAGAAAATTACATTACACGATATTTGCATTAGGAACCATGCAGAGACGAAGGAGGAAGAAGCAAAAATATCTAACGACACAGACATATCAGATGATGAGCCTTTGATGGTAGACAGCCAAACACAGACATCAAAGCAAGTACCAACAAAAGAACTAGACACCACTCCATCACCAATAATGAAGGAATTAAAGAAAGATATTACATCAGTTAAAGCTTCAACATATCACCACCTGCATCACCCAGCAAGACAACAACCAGGAAGGTGGCAACGAATTAGCAACAAGGACAACAACCCCTGGATGACACATAGAGAGGTGCGACGATCCACTAACAACACATCAACAAGGAAGAACCACCAGAACCCGCTTCCATATCAAGCGAGTAAGGAATCAACTAGATCAAGTGTTCACCTTTCCCTTGGATGGATAGATGCACATGAATGGTACCAGTGGAATACTCTTTTGAGTAGATCTTATTATTTGTGTTCTTCTCATGTTTCGGGGACGAAACATGTTTAAGGGGGGTGTAATGTAGTATACCTAGGGGGGATAATATAGGGTATAGAGGGAGATACCCAAGGGAATAATATGATGTGATAATATAAGAATGATAAATAATTGAGCCATAGTTAATAAATAAAGTGGTTAACCCACATTATGTAAGGGACCACATGTAGCTAGGGAATAAAGCGATAAGCCCATTGTATTGGATGAATGGTATTGAGATACCCATGGTAACTACCCATGGTATTGCATGTATGAACCCTATATAGAGGCTAGAGTCTCTCCATTGAGAGATGTCAAGGATTATTGTATTGGCAAGCTTATGGCTTGTGGAGTGATCTCCTTCCTTAAGGATTGAATATATGGTGTTGCCCTACCTCAAGGGTTTGGATATTAATGAAGATCTGTAGTTTTATCTTCTATGGTGTTATTTATTGGGCATATGGTCCCTTACATAATGTGGGTTAACCACTTTATTTATTAACTATAGCCCAATTATTTATCATTCTTATATTATCACATCATATTATTCCCTTGGGTGCCTCCCTCTGTACCCTATATTATACCCCCTAGGTATACTACATAAGAGGACGCAGTTTATAAGAGACACTGCTCAAAATAGATGATAATAGAATTATATGGCAATATGTGTCTCAAGAAATTTGGGGGAGCAAGCTCTCAACCCCTGAAAACAATAATACAACAATCCTTAGAAGGATTGGCTGAAATATACAAAATGGAAAAAATGCCGGAGTTGTTGGGTAGCAGTTGCAACTCAAAATTGGAATTGGATGGAGATGGCTGAAGATTATGAACAATCTGAAGTAGACCTCCTTGAATGGATCTTCCAAGTGAAAGTCTGATCCTATCACTAAAGATCTCACCCTCCAGTCAACACTGCAAACTCTCACTGAAAGTTTGCTCTGAAAATAACGTAGTCACTGAGGGATATTGCGTTGTAGGTGGAATAGAATGCTTTGGCAAAGTGCCAAGATATACAATATGCTCATAATCCTTCCTTACTTATCTCCCAAAGGAAATAAGGCCCCCTCCTCTGAAAAAAAAGTGATGGAAGTGGTGTTGTGATCCCTCACTGCAACACCCTGCAACACAACATTATTCTGCTGCAGAAATAACACTGTACTGGAGGAGGATGCTTGGCCTCAAGCTTGTAAGGGAGGAAAATTAGTACAACTCCTTCAATAGGCTTCTCAAGAAAGGAGAAGGATTCCTAAACAAGAAATCCTTGTGCTAAGCAGCACTGCAACTCAGCTAAATAGACAGAGACTACAAATAGTCTAAATATACAGGAAATCAATAATCATAAGCATGAGTAACAATGGCTGCCTTGCCCTCCTTTTAAAAAATGAGAGCTCCCTCTCCATGGGTCCTGCTCTTTAGGGTTTCCTCCATCAAGAAAACTTCCCTCCTCTTTCACTGCGCTATCCCACAAGATTCTCTCCACCTCCTACCTCTGCGCTGTTTGACTTGGGCAAAGTTGACCTTGCCTTCTTGCAAATGTCTCCTTTCACACATGGGGGTGTGAAATATAGTTCCATTGATGATACCCTTTCATACTAAGAGGGATTTCATCCATGTTTTTATTTTGTTTGGGCCTCCTCACCCAATTATTCAGTTCATAATTGAAGTTAACAAAATTCAATATTCCAACTTATTGAAGGAAACATTTTGAATATTACAGTCCTCCCCTCCCAAATGTTGCTTGTACTCAAGAAACTACAAGGATAGAAATAAGAAGTTTCTCCCAAGGCATAGAGACTGAAAAGTGTTTGGAAAAAATCTTCCCCAAATGGATCCTCCATCCCCAAGCAATCATCCAAACAAAATGTGTCACCTCCCAACATGGCAACTCATTGAAATCTCCTTCCACCTCAAGCTCTGGAAATGAAGGTGGGCTGGAAATCTGAATATGGAAAGCATCATATCCTACCCCACGTTGTCCTTCTCTCCACTCATGATGAGTGTAGACTATGTGCTGATCATGGGCTGCAAAAGTATTGCCCTCAAGTGGAAAAATGAATAACAATCCTCCAAGGATTTCCCCTCCAACATTGAATAACAAGCTGGCCCAAAATGTTTCATCCATGATGGATAGGACATGATCATCCTAATGAGAAATTTTTTGATGGTTTTTCATTATAATACATGATACAAACAATGTATCAAGAAGACACAGCACAGCCTCATCCACTGCAACTTCAGAAAACAGTATGGCAAGTAACATACAAGAATCATCACATCTACTAATGGATAGTAAATGGCTGAATGTGTCAACAATACATGATAAAATAATTTCCCATGGCTATACAATGGATGGCTATCAAACTCATGGCCCACCCCTAAGAAAAACAAATACGTGGAGATGGTGGCAATATCTCCTCCCATGCTCCCATTAGAACATGTAGTGCAGAAAATGTGGGAATTCTCTCCCCTCAAGGGCACACCCAACTCATGTGCCTCTCTCATAATCATGATTCCAATAAAAATCAGATCCATATCAGAAAATGAAGTCATGATCAACAACAAAATGAGGAAAATTATGAAGGTTTCATGTGGTTCAAGAAGGTACCAACAGTTTTCCCAATAGTGACAGCATAGTTTTTCAAACTGATGCTTCAGAAAATTACATGGGAAAATGTTTCTTGATACATATTTAATCATGTATGTAATCATATGAAAAATAGTTGGATATAAAAACTGATCATACATGTAATGAGAAAACATTTGCCCAGGGCCATGTAAAATATGGCTACCTCCATCATATGGTTTGGCCCAACATTGATCATGGAGCAATGTGAAAAGCTTGCCCTCCTGTGAAGCAATGCACTGAATAGTAAGGGTAAGAGTATACAAATCAATAAATGTAAAAATATAATTCTTACCATATGCCATAAGTAAGATAGTACATGGATCCATGAATGAGTCCTTCATAGCTTTTTGGCATACTATGAAGAGGAATGAACCATGTGTTGCAAGAAGATCATCCTTCCCATGCTTGGAAATCCAAGTCAAGAAGAATATGTCATAGTGATAGATGTCTCCATCCACTACTCTATCATCCTCACCTCCTCCTTGTTCTCCAAGTGCATCCAATGTGAAGTGATCCTAAGGATACTCCATCCATAATTCCCTGCTCCAAAGTGACATCGCTGTGAGCTCATGCAAATAAGCTCCTGTCAATACAAAGCTTTATTCTTTGACATGCTCCTTGTCAAAGACTCCTCTAGTAATGCTGCTGCAAACATGGAATACCTCGCAAGGTGGAAGTGTTTCTAAATCATCCAAGGTGAAGGAGCAACACCTTTGTACCATGAGAGTTCTCTCTTCTACTCCTGCAACATCACACAATCTGTAAGAGCAAATATTCCCTTGCTCTCTCAAGTGAAACTCAAGCAACCAAAGTTCTTGCTGCCTCCTTATGCTCCCATCATACAACTCATGTAATGAGGAAAAAATTAATGTCACCTAAACATCATGAATCCATGCTCCATGCTGCCCAATGATGTAAGAATCCTGACACCTCTTCTCCATCCCCATCCTCCCTGGAAGAGGACATGCCAAGTGATGGCCAAACTCCTTCAAGAGGAGCCAGCGTAGCCAAGCCTCATGCTGCTCGGTGTCATATATTTGCAAGTAGCCTCCCAGCTCCTTGCACATCAACCACATCCAGTCAATCATTTGTGGATGCCTCCTTCATCTCTTCATCTTGGCACTCCTCTCATGAGGGCTACCATCCTCCCGAATCAAATTTCTCTCTTTGCACTTCATGGGAATTTGAAATGCAATCTTCTGAAGGATCAATTTGATCCCATAAGGACCCAAATAGGTGGTAAGGAAAAACCTCCCATCATGATGTGTATGGCTCAAGGAATGTCCAACAAAAGCATGAGAGATGTTATCCATCCTAATATGTCCTCCATCTTCTATCTGATCCTCCTTGAATCCATGTAGATTCAAGTGTGAGAAAGGAAGAAAATCCTTGCACTGCATGATGTGTTGAAGTGAACCTCTAATGAAATCTCTCCATGAGATCTCCTTCTCATCAATAGTCCTCCAAAACCATTGAGGTCTTGGATCGGTTGAAAGTAGAAGTTTCTCTTTCAGCTGAGAGGTGCTCATTGATAAAGGGTCATCTAGAAAGGAGAAAAGGCTTCTCAGTTCAAGATGTCTACTATCTTCCATCCTTCTCTTCAAGTCTTCAAACCCCAACCTCAAATGTGACATGCAATCCAACAATGGCTCATGAGGATGATGGTTTATTTCCTCCTTGAATGTTTCCATCTTGCACAACACAGTCAAATCTTCCTGCTCTAGGTTAGCAGTGTGATTTGACCCTTGGTCATGCAAAACAAATTTCCACAACTATCAAAATAATTTTTTGTAACAATAGATAGTGGAAATTTCTTCATACCTTGATGATTTTTGGGAATCTCTTGTAGGGCTACAAGAGTCCCTTCCTCCAATGTGTTGGCTGCCCCAAATGTTGTTGCATGTTGTTGCTCCTCTATGAGTGTGCTAGCGTTATTACAAGGCTCCTCAAGTGGTGGTGTGAGCTTTTCTTCCTGTGTTCCTTCTCCATCAAAGGTTTTGATCAACCTTTGAGTGAACTTTGAAAAACTTTTCACCCTTTCCTTGCTCAAGTGGTGGAACCACCAAACATAGGCTCCACCCTACAAGTGCAGCATTGAGATTTCAACAGCTTCTTCCCCTACTATAGTATATAGTAGGAAAAATTCCTCCAACTTCCTCACCCAAGTTCTTGCTGTAGATGACCCATCAAAGCTAGACAACAGAAATCTATTGTCTTTGATTTCTCTTTTGTTGTAGGGTCTCTTCTCTTCCTTCAACTGGATGAAATGTGAAAAAGCTAGAGTCTCCTTGAAGGCTCTAGGTTGAGATTTGTACTCAACAAGGTACTTTCTTATAATCAGATGATCCAAGTATCTTTCATGCTTGTCTTCTTCTCGATGAGAATAGGAAGTGCATGGTCCTTCCTCTTCTTCTTGCTCCTCCTCTTTGGAGAGGATCTTCTTATTTTTGAACACTAATCTCATCTTGTTCATAATTCTGATCTTATTTGGCTGAGACTCACAGGCTGAGCCAAGAAATTTTCTCTGATACCACTGTAATATCCCAAAATGGGAACTGCTAGCAAGGCATGACTGGAAAACGAATTTTCTAGGAATGGCTCCTACAGGTATTGAAACAAGGACCTCTATCCCTTATATCAATGTATCTAATACCAAAATACAAGAGGTGGCTCAAAATAAATCCCTCTAGGTAGGTTAAACAGGTCTCCCACACCTAGTTACCTTGTAAAAATGCCCGATGAAGGGACTGCAGCAAATACAAGCACATGTAATGGGGAAACAAAATTATTTTTATAAGCTAGGGCACATGAAGATGCATATAGCCAACAAATGTTTATTATAGCCGCAATGGTATACAAATCCTTGTGGAAAGAGTCACTCAAGCAAAGCAATGTAGCATAAAAAGGGACATGTACATGAAATTAGAGAAACACTGCTATATATGTATTTATGCAGGCTAAGAGGATGCAGTTTATAAGAGAAAATGCATCAAAATAGATGATAATATAATTATATGACAATATTTGGCTCAATAAATGTGGGGGAGAAAGCTCTCAACCCCTAAAAACACTAATACAACAATCCTTAGAAGGATTGGCTCAAATATACAAAATGGAAAAAATGTCGGATTTGTTGGGTAGTAGCTGCAACTCAAAACTGGAACTTGATGGAGATGGCTAAATATGATGAAAAATCTAAAGTAGACCTCCTACAATGGATCTTCCAAGTGAAAGACTGATCCTATCACTGAAGATCTCACATTCCAATCAACATTGCAAACCCTCACTACAAGTGTGCTTTGAAAATAACGTAGTCACTGAGGGATATTGCACTGTAGGTGGAATAGAATGATTTTTCCAAGTGACAAGATATGAAATATAATTATAATCCTTTCTTAATGATCTCCCAAAGGAAAGAATGCCCCCTCCTCTGTAAAACAAGTGATGGAAGTGATGGAAGTGATCCCTCACTGCAACACCTTGCAACACAACATTATTCTGCTGCAGAAATAACGTTGTACTGGGGGAGGATGCTTTGCCTCAAGCCTGGATGTGAGAAAAATTAGTACAACTCCTTCAAGAGGCTTCTCAAGAAAGGATAAGGATTCCTAAACAGGAAATCCTTGTGCTAAGCAGCACTGCAACTCAGCTAAACAGTCGGAGACTACAAATAGTCTAAACAGACAAGAAATCAATAATCATATGCATGTGTAACAATGGTTGCCTTGCCCTCCTTTTAAACAAATGAGAGCTCCCTATCCATGGGTGCCACTCTTTAGGGTTTCCCCCATCAAGGAAACTTCCCTCCTCTTTCACTGCGTTGTCCCACAAGATGCTCTCCACCTCCTACCTCTGCGCTATTTGGCTTGGTCAAACTTGACCTTGTCTTCTTGCAAATGTCTCCTTTCACACATGGGGGTGTGAAATCTAGTTCCACTAATGATCCCATTTCATACTAAGAGGTATTTAATCCATGTTTTTATTGTTTTTGGGCCTCCTCACCCAATTATTCAATTCATAAGTGAAGTTAACAAAATTTAATATTCCAATTCATTGAAGGAAAAATTTGGAATATTACATAGTATTTGATGACACAGGAATATAGAAACCCTCCCATCTCCACCTACTTAGTACAACATTATGTTCCTACATTATATACACCTATTCAACTAGGAATTCATATCACACTAAATATTCACTGCTAACCATAGAGGTATCAGTAACATATTTTTTTCCTTTTAATAACCAGGAATCTAGAGCAAATTGTGTTTCCACATTCTCAACCTGGACAAACTCTAGAATACAAAATGTCTCCTCCTCTTCGTTTCTTCATTTATCTTCAACCACACTCCTCAACCTCCTCCTACCAACATTGTTACTGGTATTCTTCTTATCCTTGTGAGCTTTCTTGTAGTTCCCATATGCCTTTACTGAAATATGTGAAATCACAACACCCCAAATCACGTATATATTCTATTATAGGTTCATCCACACCCTCTCAACATGTATCATATATAAATCAGCTCCTCCTCATATCTCCAAATGAATATGTTCCTATTGTCATTTTTCCCTTTTCACCCTTGCATGTCCCATCCATCTTGACCGCTCAACATATCTCATGAGAACAAAGGTGGTGTGGAATTGTTTGCCATTCAGGAATCCTGTACTTGACCTCCCTTCCTATTTTTCGGGTCATTAAATACAATATAAAAATTTGGTGGCATATTAAATGAACATCCTTCCATTCACTTCACTTCCAAAACAACTCCTCTCCAAAATATGAATCCATGTCCACTGCTCTCAAGATAGTGGTTGTGTTTACATTGTGACATTTTTAAAATATTTACATGAATTAGAATTCATATCAATATTTACAATAGGGATAAAAATGATGGATGTCACAAACCCTAACCCCTTAGAAGAACAACATAATTGTTTTTCTATACCCAAAGACACATTCAATTGTGCTCTACTTCAAAACACAAAAAATTTAACATTGGGCATTATATACACATTTTTTTTACATTTACATTTACATTTTCTTACCTAGGAAACAAAACTAGGTATGACACCATTATCTGATCATCCATTTCCCAAGTGGCTTCATCTGGTCCAATGTGCTTCTATGGCACCTTGACCTATTCTATTACTTGATTCTAAAGCATGAATTACACTCTATCCAAAATTAAAATGGTTATGGTAAAAAATATCTCGTATATTCCACTTGAATCACTAACCAATCAACATCAATGTTAGCATCATGTACATACATTATGAGCAAAGAAACATTGAAAATTCACTATAGGTGGAACAACCAATATCTATGCCACTAGCCCCAGTCTTTCTAAGATATAAAATTGTCCAATGAACCTTGGTTTCAACTTGGCACAAAACCAAATATTGAATTAGATTTTCCTTGCTCCAATGCGGAGGTAAACATGTTCCCCAACTTGGAATTCCTTGTGTATTCCTTGCTTCTATACACTATTCTTTTTCTTATCCTAATTTATTCTCAATTTCTTCCTAATAGAAATTACTTCTTACTACATTTCCTCCATCATATCAGGTCCAAGATGCACCCTTGTCACTAGTTCATTATGCCTAATAGGTGTATTACATTTCCTACCATACAAAGACTCAAATGGACTCTTCTTCAATGATTTATGACACCCATTATTGTAAGAAAATTCGACGAAAGGTAGAAATATTCCCACCTTGTAGTTTGATGCATGACATAAATCGTTACCATGTCTTCTAAAACCTAGTTAACTCTTTTAGTCTACCCATTTTTCTAAGGATGGTATGGTTTATTGAAAGTTAATTTTGTTCCAAAACCATCAGATAGTTGTTTCCAAAACTTGGTGGTGAACTTAGAATCCCTATCCAGGATAATATTCTTGGGTAAACCATGTAATCTAAATATTTCATTCATAAAAATTATAGCAACATTACTTCCCTTGTAAGTGGATTTAATAGCTACAAAATGAGCTATCTTACTCAACTTATCTAATACCACCATTATGGCATCATGTTTCCTAAATTTCCTTGGAAACCTGATGATGAAGCCCATTGAAATGATTTCCCACTTCCACTTAGGAATGTGGACTGGTTGTAACAATCTCAGTCAATGTATACATTCCATTTTCACTTACTAACACTACAAGCACGTGAAAATGTACTGCAAAACATTACTATTAATACTTGGCCAAGAATAACTCCTTTTCATGGCTATTATCATCTTTTGATAGCCTGGATGACTAGAGTATGATCTTTCACGAAATTCATCCAAGATGAGCTTCTTTAAGTCGCCCATGCATGGTATAGACCACCTACCTTTGAACTTTTAATAGTTTTCCCACTATGAGAAGTAATTATTACTCATTATTCCCTATGGCTCTTGCTACAAATTTTCTTTCACCTATTAATAATGCTCATCGAATGCACTTTATTTTTAATATTTTATTTAATGCCAATCTCACAGGTACTAATGGTTACTACATATTGAGCTACTTACAACCTCCTGCTAAGTGCATCTACCACTTTGTTTTCCTTTTCTTTGATGTACTTGATTACAAAATAAAATTCATTAATCAAGGCTAACCACCTTGCCTATCTCACATTTAACTTGGGCTATTAAAGTAGATACCTAAGCTCTCCATGATCTAAAACAAATACAAATTTCCTTCTAAGGAGGGAATGTCTCCACATTGTTTTATCAGGCACTATAACTGCTAATTCCAAATCATGAGTGATACTTTAGCTCATGCCCATTGAAATTCCTTTATTCATAATAGACCAGTTACCCTTCTTATATTAGGACTCCATCAAGACTTTCTTTGCAACCATCTATGGACACCAAAAAATCCTCTTCAGAGTCTTCTATTCTCAATATTGGTATTTTTTGAGTAGATGATTTAAATTCTCAAAGTTGGATACAAATTTTTCTATCCATTGGAATTTAATTCATTTTCTTTGCAATTCTGTGATTGGATGTCCAATATTCAAGAGATTTTAAATGAACCTCTACTAATAACTAGAAAATCCCATGAAGGATCTTACTTATGTCACGTTTTTTGGAGTACTGACTACATAATAGCCTTGATCTTGTTAGGGCCAAGTACTAAAATAGTGACTAGAAAAATTCACACTTGTCGAGTTTGGCATAGACTTTATGCTCTCTTAGAAATTGCAACACTAATAATAATTTTCTTTCAAGCTCCTCCTTAGATTTTGAATAAAAATTTATGTTATGAACAATAAATAGCACAAACTTGTCCAAATATGTCCTTAAGACATTTTTCATGAAACATATAAATGTTGTTGGAGTGTTTGTGACTCCAAATCGCACAACCACAAATTCATAGTGCTCATACCTGGCTCTAAATGTCGTCTTGTGAATTTCATATTTAATGCACACCTAATGGTATCCAAACCTCAGGTATATATTTAACAATATAAAAAATCCCATCATCTAGTCAAATAGATCATTAATCCTCGACAGAGGATACTAGTTCTTTATCGTGCCTTTGTTTAACTTCCTATAACTGATGCACAATATCAGAGTGCCATCCTTCTTATTTAGGAATAACACTAGTGATCCACATGGTGATACATTAGATCTAATGTAACCTCTATCAAAATTTTTATTTAATTGTATTTTCATCTTTATTAGCTGTAATGTAATCATTCGTTATGGAGATTTTGACACTAGTGCAGATCTTGGAAAAATATCTATTGAGGAATCAATTTCCCTTCTTGGTCAAAATCCTAGGATTTCTTCAGGAAAAACATCCTCAAATTACTTTAAAATTGGGTGCTTATCCAAACCATTTCCATTAATTTTTAAGTCGTTCATCACTTAAACAGTGTACAGTTCAAACCCCTTCCTATTGCATATTTTCAATTACATGCTAATATTTACCAAACTCTCATAGGTTTTATTCCTTGCATCATAACCTTTTCACCTTCATTGTTGAGACATTTGATTCATTTTATGAAGAAATAAATTTTTTTCTTATGGAATGCAAGCTAATCCATGTAGGCTAAAACATTGTTTGAACCCAACAGTAATAAATTAAAGTCTGTGTATGGGCATTTTATTCTTTTCTAGTTGGAAATACCTCATCACATCTTCGAATCACCTCTTAGTCCATGTTTCTAGTCAAGCTACCCATGACGTTTGATGGACTATATTCTGAAATCGACACTTTGCACCAAATCTTGCACTCACATAACTGAAATTACATCCTAGGTCTATAAATAGTGAGATAGGTTAGTTATCAACCATACCTTACATCTCTACCAATAATTCTTGGTGATAATCCTGCAAGTTTTCCATTGATGCATAAAATTCTGGTATACTCTAAGCCACATCATTCATTGTCTCCACTTCCTGCACATTGTATAGCCTTCGACCATTATTCTATTGCAGGTAACACTCTCTCCTCCTACGGTTTTATTTTCAGGTCCAACACTTCGTAGGTTCTCCTACAAAACCCTTGGATTTCTCTCCTATAGGTTGGGAAAATATGTCTCTACCATCAATAGTGGATCTCTATTAAATCTCACCCCTGATAGGAGTGATAAATTTCACATTATTTCCTCTAGGATTTTGTTTTGAAGCTTTCCTCCATTTTCCTTTAAATCTAGGGTTTCCTTTTGATTTACAATTACTTTAGTGCTTATTTTTAGATTTTGACAGTTCATAGCAATACTTCATATTTTTGAAAGTGTTTTCTCAAGATTATGGCTCATCAAAATCTATTATATCCTTGAATGCTTGTAGAAAACCACTGAGATGCATTTGGATCTTTGTTTTCTCATCCTTTAGGTAAGGCACATACCTTAACAACTACAAGAATATATTTGTATACTCATCAACTATTAATTACCCTAGTTTGTTCTCATAGAATTCCTTGGCCTTGTTGTCATAGTACCTTTCATATAAGTACCCCCCCTAGAGGTATCTCTCAAATATCCTCCAATTCAACTCCTTCTCTTTAATATTCTTAACATTCTTAAGGTCTTTCCACCAGGTATCAAATTTTCCCTTAAAGTTGAAAATGGTCACTATTTCCTACATATTATTAGATTAATTAGTCACTTTGAAATACCTTTTCATTCCTAGGAGCCACTCCTATTATTTATCTAACTTTTTTATGTCTTCATCAAATATAGGAGGTTTTTCCTTGAATTTTTTTGGAATAAAATATTTTCTTTTCATTTTCTAATGGTAGTTTCTCTTAATGTTAGCACTGTTGGCTCCCCGTGATTTGCAATATTGGCAAGAAAATATCTGCAGGGAACCACATCAAACCACTTTGGAGTCCAAGGACCTAGCCTTCATGGAATCAGAGAGGGCTCTCTCTATCTATGTGTTTGTAAATGATATACCTTTATGATTTTGTTTTCTAATTTTCGGCTAGTTATGAAGTTCTAGGACTATTTGTTTTATTTGGTTGATTGATTGATTGTGTGATTAAAGGATTGATATTTTCAGTTGAATAGATAGAATGTTGGCTGCATTAATCCATTGGGCTATGGAGTCATAAAAGGATTTAATTTTTCAACAACTCTTGAAGGGTTTTCATAGGGAAAGCTAACTATATCAAATGGATCTTTTAGATTAGATGAAATATGAAATGACAGTAAGTTGTGAAATCAGAAAAACTAAAGGTCAGTTAAGAGCCCTTTAACTCTACTTTAACAAGAAAACAATTTTAGTTAACTGTTTAAGACAAAAAGAACGACAGGGAAAACTAGAGACTTCTTTGGCCAGACTCTTGTAATAGAAACTTCAAACAACAATCCAACAATCCTAGAATTACTTTCAGACAAGGAAAAAATTAAAGATAACAATGAGTAAAACTAAAGAGCAAGATACATCTGCCTTCTTTAATCAAACACTCTAAAAATTCCTTCAAAACAACATTTTAGGAAAAACCAAAGGATAGGGCGTACCATAGACTTGTTTGGCTCGACTCTACTAATTAAACTTCAAAGAAAGGACTTAAAAATAATAGTTCAAGCAAAACCAAAGGACAGGGCATACCATATACTTCTTTGGTTGGACTCTACTGAATCATTTTCAAGGAAATAAGCTAGGTGGAACCAGAGAGAAATTAAGAATTCTCTAATCAGACCTTGCAGAATAAAACATTAAGATAAAGAAGGCAGACAAAATTAATGTGCCAAGAGAGCATATCTTAATCTAAATGTTTTGTTCTTTTATGAAGGAAATAATGGAAAAAATGGAAAACAGAAGGAAAACATTGATAAATAAGGATAACTGCACAATTAACATAGCTCAAGGATCCTGTGAACGTGCTTGTATTACTGATGTTCAAAACAACTACAATACTCTAGTACAATAATGTCTTCAACTTGAGTTTTATCAAATCCAGCCTAGCAACTCAGTCCAGCAATCAAGCATCCAACCCACTGACCAACCAACACTAAAAGTGAATAATACATGCAATATTTATTTGAAAAATGAGGAGGTTTCCCTAGGTTAGGGTTTCATATTTTCAATTATTATAGAGTTAATGTATTTTTTACCTTTGAGAACATGCAAGGCACAAGGAAACATATCTGTGATTGTCTTACTGTAATAATAACTTCCAACTTAACTGTTGAACTAACTTTAGGATATTTTTGACTTTTGAGGTTTCTCCTTAACTTTACAATAACTTCTGAGTAGCTGGAAAATATCTCTGACTATTTCAATAACTATGATTGCCTTTATTGAAGTGAAATGAGGTTGTAGGTAGCAGATATGGTCTGAAGAGGTGATTTCTGAGTGCTTTAGTCATTGGGTTTTGGCCTCTGCGTTAATCTGCCTTTGATTTATCCTTTAAACTTATGATTTAGCTTTTAAACTTGGATTTGTCTCCACTATTTATCTTTTTGTCTTCTTTCGTTTATTTTTCTCCTAAACTCTGCTTTCCTTATCATTAAACTTTGATTTGATATTTAATTCTTTAATTGCTCACGAACTGTGTTTCTTTGTTTTCCTGTATATCTGCACATGTATGGTGAAAACTCTTCTTTGCCTTCAGTCTGTCTCTTGGGCCTTCGATTGAAACTTTCCTCCTTTTATAGGTCTCTCATAACCATCAATGGTCATGATCCATTGATGTTTATGCTGATCTTGCACTCCCGGTCCCTTTGAGTACACAAAATTTGTTGGATCGTCATCCATAGCATTCAACTAATTTATTTTTGGACTTCAGAATGCCATTTCACATTCAAACACCAGCTACCTACAAATTAAAATAAGTTAATTAATTTATAAGCTACGCGGGAGGGGTTTCTACATTTATTTTGGCTTTTCAGGCCTTTCGGAGAGTTTGGACAGGTTTCATGGTGGCTGCAGGGTTATATCACAATGGCACAGACCTTTGGAAGATTTAAATGGAGGCGGCGGTTTCAGGTTTTGGTGGGAGGTGGTAAGGTGGTTTTCAGACAGAGTGAGGGAAGTTAGTGGTATCGGTGGAAAATGTGTGATGTCATAGAATGGGCACCACGTGGCGGGAGGTACAAGGGAAAAAACCGCCCATTTTTTGAGGTTTGAAAGTGTTATCACCCTCGCAGTTGGATGTGCGATACGCGACGTGGGTCATTGGATTGCAAGGAATGGACATCAACGGTGGTCGGGGTTAAATGGAGTGGTGGTCAAGTCTATACGGTGGGGCCTGGGATACGTGGTGGAGGATTTAAACGATATGGCAGGGTTCTTTATAGTGCGGAGCCAAGGTTAATAAATATGTGAAAGGAACTTATCATTTAGGTTGGTGTAAGGCCATATGATAATGGGGTTTAGGAAAAGATAGGGGGCTAGAGAACATATAGGGGTTGGGTTTATAAATAAAATAGATTTTTATAGAAAGGGAGGCCCAAATAGTATAATGTTTTAATTTAAAACAATGTAAAAGGGAATTTTTACATTGTTTTAATGGAATAAGGGAAAGTGCTAAAGGTGAAGGGGTTCAGTGAGGAAAATGGGATGTTAGGTGGGTAAAAAGGTGAGAATGAAAGGATTAAGCCCAAACATAATTTTTCAAGGTAAGAGGGTAATTTGAGAAGGAAAAATGAGATATAGTAAAAAAGGATTTAATGCAGATAATGAAGGCGGTGAGATTTCTGAGAAAAGATGACAGTTAAGGAATGATATTTGTAGCAGATTGTAGAAAATCTAGTCACCTAGTGATACTATAGAATACAGGAGGATAATAGTGGCTCCAACTGGGGAGGGTAACTCCATTTAGGAGGTGTCAAGAACCTCAGGGTTCAGATCTCTAGAATTTGTAGACCAGTGCCTTGTTTGCACTTGGTAGATTTTTTCATTTTGAAATTGTTGAGAGGATAACAGTGGCTCCAACTGGGGAGGGAAAATCCTTTTAGGAGGTGTCAAGAACCTCAGAGTTTAGATCTCTAGAATTTGTAGACTAGTGCCTTGTTTGCACTTGGCATATTTTTTCATTTTGAAATTGTTGATCTATTGCAATCCTTTGTCACTGTGACCTTTAAACATTGAAAATCATGTTTTTTGCAACTCAATTCTACCTACCCATCAATATACTCTAGCATTTTTTCTTCATTTGGATGCGTTTAGACTCACAAACCCTTGACATCAATTTTATTTTGAAAGAAAAAAACTATCTATTTCTACCCTTATATCATTCAAAGGCTCATATTAGAGCGATGAGCTCCATTATTCTCTACCTAATCTACTTACCTATCAAGATTAAACAATTTGACGGATTTTTATTCTCTATTCTATCAAAATGAAATTTAAAGCATGATTGAATCAAGATTAAGCAGTTTGATTGTCATGAAATTGTGGCATTTTGTACATGTTGCATGTAATACTATTTTTGCAAAAAATTAAAAGTAAAAATTGAGGGCTATAATCTAGAATTTGTCATTCATCCCTTACTTTTCTCTTTGGCTTAGATTTATACTGTGGAACCAATGTCTTCTCTAACCTACTGACAAGCCAAGTTTACACAGTTTGAAAAATCTTCATTTTCTAACTTATCAGCAAAAATTCAAAATTTTCTCAATCATGATTAGACTGTATGACTGAACAACACTTATTTTTCAAAAGTAGTGGAATTTGGACTTGTACAATTTCAGAAATATTCTTTTTTGTTGTGGGGCTTTACCTTTTCTCTTTTAATATGCCCTCTTTTCTTCTTTTCTTTCTTTTTGTGTTTATTTTTCTGATCTTCTTATTCAAGAAATATTATGTACAATGAATAAAGATTTAAACTAATATTTTCAACCGAAATAATGCTTAATCATCCTACCATTGATAGGACCTCCAAATAATTTTGTTCCATCCATTTCTTGTAGAAAGAATGCATTGTTACCTTTTGCAGAATGGATGATGTATGGAACTTTCCATAGATTGTCAAATTTTCTATGCTTGACTTTTTCCTCTCTTTGTTAATCCCACTTCAACACTATGTCTCCAATGCTGAAATAATTTTCCTTGGTTCTTTTGTCAAAAAGCTTCTTGATTTTTTCCTGCACTTTTTGTGTTCTGTTGTATACTTCTTCTTTGATTTGTTGCATTTGGACAATCTGATTTATTATTCTTTGCATATCATTTTCTTTAGACTGTACTTCTTGAATGAGATTCATCATTGGAATTCCCAAGCTTGTTGGGAAAACTTCATCTTCTACATATACTAGCTGATAGGGTGACATACCAATTGACATTTCGTTTGTTAGTATGTATTCCCATAGTTTGTTGTGCCATGATTTCTCTTATTCTTCTAGCAACTTTTTAATGATGTTCACCAAGCTTTTGTTTGAAGATTCAACCAACCCATTACCGTGAGGGTAATAAGTTGTTGAATTTCCCAATGTGATCTGATATTTGTGGAAAAAATCCACCATTTTCCTGGATCTAAAGGCAGAAACATTGTCAGTAATGATTTTTCTAGGACAACCAAATCTAGAAAAAATGTGGTTTTCAAAAAATTTAATAATTACTGAGTCTGTGGCAGTGTTGGAAGAGATGGCTTCTATCCACTTTGTAAAATAGTCAGTTGTAGTGAGGATCCATTTTTGCTGGGCAGAGGAAGTAGGGTGGATTTCTCCTATGAAATCCAGACCCCATTGTTTAAAGGAGATTCAACAGACGTAGGCTATAATGGTAATGGCAACAATTTTCTTTTATGCTCAAAGATTTGGAATTTATGGCAGGAAATTACCATTTTATGGATGTCTTGAAATAAGGTAGGCCAATAGTAGCCAACTCTGAGGATTTTATTGATAGTGGTTTTCCAATAGAGGTGGCCTCCACAATCTCCTTCATGAAATTCATGCATAATCCTATTTTCATCTTCTTAAAATAAACATTTAAGCAATACACCACTAGCATTTTTTGAATCTAAAACTTTGTCTAAAATGTAGAAATTTACAACTTTTAACTTTAAAAATCTAGCCTTTGTTTTGAAAAAACTAGGAGGAACATTCAAATTAAAAAGCACATATAATATATCAGCATACCAAGATGAGTTCAAAAATATTTCCTCAATAGGTGGAGTTTCCATCTCCTCTTGTTCATCTCATTCATTAATCATATTTATGTATAGTGCTTGAAATTTTGCTTCATCCATGAGTTTAGCCAGTCCTTGCCCTTTGATTAGCTTGGTAGGCTTGATTTCCAAATTATATTCTAATGTAACATCAATCCACTTACCCCTTTTTCTATCAGGATCTTGTGTGAGTATGTCTTTAACCACTGCGTGAGGCACATATGCAATGATGTGTGAGTGTAGAATATATACTCTGAAATATTTCAATGCTTCGATTAAGGAAAGAGCCTATTTTTCCATGATGTTATATTTTAGAGGTGCATCTCTTAATTCCATTATGAAAAATGCTATGGGCTGCTCCTGTCCTTTTATATTTTTCTGCAGTAGGACAACAACAACTCTGCATTCTGATGCAAAAGAGAAAATGAAGAAATTTTTGGTAAAGTCAGGGCTAATCAGAACTTGTGTTTGGGTAAGAGCTTGTTTTACTAGATCAAAACATTGCTTTTCTTCTATGATCTATTTGACTCATGTTTCTATTTTAAACATGTTAGTAATGTTTCTTGGGAGTTCTACAAGGTTTGGTAGAAACCTTCTCAAGAAATTTATCTTTCCAATGAAAGATTTCAGTTCTTTGATTTTTCTTGGATGGCTAATTTGCAATATTCCTTCAATCATATTTGGGTAGATTATGATCCCTTATTCAGATATGATGTGGCCTAAAATTTTCCCTTTTTGAAGACCAAACAATTTTTTCTTGGATTCAAAGACAAACCATATTTTCTACACTTTTCAAAGACATTTCTTAAGTGATCTAGGTGGTCTTCATCCTTTTTGGAATAGAATATTATGTCATCAAGGTATATCACAATGAAGTAACATATTTCTTCAGAGAAAGCTATATCCATGGCTCTTTGAAAAGTAGCTCCAGCATTCATTAACCCAAAAATCATTTTAACATACATGAAGGTGCCCCAGGGTGTGGTGAAATTTGTCTTGTGGTGATCATTTGGATGTACCAACACCTGATTGTACCATAAAAAGCCATCTAGCAAAGATATTCATTTGGAGGCTACTGCCCTTTGTAATATGTGATCCATTTTTGGTAAAAGGTAGTTGTCCTTAAGGGAGGCTTTGTTTAAATTTCTGAAGTATATGCATAGCCTAATTTCTCCTATTTTCTTCCTTACTGATACCAAATTTGAAACTCGTTCTGAGTATCTCAGAGGGACTATTATTCCACCATCATATATTTTCTTAATTTCTTTCTCAGCCAGTGGTAATTAGACAAGGTTTATTCTATGAATTTTTTGTTTGAAGGGCTTCTAGTTTTCTTTGAGAGGGACCTTATGTTAGATGATCTCAGTGTCATAGGATTTCAAGTCTTGATAGCTCCAAGCAAATACATCAGTAAATTCCTTGAAAAGCTCAATGTATTTCTATCTTACATGAGTTGGCAGTGGTTTTGACAGTTTTATCATTTTGGGCTCTTCTTTACTACCTATATGGCATTATTCTACTTCAGCTTCAGTAGATTCCATCTTTGGATTTTTAGCGACATTATTAAAATCAAACAATTATTCTAGAGGAACTAGTCCCTTTGGAAAAGTATCATCTTTGGACTGCAGCACTTCAAAATATTCTTTTTCTAAGTCTGCACACAGTTCTGTTTCATGTGGGTGTTCCTTTTCTAACAGATTTATTTTAGCCTAATCAAGAGGTTTTTCTTTGTAAGTTTGTTCCTCAACAGAGTAGTCTTCTTTAGGATCTAAGTCTGAATTTGGCATTTCAAACCCATTTCTGGACTGCAGGAAATCTTCAATCTATTTATATCCTTCAAAAACTTGTGAATGTTTTATATTGGCAGGGATTGTTGGTCTATATTTGACTTGCAATGTGTATTGTCTGTTATGATGAGGTTTTTTATAAATACTGACTGCAAATGCTAGACCATTGGCAAGGATGTTTTTATTTCTTGGGGCAAAGGTGAGATCATATTCTTTGAATGTTATTAAAAGGTAAATGGCATCATTCATATATGATCTTAATCTAGGATGCTTAGCTGAATATTATCCCTTAATTTTCCTAATGACTAGCTCGGAATCCCCATGGACAGCTATCCTTTTGGCTCCTAGTTTCTTGAGTAATTGTAGCCCTCAAAGGAGTGCCTCATGTTTTTCTATGTTATTTGTACATTGAAATTTTAGCCTATATGAGTGACCTTATGCCTGATTGTTTTTAGTAATGTGCACCCAAACACCTGCTTCTGAACCAGGTTTTCCACAAGAACCATCAAATCTCATGCTCCAAGAGGTTCAATTTCAGATTTTTCATGATGTTGGTCATTATGGCTACCACCATGTTTTCTATTATGGTGTTCGTTTTATGTTTGGCCTGAATGTTCTGACTGTCCCTCCTCTTTTTATTCCTCTACAACCGTTTTCTCATTTTTTGCTACTTGTTCATTAATTTTTTCATCATTGTAAAGGATAAATGAATCAAGGTCAGTTTGAATAGAATAAAGAGGGGAGTTATTTGGATTTTCTTGACTACTAACCATGTATTTCATATGAGTCTCCCTATATAATCTTCTTGGTTGACTGAAGACAGGTATGGTAGCATAGGTCATGTCCATTTGGAGGGTACCTTGAATTTTAGCTCCCCATGAGCGTGAACGTAGCATGACATACTTAAGAGGAATTTCAAGCACTACAATATCCATCGCTAGGCTCTTGGCTGGTATTTGTGCTAAATTAACACATAGATCTTTGATTAGGTCTAGACATCTAACTCTACTAGAATCAAAAGAGTATAAATATTTGTAGGGTATAGTTATCTTGAGGCCTAGTTTTTCCATTACTACCTTTGGCATGAGGTTATGTGAAGCTCCCGAATAAAACATGGCATTGTAGAGGATTTTATCATGGATGTTTAAACTGACATAAAATGGAGGAACACCTCCCTCTTGAAATTTTCCCTCTACTTCTGGTCCAAATAGAAGTTCGGGTTTGTCATCATTTAAGTTCACAGAATAAAAATTTTCTCCTATGTTTAAAGCATTCAAAAATTTGGATCTATATACATCTTGAGTAACTAGTTCAGTAAGAGGTATGGAGATTTTTATCCTAGAAATTTCATTCTCAATACTGAAAGTTGTCTAGATTTTTAAAAGTTTCAAATCAGTCTTATCAAACATTGTTTTCATAGCAATTTCAAGTTGCTGGTTTTTATTGGGGAACTCAGTTAAAATAATTTTGTTAGGGCCACTAGTTGCATGGCTAGTGCTGATTTGGTCACCAATGTATTGGTTGTTTTTGTTTTTACACTTATCATAATTTTCAGCCACTGTGTTTGGATTTTCTACTGTCTTTTTAGGAATATTTTCAGAGATCTTCCTAGTAGAAATTTAAGAGTTCCTTCTCTTGGGAGTATCTTGGGTTTTCTTTCTTCTGAGTTCATACTGCCTATGCACTTCCAGGATGGAATTTTCAAAGCCTTGTTTATAGTCTTCGGATTCTAGGCTCTCTTCCTCATATGGTGCAAATATGCCTTGTTCTTCCTCCACAAGGAAAACACTATCCTCATTATTTACTCCCATTAGATTGATGTGACTTTCCTCTGTTTCTTCAATCACCCCCTCATCTTCATAATCATAGTTTTCTTGGAAAGGAGGTGTGATTTGTTGATCAGGACCTCGTTGTCTTATGTGAGGGGGATTTCTCCTAAAGTTTTGGTTCTGATTTTTGTTTTGATTTCCTTTGGGAGGAGTTTTTTGGTTTTCTCTGGGGTAACCTCTCTCATTCACATTCATCCTTTCCATAATCCTTTCCATGGTTTTAACTAGGTTATCAATATTTGTATCAGATGTGAAGGCTACAACTTCTTCCCTATATGTGACTTTTTTTTCATTTTTCATTCTAGCTCTTTTGGCAATCAAATTGGCTTCTACATTTATTGCTCCCCTCTGCATGTCTTCTAAGGTAAGGGGTTATCTTTCTCTTAATTGATAAGCCATCTCCATATCAAAACCATCAGGAAATTTCATTAGATATAGGCCTTTTGGAGGTTTCATGTGTGTATGGAGGGTGTTATATACACTATTGAACCTAGTGCAGTATTCTTAGACACCCTCTCCAACATTTCTATTAATGTTTTCATACTTTGATAAGATTTGGAGAGCATTCTTCTTCACTTCCCATTTGTTTAAGAATAATTTATGAAAAGAAGGGAGGTCATTTATACTATTAGGGTTTATAAATTTAAACCATTTTATTTCCTCTCCCCCTAATCTTTGAGCAAACATTATGAGTTTAATAGTTTCATCATCTATTTCTTGTCTATCAAAATAGTCATTCATTCTATCCACATGTTGCTGAGCGGTAGTATAACTACTTGCATCATATAAGGGAATCTTAGACTGATAGTCCAATGGTAGAACAACTAAAGGGAATGGTAGAACTAATGGAGCATACCATGTTTCCATGATCTGTGGTTGGGGAAACAATGTAGGGTTAACAAGTGGAGGATTAACAAAAGGAGGTAAAGGGTTAAATGGAGGAAGGTGAACAATGGGGCATGAGGTTAGTACAATAGGATTTTATTGTAAAGTGGATGGGTCTAAAACTATATGGGTTATCCAAACTATGAGATCTAGTCCTAGACAAGATTTGTTCTAGGGGTGGGTCAGAGAGGATATTCTTCAAGTCTTTGAGGTTTTCAGGTAGGGAAATTGGTTTGTGGATAGGTGTTCTAATAGTTCGATTTTTACATCTAGGAGATTTCCTAAGGATTATTTTGGATTTTAAAATATTGAAGGAGGGTTTGGGTCAAGGTGAGATCTGGTAAAGATTCTTCTAGAAGCCAAAATGTGGACCCAAAATTCAAAGAGATTGAGATTTTATAACAATTTGAAAAACAAACCAATCTATGAAAGAAATACTTAATCCAAAAAGTATTATTGATTGGGTTCTGTTAAGGTTTAATGATATCATGATTTATCAATAATTTCCCAATGGAATATGTGGAAAACCAGTGGAGTCAGCAGGCCTACTGAAAACTAGTGGAGTCACTAGGCAGAGGATTTTAATTGTTTTAAGGCTGGCTATTATCCACCATCAGCAACCAGGTACCATTATTGGCTAACACTTGATTCATCTAAGTTCAAAAGGGGTTTTCTAAGTTCATGAAGTAATGTTAAGTTTAATAACTCAATTCCCCAGTATGGTCACGACTATGTTGGCTCCCTGTGATTTTCAAGATTGGAAAGAACAAATCTATAGGGAACCACATTAAACCACTTTGGAGTCCAAGGACCTAGCCTTCCTAGACTCTGAGAGGGCTCTCTCTATGTATGTGTTTGTAAATCATATATCTTTATGCTTTTGTTTTCTAATTTTAGGCTAGTTATGAAGTTCTAGGACTGTTTGTTTTGTTTGGTTAATTAATTGATTGTGTGATTAAGGGATTTAGTGTTTCAATTGAATAGATAGACTATAGGATGCGTTAATCCATTGGTCTATGGAGTCATAAAAGGCTTTAATTGTCAATTAACCCTTCAAGGGTTTTCATAGGGCAAGCTAACTATACCAAATGGATTTCTTAGATTAGATGAAATATGAAATGACAGTAAGTTGTGAAACCAGCAAAACTAAAGTTCAGTTAAGAGACCTTTAACTCTAATTTAACATGAAAATCCTTTTAGGTAACTTTTTAAGACAAAGCAAAGGACAGGGAAAACCATAGAATTCTTTGGCCAAACTCTTGTAATAAAACCTTAAGACAACAATCCAGAAATCCTAGAATTACTTTCAGACGAGGAAAACATTTAAGATAACATTGAGTGAAACTAAAGAGCAAGATACACCTTTCTTCTTTAATAAAA
Organism: Pinus albicaulis; assembly: GCA_034641835.2. NCBI lineage: Eukaryota > Viridiplantae > Streptophyta > Pinopsida > Pinales > Pinaceae > Pinus > Pinus albicaulis. The sequence continues at coordinate 1,308,465,724 of CM076572.1, forward strand.
CACTCTAGAAATACTTTCAAAGCAACAGTTTAAGACAAACCAAAGGACAGGGCATACCATAGACTTCTTGGGCTACACTCTATTGAATAATTTTCAAGGAAACAAGATAGGTGGAACCAGACATTAATTAAGAATTATCTAATCACGCGTTGCAGAAGAAAAAATTAATATAAAGAAAGTAGACATAATTAAGGTGCCAAGACAACATATATTAATCTAAATTTTAATTTCTTTTATCATAGAAATAATGGAAAAAATGGAAAACAGAAGGAAAACATTGACAAAGAAGGATAACTTCACCATTAACATAGCTTAAGAATCCTATGAACGTGCTTGCATTAGTTATGTTCAAAATAGTTACAATACTCTAGTACAATAATCTCTGCAAATTATATTTTTATCAAATGCAACCTGGCAACTTAGCCCAGCAATCAAGCATCGAACTAGCTGACCAACCAACACTAAAGGTGAATAATACATGGAGTATTTATCTGCAAAATGAGGAGGTTGCCCTAATCTAGGGTTTCAAATTTGAATTTATTACAGAGTTAATGTATTTTTTACCTTTGAGACCATGCAAGGCCTCAGGAAAAATATCTGTGATTGTCTTACTGTAATAATAGCTTCTAACTTAACTAATGAAATGACTTTAGGATATGTTTGACTTTTGAGGCTTTTCCTTAAATTTTCAATAACTTCTTAGTAGCTGGAAAATATCTCTAATTGTTTCTAACTGTTGATGCCTTTATTTAAGTGAAATGAGGTTGTAGGTGGCATATATGGTCTGAAGAGGTGATTTTTGAGTGCTTTAGTCATTCAGTTTTGGCCTCTGTGTTAATCTGCCTTTGATTTATCCTTTAAACTTCTGATTTAGCTTTTAAACTTGGATTTTATCTCCACTGTTTATCTTGTTGTATTCTTTCATTTATTTTTCTCCTAAACTCTACCTTCCTTATCATTAACCATTGATTTAATCTTTAATTCTTTAACCTCTCAGAGACTGTGTTTCTTTGTTTGTCTGTATCTCTGTGTAGCTATGGTAAAAAATATTATTTTCCTGTACTCTGTCTCTTGGGCCTATAATTGAAACTTACCTCATTTTAGAGGTCTCTCATAACCATCAATGATCATTATCCATTGATTTTTATGTTGATCTTGCGCTCTCGGTCCCTTTGAGTACACAAAAGATGCTAGATTTTCATCCAGAGCATTCAATTAAACCATTTTTGGACTTCGGAATGCCATTTCGCATTCAAACACCGGCTACCTGCACATTAAAATCAGTTAATTAATTTAAAACCTATGTGGGAGCGGTTTCAACATTTATTTGGGCTTTTTGGGACTTTTGGAGAGTTTGCAGAGGCTTCATGGTAGCTGCGGGGTTATATCGCAAAGGCATAGGCCTTTGGAACATTTGAATGGAGGTGACATTTTCAAGTTTTGGCAGGAGGTGGTAAGGTGGTTTTAACATGGATTGAGGGTGGTTAGTGGTATCAGTAGATAACGTGTGATGCCATATAATGGGCATCGTGTGGCGGGAAATACAAGGGCAAAAACTACCCATTTCGTGAGGTTTTAAAGTATTATCGCCCTCACATTTGGATGTGCGATACGCGACGTGGGCCGTTGTATTATGAGAAATGGAAATCAACGATGGTCAGGTTTAAATGGAGTGGCGGGAAAGTCTAGACGGTGGGGCCGGGGTTACGTGGCAAAGGATTTAAACGATATGGTGGGGTTCTTTATAGTGTTGGGCCAGGGTAAATAAATATGCGAAAGGAACTTATCATTAAGGTTGGGGTAAGGCCATATGATAGCGAGGGTTTAGGAAAATGCAGAGGGCTAGAGAACATATAGGGGCCAGTTTTATAAATAAAACATAGTTTTATAGCAAAGGGAGCCCCGAATAGTATAATTTTTTTATTTAAAACAATGTAAAAAGGAATTTTTACATTGTTTTAATGGAATAAGGGAAAGTGTTGAAGGTGAAGGGGTTTAGTGAGGAAAATGGGATGTTAGGTTGGGAAAAAGGTGATAATGAAAGGATTAAGCCCAAACATAAGTTTTTAGGGTAGGAGGGTAATTTGAGAAGGAAAAATGAGATATAGTAAAAAAGGATTTAATGAAGATAATGAAGGCAGTGAGATTTCTAAGAATCGCTGACAGTCAAGGAATGTTATTTTTAGCAGATTTTAGAAAATCCATAGTCACCTAGTGATACTGTAGAATATAGGAGGATAAAAAACACTATATAGTTTCTCATGATTTCTTTTCCTCCTTTCCAAGGTACTTAGTGGAGTTCCACCTCTCACTATGTCCTTTCTTTCCTACCTATTTCTTTTCTTGGATCTTTTTCCTTATACACCATTAGTGTTTAACTCACGTTTCCAAAGTCCTAATAAGATTCACTTGTATTTATACTTTTGTAGGTGGCATGCACCTAACTCATGTTGCCTCTACATTTGAAAGTGTAATAGGCTCTACAATACAACCACATTTACCTTAGCTTGCTTCTCCTGAGCTTTTACAATATTCTCATTATAATCCTTGCAAGTTATTAGATCAATATTTAAAATTCTAAGATTCAACCCAATCAAGGGAGCCTTCCTCTCTCATAATTCCAATAGACACCTCTTCCTAACCATGTTGGGATATATTAGTGTTGTACTCCACCATTTTGGTGCTCATTCCTTCACTCTCTTATTATTCTTTAGTGTCCTCTGATGTGATGTTACATACACATAACTGTTAGCCAATCAAAATATAAAAAAACACATTTACCCATCACCTTGCCTTAATTGCAATAATCCCATTGATTTAAGGCTATATGAAACATCAAATTTCAAGCTACCATGCCTATTATAAAATAACTAACATATCAAAAAAAATTGTCTCTATAATTTTCTTGTTTTGATATCCACATTGATATACATATGACACGCTATTTAATTATCACATAATCAACAATCAAAGTGATACAACCATCATCCATTTTTACACAACAAATAATAACTAGAAAACATCACACTTTGTAATAGAGTTTCAAAAATTATCCTTCTAGGCCCATTCAATCCAAGTATTGAACGTAGGCACTTTGATATCACAATGTAACACTCTCTACCATCGTCTCTTAGATTATAGGGCTATGGAAAGTATTAATTTATCTTTAACACAACCTCCATGGTCTTATTATGGAAATGGGATTACAATATTGCTCCTTTTTTAAATTTAGTAGAATCAAATTTGGATATCACCATTCCATTCTACTCATTAAGGGCTTCCCACCAACATAAATTTTATCTCAAGTCGATGCATGGATTAAACATTATGATTGCTTGAATTTTTTCCATTTAATCCCTTCCAAATAAGCAAGTAACTACCATGTGTTGCCCACATGAAATCCATGTGGAACCCACGTAGCAACCACACCTAACCTTGGTTGTTTAATTTCATTTATGGAACCAACATGGTTATGGTTGACTCCACGTGACACCTACTACATCACACAACCCATGGGCACCATTAGTGAATCCCTTAGTATGTTATGTCATTGCTTTTCATTATATTGAATTATAACAAAATCTAGTTTTCCTACGAGCTATCACACGGAAAATGATCAATACCCATATATGCATCCAACATCACAATGTATCTGGCTCATCTGGCCTTTTTCGGCATAGTACAACTTTGCCCCACCTAGATCTCTAGTTTGGCCACTCAGATAGCCTTGTAGAGTTACCTAACGGGGTCCCACCTTGGAGATATTGAACTAAACCCTTTATCCTTCATATCTGATCCCATCTGTGTCTAGTCCTTACATGTCATATTACTTGCAATTTCTCTCGGATATTGTGATTCCTATATATATCCAGATAACCTAAATCAAACAAAAATACAAACGAGGTATCTTCCTTGTTAGCTCAAAAAATAATTCAGGAATTATACAAGTGTTTTATGGGTTTAACCAAGGTTCTTATGGGTCCTATTTCTAAAAAATGCATATTCAAAATAATTTCCTTATCTTAAGCACAACTATTTTAAGTGTTATTGATTAATAGAATGCATTCATATATATGTGAATATGCCTAGAAAAAACAATATAACCAACCAATATGTGACCATAGCACTCTACATGTTCACTTATAACGAGATCATATTCCTCCATGGAATGGATCTAAGAATGTTTACTCTTACAACCCTTGATATCTCATGCTTGACTTCACTATTAATTGAGGATATAAAAAAATAAACAACCAATCATGTACAATAGAATTACATGAAAATTATTAGGTTTCTATCGATAACAATTTAGTGATGAGTTGCATTAGTTCTTAAACAACGTGGAATCCTTTATGATATAATACCCAAGTGATGGAATTTCACACACCATAATAGACGATCTAGGTTCATTACACCACCATACATAAACTTGTAAATTTCTCTAAAATTTAGGAAACATATCATCATCGACATGGATCTACAAGTGCCTTACTTCATGGGAACAATTATATAACCATCTCATTGAAAATTCATAGTAACACACCTTCTTATATTAACAATGATGATAAGGCTCATTGTCATGTGACAACAATATTTATAATTCAAGTGAAAATGCATACATAGATAAAACAAGGAACTTATATTATCAAGTGAATGCATGGAAAATGAGGGAGATACTTCCACTCTCCACCCAACCATAGGCCAACTGCACTACAATGTTTCTTGTTGCTGACAACCACTAAGATGAATTCAAAGTCCGAGGAGTAATTTCTCAAGGGAATTTAGACTAATTCAATCAATTTTATCACTCATAAATCCATATACCACCCCATCTCCAGCTACATAGAATAGGATTTTATAACAAAATAATCCAAAGACTACCTCGTCTCCACCTATTTAGTACAAGATTATATACCCATAGTGCGTCCAACTGTTCAACCAAGAGTCCAAAGCACACTATATATTCCCTGCTAACCATGCTTTTCTCAGTAACACACAGAGTATTCCCTTTACTAGCCAAGAACCCAGAGCATATTGTGTGTCCATATGCTCAACCTGGCAGGACTCTAAAATACATAGTTTCTCCACCTATTCTTCTCTTTGCTTCTCTTAAATTGTGCTCCTCAATGTGCTCTTGCACCAACACTATTTTTAGTGTTCTTCTAAATTGTGGGAATTCACTTATAGTTATTTTATTCCTAGCCCTTCATACTTGCAATTAGAACACACTCAAAAATGTATTTATTCAATGGTAGCCACATCAACACCCTCTTAGTGTGTTTGGTCTATGAATTGCCTCTTCCTCACATCTCTAGATGCATATTTTCCTAATGTGATTTTTCCATTTTGACCCTCACTTATCCCTTGTGTGTTGACCACTCAATGTGCCTCACAAGGGAAAATATGATATGTTATTTCCCCCCATTAAGGAAGCCCATACTCATTGGAGCTTCGCTCAATTAACCTATGACATATCACGTCCGTTCATGGAATACTAAAAAATATCACTAATTTGACTATGTATTGGAAAATACCTCTAAAAATACATTATTTAACCCCCTGCCAATACAAACCCAATACACCTTCCCAATTTAAGAAACCCCTACTTTCACTAGATATTGTAGGTATCCATTTTTTTATTAACATTTTTAATACCCCTTTCTATTTTCTCATTAACTTTGAGATCCATTTTTTATACCCGCCAATATAAAACCCTTTACCCTGTATTATATGCTCAATATATTATGTCAATTTTTCCTCAATATATATCCCCCAATATGAATGCATGTGGTATGATATTTCTCCCCCAATGAAACCCACGTTCCCATACTCCACCTCCCTACCTATTGTGCAATCCATTAAATCCAGTCAAAAAAACTTGTGGCATATTGAATGAATAACCTTTCACTCACTTCACTTTCGAGGAAACTCCTCTTCAAACTTTTATTCCATGTGCACTCCTCTCAACCCAGTCATCATATTTGCATTTCCACAATATTTATATGAATTACAATTCATAAAAATATTTATAAGAGGGATAGTAAAAATAGATTTATGCCAAATGTGAGTTATTCGAGTTTCCTACCAAGTATTTGAAAAAAATCATCTACAAGACCTATTTTTCATAGACTACCATAATTATAAGACACGATAAACATGGAAAAAACAATAAATTTCTTAAACTCTTTCAACGAATAAATTTGCAAGAATTAAGCCAGAAAATATCACTTTCATCTTCTATCTACGTGATTTTATGCAAGCATTATGGATGAAGCTCAATGACATTTTTTGTCAATGTCGATGGAATGGTAACTAAACCGAAGAATATAGTACTATTCCTTCTTGGTAAGCTCATGTGGGTCAATATGGATATTTATATGAGTGAAAGAGTATTATTCACAATATGTTAATTGAACCAAATGCTAGTGTTTGGTAAGCTTTGATTGGAGCCTGCCGAGCTCTTGGAAACATGGAGATCGAAAATTGTGCTGCATAATGCCTTCTTAATTTGGAACAACATATGTTGGAATGGGGTTCCCTAAGCTGTGTTTTTGATATAATTTTGTAATATTCGGTCTTGTGTAGGGGTTTTTGGGTGGGTCAAAGCCCCGAATGTTTTGTAATGGGTTAAAGGGTAAACCTAGGGTTCGTAAACCATGGTTTGTGGACCATAGGATAGCAAAGGCTACGATGATATAAATAGATAGATAGTTGGGCCTATTAGGTAAAGAAGAAGCAAGATTGATTCTACGTGTGAATTTTTGAGATAATTTTTTGGGTTGTTTTAGGTAGGGACTCTTGCTGGCTGTGTGCATGGAGATCCTTAGTTCTACTGTGTGCGGATCCTGCTGGCTGTGTGCGCGGGCTGTGTTTTGGGTTGTAATTGGTTTTTTGGATACTAATGAATGTGGAATATATTTGAAGCATCTTGTGATATTTGGACTGATCATGTTTATTACTGAAGTGCATCTGTGTTATTGATTTAAGCTGTGAATGTATCTATGATCTATGAATTAGCTGCGATTATAAAGTTTTGGGATAGTAATTGCTGATGCGCACATGGATGTGAATGTATTGATTGGATATGTTAATGGTAGTAGCTTTTTTATGGTTACATGCTAATTATACTGTTAAAATCCTATTAATAGACTCATTCTATGCAAACTTGATAGTTCAACAAAGATCTACCTTAATTACCTACTCTCTCCTAGGGTGCAGAAATCTAGTTCCAGCACCCTCCTATAGTACTTTGGGTGAGACCTTGGGCTACAAACGTAGGTCATTGCCGAAAGGGCTAGTAGTATAGGGTTTTTTTGGCAAACCTTAACCTTTCAGGACTCCTCAAGCCAACAAATGGTTCTGTTGCCAGGACTAGGAGCATTTTGAGAGAGAGAGATTAGGTAATGTCATGAGGTCATTAGAGACCTGAGAAATTGGAACTTGAAGACTGGTTTGAAAGATAGAGTCATGAATTTATTTAAAAGAGAATCGTAGCATGAAGTTGACATCCGAGAAGTGGAAGAAAAAATATATCTTCACCAAATTCTATGAAATTTTCTTCGTAAATTTTGCGCACGAGCTCCAAGAGTGGTTAGCAAGCTAGTAGAATTCCAGACGTGTTGGAAAGACAATCAGATTATGCAGTGGACTCCAAAATTGATTCAATAGTTGGATAAGAAGACAACACAATCATCCGTACGGTAGATCATTGGGTGGACAACATTCTAGGAGGTTTTGTAATAGAATTCTCAATTGATCAGTTTGTATCCTACTCTGAGGCGGAGCGGAGACTCTGAAAAATATTCCAAGTTAAGTTCTTGTCAATGTTTCCATTACTAATTAAAATATTACTATGTGAAAATTGAGTTTTGTGCAGCCACACCAAATGAACGACCTTTGATCAGAGCGAGAGTACAACACGAAGTGGTAAGTACTACAGAACCAACCGAGAAGGGGATAGATCCATCTACAGTCCATTAATAGAGTCAGCTACACACGTAAGAAATAGTCCTCCAGCTACACCACCTTTGAGTTAGCATAAGGGAAAGAACTCCCCCACACCTCCACCACCACTGGAAGAAGATATGGCCACACACATGAAGCTACCCACCTCGAAGGGTGTACGAGACAAATATATGGACCGATTTTGGTTTGTGGCAGAATGAGTATGGACTATGCAGAATGTGGCTAGTGATGTTGTAAAGAGGGCACAGCGATCCCTCGCCTTTGAAGGAAAGGCACTGGACTGGTATATGGGGTACGTAGGCCAGCATGTGGATCCATCTATTCAAGAGATTAAGAATGATTTAAAACAATAGTTTCAGAAGCCTAAGTCCTACTCTCAGCTAATGAATGACTTGAAAGATTCTAAAAAAGGACCCATTGAGTCTGTATGGGAGGTTGATTAGTGGTTAAATAAGGTTATCAGGGATGAGGAATTCTAGTATGATGACAAACAACGCAAGGAATGGTTCACCGCCATGCTGTTACCTCACCTATGCGGACCTATGGGTGAGTAAGCAATTGAGACGCAAGAGAAAGCCTTGGAGATTTATATGAAGCTAGAAGCTACACCAAGAGACGATGCCTAGTTTGGGGTAAAACAGTTCCAGGGATAGCTAGAGGCAATGCACCTCGAAATTCAAAATCTAGAGAAAGAGCGAGGAAAGGAAGCTAGCCCAGACGTATGGTGCATAAGATGTAGGGTGTCCAGCCACACCAAGGATTAGTGTCCTCTACTGGCAGACTACATGTAGGCTGGGGGCCCCAACACATTGCATCCTAAAGAGGCTGCGGGACCACGTGGTCCAACATTATGGTGCGTTGACTCTCGCATAGCTAGACTACATGATACCAAACACTGCCCCCGTCTTGGTGCATATGTTCTATAATTGAAGCAACAATGGTTTCGATTCTGCTCATCTGTGGGACATGAAGAACATAACTGTCAGACCTATGACTTAATGATAGACCAAGGAAACCTATACAGGGTGCAATTTGACCCTTCTTCACCACTATCTCCCTCAAGAAGAGGAGGTTCCCTAGCAAGAGGTAGGGGAGGGGGAAGGGGTGGAGGCATAGGTCGGGGAAGAGGGAAATTGATCTGTTACAACTATGGAGAAATAGGGCACTTTGCAAGGGAATATCCAAACCCTGCACAACAATCTTGCCGATATTGTAGACAATTGGATCACATGATCGAAGATTTCCCAGTACTAATAGAAAAAATGCAGGAAAAATAGCAGACACCAACGCAGAATGTGCACAAGGTTAATGTGGAACCGTGCAATGAGGGACAAAGTATTAATGTCATAATGCACATCGGCATGGATATTGGAGGATCTGAGGAGAAAGCTACGACTGAGCCCCTTATCTGGAAAGCTGCTATCAAACAGGAAAGCTTGGACCTATAGAAGGAGAAAGAAAACTTCGTCAAAGCTCGCAAAGACATTACTAAGGATGAGGCATCTACTTCTAAGGCTCCAACAAGCCTAAGAATAGATGATGAACCTAAACCATTTCTACAGGCATGTATGAAGCTGCTACACACCCTGAAAGCAGTGGAAAATATTCAAGCACTCATAGACACCTACACAGAAAAAAATGACCCTCCCACAAAATTTAGAGATGTTCACAAACTTTACAAGAACAAGAAGCGCACTGGGCAGGAAATGCAGCTAACAACACAGATTTCCAACTATGAAATGTATCAGGTCATCTTGGATCTGGGGTCGGATGCGAACATCCTACCCAAGAAAACATGGAAGTGGTCAGGAGAACCTAAGCTAGAATGGTCTACTATATAGATATGCATTGCTAACCAACAAAATATCATACCATTAGTGAGTCTGTCAAAGATTATGGTAGATATCGCAGGAGTTAAGGTACAGGTAGATTTTGAAGTAATTCAGATTATGGAAGATGCAGACCCTTATCCTACACTCCTGGGACTGTATTAGGCGATATACATGGGAGGGATTATCAACTTAAAGAAAAGGACCATGGTCTTTTAGAATGAGGGTACGAGAGTGATAGTCCCTCTAGACCCTGTGGAAGGAGAGCGGTATAGAGAAATTTTGCGCGAAGAAGACAACATGGATCTTATTTATAAACTAACTGCTTGGGACGAGGATTGGATTAATCCTACGGCTGATGGTGTGTTGTGCTGGGAGAAACACAGTGAATGCCTACCTAACTCTGATGGGGAGATAGAAAATTGGCAGAATCATTTACATGACATATCTGCACTACGATGTCTTAGGATCACGAAGAGCTTTCGATGTATCTCCTCAAAGGTAAGAGAACTGCCCTACTTTGATGGTTCTGGTAGTATTAGGGAGTTTTTGTGAACATTTGAAGTTGAAGTCCCAAGGGAGTGAAGAATTTAGGTGCTTAACCTAGCCATGCATGCAACCCCTACGAGATGGTGGGAGACTCAGAAAGGGACATTCCAGGATTGGGATGAATGCTGTGAAATGATGATCCTACAGTTCGAACCCCTGGTTCACCTACACATAGAGACTTTCCATGGCTAAGGAGACCTGCACAAGAATGTGGCCACATGGATGGACTTATGGTGTGAAAGGACCATGGACGAATGGGTACAATTATTTATTCATGCCCTGGGGCCAATACCCATTGCATGGTATCTCGACGCAGAACTACATCAGCGTACCTGCCACTGGGAAACCATGAAGGACGATTTCGTGGGGATTTTCAGGTTGATAGGTGGAACTGAGGCATTGGATGAAGCTTTGCAGAACATTGATACCCTGGTATTTGAGGAATCATGCCCTAGTATGGAGTATGGGGCACTGAATTGGGATACGCAAATGTAGGATATTGTTAACTACTACAATATGTCAATAGAGGAATGTGATGAAGGCTCGCGAAACATTACTATCCTAGAATCAGAGGGAGAATGCGTAGTCACTGGACCTCCACTGTAGACTATCGATGTGACCAAGCCTCTTAAGCTAAAAGAAATCAACATTGGGATAGAAGAACAACATAAGCTAGCTAAAATTGGGGACTAATGGGATGATGATACTATAGGGAAAGTCAGAGAGCTTCTCACGAAGTACCAATACCTATTTTCTACGAAATTCTTAGAACTAAAGGGTATTACAGGGGACCTAGGGGTCATGTGCATCACTCTAAAACCAGATGCGTGCCCTATTAAGTGGTGACCTTATCGTTTGAACCCCAAGTATAAGCAGAAAGTCAGGGAAGAAATCGACAAAATGCTAGTGGCAAGTATCATCGAACCAGTCGAACAATTAGATTGGGTAAGCCCTATGGTCGTTTAGGAGAAAAATACTAAAGGAGAAATACGAATATGTGTTGACCTACACAAATTGAATGTAATATTCCCAAATTTTCACCTAATATTTGGAATATTAGATTTCTTAATTTTCTTGATGAATTAAGTAAATAAAAGGGTGGAGGGACCCATAATCCTCAATATGAATAAATATCCACTTTTTGTTTGTGAATGTGGATTAATTAAGCCTAGATCTACATAATGAGGTAGTTGAGCAACTACTAATGTGAATGGAATTGGAGATCATGTCTCATTAATGAGATAGATCATGGAGGATGACATATTCAACTAAGATCTTGGAAGAGATCAAAAAAGAAGATCATGGAGCATTCATGATGAGATGATGGAGGAATTTGTGAAATTAATGCTCACGTGATGGAGAGGGTGTACAGTGCACCTAGACATGATGGATGACTTGGATAGACAGTGCAGTCAAACATGGAGGACCTTGTCCCCATGCAAATCAAAGTTTAGATGAGGGCCAAGGCATGGGAAGGCTCAAACACTATATAAAGAATCTTAAGGCAAGAATGAAGGCATGCTTGAGATTATTTATGTTGAGGATATTTTTAGATCTAGAATTCTTATGCGACATTCCATTGCTTTCTTGGGTTGTTTAGCAAATATTGCAAGTGTTGTTTACCACAGGGTGTTCCTGGTTGGGAATCCCACCTATTCCTTTGAGTAGCTTTGGAAAGAGTATTTTAATTCATTCTACATCAGGCATCAGTGCCACATATCTTTTCCTACTTTCTGCTGAACATTCATATTTAGAAATTGCTAATTTTTGAAGATCCATTTGAGAGGAGAAGGTTGTCCTTCAACATTTCAGTTGAGGAACCGGTGTAGGATTATTCCTATCACCTTGGGATTGAATATTAGAATTCCCAGGGCTTCATTTCAGATCTTGCATTAGGCCAAAAGTTATTGACATCCTAGTAGCAATAATCCCTTTAGGAATTACGCTGTCCATTTTGCAGATCCAAAGGAGGAAGGAAATTGCTAGCATTTCAGCTAGTAATCCTGTGAGGGATCACCACCTCACCTTGCCATCAATATTTCCATTTGCCTGGATTTTATTGTAGCATATTTCAGCAGGCATAGAGCCTCCATTTCCCTTACAATTCATTTTTTATGAACAGTTGTGTTGCAAAAACTGTAATCATTTTTGGAGGATTGAGAAGCTAGATCTAGAGCTTCTAGCATGTAGATCTGAAGGAGAGATCAACCCTTCTAGCTTGGATCTGATTTTGTGACATATTTCAGCAATATATTTGTCAGATCTAGCTTCAGATCTATAATTCCAGCAGATTAAGGATCAAACCCTAGGAGGGTGATTTTCCAAAGTTGTAGAACTGGAAAATCTTTTCTGGGTTATCTTGGGAAACCATCACATTGGCCAGATATTGAATCTTGGCATCATCAGAGCTCATAAGCTTACTAGATCTGAATTTTTATTTGTATAACTTATAGGTACATTAACAGTAACAAGGACAATGCAGTATTACTTTTGTAAGCTCATGAGTTATGCAGTGCTAGTTGCAGCGCCATCGGAGGGTGATTCTAGGCCTTCTATTGGGCTAGATATACTCATTTTCTGAGCATTCTGTAACTAATTCATCTCCATATAATAAAATGGCTTGGCTTCTCTGTAAATTATGATGTTTTCTTTAGATCTATTGTTTACTTAGTTGCATTTCTTATATTGTGTTTAAGTGTTACTGCATTCTCCCTTTCAGGATATTACAGTGGTATCTTAGCATGATCTTTGGCTCAGCTTGTGGACACTTCATCTTTTGCATCAAAAGACGAAGTAGATAGATGATATCTATCATGGAGGAGGATAGTTTTTCCATTCCTCTATTTAGATCCAAACAATATATCTCCAAGGAGGTCTATCAAATGAATAAGGAAAGGAAAATGAAGGATCCAAGAAGAATATTTGAAGACGAAGGTCCAAGCACTTCCTATCAACAAAAAATAAAACCAAAGAATCATAGATCTACTCATAGATCTACTATGCCCACTTTCTTTGAAGAAGGTGAGAGGTATAGAAATGAAGAAAGAAAGGAACCTGAGACTCATGCGACTCTCAATTTGTATCTTAAGGAGTACAGGGAACAATCTAGAGCCTTCAAAGAGAGTCTAACTCTCCAAGAATTCTTTGAACTGAAAGAAGAAAGAAGATCCTATAGCACTAATAGAATAAAGAGGCACAATAGATTTTGTTTTCCTACATTGGATGGATCTTCCTCAAGCACTGTTAAGGCTTGGAGGAGAGAGTTGGATACATTTTTCATGCTACATCCTATGGCTAAAAAAGAGGTTATCCAAATTGCAACACTTTATATTTTAGGTGAAGCCAATGTTTGGTGGTTTAGTTACTTAGAGCATTCAAAGGTGACTAAATATTCATATTTATTTCACAATTTGAAGAAGGAGTTTGATGTGAAGAAGACAGAGATGGGAAAAAAAGAGAAATTTCCTAAGGAAACAAAGGAGGATGTCACTCTTGTCACTCTGGACAAGAAGTCACTACATTCACCACCAGCTACAGAAGTACTTACATCTGGAAAAGAGATACTTGCATCTTTGCAAGATAGTCTTGAGCTCTTGACACATAGAGTCCCATGCATGATTCAAGAGATTCATGAGGAAGAGGAGGAAGATTACAGTGCTGGTACATTTGTAGAAGAGTAGTCATCTCTCTTACCAGCAGTTGGAGACACCATTTTTCCAGTTGGAGGAACTCTTGTGTTCTATCAAGAGGTTCCCATACATCATTTTATCCAAGGTATGCATACACATTCATCACCTATTGTTTCAATATATCTTATTGGAACTTATGTGGACATGCCATCAGAGCCAATGCATAACCAAGGGTTAGATAAAAATGCTGGTTTGAAGTAGAAACATATCACAATGTAGAGGACCCTTGATCGAGGAGATGAAAAGCTATCCCAGTTTGTCATGGATGGACTACATTCAACATCTTGGGTTAAAATGTAGAGTTTCAGAAGAAGGGATGAGCATGATCCTATATACAACGACTGGTTATGAGATCATTATTGTACCTTTCCTTGAGACAACATATGTATTACCTTGCAGATCTACATTGCTATCACTTAGTAGTAGTGATAATAAGGAGGAACCATTATTCCTGGAGCATTCTGAAGGTAGCTTCACTCATGAAGAAATGAATGATAATATGATGAATGGTAGACATCTAGATATGAGAAATATTTTCTCCTTTATTGATGACACTTTCTCAATGAGAATTTCATAACTCAAAGAGAGAATTCTACCTGTAGCAGATCCAAAACCTCATTGGTTTTGGAAGGCCATGGATAAGAAGAAGGTCTCATTAGGAGATCTCATTGGAGGTGCACTTCAACATTTCATGGAGTGTAAATTTCTTCATTAGTTTGAGGAGGTTGGTGTCTGAAAATGGAAGGATGCCAAGTTTTTGCAGAATGACATCCATCATCCACATTGGGATGAATGGTTGATAGTATGGATCAAGGGGTTGCCAAACCACTTGCAGATATATGACACAGGCCATCAAGAGGCATGAATGTGCTGGTTGCTCTTGGGTGAGTATGGCTACCACTCAAGAAGTCATATTTTGTTGATTAATGCCTTATACATCACTGGAAGAATGCATAAGAAAAAGGCATGGTTACTTTGGTTATTGATGAGAGAGTTTAGACATCACATGTTATATCTTATGTCCTTATATTTACTCTTGTTTGGGGTATGTCTCATGTATTTACAATTTTTTCTATTTGGGATGTATCTCATGTTCATGTATGTATTTGGGTTTGGGAGAAATTAAAACTCTCACATGATGTGGCATAAAGGAGCCTGTTTGTATTATGTTGATGGGACATCTCACATGTATATTACTTTATTGTTTCTCCATGACTTGCATCATGACAATGCAAGAAGGCAGCAAGAATCCTTGTTGCTATGGTTACTATTGGGAGAGTATGGGTTGAATTCGTCCAATACATTGCATAAAACTATTGGAGGATGGCAACAGGAAGCCTTACAACGTTGGATTTTATTGGGTGATTATGGTCATTGTACATGGTAGGATGATGATGGGATGGGGCAACAAGATGCCTTGATAAGTTGGCTTCTTTTGAGAGAGTATGGCTCTTATAGTCTCATTGATGTTGATTTAGCATGGCAAAAAGAAGCTTTGTTGTGGTGGCTACTTTTGAGAGAGTATGGATTTCTTAGTTATTTTCATGATGATCTATCATGGAAGTAGAAGGCTTTGCTGCATTGGTTGTTGTTAGGAGAATATGGTTTGACATCTTTCATGTTTCCCCATATGTCTCTACTTTTTCACTATGATGATGTGATGTTTGATTCCTACATGGCCAACATGGCTAATGATGAGGACATGGATGTATGTAATCTACTCTATGTATCATGGGTTGGAGGGATAGTTCATGAGTTGGGACCTTTGACTTTGGGAATGAACCACTTTATCTTATGTATCTCATGTATAGAGGAGAAATTTGATCATCATATGATTGCCATTTCGATATTCATTGATGAAGAAGGGTATCTAACTTTCTAGTTGGAGGCCATTCTAGAAATTATAGAGAGGAAACTTTGGAGTTGGACATGCATGACAGATTGTGACAGATGGGAAGGCCTTCCACATGAGGATGCCATTTGGAGGGAGGATGTTTGCTCTAGCATCCACTTGTTGCAGTTGCTTGAGGACAAGCAATATTTTGTTGGGGAGGACTGCAATATTCCAAAATTTTCACCTGATATTTGGAATATTAGAGTTCTTAATTTTCTTAATGAGTTAAGTAAATAAAAGGGTGGAGGGACCCATAATCTTCAATATGAATAAATATCCATATTTTGTGTGTGAATGTGGATTAATTAAGCCTAGATCTACATAATGGCATAGTTGAGAAACTACTAATGTGAATGGAATTGGAGATCATGTCTCATTAATGAGATAGATCATGGAGGTTGACACAGTCAACTAAGATCCTGGAAGAGATCAAAACAAAATATCATGGACCATTCATGATGAGATGATGGAGGAAGTTGTATAATTAACGCACACATGATCAAGAGGGTGTACATTTCACCTAGACATGATGGATGGCTTGGATAGATAACGCAACCAAACATGGAGGATCTTTTCTACATGCACAACACAGTTTAGATGAGGGCCAAGGCATGGGAACACTCAAACACTATATAAAGAAGATGAAGGCAAGAATGAAGGCATGCTTGACATTATTGATGTTGAGGATATGTTTAGATCTGGAATTTTTATGTGACATTCCATTGCTTTCTTGGGTTGTTTAGCAAATATTGCAAGTGTTGTTTAGCACATGGTGTTCCTGGTCAGGAATACCACCTCTTTCTTTGAGTAGCTCTGGAAAAATTATTGTACTTCATTCTACATCAGGCATCGGTGCCACATATCTTTTCCTACTTTCTACAGAACATTCAAATTTAGAAATTACTAATTTCTGAAGATCAGTTTGAGAGGAGGAGGTTGTCCTTCAACATTTCAGTTGAGGAATAGGTGTAGGATTATTCCTATCACCTTGGGCTTGAAGATCATAATTCCCATGGATTCATTTCAGATCTGGAATTAGGCCAAAAGTTATTGACCTCCTAGTAGCAGTAATCCCTTCAGGAATTACGCTGTCCATTTTGTGGATCCAAAGAAGGAAGGAAGTTGCTAACATTTCAACTAATAATCATGTGAGGGATCATCCCCTCACATTTCCATTAGTATTTCTATCAGCCTGTAGTTTATTGCAGCATATTTCAGTAGGCATAGATCCTCTCTTTCCCTTACAGTGCAATGTTTATGAGTAGCTGTGTTGCAACAACTGTAATCATTATCGGAGGATTAAGAACCTAGATCTAGAGCTTATAGCTTGTAGATATGAAGGATGGATCAGCCTTTCAAGATTGGATCTGATTTTTAGACATATTTCAGCCATATATTTGTCAGATATAGCTTCAGACCTGTAATCCCAGTAGATTAAGGATCAAAACCTAGGAGGTTGATTTTCCAAAGTTGTAGAACTGGAAAATCCTTTCTGGGTTATCTTGGGAACCCATCACATTGGCTAGATCTTGATTCTTGGCATCATCAGAGCTCATAATCTCACTAGATCTGCATTTTCCTTTGCAACACTTACATGTACATTAGCAGAAATAGGGACAGTGCAGTATTTCTTTTGTAAGCTCACCAATTATGAAGTGCTAGTTGCAACACCATTGTAGGGTGATTCTAGGCCTTCTCTTGGGCTAGATATACTCATTTTCTAAACATTCTGTAACTGATTCATCTCCATATAATAAAAATTTTTAGCTTCTCTATAAATTCTGATGTTGTCTTTAGATCTATTGTTTACTTAGTTTCAGTTCTTATATTGTGTTTAAGTATTACTGCATTCTCCCTTTTGGGATATTAGATTGAATGATACCTACATACATGATCCCTTCCCTATGCCATTCTCAAATGAAAACCTTGATAGTGTGGGGGACGGAAGCGTACTAATTCAATGACAGGTTTTTGAGCTACCATCAGATCAGGATCGCACCTAAAGACCGCAGCAAAACTACGTTCACCACTGAATGGGGATCCTTCCAGTACATCGTCATGCCATTTGGGCTCAAGAATGCCCCTGCCATATTTTCGCGGGTGGTGGTCACAGTATTCAAGGAGTTCATCCACAAGTTTTTGGAGGTATATTTTAACGATTGTGTTGGGGTTCCTATGTTTTGGCCAGATCGGCAAGACCAAAGGATAAGACAACATCAAACCACTTTGGGATCCTAGGATCTAGAACTCCTGGATCCAGAGAGGGATCTCTCTATATAAATGTAAAGAATGATATATCTTTAAAGCTCAAAATGAGATATTAGGTATATATCTTTGAAGTACAGGGGTTTTGATTTGATTTGGTTGGTTGGATTGGTTGGAGATCATTAACTAAGAAGGTTATGAAGGTAAAGAAGGAGAAAAGTATAAGGATGTTTCGGCAAAAGAAGATAGGTCAAGAAAGTGTCAACCCATTGGGCTATGGAGTCATGAAAGGGGATTACTTGCATAAAAACTAATCAAGGTTTCCATAGGGTAAGTCATCTATACTAAAGGATCTTTTTAGATAGATGGTGGAGTGGAACATTAAGGAGTGAGGTGAAAGAAGGAAAATAACCCAAGTGCAGTCTGGAGATCAGGTAAGGACTTTTAACTTATCCTACTTTGACATAATTCAAAGGAGACTCTCATAAAAGACACAAAGGGTAGCTTAAGATAAGGTTAGAGGTCATTTAACTCCAGACCTGCTTTCAACATACTCTAATGGGAAAAATAGTTAAGATTCGACATAGAGCAAGGCCTAAGATTAGAGAATGACTTTTAACCTTCAATGCTTTTGACACCGGCTCAAAGGTATCTTAGAAAGGCCAATCTGTTGGAAAAGGACCCTAGTGGAGAGGGCTAACTCTAAATCCCCAGTATCCAAATTCTTCCAGCTTAAACCCAACAAGAACATCTAAGAAACAAACTCCGAATTCAAACATCAATAAGCATGGGCAATACCAATATCCTTGACTGGTTAAATTATGTGAATTTTCTCCTAGATACGCAATCAGCGGAAAACATCAAAGATAAGAAGAGCAGGAAAACATTAGGGTACCATACAAGGGTATATCCTAAGCCATAATTACTGATTCTTATCAGAGAATAATGAAAAATATGATTAAAATGAAATAAGATAATTGCAGTGAGAGAAACATCACCCGTAATATAGACCAGGATCTTCTGAAATCTGCTTGATTAATTGATGTGCAAAACCAGTCACGTACTCTGAGCTCAATGGCCCTTTACATTCCAAATTTCTCCTCCCAGCCTACTAAATTACAAACTACTCAGCTACTTCCCCTAATAATAGTTCTAACAGTCGAAATATTCACAACAACCAACAATAACAGCAACCTTTACAATATGTTCTTCCGGGGTTCTTATAGGAGAATGAGTAGTAGTGGCAGTAGGAGTAGATGTAAACTTAATTGTTTCATTATAACAGAGGAGAAGAAGGTCGAGTGCCCATTCTGCAAAATGTCTCTTCATTAACTGTGTGTACTCTGAAGTATGGTCTGGAAGTCTTTGTTAGTAACTTCAGGTATTTTCTTCTGAAGAACTCTGACTGATGGTACTCTGCTTTGCCTTCTAGAATAAGTAACATGGATAGAAAGTCTGCAGGTCTCCATACTTCCATAACTGATGACCTGATAGTTTTTTAGGCCTCTGTCAATGTAATAACTGATTCGGTGTTTGATGGAAGATGGAGGAGGTCATGGAGATAGTCTTTTCTTGGGAAAAGGTGTTATGCTGATATTAAACACAGATATGACTTGTTTCATGTGTTTAGTCTTCGTTAAGCCCCTTAATCATATTTATGGTCTTCAAGCTGTGCCTTTATTCTTTGAACACGGGATTAGAGCATTAAGTCTTCAATAAAAGGTTTAAATCCCTTAATTCCACCTCTGATACACTTTGCCGCTGCGGTGATGGTCTCTCCGCGCTCTCAATCACAGTGGCTATGACTGTGGAGACAGAATGCGTTCACCATCTGTATACCGTGCACAATACAATAAACTCGTTATGAAATTCAGGGGAGTGGTGAAATATTACTGTGGGGGCCTGTGGAATGGTGGCGGAAATGGTGGATGCAGGTGAAATGGGTGAAAAACATGTAGAATGGGAAGAAATAGAGCTAATGAAGGTTTGGTGTGAGAATGGTTCTGGGCCATCCAATTTGACTGGCAGATGATAATCAATGGTCAAGATTTTTCGAGGGGGTTTCTTTAGAAGGTTAGGCAGAGAATTAAAATTTTAATGTAAAACATAAAATTTTAGCTTTGGGCAGATTACAAAGGAAAATGAGTGAAATGAAATGAAATCGGAGGCTTTCGTGGTGGGACCGGCAAGGGCGGAGGGTGATTGACTGTGGACCATTGATCTAGATCAGATCAACGGTAGAGACTGAATGGAAGAAATTTTGGAGGCAGAGGAGGGGAAGTGGTTTTTAGAGGAAAACCACTGGTGTTGTGCGGCTTCGGAGCGATTTGAAGAATTCTCCAAAAAAACGCGATATACTTTCCTGCTCGACACGTGGAAAAACAAAACTGCCCATATCACGTGATTTCAAAATGTTAAAACTTAGACACCAAAGTTACACGATATGGTTCTTGGCCATTGGATATGGAGTGCAAAGATCTGACGGTGGAGGAGTGAGTGTGATATGGGAAGGTGCACCGGTGATTAGGTGGGGTGAGGTCAAAGGCGGATTAGATCCTGACCATCAGATCTATAGAATAGACGGTCCAGATTTAAAGAGGGAGAGGAAGGCAAAAGGGGAAAGTGTGTGAGTAGGAGAAACGAGAGCCATTAGATCAATTGGAAGGAACGGTGGAGATCTAATTACATCGGAGCAAGGCAGGGGGCCGAGATTCCGAGATTTTGATGTTGCGATTACATTAGGGCCATCGGATTAAGAAGACAGATCGAAAGCCTGCAGTCAGTCGGAGGAGGAAATGGAGAGAGGTGACGGGCGGAAATGATATGATTAGAGCTAACTGTCGGATCTTGTAAAGATCGACGGCTCAGATCAAATTCGTGGCCGATAGAACAAATGTTCATCGCATCGGGAAAATTCAATTAATAAAGGGAAAAGGCCAAGGGGAAACTCCGATTGTGATTAGCGCCTGGGGCTTTAGTGTCTGGTCTTGGGCATGGGTCATATGTGGGGAAGTGGTTAGGGGCTAGATTGAAAGGGGCTTAAGCCTGATATATGGTAAAAGGAGGGTTTTTAGGCTAAAACAGAGTTTTAATGCGAAATGGGGGTTTCAGTTGAGGGAATAAGGGATTTTTAAACCAGACAAAGGATATCATAAGGCTTAAAAAGGGTTTTAGGACAAGATGGTGGGTTAAAGAGGAGGTTTTGAAAGGGGGAAAAAAGGAGGTAAAAATGAAGGCTTTGTGAGGATGACAGAGGGCAGATAGAGGCCTTTTGAGCATTTTCTTCCACAGAACAACAGGGCTTTTAAATGAAAAAAACAATGAAGATTGTTCAAAGGGAAAAAGACACATGGAGGCTTCAAGAATGATATGTTTTCAGAGGAAATGTATTTCTTGAAGGCTCAAAAAACATTTTAGCCACCTGTTTTCTTGTCAAAAAAATCATAGGTGGCTAACAGATTGGACAGTATTTGGGTTGGTAAAGAAGCACGTTTCCAACCTACACTTGATGCTACCCAAATATCAAGAAGTGTATATTCTCAAGGTGGCGGTTATCATCAAATTACAAGTCCCTACAACTGAGAAATAGCTGCACTCCATTCTCAAGCACACAGGCTACTATAGAAAGTTTATTCAAGCGTACACACTGATCATGACACCCATGGAAAAACTATTGAAAAAGGACATATCATTTTTTTTGGACGACGAGTGTCAGAAAAACTTTGAGCTACTCAAGGAAAGGATGGTCTCTACACCTATCCTCATATTTTCTGACTAGGTGAAGGTTTTCCATGTCCATGTCCATGCTTCAGGAATCGCTGTGGGAGTTTTCCTTATGCAACCCGAGAAAGGGGACATTGACCACACGATTGCATTTTATAGTAGGAAAATCTCTAATGTGGAGTGTAACTACTCCACTACTGAGCGCGAAGGGCTGGCCATGGTATATGCCGTGCAGAAATACTGACATTACCTATTCGGAGGGCACTTCAAGATGTTCAAAGATCACTCAGTTTTGAAATACCCGGTGAATAAGCCTTTGTTTGGGGGAAATATTTTCCAATGGCTACTGCTCTTTCAATAATATGATTTTGAAATCATCGTAAATCCAGGGAAATTATATGTTGGGCCAGACCATTTGTCCTGTATTGACAGTGGTGAAGAGCCGACCAACCTAGAACAAGGAATGACAGATGCAAAACTATTTTCCATTAATTTAGTTTGTTGGAACAAGGTTCCCTAACCTATGTTTTGTATAATTTTGTAATAGTCAGTCCCACGTAGGGGTTTTGGGGTGGGTCAAAGCCCCTAATGTTTTGTAATGGGCTAAAGGGTAGCTCTAGGGTCCGCAAACCATGGTTTGTGGACCATAGGATAATGAAGGACATGATATATAAATAGATAGATAGTTGGGTCTAGTGGGGAAGAAAGACATAAGAATGAGAAATTTTGTAATATTCCTATTTAGGAAAATCAACAATATAGGCACCAAAAACTTAGTTTTTAGAAAAATGCGCTATAATGATCAAGAAAAACACTTAGATCCATAATTTTATGTATTATAACACCCAAATATTCAAGGGGATCAGAAAAAAATCATTCTAGATTAGTTAAACAGATCTCCCAAGCCCAATATAGCCCAAAAACACTAAAACCCCATGACTACTGCAACACATAATTTCTAAAGCATGTGAAAGTGGAGTTTAATGAGGTTTTCTGCTAAAAAAGGATAGAAAAAAAAATATATACTGATATATTACTCAAAGAGCTGAAAAAAAAACAGATCTAGTCTCTTTTACAAAATCTCAAGATAACCCGGCAAGGGTTTCTTTGAAGGGCATGAGATACAAAAGGTATAAACTGCAAATTTGTGGCTGAATCACACTGTCTGATTGAATATTTTCATATATATGGTTGAAAATACAAAAAAATGGTTGAAAATTCTCCTTACTAGCTTTCCAAGTGAAAGGTTGATCCTTTCACTAGGAAACTAGCTCATCAACAGGGGTTTTGACCCTTCCACTACAACACCATGAAAAATAACGCACTTTCTCAAGAATATTGCACTATGGCTGAAGATGAGTACTTGGCCCAATGCCATATGGTGTAAATGAGGCCCAGAATACTCCTCTCATATTTATTCAACAAGTCCTCGAAGGAAGAGTGGGGAATTCCTGCATGAGAACACCCTTGTACTAAACAGTACAACAAACCCAGCTAAATAGATGAAGCATGCAATAAGTCATAAGACTCAAACATAGAAAATATTTTGAATGCCCCTCATGGCTACCATCCCTTCCCTTATATTTTTGGTGAGCTTCTTCACCCTTGGCACCACTCATTTATGAGGTTACTTCCATGCAAAGACTCCTCCTCCAAAACTGCATTGTTCCCACTAGCTCCACTCTCTTATTTGGAAGTGTTGTTCATTTGGTCAACCTTGATCTAGTCCACATGCATTGCTCCCTTTCACACCCAAGGTGACTTTATTTTGTCTACCTAAACTGATACACATTCACAATGGAAGTGTTTTATTCCTACTAAAAAGATTTAAGGGTTTCCTTACCCCATTTATTCTTCTAGACTGAAAATAGAAGCAACATATAATATTCCAACTATAAATAGGCTAATTGGGAATATTACATTCCTCCCCTCCAAAAAGTTTCTTTTCCTCAAGCAATGGTAAAGAAGTTTGCTGCAAGATCTTCTCTCCTTCCCAAGTGGCATCCTCATCAAGAAGGTTCCTCCATCGAATCAGATATTCTTTGATCACCCTACTCCTTAGCTACCTCTCCCGAGTATCCAAGCTACCCTTTGGTTGCAAAAATAGATGGCCCTCATCATCAAAAGGTGGGAGGTCCATAGTGGCAACCACATGTTGTCCAATGGCCTTCTTGAGGCATGAGACATGAAAAATGTTATGGATCTTGCTCCCAATAGGAAGCTCTAGCTCATATGCTACTTATCCAACATGGCAGATCACCCTGTATGGTGCATAGAATCGAGGTTTGAGCTTTTCAGCTCCTTTCACATTGAGTGTAGATTGTATATATGGCTGAAGAGGAAGATAGACCAAGTCATCTACTTCAAACTACCTCTCTATCCGACCATGGTCTACATATATTTTTTGTTGTTTTTGTATTGCAGCAATGTTGTCTTTGAGTGCCCAGAGTATATCTTGACTCTCTTGGATCCACTCCTTTACTCTAGGAGATTTTCTTGCCCCAAACATCACATTATTAAATGAAAGTGCATCATACCCACAAAGGGCTTGAAATGGGGTCATGCCAATGGACATATGAAAAGTTTTGTTGTAACAATACTCCCCCAAATGGAGCCAACATAGCCATGCTCTTCGTTGGCCCGAAACATAGTTTATCAAGTAGCCTTTCAACCACTTGTTCACTATTTTAGTTTTTCTATTGGTTTGTGGTTGATAACTGGTACTTGGTGTCAATTCAGTACCAACTAACAAGAAAATATCTTGCCAAAAACCACCCATGAAGCAGCTATCCTGATCATTGACTATGGTCTTAGGGAGACCATGGAGTCTAAACACATCCCTAAAGAAAAGATGATCTACCTATGAAGAATTATACCGTTCAGAAATAGAAAAGAAATTTAAATACTTTGTTAGTCCATCAACAACTAAAAATATACAATCCTTACCTTGAACTGTAGGTAGATCGGTGATGAAGTCCATGGAAATGCTCTCCCATTTCCCATCCGAAATGGGGAGTGGTTGCAATAATCCTGCAAGATGGCTGTGCTCCCCTTTGTTCTGTTGGAAAAATACACTCCTTGATGTGTTGGATTACATCCTCCTTGAGACCCTTCCATGAGAATCTCTCTCGAATAGCCTGATAAGTATCAGTGAATCCTTGATGCCTTGCAAGTGGGGAACCATGTGATGCTTGTAAAATCCTCCCCTTGATCTTAGAGTCTCTAGCCAAGAAGACCCAATCTCGGTAATAGATGACCTCATCCATCACTCTATACCTCTCATCAGTTACCACACCATCTAGGATCTCACATGAAAAGTTGTCTTTGAAGTATTCTACTAACAACTGAGCCTTGCAATCTACATTTATGCTCATTAAGGATAGCATTGTTTTCCTCCTGGATAGAGCATCTACCACTACATTACTCTTCCCTTTGACATTTTCTATGTCAAAGTCATATTCTTGGATCTTACTCACCCATTTATGCTACCTCTCCTGAAGCTGCTTCTGCTCAAGAAAGAATCAGAGACTATTATGATCAGTCTTCACTCTGAATCTATTTACCATAAAATATTGTTGGAACTTGGCTAAAGCATGCATAATAGCCAACATATCCTTATCATATATTGGGTATATTCTCTCATGTGGAAGTAACTTCTGGATTTCAAAAGCTATGTGGTGTCCCCCTTGCATCAATACTGCCCCAATGCCTTTCCCTGAAGCATCACATTCCAACACAAAGGGTTGGGTAAAATCAGGTAGGACTAATACTGGGTAGCTACTCATCACCTCATTGAGCTTATCAAAATCTCTATGCACTGTGGGTGTCCAACTAAAATCTCCCTTATTGGTTATATCTGAAAGTGGTGCTGCTAGTTGAGAGAACCCTTTTGCAAACTTACGGTAATAGGTACATATGCCTACAAACCCCCGAATTTCTATGACATTCTTTGGTTCAGGCCAATCTATAATAGCAAGGGTCTTTTCTTCATGGACTCTTACCCCATCCACTCCAATGATGTGGCACAATTAAAGCATCTATGTGAGCCCAAACGCACACTTGGAGAGCTTAGCATAGAATTATTTCTCCTTAAGAATGTGTAATACTGCTTCAATATGTTGTAAATGCTCCTCCCATGTGCGGCTATAAATAAGAATGTCATCAAAGAATACCAATACAAAATTCCTCAAGTGACCATGGAATATGTGGTTCATGCAAGGTTTAAATGTTGTTGGAGCATTGGTTAGCACAAAAGGCATTACCAAAAACTCAAAATACCCATAGTGACATTGGAATGTTGTCTTGGGGATATATTGATCCCCCACCTTGATTTGATGATATTCGGATCTCAAATCAATATTGGAGAAATTATTGGACCCTCTTAGTTCATCCATCAATTCATCGATCCTGGGAATTGGATATCTGTTATCCATGGTCTTTTTGTTCAATGCTCTATAATCAATGCACATTCTCAATGTGGCATCTTTATTTTTCACCAAGACCATTGAAGAGGAAAAGGACTAGTGTTGGGCCGGATATGTCCTAAGGCCAAAATCTCCTGAATGGCATTTTAAATCTCATCTATATAGGCTTTAGGGTACCTATAGGGTGTGGTGATCACTGCTTGGATTCCTTGTTCCAACTCAATAATGTGCTCAAAACCTTGGTTAGGAGGTCTCTAGGTGGAATATCTCCAAAAATTGTAGAATATCAATTCAAAATAGATCATACATCTGGATGTACTGATGAATCCTTGCTTCGAGCTTCTGACAAATGCAGCTCTACTACCCATTCTATGTCCCCTCTATGCAAATCTACTTCCATCTCGTGGGTTGAGACAATCTGAGGTGGATAGGTGTGTATGGCTTTGATTTTCTGATGTTTACCACTCCCTTTTTCTGTCCACTCCATCTCTAAGCTTTCCCAGTTAGTGGTAACCCTCCCTAAGGTGATTAACCACTCGACACCCAATATCACATTGGTGTCTGGAATATCAACCACAAAGAAGTGGTTTGTCAATGTGTAGGTTCCCATAGTGATTTTTAATGCATAAACATACTTGGCACACTGCATGGTTCTAGCTTCTAGAACCAAAACTAAGAACCCCTCAAAGTCTTCTATGTGAATGCCCCTCCTTTTCACCAACTATGTATCAATAAAGTTATGGGTAGCTTCACTGTCTACCAATATTGATACCCTTTGTCCCATAATAGTTCCCCTAACTCTCAAGGTTAGATACTTGGGACTCCTCTCAAGGTTGCAAGAGTTCCTCCCATTGGAGAAAATTCCTTTACTACATCTTCTATGGGAGGTGCACCTCCTTCTGCAGCTATACTGCTAGTCTTCTCCTCCTCATCAGAAAATATCTCAATGCAATATGCTTTCCCTGCAACACATTGGTGGTTTGGTACCCATGGCTCCTGACAAGTGAAACAAAGTTTTTTCTTCCTCAGATTTCTCCAATCATTATCAAGAGATGTCCCCTCCCTATTCTCCCTTGGACAAGAAGAAATATTTTTTTGAGAGGATGCTTTGGCCTTGGGCAAGGCATGCTACAAATCCCTAGCCTTCTCCATAGCTTCTTCGACTGTATTTTTTTTAGTCGATTTCACCAACCCATGAAATGGCTCAACCATCCCATCAATAAACATGCATATTCTCCATTTCATAGTGAGGTCAGATACCATGACTGAAAGTTTCATAAACTCAGATATATAAGTTTCTAAATCTCCCAATTTCTTGAGCTTGGTTAGCCCAACAAAGTGAGCCTCCAGATCCTTGGGGTCAAATATCTCCACCAACCTCTTGGTGAAGTCTAGATATGAAGTGATACTAGCATGCCCAAGTGTAGATAGCCCATGGAACCACCACTCATGAGCCTCACCTTCTAGTTGTAGCACTGCTATTTTGATAGCCTCCACTTCAGAAACCTTGTTGAATTGGAAATAAGTGTCCAACTTCTCTACCCAAGCCTTGGTTGTGCACTTGGGTGATCCATAATAAGAGGGAAAAAAGAACCTACCCAAGCTGTGATGTAGATCTAAATTATTCATATACCCTTCCTTTTTATGGTGATTTAAGGATCTCCTACCATCCTTGATCCAACATAACTCCTAGAAGTTCAAATGTTGTTTTAATCTTTGGGATTGAGATTAATATTCTACAAAATAATCACCAAGGGTATCTTCCCTCAAGGGCCTTCCTTCCTCACCTTCCGAATATAGGAATGTGGAAATAGTGGAGCATTGTGAAGAAGGATGTGCTACTATTTCCCCCCACCACAAATGTGAAGTGTCAGAGCTTTCTCCATGGTGAAACCCTCTGGGGGATTCCTTCTGTCTTTTAGATCTCATCTCCTTGATATCTTTTGCAATGTCCTACATAGTCTGAAGAAGGATTTTTTGTATCTCTCTCTCCTCCATGACTGTAGATGTATTTTCCCCACAAGATGAGCCAATATTAGAGCTCTGATACCACCGTAATATTCCTATTTAAGAAAATCAGTAATATAGGCACCAAAAATGCAGTTTTCAGAAAATTACGCTATAATAATCAAGAAAATCACTTATATACATTATTTTATGTATTATAACACCCAAATATACAAGGGGGTCAGAAACAAATCATAGCTTAGTTAAACATATCACCCAAACCCAATATAGCCCAAAAACACTAAAACCCCATGACTACTACAAAACAGAATTTCTGAAGCATGTGACAGTGCAGTTTAATGAGGTTTTATACTAAAAAAATATAGAAAAAAATATATCTGCTCATATATTACTCAAATAGCTGAAGAAAATGAGATCTAGTCTCTTTTACACAATCTCAAGATAACTCAACAAGGGTTTCTTTGAAGGGCATGAGATACAAATAGTATAAACTGCAGATCTGTGGCTGAATCACATTGTCTAACTAAAGGTCTACATATATATGGCTGAAAAGACAAATAAATGTTTAAAACCTCTCCTTACTATCTTTTCGGGTGAAAGGATGATCCTTTCACTAGGAAACTAGCTCATCAATAAGGGTTTTGACCCTTTCACTACAACACCATGAAAAATATCACAGTTTCTCAAGAAGAATGCATTGTGGATGAAGATGACTGCTTGGCCCAATGCCAAATGGTGGAAATGAAGCTCAAAATACTCCTCTCATATTTCTTCAACAAGTCCTCCAATGAAGAGTGGGGAATTCCTGCATGAGAACATCCTTGTACTAAACAATACATCAAACCCAACTAAACAACTGAAGCATGAAAGAAGTCATAAGACTCAAACATAGACAATATTCTGAATGCCCCTCATGGCTACCATCCCTTCCCTTATATTCTTGGTGAGCTTCCTCACCCTTGGCCCCACTCATTTACGAGGTTACTTCCATGCAAAGACTCCTCCTCCAAAACTGCGTTGTTCCCTCTAGCTCCACTCTCTTATTTGGAAATGCTGTTGATCTGGTCAACTTATGCATTTCTCCCTTTCACACCTATGGTGACTTTATTTTTTCTACCTAAACTGATCCACATTCACACTGGAATTGTTTTATTCCTACTAAATAGATTTAAGGGTCTCCGTACCCCATTTATTCTTCTCGACTGAAAATAGAAGGAACATATAATATTCCAACTAGCAATAGGCTAATTGGGAATATTACACTACTATATTATAAATAGATAGATAGTTGGGTCTAGTAGGGAAGAAATACATAAGATTGATGCTACGTGAGAATTTTTAATATTTTTTGGGTTTTTTTGGGTAAGGACTCCTGTTGGCTGTGTGCACGGAGATCCTCAGTGCTGCTATGTGCGGACCCTGCTAGGATGTGTGCGTGGGCTGTGTTTAGGTTGTAAGTGGATCTTTGATGTTAATGAATGCATAATAGTTGAAGTATCTTTGTGTTATCCAGATTGATTGTGTTTACTATTGAAGCGCATATGAAATATTTATTTAAGATGTGAATGTATCTGTGATCTGGAATTAGCTACGATTATAATGTTCTGTGATGGTATTTGGTAATGTGCACATGGATGTGAATGTATTGATTAGATCTTTTGATGATAGTGATTTTGTTATGGTTATGTGTTGATTACACTGCTAAAACAGTTGAGAATAGAATCATTTTGTGTGAACCTATTAAGCTGCAACCTATATCTGCCTTACATTACCTACTCTCTCCCAGGGTGCAGAAACCTGGTTCCAGCACCCTCCCATACTACTTCGGGTGAGACCTTGGCCTGCGAAAGTAGGTCATTACCAAAAGGACTAGTAGTATAGGGGTTTTTTGGAAAACCTTAACCTCCGAACCTGGGTCAGGACCCCTCAAGCCAACAAATGGTTCTGTTGCTGGGACCGGGAGCATTTTGAGAGAGAGATCGGGTAATGCCATGAGGTCATTGGAGACCTAAGTGGTTGGAAATTGAAGACTAGTTTGAAAGACAGATTCAGGAATTTTCTATAAAAGAAAATCATAACACGAAGCTGAAAACTGAGAAGTGGAAGAATAAGTACATCTTCAGCAAAATCTATGAAATTTTCTTTGTGAATTTTGTGCACAAGCTTTAGGAGTGGTTGGCGAGGCTTGTAGAATTTCAAATGTGTATGAAGGATGATCATGTTACGTAGTGGACACGAAAATTAATTCAACAGCTAGAGAGGACTAACAATACAATCACTAGTATGGTAGATCACTAGATGGATAGCGTGCTGGGAGGATTCATAACAGAATTTGCAGTTGATCAGTTCCTATCCTATTATGAGGCTGAGCAGGGGTTCTTCTAAGGTCTCCGGGGTAATTTATTGAAAACATTGCATTGCTAATCAAAATATTACTGTGTGAAAAGGGCACTCTCTGTAGCCACACCGAATGAATGACCTCTGATTAGGGCGAGAGTACAACACGAAGTGGTAAGTACTATCAAACCAATCGAGAAGGGGATATATCCATCTAAAGTCCAATAAGAGATTCAGCTACACATGCAGGAAATAGTCCTCCAGCTACACCACCTTCAAGTTAGCATAATGGTAAGAAATCACCCACACCTCTGCCACCACTAGAAGAAGATATGGCCACACACATGAAGCTACCCACCTTCAAGGGTGTAGGAGATGAAGATATGGACTGACTTTGGCTTGTAGCAGAATCAGTATGGATTGCACAAAATGTGGCTACCAATGTTGTAAAGAGAGTGCAAATATCCCTCTCCTTTGAAGGAAGGGCCTTAGACTTGTATATGGGGTACGTAGGACAACATGTGGATTCATCTATTCAGGAGATTAAGAAAGCTTTAAAACAGAAATTTCAAAAGCCTAATTCCTACTCGTAGCTAGTAGCTGACCTGAAAGAATGTAGACAAGGACCCACTGAGTCTGTATGGGAAGTTGATCAGCAGTTAAAGAAGTTTATCAGAGACGGAGAATTTCAATATGATGATAGGCAGCACAAGGAATGGTTTATCGCTATTCTTCTACCTCACCTGCGTGGACCTATGGGTCATCAAGCGATTGAGACGCAAGAGAAATCCTTGGAGATTTCTATGAAACTAGAGGTTGCGCTAAGAGAAGATGCCTAGTTTGGGGTGGAGAATATCCAGGGACAACTAGAGGTAATGCACCTTGAAATCCAAAATCAACGAAAAGAGCAAGGAAATGAAGCTAGCCTAGGCATATGGTGCATAAGATGCAGGGTGTCTGGCCACACCAAGGATCAGTGTCCCCTACTAGCGGACTACATGTAGGCTGGCATGCCTAGCTCGTTGTGTCCCAAAGAGGCTACGGGACCAAGTGGTCCAACATTATGGTGTGCTGACTGTGGTGTAGGTGGGCTACATGATACCAACCATTGCCCCCATCTTAGTGTGTATGTTCCAAAATTAAAGCAACAATGGTGTTGATTCTGCTCATCTATGGGACATAGCGAACATAACTGTCGGACCTATGACGTAATGATAGACCGGGGAAACTTATACAAGGTACAGGTTGACCCTTATTCACCACTATCTCCCTCAAGCAGAGGAGGCTCCCCAGCAAGGGGCAGGGGAGGGGGAAGGGGTGGAGGCTCGAGTCAGGGAAGAGGGCAATTAATATTTACAACTATGGAGAAATAGGGTAGTTTGCAAGGGACTGTTTGAACCGTGCGTGACAATCTTGCCGATATTGTTGACAATTGGACCATGTGATTGAAGACCATCCAGTCTTGATAGCAAAAATGCATGAAAAACAGCAGACACCTACGCAAAATGTGGAGAGGGTTAAGGCGAAACCGTGTGATGAAGGACCAAGTATTAATGTCATAATGCGCAGTGGCATGGCTACTGGAGGACCTGAGGAGAAAGCCACGGCTGAACCCCTTATCTAGAAAGCAGCTGTCAAGCAAGAAAGCTTGGACCTACAGAAGGAGAAGGAAACCTTCGTCGCAACTTGCAACGAATTTACTAAGGATGAGACATCTACTTCCAAGGCTCCAACAAACCTAAGAACGGATGATGAAGTTAAACCATTTCTATAGGCATGTATGAAGCTAGTATGCCACCAGAAGGGAGTAGAAAATCTTCATGCACTAATAGACAAATATGGAGAAAGAACTAACCCTCCCATGGAAGTTAATGATGTGCACAAACTTTAGTAGCATAAGAAACACATTGTTTGGGAAATGCGGCTAACAATACAGATTGGTGACAATGAAATGCATCAGGTTAGCTTGGACCTGGGGTTAGATACGAACGTATTGCCCAAGAAAACTTGGCAGTGAATGGGAGAGCCTAAGTTGGAATGGTCTACTATACAGACGCGCATGTCTAACCAATAGAAGATCATACGATTGGGGACACTATCAAAGATTATGGTAGATATCGAATTAGTTTAGGTACGCACTGAATTTGAGGTAACTCAGACTGTGGAAGATGCAGACCATTATCCTGCACTCCTAGGACTGGATTGGATGATAGACATGGGAGGCATTATGAACCTAAAAAAAAGGAGCATGGTTTTTGAGAATGAGGGTGTTAGCTCCCCATAATTCCAGTAGATTGGTGAGACTAGAACTGTGGAGAGAACACTTGAACCACTTTGGGATTCTAGGATCTAGCTCTCCTGAATTCGGAGAGGGATCTCTCCAATAAAGTGAAAAGATTAATTTATCTTTTAAAGCTTTTGGGTATGATATTAGGCTAGTTATGAAGAACGAGGGTTTTTTTTTGTTTTCGATGGTTGAGCATGATTATTAGTTGAGTGGAAATACCTAAATGGAAAGAGTTTCAAAGTTGTGAAGTTGCAAGCAATCAAAACAAGCTTTGGCTAAAAATATAGATATAACACTGGTTTTTAGTCCATTGGGCTATGGAGTCATAATAGGTCTTTAATTGAGCAACAATTTCAAGAGTGGTCCAAGGGGCAAGTCATCTATATCACAAGATATTTTGATATAAAAATAATGGAATGGAACATTAAAAGTGTTGGAGGGGTGGAAACAGATAATAATTTCAACTAGGATTTATAGTCTGTCCAAACAAGAAAAGCCTTTTAAGCAACTGTTTAAAACCAACCAAAGGGCAGGCTCACAGTAAACCTCTTTGGACAAGCTCGTATTAAAGATAACTCAAGAGACAAAAAATCCAGTAATCTGCATAATCACTTTCAGAAGGGATGAAAACACATAAGAGAAACAAAATGCAACTTAAGATCAGATAAGATACTTTTAAATCTAGCCTGCTTTCAGCATACACTTAGGGAAACTTTCAAAATTTACCTTTGGAGGAAGATGCTAGAAAACAGGGCACACCATCACTTTTCTAGTCTAACTTTACTAAGCAAATAATGAAAATAACATTCAAGAACAATGTTTAAAGCAAATAGTAGGACGAGGGAACGCCAGCATTCCTAACTGCTTGAACTGTATTGAATCATTCTTAAATAAACAATTTGGAGGAAAACATCGAGATAAAGCCTATCAGTCAGAGAAGGGTACTATAAACAATAAATCCTAACTCTATGCATGTTGTTCTTTATCAGATAATAATGGACAAAATGGCATACATGAAAGGAAAAACAATAACACAGAAATAAGCACTTCACCAGTGATATATACCAGGATCCCAAGAAACAACTTGTATATTGATGTCAAACCAGTTACATCTTCAAGTCCAATGTTTCAGTTCAGCAATCATCTTCACTTCTCAGCCTAGCTTATTAGATCACAAACAGAGCTTCAAGAGCCTCTGAACACTATTTACAAGTAGAAGTTTCAAGCACAAGTATATTTCAAAGTTCTGCAACCAACATTGTTTCATCTTCTACAGAAGTATTTATAGAAGACATGAGGAGGTGGGATGGGATAAAAGATCTTCAAGGTTCAATTAATACAGATAAATGCTTCTTGGCCTTTGAGGGGCTCAATGGCGAAGTTTACAGATATTTCCTCTATATTAATTGTTTTACATTAAGAATTAAGCTTGGTGGGAGCTTTTGTTGACTTTAAGGCTCTATGTCATCTTTTATAATAACTCTGTTGATATTTTTGCAATAAATCTTTTTGCTGGGAATAATTTTTCGGCTGTATTGAGGTAGATATGCTCTATTCTGGTCATTGCTTGGCCTCTGTTGAATTCTTTGAGGCTACAGGTGGCATTAGGTAGCTAAGAGGAATCAATTAGCCTCTGATGTGGCGGTGGAGGCTTTATATGTCTGATAGATATTTTATTTTGACCTAAAACAAGATTAATTTGCTCTTGATCTGTGTGTTAGGCATAATTGGGCCTAAATCCTGTCTTCTGTTCCTTAAACTGTGTTTAATTTAGTGGATTAGGCTTTTGATTTTCGATCTTAGCCGTAATGCACCAAAACTGTGTTTTAACCTTCAATTCTTCAGTTCTGCTATAGTTGGGTCTTCAACACTGATACTCTTTACTTGATTTAAATTTTACTATGTCTTGTTGATGTGTAAGTGTTACAGGGCTTTTTTACTGGCATCAGTGCTCATGAGCCACTGATGAAACATGATGGTTGAACCCTGCAGATGGATACTCTTTTATGAATAAAGGTCCGAGGGATTGTCATCCCCGGCCTTCACCTTTCCTTTAAAATAATTGAAAACTTCAAAACCTGCATAAAACCATGAAATAATTAAGAAATCCTGCGTTATTTGGGGTAAAACTTCTTTGGAGGTTGCCGTTAGGTTGCAGCCATTTTATGAAAGCATCTAACGGCGGAGATTTTCTTGCGAGGGTTAGAAGGAGGCGGTTTGGAAGAATGGTGCATAGGATTAAGTCCGATCCGTAGATCTGTTTTGATCAACAGTCAAGATAAATTAGGGAAATACAATGGAGAAGGGTCACTTTCCATGAAAATACAAGAAATATAAAGGAAATGAGGGAAATTTCCTTTGGTGGAGGTAAAATGCATAGGAAAGAAAATTGGGGTTTCTGGATGATCGTGGGCCGTCGGATCAGATTGGACCCAGAGATCAATGGTTGTGATTTCTCATTGAAGGCCCTTTGGAAAATGAGGAGGGCGATAATGTAAAGCAAGATCAAATCGGGGCCGTTTATCTGCAGATATCAAGGGCAGAGGCTGCGTGTGATGAAACACAATGGAAAAAGGGAAAGCGGTTTCGGGTGGAGAAACCGGCAGTATCACGCGGGAAAAGGGGAGGAAGGTGGTTTCACCGTTTCAAACGTGATATGCATTATCAGTTGACATGTGGCATTTAAAAACCACCCATATCATGTAGCTCTTGGGGAATTAACCTTTGCGCTTGAATTTACGCGAAAACGCGTGTCAATTGTCAGATCAAGGGTCTCACATCGGACGGTCAGGGAATAAGCGTGATATCCGCAATATGCGTGGGTCATAACAGGTGGGGTGGTTTTTAATCTGGGCCATTCAATCAGGGATGGATGGCTGAGATAAACTCTATAGGAAGGCAAGACCCACAGGAGTCAGGCCTGTCGGGATTATTCTGAACCGTCAGATGAAAGTAGATAAATGGTCAGGATTGAAACTGGGGTTAAATGGAAAAATAAAAAAGGCAGAGAAAGGGGTTAATATGGGCCATTTATCTGCAGAGATCAACGACTGAGATCTCCTCAAACAACCTTATAAATCAGGGCTTTATTTTTTTAACAAAGGTCGAGGGGTGAAATCTGGGCCGTCGGATCTTGACACGTGGATGGCTCAGATGTAATCGGAGCTTTTGCAATCGGCGGGGGAAAAACAAAATAGGCGCCGATGTGATTGACTGTGGACCGTCAATCTACAGATAAAATTGATGGTGGAGGATGATTCGGAGGAGTTCTCAGCGGGGGAAGGGGCTTTGAGCGGGAGTAATGGCAAGTATCGGATCTGGGAAGGCGGGGAGGAGATCAACTGCTAATAATTGATCGGGAGATCGCCAATCGAAGGTCGCGAATAAAATAATAAGTGTGCCCAATGAAAAATTTGGATGCGAGATTCTCTCGATCATTGATTGGTTCAAGATCAACGGTCAGGATTCATTTAAAACATGAACCAGCAGAAAACCCTTTATAACATATGAAAACCCAAATTTTAATGAAAAACAAAGGTTTAACGGCTTCAAAGGTAGGTTATATATAAGGTTTGGCACCCGATTGTGGGCCTAAGGTTATGCGAATGAAACAAGGGATCGAGGGTGAAATATAAAGGGCCAATCACATCGGCACAATGGTGCGGGCTTTTTCAATCTACCCATTTAGAAAATCTCTGATGCGAGATCTTTTAGACTGTCGATCGGCCTTTGGATCAATGGTTCTTATCATTCAAAACATTGCACCAGCGAGTTTAATGCAAAACATAGGAAAATGGGTTTTTGTGAATATACAAAAGAAAAATATGATCAGACAGGGTTTATTCATAGGTTTAAGCGCCCGATTGCGGGCCTTTGGTTTTGTGGAGCGGAAAAGGGATCGGAGGTTATGTATAAAAGGGCCAATCGCATCAGAGGTTTTATAAAAGCCAAAATTCTTGCGCTCTCCGATTGTGCCGATGTGATAAGCACCTGATGGGTCTGGTGCATGATTCTAGGGCATGGGCATATGTGGGGAAGTGGTTTATGGCTTAGCCCAAAGGGGCTTAGGCCCATAGTTAAAAAACTTATTTTTTATGAAATTTTCAAGGTTTTTTGATGGATTTGGGGGTTTCAGTAAGGTTCAAAAAGGATTTTCAAACCTTACAAAAGGATTTTAATGAAGGGGAAAGTGAAATAAATGAAAAACAAAGGAATTTTATGAGGAAACAAGGGGATAAAATGGAGGTTAATTTGAAGTGAAAGGAGGGGAAAAATGGGATTTTTGTAGCAGTATTTTCTTTATGAAAATAGCAGATTCCCAGCATTTCGAAAGGGAAACAACAGTGAAGGTTAAACAGAGGGCATGATGTCTTCATAAGGCTTCAAGAGATAACAATTTTTTGCAATAAAACTTCTTTCTTGAAGGCTTCAAAAATGATTTAGCCACCATTTGATATCAAAATTTTTATAGGTGGCTAACAGTGGCTCCACATGGGGATGGTGCCTTCTTGAAGGCATCAAGAACTTCAGAGTTGCATTATCTAGGGCGTTGATCAGTGCCTCATCCATTGGGCTGCAACTTTCTTTACTTGGATGATCTTCTTTTTCTCTGAAAATGTTAGCAGCCATGAAAAACAATGGATCTTCATCAACACAAGCTTTCTTCCTACCCAATCCTACTGATCTAACATTTTTTCTTCTTTAGAGTGCACTTGGATTGGAAAAATCTGTTATCAACCTTTTATTCTTTTGAAAGAAAAAAACTAATCTAATTCTACTCCTTATTTCTCCATGAACTCAGATTAAACAGTTGAGTTCATAAGTTTCCCTACCTAATCTACTATCTACTAGGATTAAACAGTATAATAGATTTTATTCTCTAATTTCTAAAACAGAAATTTAAAAGCATAAAAGTCAGGATTGAACAATCCAACTTGTTTATGATCTATGGCATAAACAACAAGCTACACATAGATATTATTTTATAGAAAATTAAATCAAAATGGAAGGCTTAAGATCTGAAAATTCTGAGCAAGACCTTCTCTTTCTTCAGCTCTGTTTTTTAAGTTTATTCGAGCTGTATTTCCTTGTTATTTGGTTCAGATTTTGAGCTATTTGAACCTTTAATTTCTATCCTAATCTTCCTAATGGATAAGCCAAGATTAAGTTGTTTGGAAAATCGAATTCACTAACCTATTAGCAGTAAATTTAAAACTAACTAGTCATGATTAGGCTGTATGATTAACTAGAAGTGTGTTTTCAGGAGTGGCATTTAAGCTTGCACAATTTCAGATTTGTTTCTCTTTTTTGGTATGGCGCTGTACCTTTATTGTTTTTACAAACTGCCCTCTTTTCTTTCTTCTATTTTTTTTATATTTTTGATTTTTCTAACTTTGAATGAAATTATGAGTGAAATATTTATAATGAGAAAAAGATAAAAATGCTTTCAAACATGATAGGATCAAGAGAAGTAATGTTTGAGCATCCTGCCATTGACAGGACCCCCAAACAATTCAACTCCATTCAGCTCCTGTAAGAAAAAGTCATTGTTACCAGCAGCAGAATGAATGAGATAAGGGCCAAGCCATAAGTTGTCAAATTTCCCATGCTTTCCCTTCTCTTCTCTTCTTGAGTCGTACTTTAACACTTTGTCCCCAACATTGAAGTTGCTGGCCTTTGTTCTTCTATCAAAAATCTTTTTGATGTTGTCATGCTTTTGTAATTATTTTTTATAAACCTCTTCTCTGGTTTGCTGAAGATGAATGGTCTAATTTATTCTTCTAATCATGTCATTATCTTCAGACTGCACCACTTGAATGAAATTCATAACTACTACACCAAGGCTGGTTGGAAAAATTGCATCTGTACCTTACACAAGATGGTAGGGTGACATCTCAATAGATTTATTCAATGTCAATCTGTCAACCCATAGTGCATGAACTAGCTTTGTGTGCCAAGACTTCTTGTTGTCCTCTAGCAACTTCTTGATTATGTTCACCAAAATCTTGTTTGAGGATTCTACTAGTCCATTACCTTGAGGGTAATAGGCCGTGGAATGACCCAATGTGATCTGATATTTGTGACAGAATTTAGCCATCTTATTAGATCCAAATGTTGCTGCATTATCAGTGATGATCTTCCTAGGACAGCCAAATCTAGAGAGGATACAAGTCTCTATGAATTTTATGATGAAATAATCATTGGCTTGTCTAGAAGGGATGGATTCTATCCATTTGGTGAAGTAGTTTGTTGTAGTGAGAATCCACCTATGTTGGGAAGAGGATGGTGGATGGATTTCTCCTATGAATTCAAGTCTCCACTGTTGAAAAGGAGCTTCAACAGTGATTGGATGCAGAGGTAAGGGAAACAACTTTCTTTTGCCTTCAAAAAGTTGACATTTATGACAAGAAATTATCATCTTGTGTACATCAAGAAAGAGAGTGGGTCAATAGTAACCAGCCCTTAGGATTTTGTTGGCTGTTGTCTTCCAGTACAGGTGGCCTCCACATTCTCCTTCATGGAACTCATGCTTAACCTTCTCTGCATCATTCTTAGGCAAACATTTAAGCAATATCCCACTTGCATTTTTCCAATAAAGACATTTATCTATAATGCAATAGTTTACAGATTTTAACTTTAAAAATCGTGCCTTTTTTTTTGATAAACCAGGAGGTGTATTTAAATTAAGAAAAACAAATAAAATATCAGCATACCAAGAGGAATTCATAAAATGGTCTTCAGCAATGGGGGTTGAGAGTTCCTCTTGTTCATCTAAAGCATCAATGATATTAATATCAAGAACTTCAAAATTTGATTCAGCCATTAATCTAGCTAGACCTTGGCCTTTGATGAGTTTATTAGGCTTGATCTCTAAATCATATTCAAGTATAATAGCTATCCACTTACCTCTCTTACCATCTGGGTCCTACATTAGAATGTCTTTCACAACTGAATTTGGGACAAAAGAAATGATGTGTGAGTGAAGGATGTATACTCTGAAGTCTTTTAAAGCTTTGACCAAAGAAAAAGCTTGCTTTTCCATAATGTTATACTTCAAAGGAGCATCTCTAAATGCCTTGCTAAAGAATGAAATAGGATGCTCTTGTCCTTGTGGATTTTTCTATAAAAGGACAGTAGCTATTGTATGCTCTGATGCAAATGAAAAAATATAAAAATCTTCTGAAAAATCAGGACTTATTAGAACTGGTGTTTTAGTTAATTCTTGTTTGACCAGCTCAAAGAAATTCTTTGCTTCCAAGGTCCATTTTACCCCTTACTCCTTCTTCAACATGTTTTTAATGTTTCTAAGGGCTCAGCCAAGTTGGGTATGAACCTTCTCAAGAAATTAGTCTTTCCAGTGAAATAGTGTAGTTCCTTGATGTTTCGAGGATGAGAGATTTGCAATATGGCCTCAATCCTCTTTGGGTCTATATTTATACCCTCTTCTGAAATAATGTGCCCAAGAAGTTTACCTTCTTGGAGCCCAAAAAAATTTTTCTTAGGGTTTAAAAATATCCCAAACTTTCTACATTTCTCGAATACTTTTCTCAAATGTTCTAAGTGCTCTTCATCTGTCTTTGAAAAAATAGTAACATCATCAATGTAAATAATGATGAAGTATCCCAATTTTTCTGAGAATGCTATGTCCATGGCTCTCTGAAAAGTAGCGCCAGCATTCATTAGACCAAAGGGCATTTTCACATACATGAAAGTGCCCCAAGGTGTAGTAAAGGCTGTCTTTAATTGATCATTAGGATGAACTAAAATCTGATTGTATCCTGAATAGCCATCAAGAAAAGAAATTCTTTTAGAACCCACCAACTTTTGTAAAATATGGTCCATCTTGTGTAAAGAGTAGTTGTATTTCAGTGAGGCTTTGTTTAAGTCTCTAAAGTCTATACAAAGCCTAATCTCTCCTGTTTTCTTCCTAACCAACACTAGATTAGACACCCACTCAGAATATCTAATAGGGATAATAATACTAGCTTCATACATTTCTTGATCTCCTTCTCAACCAAAGGTAACTGAACAGGGTTTATTCTGCACAATTTTTGTTTAAATGGCTTTTGGTTTTCCTTGAGAGGTATTTTGTGCTAAATTATTTCAGTGTCATAGGATTTAAAATCCTCATAACTCCACGCAAAAACATTAGAAAATTATTTAAACATCTCTATGTATTTGAGTTTAATGTGGGTCGGTAAAGTCTTAGAAAGTTTGATCATCATTGGTTTTAGTTCACTTCCTATATTACACTCTTCAAATTCGGTCTCTACAGGTTCCAGTTTTTGCTTCTTGGCCACATCGTTGAAATCAAACAACTCTTCTAAAGGGGCCAGACCTTTTCACAAACATTGATTTTCAGACTGTAGAGTTTCTAAGTCCTTTGTTTCTAACTCTGCATTCATCTTTGTTGTGTTTTTAATTTTTCTAGATAACAGGTTTACATTAGCAACCTCAGGAGAATTTTCTTCTTCATCAAGAAAATTTTCTTCAATGTGGCAGTCTGTTTCATAGTCTTAATCCGAACTGGGTAGTTCGAATTCATTTTTGAACTGCATGAAGTCTTCTATTTGTTTGTATCCATCAAAAAATTGCCAATAATTTTCGTTATCACAAACAACTAGTCTGAATTTAATCTGATTTGTACATTCTTTGGTTTCATATGGCATTAAGCATGTTCTAGCAGCAAAGGCCAAATTGTGGGCCATGTTATTCTTTCTTCTTGGGACAAAAATCAAGTGGGATTCCTCAAATGTTTTTAATAGATCCACGATATCGTTTCGATAAGCTCTAAGTCTGGGGTGATTAGCGTTGTATTCCCCATTGACTTGCCTAATGATTAATTCCGAATCCCTATGTACATTAATTCTTTTGGCTCCTAATTCTTTAACAAATGTAAGCCTAAAAGCAGGGATTCATACTCCGCTATGTTATTCAAACACTGAAAGTTTAATCTACAGGAAAGTCTTTCTATGTGGTTGTTTTCAGTGTTGCATATCCAGACACCTACACCAGCGTTACTCCTAGTGCAGGACCCATCAAAGTTCATACTCCACAGAGGACTAGTTTCAGGTTTATTTGTTTGGTTACTGTCCTCTTCAACAAGCGTGATTTCGGATGGTTCTTGAAGGTCAGTACTCTGTTGAATTCGTTTTAAATCCTCAGGTTTTTCATTGAGTTGAGGAATATCTTCTTGACTGTCAAGGATTAAAAGAAATTGATGCACAATTTGTAGCTCAAGACCCGTGTTTGATTTTCTACAGTCTACAGGTTCAACAAACTATTTCAACAGTTCTGTGTTGTTTTCCTCCTCCTCTCTATTGGCATTTAATTCAGTTAAAGTGACTTGCTCACTGAATGTTTCATCATTGAAAAGGGTAAATGAATCGAGGCCTATATTTATGGAATAAAGGGGAGAGTTTTGCGGTCTATCTTGGCTAGTAACCATATACTACATATGAGACTCCCTGTAAAGTCTTCTAGTCTGATTGAAAATAGGGATGGTCGCATAGTTCATGTCAATCTGCATAGTTTCTTGTAACTTAGCTCTGCAAGACCTAGATAATAGCATACCATACTTTGGGGGCACATCAGCCACAACAATATCTATGACTAAACATTTGGCTGAGATCTGAGCTAAGTTAACACAGAGGTCTTTAATTAAACCTAAAAATTTTACTCTACTTGAGTCAAAGGAGTAGAGGTATTTGAAAGGTCAGGTGATTTCAAGGCCTAGGCTCTCCATTACAGCTTTGGGAATTAAATTGTGAGAGGCCCCGAAATAATGCATAGTGTTGTGAAAAATCTTTTCATGAATGTTTAAACTAACGTAAAAGGGAGGAACATGTCCCTCTTGATATCTACTTTCAATATTTGGACCAAAAATAAGCTCAGGCTGGTCATCGTTAAGATTGACTGTGTCATTATTCTCTTCTATGTTAAAAGCCTTCAAAATTTGGGTTCTATATACATTCTAGGCAGCTAACTCAGTAAGAGGAACAGAGATTTTAATTCTAGAAATTTCCTGCTCCAAACTAAAAGGCATCTGATTCTTTGAAATGCTTGTCTCAGCCTTATTAACTGCCACTCTGTCAGCAAAATCTGTTTGCTGATTTTCTCTATTTACATTTGTCAAAATTGTTTTAACAGGAGTATTAGCTGAGGTGCTAACACTAATAATGTCTGCACTCTGTTTTTCATTACTTTGAGTTCTTTTTTCTTTACCTTTATTAGAATTTCCAGCCACTGTTTTGTCCTTCTGTTTTACAATTTTGGGTTTGTTTACAGTGTTGTTTTGTGAAGATCTTTTAGAGGTTTTGGTTTTGGGAGTTTCTTGACTGGTTTTACTTCGAAGGTCATACTATTTTTGAGACTCTATGATGACATTATCCATATCTTGATAATAACTTTCATCCTCATCTCTTTTGTCATCATAAGGTGTGTATAGGCCTTGTTTTTTATCATAATGAACCTCAAAGTCATCATTATCTACTCCCCGAATGTTGATATCATCTTCCTCCATTTGTTCATCTGTTTCTTCAACCTCGCTTACATAGTTTTGATGAAAAGGAGGAGTGATCTGTTGATCATCCTCCCTTGGTCTGTTTTGAGGCTGATTTCTCCTAAAATTCTGATTTTGGTTCTGATTTATGTTTTGAGGAGCAGTTTGGTTTTGAGTTTCTTGTGCTCTCTCAAGAATGCTCATTTTCTTCATCATTTCCTCCATTATTCTTTCCATATTCGTGTTGGATGTAGAAGGTGTAGATTCCTCTTTAAAGGACACTTTATTCTCATTTCTCATTCTTGCTCTTCTCTCCATCAAATTAACTTCCACATCAAGAGCCCCTTTTTTCATATCTTAAAGGGTTAAAGGATCTCTCTCTCTCTCAGCTAATAGGAAATTTCAGGGTCAAACCCTTCAGGAAAATTGTTTAGAGCTAAGCCTTATGGAGGTTTTAGGTCTGGGAGAAGTGCATTATACACACTGTTAAATCTGGTGTAGTAAGCTTGTACACTTTCCCCAGTGTTTCTGTGGAGGTTCTTGTAATCAGAAAGTATTTGAAGAGGGTTTTTCCTTACTTCTCATTTGTTTAAGAATGTCTGATGGAAGGCTTGGATATCATTAATACTATGGGGGGCTAAGCCTTTGAACCATTTTCT
This sequence comes from Pinus albicaulis, assembly GCA_034641835.2. Classification (NCBI taxonomy): domain Eukaryota; kingdom Viridiplantae; phylum Streptophyta; class Pinopsida; order Pinales; family Pinaceae; genus Pinus; species Pinus albicaulis. The sequence continues at coordinate 1,308,509,754 of CM076572.1, forward strand.
TACTTCCCCCCCTAAACTCCGAGCAAATAATCTAAGCTTGACAGATTCATCATCAATTTCATTTCTTTCAAAGTAGTCATTCATCTTATCCACATGTTGTGATGTAGTAGTAGCATTACTGGCATCATACAATGGTATTTAGGACTGATAGTCCTATGGAATATTTACTAAGGGAAAATGAAGGACCAACGGGGCATACCATGCTGCCATGATAGGAGGTGGGGGTGGATTTACAATAGGTGGATTGAAAAAAGGGAAAGTGGGCTCAAGTGGAGTGGTTTGGACAGTGGATGTAGGATGAACAGATGTGGATGGACCAAGAATAGATTGCTGACCTGATCTTGGATGAGAGACACCTAAATTGAAAAGGTAATGTAAATCAGGTGGTGTTGTTTCTCTACTACCAAGATGTTCACTTGTTTCTGGAGATGAAAGTGAAGACTCTGAATCTAGCTGATCTAAATCATCTAGCGACCTAGTTCTAAATGGATTTCTTAAGTCAACTTGTGATTGTTGTAGAGATGCAAGATTTTCTGGAACAGAATTAGCACTCAAGGGTGATCTGAAAATAGTTTAAAATTTAATCTTAGGTTACTTCCTAAGGATAGTTTCAAGGTTATCAACTATCTCAGGTGGGTTAGGGTCAGGGTAGGTTCTAGTATGAATATTTCTAGGAGCCACTATGCTATGTTTTTTAGACCCTACTAAAACAAGAACAGTTTAACCAAATATGACAATATTTAAGAGGTTGACTGATCTGTTTTAAACAAAATTTAATCCTAAAATCCTCTAACTGAGTTTAAAAGATGTTATAATGATAATGGGTCTTCCCAGTGGAGTTTTAAGGTCTGTTTAGGATTATGGAGTCGCCAAGTGGAATTTTTTAGCTCTTTTGGAGGTAAAAGGTTTTATGGTCCACCACCATGTTTATTGAATACCAATCTGAAATATTTTTGGTTTTTCTGAGTTATTTTCAGTCCTATGGGTTCTAAAAGTAACCTAAATCAATTTCAACACTTAGATACGGTGATGAGACAAAGATAGTTTACTCTTATGGCTAAGCTAGTTGATCCTTCAAGGTTTGATAAGCTCTTATGAGAATCCTAAGGTGTCCTTAGTTTCTCGCTGATTCAAACAAGTTTTATCATGATTACCATTGTTGGGTAGTGCTTGAAGAGGCTACTTGCACTCCTGGGGTTTTTATGAAGTCTTTAAGGGAACCTAATATGAAATTTTGACTCAGTCCCCAGTGGAGTCACTAGAAATTTTAGTTGCTAGTGGCTCAACTGGCTAATATAGAAAATGTTCTCGAGACAGGGGTTTCTAATTATCCAATGATTATCTAAAATGAAAATAACTTAGAATCCCCAACGGAGTCGCCAGAAATGTTAGCTCCCCGTAATTCCAGCAGATTGGTGAGACTAGAACTGCAGAGAGAACATTTGAACCACTTTGGGATTCTATGATCTATCCCTCCTGAATCCGGAGAGGGATCTCTCCAATAAAGTGCAAAGATTGATTTATCTTTTAAAGCTTTTGGGTATGATATTAGGCTAGTTATGAATAATGAGGGTTTTTGTTTGTTTTGGATGGTTGAGCATGATTATTAGTTGAGTGGAAAGTCCTAAATGGAAAGAGTTTCAAAGGTGTGAAGTTGCAAGCAATCAAAAAAATCTTTGGCTAAAGAGATAGATATAACGCTAGTTTTTAGTCCATTGGGCTATGGAGTCATAATAGGGCTTTAATTGAGCAACAATTTCAAGAGTGGTCCAAGGGGCAAGTCATCTATATCACAATATCTTTTGATATAAAAATTATGGAATGGAACATTAAAAGTGTTGGAGGGGTGGAAATAGATAATAATTTCAACTAGGATTTATATTTTGTCCAAACAAGAAAAGCCTTTTAAGCAACTGTTTAAAAACAAGAAAAGGGTAGGGCTCACCGTAAATCTCTTTGGACAGGCTCGTATTAGAGATAACTCAAGAGACAAACAATCTAGTAATCCGCATAATTACTTTCAGAAGGGATGAAAACATATAAGAGAAACAAAATGCAACTTAAGATCAGATAAGATACTTTTAAATCTAGTTTGCTTTCAGCATACACTTAGGGAAACTTTCCGAATTTACCTTTGGAGGAAGAAGCTAGAAAACAGGGCACACCATCACTTTTCTAGTCTAACTTTACAAAGAAAATAATGAAAATAAAATTCAAGAACAATGTTTAAAGAAAACAGTAGGATGAGGGAACGCCAACATTCCTAACTGCTTGAACTGTACTGAATCATTCTTAAATAAACAATTTGGACGAAAACATTGAGATAAATCTTATCAGTCAGAGAAGGGTACTGTAAACAGTAAATCCTAACTCTATGCATGCTCTTCTTTATCAGAGAATAATGAACAAAATGGCATACATGAAAGGAAAAAAAATAACATAGAAAGAAGCACTTCACCAGTGATATAGACCGAGATCCCAAGAAACAACTTGTATATTGATGTCAAACTAGTTACATCTTCAAGTCCAATGTTTTAGTTCAACAATCATCTTCACTTCTCAGCCTAACTTATTAGATCACAAACAGAGCTTCAAGAGCCTCTGAACACTATTTACAAGTAGAATTTTCGAGCACAATTATATTTCAAAGTTCTACAACCAACATTGTTTCCTCTTCTACAGAAGTATTTATAGAAGACATGAGGAGGTGGGATGGGATAAAATATCTTCAAGGTTCAATTAATACAGATAAATGCTTCTTAGCCTCTAATGGGCTCAATGGAGAAGTTTACAGATATTTTCTCTGTATTAATTGTTTTACATTAAGAATTAATCTCGGTGGGAGCTTTTGTTGAATTTAAGGATCTGTGTCATCTTTTATAATAACTCTGTTGATATTTTTGCAATAAATATTTTGGCTGGGAATAACTGTTCATCTTTATTGAGGTAGATATTCTCTTTTATGGTCATTACTCGGCCTCCGTTGAATGCTTTGAGGCTATAGGTGGCCTTATGTAGCTGAGAGGAATCAATTAGCCTCTAATGTGGTGGTGGAGGCTTTCTCTATCTGATAGATATTTTATTTTGACCTAACACAGGAATAATTTGCTCTTGATCTATGTGTTAGGCATAATTGAGCCTAAATCCTGTCTTCTGTCCCTTAAACTGTGTTTAATTTAGTGGATTAGGCTTTTGATTTTCGATCTTAGCTGTAATCCACCAAAACTGTGTTTTAACCTTCAATTCTTCAGTTCTGCTGTAGTTGGGTCTTCGACATTGATACTCTTTAATTAATTTAAATTTTCTGTGTCTTGTTGATGTGCAGGTGTTATAGGGATTTTATACTAGCATCAGTGCTCACGAGGCACTGACAAAACATGATGGTCGAATCCTACAGACGGATTCTCTTTTATGAATAAAGGTCTGAGGGATCATCATCCCCGGCCTTCACCTTTCCTTTAAAATAACTGAAAACTTCAAAACCTACATAAAACCAAGAAATAATTAAGAAATCCTGTGTTATTTGGGGTAAAAATTCTTTGGAGGTTGCGGTTAGGTCACAGCCGTTGGATGAAAGCATCCAACGGTGGAGATTTTCTTGCGGGGGTTAGAAGGAGGCGGTTTGGAAGAATGTTGCATAGGATTAATTATGGGCCATAGATTTTTTTTGATCGAAGGTCAAGATCAATCAGGGAAATACAATGGAGAAGGGCCACTTTCCATGAAAATAGAAGAAATACAAAGTAAATGAGGGAAATTTACTTTGGCGGAGGTAAAATGCATAGGAAAGAAAATTGGGGTTTCTGGATGATCGTGGGTCGTCAGATCAGATTGGACTCAGAGATCAATGGATGTGATTGCTGATTGAAGGCCCTTTGGAAAAGGCATATGGTGATAATTTAAAGTGAGATCAAATTGGGGCCATTGATTTGCAGAGATCAATGACATAGGTTGCGTGCGTTGAAACACAATGGAAAAAGGGAAAGTAGTTTCGGGTGGAGAAACCGACAGTATTGTGCGGGAAAAGGGGAGGAAGGTGGTTTCACCTTTTTGAATGCCATATGAATTATCATTTGACACGTGGCATTTAAAAACCGCCCATATCACATATATCTTGAGGAATTAACCTTCGTGCTTGAATTTACGCGAAAACGCACGTCAATCGTCAGATCAAGAGTCTCAGATCGGACGGTCAGGGAATAAGCGCGATATCGGAAAGATGCGCGGGTCATAATAGGTGGGGTGGTTTTTCATCTGGGTCGTTCAATCAGGGATGGATGCCTGAGATCAACTCTATAGGAAGGCAAGACCCACAGGAGTCAGGCTTGTCAGGATTATTCTGAACCGTCAGATGAAAGTAGATCAATGGTCAGGATTGAAACTGGGGTTAAATGGAAAAATAAACAAGGTGCAGAAAGGCGTTAGTATGGGCCATTGATCTACAAAGATCAACGATTGAGATCTCCTTGAACAACCTTATAAAGCGGGGCTTCATGTTTTTAACAAAGGTCGAGGGGTGCAATCTGGGCCATCAGATCTTGACACGTGGATGGCCCGGATGTAACCGGAGCTTTCGCAATCAGCAGGTGCAAAAAAAAATGGGTTCCAATGTGATTGACTGTGGACCATCGATCTGCAGATCAGATCGATGGTGGAGGATGAATTGGAGGAGTTCTCACCGGGGGAAGGGGCTTTGAGCAAGATAAATGGCAACTGTCGGATCTGGGAAGGCGGGGAGGAGATCAATGGATAATAATTGATTGGGAGATCGCCAATCAGAAGTTGCCGTTAAAATAATAAGTGTGCCCAATGAAAAATTTCGATGCAAGATTCTCCCTATCATTGATTGGTTCAAGATCAACGGTCGAGATTCGTTTAAAACATGAACCGATGGAAAACCCTTTTGCGGGCCCAAGATTATGCTTTAACGGCTTCAGAGGTGGGTTATATATAAGGTTTGGCACCCAGTTGCGGGCCCAAGATTATGCGAATGAAAAAAGGGATCGGGGGTTAAATACAAAGGCCCAATCGGATCGGAACAATTGTGCGGGCCTTTTCAATCTACCCATTTAGAAAATATCCGATGCAAGATCTTTTAGACCATCAATCGGCCTTTGGATCAACAGTTCTTATCATTCAAAACATTGCTCCGGTGGGTTTAATGCAAAACATAGGAAAATGGGTTTTTGTGAATATACAAAGGAAAAATATGATTGGACAGGGTTTATTCATAAGTTTAAGCGCCCGATTGCGGGCCTTTGGTTTTGTGGAGCAGAAAAGGGATCAGAAGTTATGTATAAAAGGGCCAATCACATCGGAGGTTTTATAAAAGCCAAAATTCTTGCGGTCTCCGATTGTGCCGATGTGATAAGAACCTGATGGGTCTAGCACCTAGTTCTATAGCATGGGCATATGTGGGGAAGTGGTTTATGGCTTAGCCCAAAGGGGCTTAGGGCCATAGTTAAAAAAATTATTTTTTATGAAGTTTTCAAGGTTTTTTGATCGATTTTGGGGGTTTCTTTTTCACATTCAAACATAGATAACGCTGCCCCTTGGGAAAGACAGAGCATTACCCTAGGCATTAATGCTTCCTTTGCATGGCTCAGGTGTGTTATAGCTCTTCCAAGTTGTTTCTGGGGTGTGTTACCTTGGCAAAAATGGGTCTTGTATAGTTCATTTTATTCCTTCCATGTTACCTTCTCCTTTGAGCTGATGAGGAGGTCATTTGTCCTGTAACAGATGCCCCCTAAAGTGTGAGGTCAGAGACGAAGACGATGGATGAAATAATTTATAACAAGTGTAGTAGAATGAGAGGAATTGGAGAACTGAGGAAAACCTAAAACAACAACATATGTTAGAAAATATAGTATCTATCCTGAGTCGGGCATTCCCATGCTCAGTAGCTAATAAAAATTATTTCTCTAGAGAAGAGATATGAATAGTGTGTCCACCAATAAGCATAACATGGAAGCATCTATCATAATAATATAAGCTGTCTCCAAAACAATATTGCAACTTGGGAGAGGAAACATAGCTGTAATGGTGTAAGCCTCAACCCAATGTCGTGGTCACCACTTCACTATACTGCATATTTTCGTACATGTGAATGAATGAGATGTAGTTGACCATGTGGGAAATCATCTGATTACCAATAAATAACAAAAATTGATTAACAGACGCAAGGGTGGCCATCGATAATGATGATGGTCCCCAAGATGCATATTATAATATAGGGAGTGTGAATAAAAGGAGTTGATGTCGAACACTCATAGAATCATTCGATCGGGAGCCAATAATGAGAACCTCCAACCAAACACAAGGTGACCTGCCACTGATGTCTGCAAGTACCCAGGTACTGGTGTGTTTCTGGGTCAACTTCCCAGATAATATGTTGTAGTCGATAGGAAGAGATCTGTCAAAATGTAGGCACTGAGGCGTCCTACATCAGTTGACATGAAACAGGAAAACATGATTTTCTTTATGGAAATAATTAACAGCAAATGGGAATAACTCACGAAAAATAAATTCTGGTATATGATGGCTTTGGTTGATATAAGGAGCAGTAGATAGCGGGATCCTCTTGAACAATAATAGGCACTCTAACAGGGTACCAGGTAGCTTAGGCTTAATGAACACCAAAGAGTATCAGGATTCACCAATGCAGGAACATTGGTATACAAAGGCTAAACTCATAGATGGTAGGGTTCTGCTAAATGCGAGAGAGTTTTCTGGGAAGTGCCATGTTCAAGATATTGTGCTACCAAATTGACCTTTAAAATGTAACAGAATAAGTATCCATTTCATCCAAAATTTGTCCCCATTTGATTAAGTTTAATGAGTCTAGACAGGTAAAATCAGTGATTTTTTCATATTTAGAGAGTCTGAAAAACATCGTAAAAGATAACTCCAGGGGGTATCTTTGTCATGTTTGATAACCAGACATGACGAAGGGAGAATAGTAAGCCTGAAACTGTTAATTTTTTGTGAGTTATTCCATTGAATCTGGAAAATTGAGAAACCTATGTTCAATGGAAATCTGCCTCATTTTGGTAACAGTACGAGGAGACAAAGTAAACTCAATGTTCTTTGTGAAATTTTAACGAGTCCAATGAAGAAAAAATCGATGCTCTCCATGAATTTTTAACGAGTCCCACGGAGAAAAACTCGGTTACTTTTTCTCTTTAATGAGATTTGAAAAACACAGAAAATAATGGCTCATATTTCTTCGTCATAGTAGTTTAATGAGCCCGACGAAGGCAACTCAGGGTTTTTTTAGTTTTATGAGCTAGAAAAAGTCCCTAAAAAGAAAGATTGAAACCGGGTTGAACACGGTCAAATATGCACATGAACACTAACAACTCATCATAGCATCGACAACATTTAAAAACCAATAGTTGCAACAAAGTATAACAGTAATTTACCATGTTTTAACAGAAAAGAAGGCAACAAACCTTTATTTTCACTTTTTTGAGTGTTGTGATAGAGCTCTCGAGCGAAAAAAGTGGTGAAACTTCAGCTGTTGATTGTGGACGAACCGAGCAATGGTTTCTGATTCCGCGAGATCCGGGTAAGAGCTTGAACCTTCCCATAGCTTTCCATTATATTTTTAGTTATTTTTGCAAGCTGTAAGTGTGAATTTTAGTAGGCCATAAATATATTTAGCAGCTAATGCGAGTGCCTAATGTTTTGGCCACATTAAACGCACTGCTCGATCAGAAACAAAGCATTAAAACGCACTATTTTTCACAGTTCCCGCATTAGCTAGAAAAAAATATTTTTGAACTTGTTTTTAATGCTCATAAAGTGTTCTAGCTAGAAACTAATCCATTGGAAATGTTTCTTGTGCATGTGTGAAGAATTTTACCATGAGTATTTGGCGTGAAAGAGAGCATGAACGGTAAGAACACGAAATGGTTACCGATGCTGCTACTTTGCTGGTTCTCCGTAGATGTGGATTACTGAAATATGCTCGGTTAGAAATGATGAGAGGGCAAGAAGACCTTTTGAGATGGTTCATCCAACTGTGGGATGACCAGCAACATGTCTTTCACATCGAGGGTAATGAACTCTCGATCGAGAAAGATGACATTTACTACTTGTCTGGTCTGTCATGCAGAGGACCGAGGCCCAATATGATAGGTTCCAAGGCTTGTTACTCATCAGTAATTTTTACTATTTGTATATTACTAAATACTTTTCCTAGATTTATAAAAACAAGATTTAGGAATATTGTGAGTTCTAGAAATCTCACTTCCTTTATTATCCTTAAGTTAATTTTTTCACTATTTCACTATTTTATCATGTCATGGTCAACTTACCACTCCTAGAGGACCCCTCATGGGCTCATGCCACTCATCTTTATCCTATTTTCCCAGCCATAACCTCAACACACTATTTGTCCTTTACCTCACTCCTCTACTTGCCATCTAGGATTACCAATCAGCCTACTCTTTCTCATGTTCACCAAATTCCTCAAGCATTGATGCTCTCAGAAATATCTCTGTAGGCTCTTTAGATAAATCAAGTACATTGGATTTTGGATCTTCAATACGTCAATTTGTAAAAAAATCTATTTTTCATACTTGAAGACCCCAAGTCAAGCTTTCAGTCAATGAACAAGTCAAAGAAGTTTTCCACTAGGTCATTAGGGTTTCATAGGTTGCAGGTTTATCTTTGGTGTTCTAAATCAATTTGTTTCATGTTCTAGAAGCTAAATAAAATATTAAAGAAGGTCAACACCTCTTTGTCGAAGACAGATTAGAAAAATCTCCAGGGAAGACCACCTTATCAACGTCAAGTTCTGCAAAAGGAAACTGTTCATTTTGAAATTTTTGCAAGAGTGTCAAGGTGACTATCAGCAAAAAAATTGGTAAGGTAAGAGGCATAATCCTCATTAAAGATATACACAAGCAAATGGAGGAGGAAGAAACATATGTTCAAGAAAAATCAGGGTTCCTAAGATTGATTGGGCCAACAGTGTGCCAACAGTTAGCCCCCTAATTTGTTCTTGTTTTACTACTTTTCCCTTGCTAAATCATAACCATTTACCCCTGTTTCACCTCCTTTATGCACCCCCATCCTGCACCAGTCCAAGCATGGTGACATATTTTGCACAAACCTTTATTCTTCATATTTTAATTCGATTTAGCATTTATTAAATATTTATTATATGATTTCTTACTTTTAAATTATTCTTTGTAACTCATTGATATATCCAATGTTGTTTGGTGGTTAGAATGCTTATTATGATTGTTGATCCTAGTGCAGGATTGGATCCTGTACCATGACCAGCACAACTGATCTTCACGACGGATCCGACCCTCTCCATCACTACCTTGACTCAAGCAGTTTCCACCACGACAACACGTAATCCGAAGGTAGCCAAAGATTAGATCCGTGAAGTGTGGAAGCTGAAGGCTAGTTTTGCAAAACCATTTCATTTTAAAGACTGAACAATCTAAATTCTACATTTTGTTATGAAACCGTTGAACAATCTGTTTCGGCCTTCGGCCAATAGATCTATATAATGTAATTTGTAAATAGGACTTGGTAGCGAAAGTTTTTGGAGAATAGAGAAGAACAAAGAGGCGATAGCAGGTTATTTTGTTATCGCCCAAATTTGGGTTGAACGTGTATTCATGCATGTATGTTCCTCAATGATCTAATAAAAAGGAATTTTTCCTCAGTTTCATGAATCGTGTTTTTATGGTTTGATGATTGATTAAATTAAGTGCTGAGTAGCATTTTTGCTTAAGAGGGAAACACACTAATTAGCTAGTGCCCAACCAACCCAGCACGTTTTCCCCATTCCTTTGTTTCTATAATTCATCTTTTATTGTCAAAGTGTGATTTAGTTTTTAGCACATAAATTCCTGTCTGTGTGAAATGGATTCATTGTGTGGAGTAAATAGAATTTGTTTTCCTGCAATTTATTTTCTTGCAAGTTATTTTCCTACAACTTATCTTCCTGCAAATTACTTTCCCATATTCATTTCGGATTGGATTTCTCCGCCTGGTCCAAGCAGGAGAAATCATCCTGCACCAGTGCACGTTGGTGTGGCATTTCTTTTCTGCAGTTTTGGTTTATTGGCTTTTCCGCCCGGTCCAAGCAGGAAACATACACCTGCACCAGTGCACGTTGGTGTGTTACAGCAAGTCTTTATTTAGTTTCTGCAATTTTCTTTCATCGAATGGTTATGACAGGATAGATTTTTATGTTTCTTTATTTCTACACTTCCATAAATTTAGAAACATTTACTTTTCATATATGCAATCTATTTTTACAGCAAAGTAACACTTGTGACAATTAAACAATCATTTCAGGAATCAAAATCCAAGTGTAGGAAACTCTAATTTGGTGTAAGAACTAGTTTCTTGTCACAGGATCTGAGTGCTCTGAACCTTGAATAGTTCGAGCCCTTGCATGAAGTAGAAAAGACTTTAGTAAAGACACAGTTTATACCTTCTACATAAAACTTTGATCCTGCACTAGTGCAGGACAGATTAATGTAAGAAGGAAATCTCTAAGGAAGCAGATTTAAGGGCCCATTTAATGATACTGCTAAAGTGCCTCTACTGAAGAGAAACAAACTCTTAATAGTCAAGCATAATCAGCTAGAGTGATTGCCTTTTTATCTTTGATCTCCTTTTCACAAATGCATTCTTTCTAGTTTCAGTCTTAGATTATGTAATATTCCCAATTAGCAAAAGCTAATTGGAATATTAATCCGGACCAATTTTTCCGCCTATAATCAACTGCAAATAACAGTGAGCGGGTCGTGGTCTCACCCGAGCGCACGGAGGCAAGCACGCAGGCTAAGTTGGCAGCGTGGGGCTGAGAAGGGCTGTGCGGGAAAGGAGGAGTCTAGGGTTTGTGAAGAAGGCCGCATACAAAAGGAAGAGAGCCTCCATGTTTCTGGACATTATTGATGTTTATGAAATTGAAACTGGTCGCTAAGACTTGAGCACACCGGCTATTTAGCAGGTCTGCAGCACTGTTTAGTGCGCCAAGTATCTCCGGGCGGAGATCTCAACCTCAGCCCCGGGGGACTTCGAGTGCCTGCTCGGGTGAGGCAGTTCTATCATAGTTTTGCAGAAGGATTGGGTCTAGAACTGGTCGCAACTTGTTGCAGAGCTGCGTCAGGAGTGGCAGCGCCGTCTGGGTGAAGAGACCGCAGGCCATCACGTGTGTGCACAGTGTTATTATCATTTTGGAAGTTTCGGGCCTGGAGTTTGAAGCAGAGACAGTTCGTGCCTATTAAGGGCCTGAAGCAGAATCAGGATGCTCTCTTAGTGAATCTCTGTTCTGCCGCAGCGTATTAGCAGCAGCGCATTTGTATTCCCTGCCGCTTCAACGCAGGACGGTGAATCGTTGTTCCTCTGTCATTCCGAGAATACCTTTCGATTTTCCTTGAGCCAGCTTTGGGTGCTATCACCTAAGCAGCTATTGTATTTCCTTATAATTTCCCGACATAATAAAATGGCTCAGTGATATCTGTGTTTAACATGTATCTGTTGCATAGGCTGTTTTTATTACTTCATGTGCTGTTGTATGCTCCGCATCACTGGTTATTTTCCCTTGAAAACATACCATTGCTGTACCATTCCCGTGTTTTATAAATTCCCTTAAAAAGGAATATTACAGTGGTATCAGAGCATGGTTCTGGCTCAGCCTGTGGACATTATCACAATGCCTACACTCTTACCTCTAGTGCTGAGTGAGAAAGAGAGGCAGCAGGATCATTTACCCTTGGGAGATTATTTCAGAGAATGGCAGTCCAAGGGGGAAGATTTCAAAGCAGCTTTGCCCTTCAAAGATTACTGTTGGCTCAGGCAGGATGAAGGAGGAAGGTACAGTGAAAGGAACAGTGGGTTTTCTACCATGCAGAGTTCAGATTTGCAGCATACCATTGGGAGATCACCTCTTCCCATGCATGAGGGATCCACTAGTCCCTGTGAGTTAAAGCCCAAAAAGACCGGAACAGTGAAAAGGAAGATTTCATTCTCATCCCTTTTCGGATTCAAAGGAAATTCATCCACCGTAGAGGAAGTCAAGAAGATTGAAGAGAAAGAAGAGGAAGTACCATGCGCTCCCGATTCTCATCAAGAAGAGATCACATCACCTCGTGAGGAGGCTTGTGATAACACTGTCACACTCAAGGAAGAATCGAACCATCATTCTCATGAGCCATTGTTGGATTGTACATTGCACTTGGAGGATGAGGGCACATAGGATTGCATGGAGTCTGAGGTTACACCTAGTGTGACACAGGATTCACCCTCATTGGAAACATCCTTGGCCATGTCGGTTGATGTGGTAGTGGAGAAGGTAGAGCCTACCTCAGTAGAGCCATCCATTGAGGTGATGACCGGAGTCGTGTCCGAGTCTTCAGGTGGTACCAGCACACGACAGATGGGTGAGGCGATAGGAGATATATCCACCTTCGATGAGGCACTAGCAAGTACAAAGGTATTGGATGATGGTTGTAGACAGCGGTATCATCGGCTTCGGATGGACCTTTGAGTTTTGAGAGGGAAGGCCATGTCAGTACGGGAGGCCATTGTGTTGCAGGATCAGGAGCTGGAGGGTATGAGAGTGACTTGTGCCAAGTCGGCGGCCAAGTTGGTCTGCATTGGGGAATGACTGGATTCCCTGATGGTACAATCAGAGGGCACGTTGGAGCGTCAGATCATTCCCCTTCAAGCATGCATGGATAGGACTAGCAGTGTTGTTGGGTCATCTCTTCCCATGGGAGAGAGAGAGGAAGAGCCGCCTAGTCAGATCTCATATGTTGACTTGGATAGCGGTATGAGGCGATCAGAGTTGCACGAGGTACAACATCCACATGTTGAGGTTGGATGGCGAGAGATTTTGAGTTGGTACCCGGTGGCATGGGTTATGGATATAGTGGGGGACCCGGGCGTAGTTTAGCAGGAGTTTCCAGGTGCTGGGAGTACTGGAACCCCAGATTGGCATTAGGAACCAGGCGAGATCACCTATCATTTCCCAGGCAGGTCAGTTGACTATGTCTTGGAAGATACAGTTGGCCTAGCAGTAGAGCATGCGCATTCGCTAGGGGAGTTTTGGTCAGCTCTAGTGGCCGACCAGTTTATGGGCAGATTCCCTAGGTTGTCTTGGTATGACACTCATACATGGGATCACGGGGTGGTAAAAATACCTTGGCAGGTGCTTGTCGAAGGAGGTAGCATTGGAAGGCCACCAGATGGGGTCTTGTATGGGGCCAAGTATTCTTCACCTTTGTGTGGGGCGCAGAGGATGCAGCGGAGCCGAGCAGTGGTGGTAACACTACTGACACATAGGGAGATTCACTTCTTGGACCCCTCGAGGGAGATTTGGAGTGATGATCCCTTCGTCGGCGGGTATAGTGATGCGATGGTGGAGACGATGATACCGATTGGGGGTAGTTTGACAGGTAGAGGCATAGCTCTAGTTAATTACATCCTGGGATGTGTGAGAGCCTCTAGCATTGAGCAGTGGATTGCCGGTGGACATGGAGTAGCTTGGTGGTGTATCGTAGTGTGTGGGATTGCATTGTGGAGTAGGATAATCCTACATCACATTGAGGGCATGCGAAGAGTGACCGATGCTTGGACACAGTCAGGGCACGAGACGATACAGGGTGGCACAACAGTAGCTTGGGGTATCCAGCAGTATACAGAGGGATGCCTCAGTTTGCAGTGGCATGTCGAGGAGTACGTGGATGATCGGTGGTATGCGAGGGCATACGGTGCTACGCAGTAGGATCTTAGAGTATTACATCTAGGGAGACTCACAGATAGGGACACTGGGCTTACCTTTTGGGGTATTTCACCCAGGATCGACGGGGAGAGAGATGAGAGATACTTGATGGTATCTGTGGGGGCTCCCGCACATGACCCTCTTCTACATCACTCATGGGCACAGCTGATTTTGTTGTTGTCCATTGGCACTTTGGGCATGAGCAGCGAGGTACGCGAGGCACACCCAAGATATTTGGATGGCCCTCAGCACACTAGGCGAGAGACTTCTCAACAGTGGCACTGGGTTAGTGTGCTAGTTGACAGCCATAGGATAAGGGATGAGATTATCCTCTACAGGGGTGGCACACCAGTCATTGTTGACCCTATGCTTGGGGAGCAGGTGATGAGGGAGACATGCGTCACTTTTCCCTCAGGGCATGTTGAGATCATGCATGAGCAGAGGATACGGGGTTCAGCAGTAGTAGCATCCCAGCATGTGTCTGGACTCCAGACAATATATTGAAACATTATCGAGAGGGTGGATGGCAGACCTAGTGGAGATATGGCAGAGGTAGAACAGGAGGGCATTCCTTCTGTATGCCAGGGTGAGGACTCTTTTCCATATGAGTCCATAGGATCAATGGAGGTCGCTTCTCGGGAGCGAGAGTAGTCACACAGAGATAGAGACAGTAGACTGGAGCTGCATTCCAGTGTACAGGGTGAGCAGTCAGGGGGCTCTACGGGAGATACTCTAGGTGATGAGTCACTCGTGACGTCCCAGCCGGAGCTGTATATGACGGAGCCTGAGTCGGTAGAGGAGGATGCTAAGCACATCATGCATGATAGTCCTTTGGGGGAGATCCAGACGGACGCTCACATCGAGTCTGTGAGGGATATGCGGCTAACCGCGAGGTCAGTCTTTGAGGAGGAGCAGTCAGATGCCCTAACATCGAGTATGGTGACAACAGTTACCGATCCATATCCTCTAGAGATGTTGGAGGTCAATCGGATGGTTCTGCAGGGAGCTAGGGGACAACAGGAGTTTTACATTTCCGATGAGGGGGGTGAGTTTTTGGAGATGGTGGAACATCCATCTTTGGGCCGACACCTTGATGAGGCACAGATAGATGTACATACAGTTGGCCGAGCTGCAGTACTTTCGGTGAGTAGTACTCTCCAGGAGTACATTGATGGAGCTTGCAGCATATCTTGCCCACTTTGGCCCATGATAGAGAGAGGGGCTTCCTTCTATATGCAGCTTTTAGTGGCAGACAGGGCAGAGCAGTGGGAGTTGATTACGGGCTGGCGGCAACATCCCAGGCATGTTCCATATGCTGTTGTTGTTGCTATATCAGATTCTTCTCCCAGTTTGGACTGGCAGGAGGTCATGAGTTGGTACCCTCTTGATGGTACGGTGTTCTTCGTAGGAATTACAACAGAGCAGGGGCCCTTGGACATAGTAGATGTTACAGATCCCAGTTGGTAGGAGGGCACCGGTTGTTGTTACTTCAGGACTCCTTCCCGATTTCAGCAGAGCAGGATCAGCATTGGATTGAGTCAGGACTTAGATTGGATAGAGGTGATGAGCCGGTATGCAGTTGGAGGGGCAGCATATGCAATTACAAGTGCAACACAGCAAGAGCCCGGGAGCATTGATGCTTGTTGGTGGTCTTCACCCCTGAAAGCATTAGCTATAGCCAGAGACAGTTCGCAGCCTGAGCCGCGGGACTCGGGTGATGATGGGCCATGGTGGCGATGGGATTCGAGAGGACTGTTGGTTGGTGAGAGATCAGTTCGGGATCCTCGCATTGAGAGGTCCCTTCATGTCAGGGGGAAGTAGAGGTCAGAGAGGTTTCAGTGGCGCATCTGGGACCCAGGCCCATTTTGCAGTGTTAGTGGGGAGCATCAGCTAGAGAGGAGGCTTGTTCAAGCATTGTTTGAGGACAAGCAATTGTTTTTGTTAGATGAGGTTGTGATGTGGGAGAGTGAAAAGATCTGGTGGCATCCATCACTATAGTTGCTTGGGGTCAAGAAACATTTTGCCGGGGGAGACTGTAATATTCCCAATTCGCAAAAGCTAATTGGAATATTAATCCAGACCAATTTTTCTGCCTATAATCAACTGCAAATAACAGTGAGTGGGTCGTGGTCTCACCCGAGCGCGCGGAGGCAAGCATGCGGGCTAAGTTGGCAGCGTGGGGCCGAGAAGGGCTGTGCGGGAAAGGAGGAGTCTAGGGTTTGTGAAGAAGGCCGCATACAAAAGGAAGAGAGCCTCCATGTTTTTGGGCATTATTGATGTTTATGAAATTGAAATTGGTCGCTAAGACTTGAGCACGCCAGCTATTTAGCAGGTCTGCAGCACTGTTTAGTGCGCCGAGTGTCTCCGAGCGGAGATCTCAACCTCAGCCCCGGGGGACTTCGAGTGCCTACTCGGGTGAGGCAGTTCTATCATAGTTTTGCAGAAGGATTGGGTCTAGAACTGGTCGCAACTTGTTGCAGAGCTGCGTCAGGAGTGGCAGTGCCGTCTGGGTGAAAAGACCGCAGGCCATCGCGTGCGTGCATAGTGTTATTATCATTTTGGAAGTTTCGGGCCTGGAGTTTGAAGCAGAGACAGTTCGTGCCTATTGAGGGCCTGAAGCAGAATCGGGATGCTCTCTTAGTGAATCTCTGTTCGGCCGCAGCGTATTAGCAGTAGCACGTTTGTATTCCCCGCCGCTTGAACGCAGGACGGTGAATCGTTGTTCCTCTATCATTCCGAGAATACCTTTCGATTTGCCTTGAGCTAGCTTTGGGTGCTATCACCTGAGCAGCTATTGTATTTCCTTATAATTTCCCGACATAATAAAATAGCTCAGTGATCTCTATGTTTAACGTGTATCTGTTGCATAGGCTGTTTTTATTACTTCATGTGCTGTTGTATGCTCCGCATCACTGGTTATTTTCCCTTGAAAACATACCATTGTTGTACCATTCCCGTGTTTTATAAATTCCCTTAAAAAGGAATATTACAGATTACTTTGATGACATAAGTTATCTTTTTCTCGTCTTGATTTAATTCTACAATATTTCCTTCAAAGAAAGTAGGGACTTATATCAGAGAGATTCATACCATCTCTAGCATTGCCTGTGCTTCGTCCCTAAGTTTGCGAATCCGCCGAGTTGATAATCAAGTGTTGAGGAGTTTTCTTAAGTGTAATTCCTGCACCCAACATTTTGGCACCATTGCTGGGGAGGTGATTTGATTTGGTAAGAATTTTCTGATTAAGACAAATAAAGGTAATTTTTTCCTTATTTTTGCAGCATTGTTTGGAAAAAATTTTGAAGTAATTTTACTGGTGTTAATTGATTTCTGATAGCATTTTTTAGAAGTTATTTGTTATTTTTCTTTTCTTTTTTCTTTTTTGAGATGAATGCCTAGGAAAGGTAAGGGTGCAAAGCCCACTAAGGGCCAAAAGAATTTTTCTCATATTGGGTCTCCTTCTGCAAGCAAGAAGCCCAATCCAATTCAAACCCATCATGCAGGAACAATCCACCTAGATTCTGGTAATAAAAGCTCAGGCGTGGATCAGCCCGTGGAGAGTAGTACAAGTAAGAAGGGAACAATGGTGGACCAAGAAGATCATTTGGAAGGGACTGGTGACAACCAAGTAAGTGAAGGACAATCCACTTTTTTTTTTCGAATTGTGGATCCTGATACTGTATCATAGATGAAGAACATTCCACCATCAACTCTCCCTCATTTCCATGGTAAAGTTCATGAAGATCCCGAATATTTTTTATTTGAGTTTGATATTCTATGTAGAAGTTATGATTATGCAACTAAGGCTCAGAAGTTAAGATTATTTACTGTTACCCTCAAGGACTCAGCTCTTCGCTGGTTTACGGGGCTAGGAGGAAACACCATAACTTCTTGGGATCAAACGAAGAGAGTATTTTTGTCTAAATATCAAGAATATTGCAAAACTCGGGGCTTGCAGGATGAAATTTTTACAATCATACAAGATGATGATGAATTGCTTGAATATTATTTGGAAATATTTCTGTATATTTTACAAATGTCAAAACTTAAGCTCGATCTCAACACTATAAGAACCTTGTTCTTAAGAGGACTTACTGATAATGCTAGAAACAATTTGAATCTCTTAGGACAAGGTAATATTTCTCAGCAAAATTTTGATCAAATTTGTGAATTGTGCAGGAAATTTTCAAGAAGTCAATATAGATCCGGTAGAGGAACTCGAAACATAAATAGAAAAACTGAATCTACTGATGCCATGATTATTGGACTAGAAAATAAAATGGAAAACATGAAAATTGATATAATGAACACTGTTACCAAACTGTTAGACTCCTTAAAATTTCAACAGAAACTCATGAAGGAACAAGATTCATTATGTATTTTCTGTCCTAAATGTAGAGACCAACATCATCCTAAAGAGTGTCCTCTTAATTTGAAAAAAACTAATAAGTGTGCTATTTGTGTTGAAGACCATATCACAGAAAAATATCCCTTTATACCAAGACTTAAAGTTGTATTTACAGGGGGATAGCCTGAAGCTGAATACTTGAATGCTATGGGAGCAATAAGGAATTGACCTTAGGTAGGTACATGTATGGCTCCTGAATTTCCTCCACACTGTTTTGGTTATAATTCGCATGCATATTCTTATCCTAACTCTCATCAGCAGTGGCAGTATAGGAATCAATATCAGCATGGGCAACCTTCTCAACCATGGAAACAAGGTTGGAAAGGGCCGATTAATTTTCCATATTCCTACCAGCCACCTATGCAATCATACCCATCTACACTTGCACCTTATTCAATGCCTCAACTTCTGAGTCAGTGCACTCCACCATTGCCTTTACCTCCACCCTTTCGAGCTCCTCAATTTCCTGCTCAACCTATGTCCAATCCTAATAATAATAAAGCAGTGCAAATGATCCATATAAAAAACCCACCTTTACCATTTGAATACTAGTCTATTCCAGTTGGGGTGCATGATATTCAATTAAGATCGGGAAGGACAGTAAGATCAGAAAATCAAAAGAAACCTATGGTGATTTTTGAAGAGAAAGGAGAAGAGGGAACTCTTAACCATTCTCCAAAAGCTATCACTAAGTATCCCTTACCCTTTGAATCCTTGCCATCCTCTTCCAACTAGCCTCCCTTCCCAGAGAGGCTAGTAATGGAAAGGACTGAGCCTATTTCTGAGACTAGTTTGGCATCTGAGCATTAGAATATTTTCATTAAGATACCTTTGCTTCAAGCCATCAAAGAGATCCCCATTTGTACCAAGATCATTAGGGAACTCTGTCTCAAGAAACCCGGGATGAATAGATTGGAACCCTGAACCATTCAATTTGTTGGTAGAGTAGCAGATTTGACGACGGGATGTGTGTCTATGGAAAAATATAATAATCCTGGAAACCCTATTGTCATAGTTCAGATTGTTAATTTCCTTGTCTCTAATATTCTTATAGACCTGGGGGCAGCCATTAATGTCATCACTAAGAAAACCATTGATCAACTTCAGTTATCTCATCTTCGCCCTACTCCCACTCTGCTTAAATTAGCAGATAGATCTAAAACTAAGCCAGAAGGAGTATTGGATGATGTGATCATCTCATTATATTCTTGGGAATATCCTAATGATTTCATTGTGCTTTAGCCAAGGAACCCAGTAGGAGGACATCCCTTGATCCTGGATCGACCATGGGTTGCTACGGCCGATGCATATAATGGATGTCATTCTGGTGATATGTATATTTCACATGGAGATTCTTGGAAGGAAGTTACCTTATACCCCCCTTCCAAATCCATTCAGGACCTTCGAGATACCTTATGGTTGGATCAAAGCAGTGATGAGGAGACTCAGTATATTTCCCTTATTCATCATTATACTAGGTCTTCACAAGAAGATGAGATTCAAGATTTCCTAAATAATCTAGAGATTATGCCTAATTATGAGCCTTTGAGCCAAATTTCCAGCCTAGATTTTCAAGAAAATCATGATTCTCATTCTTCTGTACCACTTCATTTTACCACTCCCTTAAGTACTCCTGAGCCTAATACCACTCTTTTTGAGATTAGCCTTGGTAAATCCTTGCATATTAGTTCATATTTGGACTCATCTTAGCAAGAGCAGCTTCTGAATTTGTTGCAAAACCATCTTAGTGCCTTTTCTTGGGGTTACGAAGATATGAAGGGTATCCCTCCTGAAACTTGTACACATCACATCTATATTCAGGAAGGAACCCGACCTGTCCCACAACCTCAAAGGTGAATGAATCGAGCTCTAAGAGACATTGTGAAAGAAGAAGTACATAAACTCTTAGATGCTGGTTTTATTTATCCTATCTTCGACAGTCAGTGGATCTCTCCATTAGTAATAGTACCTAAGAAAGATGGAAGATGGCGTATTTGTATTGATTATAGAGAATTAAATAAAGCCACTCTTAAAGATTACTTCCCGCTCCCTTTCATTGATCAGGTGCTTGATACCCTTGCACGAAAGAAATATGTCTCCTTTTTTGATGGCTTCAATGGTTATAACCAGATACAGATTTCACCTGAGGATCAGGATAAAACTATGTTTACATGTCCGTGGGGGACATTTGCTTAAAAATTTCTTCTCTTTGGTTTATGTAATGCCCCGGCTACCTTTCAAAGGGCACTCATGGCTATATTTGTTGATCTATAATTTGTAGAAAATTATATGGATGACTTTTCCGTGTTTGGTGATTCTTTTCAGGAAGCTCTTCAAAATTTGGAGAAAGTACTTCTTTGTTGTCAGGAAACCCATCTCGCTTTGAGTGATAAGAAATGTAGATTAATGTGAAAAATGGGAGTGGTGCTTGTCCATTTTATTTATGACAAAGGTATCTAGGTTGATCCGGAAAATATTGAAATTATTTTGCATCTTCCTGCACCCAAAACTCAAAGGGAAGTAAGATGTTTTTTAGGACATGTTGGTTACTATAGAAGATTCATTGAAATTTTTTCAAAGATAGCTACTCCTCTTTTTCGACTTCTAGCTAAGGATAGTGAATTTTCTTGGTCCATGGCTTGCCAACAGTCTTTTGAAACATTGAAGGAAAAGTTGGTACAGGCACCATTTTTGCGAGGTCCAAACTAGTCTCTGCCTTTTCACATTTCCTCTGATGCTTCAGATTTGGCTATTGGCGCAGCTTTAGCAAAAGAGGAAAATAAGCAATCCTATTCCATTTATTATATTAGTACAAATTTGTCTTCCACTGAATTGAATTATACAGTTACAGAGAAGGAGTTTTTAGCTATGATTTTTGAAATTAATAAGTTCAAACACTATATTACAGGATATGAAGTATTTGTACATACTGATCATTCCGTGATTAAATATTTGATGAAAAAACCATTGAAAAGTGGTAGAGTGACTAGGTGGTTACTATTGTTATAGGAATTTAATGTTACTATTATAGATAGACCAGGGAAATATAATGTTGTAGCAAATTTTCTTTCTAGATTAGATAATCCTGGTGAAGTGACTTCTGTTAATGATGATTTTCCAGATGAACATATTTTTTCTATGTCTACATATTCTTCATGGTTTTATAACATTTCTAATTACTTGGTTATTGGAAAAACACCACCTCACTTATCCGCTAGTGAGAAGTGGAATATTATTCAGAAAAGTGTTGCATATTCCTGGATTCAAGGAGACCTCTTTTACACTGGCACAGATCTGACTATCCATACATGTGTAAGAGAGGAGGAAGTGTTTGACATATTGAAATCTGCTCATGATGAACCATGTGGAGGCCACTTCACTGATAAGCAGACTACATATAAAGTATTACGTGCTGGTTACTTTTGGCCTTCCTTGTTTAAGGATGCCAAGTAGTATGTCAGGCGATGTGATAGTTGTCAACAAATGGGCCAGCCTAATCAAACCAATGAAGTGCCTTTATGCCCCCAAGTTATGATTGAGCCTTTCGAAAAATGGGCTATTGATTTTATAGGGGAAATAAATCCAACATCTTTAAGTAAAAAGCATATTTTGGTTTGTACAGATTTCGTTACAAAATGGGTAGAAGCTAAAGCTGTTTCTTTTTCTACAGAAAAAGTTATTGTTGATTTTCTTTTTTCTGAAATCTTTACTAGATTTGGTGTGCCTAGAGAGATTGTTTTTGACAATGGTCTGTAGTTTGTTTCTAATCTGGTACAGGGTGTGATGGAACAATACAAGATCCAGCACAGGAAATCCACGCCTTATCACCCGCAAGCAAATGGCCAGGTGGAATCTATAAACAAAGCGATCGAGTCCATTCTTATAAAGACAATAAATATGCATCGGAAAGACTGGGCCGAAAGATTACTAGAAGCTTTGTGGGCATATAGAACCACTTGTAGAAATAACACAAGACATACACCATATGAGCTGGCATATGGAAAATAGGTTCTGTTACCGATTGAGTTCTAGATCAAAATCTTCAGAACTGCAGTTCAGTTAGGATTAGATCTCTCCAAGGCATAAAAACAACGTATTCTTCAATTAAATGAGTTCGATGAATTTCGTAGATATGCTGTTCAGCAGAACATCCTAATTCAGCAGCAATGGAAAAGGCGGCATGACAAGATTATTCAAAAAAAGCAGTTCCAACCAAGTGATTCGGTACTCCTCTATGATTCTAGATTTAAAATTTTTAAAGGGAAGTTCCATACACGTTGGATGGGGCCTTATGAAGTGATCTGAGTATT
The DNA here is from genome assembly GCA_034641835.2 of Pinus albicaulis. NCBI lineage: Eukaryota > Viridiplantae > Streptophyta > Pinopsida > Pinales > Pinaceae > Pinus > Pinus albicaulis. Next base: position 1,308,532,231 of record CM076572.1, read on the forward strand.
CGAGAATGGAGCAGTAGAAGTCAAAACTATTGATGGACAAGATTCAGTATTCTTGGTAAATGGGAATAGATTAAAGAAGTATTTTCAGTCGCTTTCCAAGAAAGATATTACACAACAAGTCCAACAGCAATTTGGGATGGTAGTGGTATAACCAACTTTTTGAAAACATGAACTCTTCTTCTTATCAAGGAAAAAGATAAATTTAATAATAATAAAAAATTAAAGAAAAATAATTTCCTGTAATTGTGAAAATTACCTCGCTAACATGATTGCAGAAGGGTCAACCTGAAAACTAGCTTGCTGGCGGGAAGATCAAAATTTTCTAATAAAAAGAGAATGTTGCTTGATATTTAGATATGCTAGTAACCACTGAAGTAAAAGCAGGTTCAGCAGAGCCAACCTTTGTACAATTGGGGTAATTAGCATTGATATTTTTATTTTCAAGTAACGCTTAATTCTCGCTGCAGTTATTTTTTTCTTGCACCAGTGCAGGCAGACCTTCCAGAAAATTTTCTGCCTTTCTTCATATCCCATTTCGTAATGATCACCCAGTTTTCTTCTTAGAAACCCAGTATAATCTACCTTCCCATATTCTTCCAAATTTACCCTATCCGCTTCGTAAAAATCCCACTTACCCATGAATTGTTTTTCCTATCCCACTTCTGTTTATTCCCTCTATGGTACTATTCTTGGAATCCTTGTAATGAAATTCCTTCCAATTCCAAAAATTCTGCATCCCCACTTCTTTTTTCCCTCGTGAATTTATTGTATAATCTTATACACAGAGCAAAAGGATATGCTCTGAAGCATCAAGAAAGGGCGAAGAAAAATTCACGAATTGAGGAAACTGTCAGAAGTTCAGCCTATATTTTATTTAAATTCTCTATTTTTTAACTATTATGCTTGCACCAGTGCAAGCATGTTTTCCTATATAACAATGTAAACAGATACCAGCAGAATAGCTTAGTCAAGCGGTGTAAGAATAACAATGCAAGCATGCACCTCATCCGAAGCATAATATTTTTCCTTTTCAGAAGTGTATGCCATAGGAAAAGTGGTCATCATTGAAGTTAGAAGAAATTATTTCATTTAGTAATAAGTACCTATGCTATCATATCAACTAGGAGAAATATTTTCAAAGTACAAATTTTTTTAAGAGTTAAGAATCATGATTATTTTTAATGAATGCTAAAGATTTTTTGAATTATGAGGGAATGTACGAATATTTAACCGTTGCTTAGGCATAATTACTCCTTATTCTGCCATAACCTTAATGTCCTTTCACTCATATCATTCCCTTACCTAGCCATTAAAACCACCGCCACCAGTACCAATTCGGCACGATTCAAAGATGCCGAGCAGCTACGGCTAGTTCGGTGGAAGGAATTAGTGATGAGATAGAAAATACGGGAGGTGGTTGGATCCCTATTTATTAAAAGCTCAATTTTCTGGTGTTGCATGCAGCCTTCATTGGACTGTTCATAACTGTTAGCAGCAATGCCGCCTGTTCGTTGTGAACCGTCGTCCCTCAGCGAGGTAGATCAAACCTCTGAGTTTCATAATAGTCTTCCACTATTGAGAGACTCATGCTTTCTTCCATTCCTACAAAAAATTAATGGGTGAAACAAGGAGGTGGCCCTACATTTCGCACAGTGTTTTAAGAATGGCCATTTAAATATTGGGCCCCTGAGATTTAAAGTCATATAGAAATCGATAGCAGTAGTGACGGGCTTACAGAACACTGGTGTGCAGTACTTTAAAAATCAGAAGCTCAAGAGGAAGCACTGGTAGCGTTTCGTTGTTAATAAAGACATGAATGTAAATTGGAAGAAAGGAGTCCTACGCAGCGCCCTACTGGGGCAATGGCAGGACCTCCATTTATTCTTCATAAATTCATGACTTGTGACGGGAGGTACTCCCTCACCTTTGTGTATCATTTCAGGATGCTGCAACATTTTGAACCCGGCTGACACATCTGATGGAGGATGGATTTCACTTAAGTTTTACTTAAGAGTTTAGAGAATATGGCCAAAGGTGTACAGGGAGCACGGGTGGACCAGATCGATAAGAAATTGTATCATCACGGCCTAATCAAGATCTTGGTCTAGAAACAATTAAAGGCTAAAAACATGACCTGGGAGACGTTGTTGGAACAACTAAAGGAAACAGAGAACCCCACCAGTATGAGCAAAGGACCAAGTAAGAGTGTGAAGAAAAGTCCTTCCTGCACTAGTGCAGGAAGGAAACGAACCGGGAAATTAGTACAAAAAATGGTTCCATCTCTAAAGAAACAAAAGACAGTGAGTACACCTGTCGAAGAATCTCCCTTGGTACATGAACAGACCCTTGAGGAAGACGATTTGGTGTTAGTCCTTGCAGATGCAGCAAAATCTATCGAGGTTGAAGATGATATATTGTTGGCCAATTTCCTTAAAAAGAGCTGGAAAAAGGATGATGAAACTGATGCGGGTGTAGAACCACAGTCTCCACAAGACATTGAGTCCCCTCCTACACTAGTGCAAGATGGACCAGAGATGGAAGAGACGACACAAGAACTAGAAGAATCGGCACAATAAGAAAGAGAACTGGCTCAAGAAGAAGAAGAGCTGGAAGAGTTAGAAGACGAATAAAACTAGAAGAAATAGAAGGAGAAGAAGAAGAACCAGAAGAGTTAGAGGACAAAGAAGAGTCGGAAGAGCAGGAAGAAGAAGAAGAACCGGAAGAGTTAGAAGAAGAAAAAGAACCCGAAAAAGAAGAAGTTTTGACTGAAACTCCAAGGGATACTGAATTCCCTGAAGAAAATATAGCCCCTGTTGATATAGAAAAGGAAGAAGATTCGGTAGCTTTTGCTACTCAGATACTTGAGCTCGAGCTTCAAGTACAGAATTTAGAGCAGCTCGTAGCCAAAACACAGGAATAAAAAGAACAGAATAAGGAAGAGTTCACGGCGGAGATTCAAAAGAAGAAGGGAGAATTCAAGGTATGGAAGTACTATGCTTCACAGTGTTTTAGACGACTTAAAAAGGTGATGAAGAAATTGAAGAGTATGCTGGGGTAGGAGTGAGCTAGAATGCTCAAAATTTTGAAGTTTTTTGCAGAGGTAAAAAGTTGTGTGAGGACACACAATAGCTTAGGGATGAGAGGATGTTAGCCCCCTAATTTTTTCTCTTTTTACTAGTTTTCCCTTCCTAAATCATAACCATTTACCCCTGTTTCACTTCCTTTATGCGCCCCCATCCTGCACCAGTCCAAGCGTGGTGACATATTTTGCACAAACCTTTATTCTTCATATTTTAATTCGATTTAGCCCTTATTAAATATTTATTATATGATTTCTTAATTTTAAATTATTCTTTGTAACTCATGGATATCTCCAATGTTGTTTGGTGGTTATAATGCTTATTGTGATTGTTGATCTTAGTGCAGGATTGGATCCTGTACCATGACTAGCACAATAGATCTTCACGGTGGATTCGACCCTCTCGATCACCGCCTTGACTCAAGCAGTTTTTGCCACGATAGCACGTAATCCGAAGGTAGCCAAAGATTAGATCCCTGAAGTGTGGAAGCTGAAGGCCAATTTTTCAAAACCGTTTCATTTTGAAGACCAAACAATATAAATTCTGCATTTTGTTATGAAATGGTTCAATGATCTGTTTTGGCCTTCGGCCAATCTATCTATATAATGTAATTTGTAAATAGGACTTGGTAGGGAAGGTTTTTGGAGAATAGAGAAGAACAAAGAGGTGATAGCAGGTTACTTTTTTATCGCCCAAATCTGGGTTGAACATGTATTCACGCATGTATTTGCCTCAATGATCTAATGAAAAGGAATTTCTCCTTAGTTTCATGAATCATGTTTTTATGGTTTGATGATTAATTAAATTAAGTGTTGAGTAGCATTTTCGCTTAAGAGGGAAATGCGCTGGTTGGCTAGGGCCCAGCCAACCCAGCACGTTTTCCCCATTCCTTTCTTTCTGTAATTTATGTTTTATTGTCAAAGTGTGATTTAGTTTTTATCACATAAATTCCTGTCTGTGTGAAATGGATCCGTTGCATGGAGTAAATAGAATTTATTTTCCTGCAATTTATTTTCTTGCAATTTATTTTCTTGCAATTTATCTCCCTGCAATTTACTTTCCCGCACACATTTCGGATTGGGCTTCTCCACTAGGTCCAAGCAGGAGAAATCGTCCTGCACTAGTGCACCTTGGTGTGACATTTATTTTCTGCAATTTTGGTTGATTGGATTTTCTGCCTGGTCCAAGCAAGAAACATACACCTGCACCAGCGGTTGGTGTGTTACAGCAAGTCTTTATTTACATTCCACAACTTTCTTTCATCGAATGGTTATGAAAGGATAGATTTTTGTGTTTCTTTATTTCTACACTTTATTAAATTTAGAAACATTTACTTTTCATATATGAAATCTGGTTTTACAACAAAGTAACACTTGTGACAATTAAACAATCATTTCAGGAATTAAAAGCCAAGTGCAGGAAACTCTGATTTGGTGTAAGAACTAGTTTCTTGTCACAAGATCTAAGTGCTCTAAACCTTGAATAGTTTGAGCCCTTGCATGAAGTAGAGAAGCCTTCAGTAAAGACATAGTTTATACCTTCTACATAAAAATCTGATCCTGCACTAGTGCAGGACAGATTAATGTAAGAAGGAAATCTCTAAGGAAGCAGATTTAAGGGCCCATTTAATGAGATTGCTAAAGTGCCTCTACTAAAGATAAACACATTCTTAATAGTCAAGCATAATCATCTAGAGTAATTTCCTTTTTATATTTGATCTCCTTTTCGCGAATTCATTCTTTCTGGTTTCAGTCTTAGATTACTTTCATGACTTAAGTTATATTTTTCTCGTCTTGATTTAATTCTGGAATATTTCCTTCAAAGAAAGTAGGGATTTATATCAAAGAGATTCATACCATCTCTGGCATTGCCTGTTCTTTGTCTCTAAGTTTTTGAATCCCCCAGGTTGACAATTAAGTGTTGAAGAGTTTTCTTCAGTATAATTCCTGCACCCAACACGAAGCAAGGAGCCAATGCAACAAATCGTACGGATAGAGGCACACCAGTACAACCAAGCATGAATTGAAAATGTTTAGAAATCATAGATAAAAAAGGGAAAAAGGTGAGGTGAACTGAACAAAAATGAATGAACTTGAAAGGGTTATAGAGAACTTATAAGACAACACTAATAATTCTTCTCAAATAGCCTAGAAACCTGAGGTTTTGGAAAGATAGGCAAGGGAGATGAAATGAAGATGATAGGCCTCCATGATGACTGCAGAAAAAATATTTGAAGATATTTTTGTAGGTGAATTCTAGGGTTTTCCAAGGTAAATTATCTCACTTCCTCAGCAGAAAGAAAATGATAAGAGTATCAGTGAAAAGAAGGTCAATCTTTCATTTTCAGTCATTTGCACTCAATAATCGAAGGAATAAAACCATAGGGTTGAGTTCCAAGATACAAATCCAAGATGATCATGAGGTTGTTGTTGTGTAACTGAATGTGTCAAACTCCAAGAACATCAAAAAGGTCTAAAATCAGTATGTCATGGCACCTGCAAATCAGAAGTGGCCAAAAGAGGAGATAGCATACATGATTGTGAAGACTATGGTACTTGTCAAAGATGGACTTATCGTGCCTGGAGATCAATGAGAAAGATGAAACCAAGTTTTTCAATGATCCAGGTGGATATTGGTGGCCACCCACCTATTCCACTTAGGTCTCCACTAGTCTCTTTCAGTTTTTCAGTTTCGGCACAACTTACTATTTTTAGCAGTTTTTTAGGTCCTGAACTTCTGGAGCCGTTTTGAGGCCCTAAACGATGTTTTCTGGGCATCGTTTTTCTAGAAAATATGGTTTCATTTTAGAATTTATATTTTCAGCAATAGTTGTATTCCTCAGATAGATCTTTCTAACGATGTATCATACGCGTCAAATGGAGATCGTATGATGAAGTTACGTCCCCAGGAAGTTGAAACACTAATTTACCCAAACGGGGCCCATAGTTTTGGCGCTTCATCTCCTAGGGTTAGGTTTTTGGATGTTTATAGTTCTCCACTGTTTCTAAATAATAAATAGGCCCTTGAGCCTCATTGTAACACAGTTTTATAGGTCTGTAGCTGCCACATATCTTCTCAGAGATTCGCTACCAGCACCCTAGCTAGTTTATTTCCATTCTGTGTGTAAGAAAATTTCAGTTCTTTGATATTAATGAAATGAAGTGTTATTTCTGCTACAACTTTGTATTTATGGTTATATGTGTATTCTATTTCATTCCTACATAAATCCAGATCAGTGGTATCATAGGGGTCTTATTTTTCTTGATCCTTCTTTGCATGTTCCCAACAAGGTCGAGGTAAAAGGAGTTAGGGCTTGATCATGTGGAACCTTTGAAAGATCAGCCTTGCAAACCCCGACGGATGCCCATGGGGGATGAAAAGAAAGATGAGGGAGTCGGATATCCTATCAAAATACTACTAGAGGATGCCCTAAAAAAAAAAGGAACGCGATGATGGATAACTTTGCCTAGATCCTTCAACAACTGCCCACTAGCGGCGCATCTACATCCAACAGCCACTCTGGAGGCATGACTCCCTTTAAGATAAAAGTAAACTTTGACATTCCTATATTTGAGGGTAAAATATATGCAGATGTCATAGATATATGGTTGAATCTATTAGAATGATATTTCTCGGTTCATGACTTTTCCGACCGGGAGAATATTATTTTCGCACTCCTCAAAGCTACCCCCCATGTCAAGGACTGGTGGGAAACCTACTGTGAGAAAAAGGATGAGACAAAATCCTCTCTGTTCTTAGCCATACCGACTTGGAATTCTTTCCAAGACACCATCAAGGAACAATACTATCCCATGGGGAGCTATGAGGACAAGTACATAAAATGGACCACGTTGTAGCAACAAAGGGATCAAGATGTGCATGAGCTGACGAATCTGTTCCATACCTTGCGCACAAAGTTGTGTATCAAAGTTTTAGAGAAACATTTGGTGCTAAAGTATCGTAGTTGTTTTCATAGATACATTAAGGAGGAAATGGAGTTCCACGACATCTCCTCATTTGGTACGGCATACCGGTATGCTGCGAAGATTGAGAAGAAATTCAAATAGAAGAAGCGAGACTTTGGATGTACGAATCAAAGCAAGGGAAAGGTTCCCCCAAACCAAAAACCAAAGGACAAAGCCAAGGCATGGCAGCCCAAGACAACCTACCAAAGCCACAAGCAAAGAAAAACACCATGAAGCCAAAGAAGGACATGGGAAAGTGGTGTGAGTTCCATAAGAGCTACACTCACAACACAAGCGAGTGTTGGGCCAAGCAGTCGCTGGTGGCTGAGATGAGGGCTTCTGAATCAGATGCATGCTCCAACTCTAAATCAAAAACTGACAAGGGGAATGACAAAGGGAAGCAGATTATTGATGCGGAGCCCAACGCCACTGTTGCCACTATGAAGATCTAGAAGGAGGAACCAGAAGATCCAGAGGAGGTAGAGCATCTCTTCCACTCCTAGATGTGTGTAAAGGGTTCCTCGCTATGGTTCATTGTCGACAAGGGAAGGCCAAAAGAACCTTATTTCAGCGGATATCGTGAAGCGGTTGGGCTTTCTGACCATAGCGCACCCACAACCATACACCATCGGGTGGCTTCACCAAGGGCGAGATCTCTGCATCAGCCATCAGTGTCACGTTCCCTATAGCATCAAGCCCTTCAGAGATGAGTTATTGTGTGACATTGCTCCTATTGATGTTTCTGATGTATTATTAGGCCAACCATACTTGTGGAAGAAACATGCCGTGTATGAGTCCCGACCTCGCGCTATTATTGTTACTTTGGGAAATAAGTTATACAGAATACCAAAGGTATGACCACCTCCCACTATCTCTTTGCTTACTGCAAAAATCTGTATTGACTATCGGGTACTGAACAAGATCATTGTCTGGAATAGGTACCTGATCCCATGGATTGATGACCTTCTGGACCAACTCAAAGGGGTAAAATATTTCAGCAAGATCGACTTGAAGTCTGGGTATCACCAGGTACCAATCGAACCCTCTGATGTGTGGAAGACTTCCTTCAAAGACAAAGAGGGTGTAACATTCCTAAATTAGCTTCAGCTAATGGGAATATTAATTTTTCTTTTAAAACTTAGATGGATGAATAAATGGGCAAGAAGGCTCATAATTTGCTCAAATATGAATAAAAATCCCTCATAGTGTGAAAAGGGATCATGAAATAGCCAGATCAAGCGTCCACATGTGTGAAAAAGGTCTAAACTATGTGGACAAGGTCAATTTTGACCAAGTCAACATGATTTATTCTCAAAGAGTGGATCCTAAATAAAGCCAACTCAATGTGAATAGGGATCAGTTTGGCTAGTTAAAATGAAGACACCTTGAGTGTGAAACGGGGCAGGACATGGAGATTCAGTAAAGGTTGACTAAATCAAACAACGCTATCAAAGGATGAGCAAGGCACATGGGAATAGCGTAAATATGGTGAAGGAGCCTTTGCATGGAAGCAACCTCATAGTGGGTGGGACCCTTGGTGAGGAAGCTCATCAATTATATAATGAAGAAGATGGAAAGCATATGGAAATATTAGAGATTATATTTTTATGTGGTCCACTAAGAATTCCTAAATACTTGGTTGTTTAGCTAAGTTTCTGCACTGTTTAGTGCAAGGGTTTTCCCAGGTGGGGATTCCCTACTCTTTCTTAGAGATCTTGTCTAAGAAATGTAATAGGAGATTTGTGATCTGAATTTTCCACTACCTGGTGTTGGGCCAAGCACTTACCTTCAGCAAAAATGTATTCCCTTCAGAAAATTGTGTTATTTCTTAATGTGTGCAGTGGGAGGGGTCAAAACCCCATTTTGAGGAGCTAGTTTCCCAAGAGGAGGATCAACCTTTCTTTGGGAAAGATAGAGGAAGCATCTACAGCCATTTCTTTGCATGTTCAGCCATTTTTTGCAGATCTTCAGCCACACAGTGTGATTCAGCCACAGATCTATAGCAACTTTTTCATGTATATCATTTATGTCAAGAAACCCTTGCTAGGTCTTCTTTGATCTGTATAAAATAGATAAGATCTCTGTTTTTATGCCTCATTGAGTAATCTAATAATAATATCTGATTTATTTCTCTATTTTCTGATTTTTACCTCCATTATACTGCGCAGTCTCTTATGCAGTAACTCCGGTATGTTGCAGTCTTGGGGTTTTGCCAATTTTAAGTTGTGTTGAGCATGGGAGGCCTGTTAAACTAGGCTAAAGGCATTTGTTTCTGGAACTCTTTTGCATGCATTTCCCATATTTTCTATTATGAGGGACACAACCATTATTTTTCACTGTTATAACTCCATCTTCAGAAAATAACGTTTTTGAGGCCAAAATAGTTGCTTTTCCCCACTTGGTGACTTGTAAAAAGACATAGTTTGTTGCTGCAATTTTTCTATGATGGTTATGTGTTTAAATACACTACATGAGTTGACTAATTTCTGATATCCAACTTTGGAATACCTTAAGGTATTCTTATTGTTGTAGAAAATCCCAGTTTTTGGATATTACAGTGGTATCAGAGCAACAATCTTAGCTCCGCCTGTGAGCTTCAAGCATTATGGAGTCTTCTCATGGTGAGGAGGAAATTTGTAGAAGAAATTAGAGAAAACCCTTGTTTACTATAGAAAATAGGTTCTCAAAACTTCTCTTTCCAAATCTGCGGGGTAGAATTAAGGGTATCGAAGAAATGAGGAGGGAGAAATCTAAAAATCCCTCAACAAGATATATACAAGATGAAGATTCTACACCCTCATCTTATGGATATGAGCGCTCATCCATATCATCAGATCTACCATGTTCTATCATCAATTTCTTCATGAAGAGGAAGAGAGGAGATGTACAAAAGAGGAATACTCTTGGTGATTATTTGCAGGAATATGAAGCTCAATCTGAGGAGTTCAAAGATTAATTGAATTTCCAAGGGTTTTTCCAAATGAAGGAGGGAAGGAGCACAAGGAGCTAGAAGCAGGGTGAGGGTAGATTTTTACTATCTACTTTTGATGGATCACCTCTATGTCTAGGGCTTGGGTGAAGGAGCTAGACACCTTTGTGCAACAACATCAAGTTTCGGAAATTGAAGCCATAAAAGTAGCAGCGCTGCATTTTGAGGGTAAGGCCTATGCTTGGTGGTTGTTTGAATCATTTTCCTTAAATAATGCAAATACATATAATTGTGCAAGGTTCATTAAAATATTAGTAGAGAGGTTTGATGATATTTCATGTGAAACATTTTCTATTGAAACTATCAGACCATGTCAAACAAAACTTTTCCATGAGTTGGAGGGTCTATAAATCCAACTCCGTTTCTAAAAACCACTGAAGAGGAGGTGAGCTTCTTTGATAATTTTACAAGGGAAATATCTCCTTTGGATGAAGGGATTCCTTCTCAAAAGGGAGACATGAAGATTCCTTCTTCAAAAGAAGACCAAGATCTAAGGTCTCTTGTTGGAGATAAGGCAACTTCAACTATTGAAGATGAGAAAGGGAAGGAAGGGAATGATAATGCAGTCATGACAATGGCACCTCAAGCAACTCATGAAGAAGAGGATGGAGCACTTTCTTGAAGAAAATAAAGTCTTACACTCTTGCAAGGAGTTCCAAAAGGTCTCACACATAGAGCTCTTGGCATAACACATGAGTAGCCTGTACCATCATTGTCAAATGATGAGATCTTGAGGATAGAAGAAGGAAAAGAGGAGGAAGAGCAGCACAAGATGAAGAGCATCTACCCTTATCCTTTTGAGAGCTTGAAACAAAAAAGAAGGCAAGAGGACCTATGCAATAAGGATAGGGGCAAATCTGTCCACCTACATCCACATCCTACTCTATGCCTTGATGCCTATTTGCAAGGAAGCATTTCACCAGGAAGACCTTCTGATTGGAGGAAAACTAAAGTGTTCTCTCAACTATATGTAGTAGCAACATATTTGGCTAGAGAGGGAACCTTGGAAGGAGCCACTACAACACTGAGAATAATTGATGGAAGGCTAAGAAAATTTCTGAAATTGACTTTCCTATCTTCCATTCATCTATTTGCATTGGAAGGGATACATTTAGAAATCTGTGTTGATATCAGCATAGTATCACAAGCCTACTCCATAGATTTGGGGAAGCAAAGGATACTCCAATATATAATGAAAAATTTTGAGCATAACAAAGAGATACTTTCATTTTTGTATGCAGGAGAAAAATTGTGGAAGTTTTGGAGAAAGAGAACCTTTCAAAAGGAGGGTGACTCTCCTAAACTTCCATCTTGTCTTGAGCAAGATCAACTACAAGAGAGGTAGCAAAAGAAAGTTGGGAATACTCCAACATGTGACTTTGACATCAAGCATGTCAAGGAGGAGAGCCATCATATGGAAAATGCATCATTTCAGACTTCTATAGTGATGTCAATGTTGGGAAGCCTAGACCCTTATTGGGAGTCCCAACTCTTAATGGAATATTCCAAGGACCTATTCACATGTAAGGTTATTTATGGGAAAAAAATGGATGGGAAGTATAAAGTATTTGATGGGATCATTTATGTCCATGATTAGATCTACTTAACTAAAGATTCCAAACTAAAGATTAAACTACTTAACACAACCTATGAGGTCTTGCTTTCAAACCCCACTGGTTTCATTAGAACATATCATACTATCTTAGATGGATTCATGTGGGAAAATTTCAAAGAAGAGATGCGCTCTCATATGAGTAAATGCATGGATCATTTGCTGGTTGAGGAGGAACATAGCCTTTGGGAAGAGTTATCATTATCACCTCCTTATTCATTGAGTGTGAGAAGGAGCTCATCCATGAGCTACCTTGCTGATTTTAAACAAGTGTATGATAAACGTTGTATTGCTGAACCTCATGATGTATTTATTATATACTTGCATTTTATTAACACTCATGTGTAGGTCTTGGCTCCAAGAGGGGGCACTTTTTCTGATGGGCTTCATGAGCCACTTGGGGCCATGAAAAATGGTGATGCTAGCCATTATTTGGGAGATCTTGAAGAGGTGATGTACTATTCATGGTGTGATTCCTTAACACCAACCATCATACACCTTCTCCAAGCATGCAAGAAGGATGGGGCAGAAAACAATTGTTGGGGACAATGCTTGTCATATCATATTCTATGGCAGTTAGGAGGAAAACTGCGCCGGTTGCACATGAGGGACCATTGTCCTTCTCCCTTATTACATATGGCAGCTACCATGATCTTACTTATGATCCCACATGCTGAAGGTGTTCTTATCTTTGTTGGGGGCATGGTTGGAGTAGGGGCACACTTGTTGGATGTGTCCTTGGGGGAAGAAAGTCCCTACATTTTCTGCACTACATGTTCTAAGGGGAGCATGGGAAACTATATGGGCACCATTGTATACCACTTGTTTCTTTATGATGGGGACCATATGTTTGGTTGGAGCACTTGGGGCATGCCTTGCATGAGAAATTTGGAGGATATTTTCTATGAATTACCAAGCTGGAAGGTGATTCATTTTATTTGGACGATAGCATGGAGGAGGGAGACCTTCATTGATGATGAAATTCCCCATCATTTTCATCACTTCTATCTTGAGAAGGCCATGGATCAGCAAGGAGGTTTCCACATAGACCTTCCATTATTTTATAAGGAAGGCCCTTGGGGTTATTCACCAAAGGCCAACTTGCACACTTGGGAGGAGGCATTGGGAGATGAAATTTTTGCAGAAATTCTGAAGCAATGGTGGAGACTATTGGATGAAGGGGCCACAGGAGAAGGAGGGGAGATTTTGCAGCACCCTTGCAGTTGCTTGAGGACAAGAAAAATTTGGGAGGGGGAGACTGTAATATTCCTAAATTAGCTTAAGCTAATGGGAATATCAAATTTTCTTTTAAAACTTAGATGGATGAATAAATGGGCAAGAAGGCTCATAATTTGCTCAAATATGAATAAAAATCCCTCATAGTGTGAAAAGCGATCATGAAATAACTAGATCAAGCATCCACATGTGTGAACAAGGTCTAAAATATGTGGACAAGGTCAATTTTGACCAATTCAACATGATTTATTATCAAAGAGTGGATCCTAAATAAAGCCAAATCAATGTGAATAAGGATCAACCCGGCTAGTTAAAATGAAGACACCTTGAATGTGAAAAGGGGCAGGACATAGAGATTCAATCAGCGTTGAATAAATCAAATAGTGCTATCAAAGGATGAGCAAGGCACATGGGAACAACGTAAATATGGTGGAGGAGCCTTTGCATGGAAGCAACCTCATAGTGGATGGGACCCTTGGTGAGGAAGCTCATCAATTATATAATGAAGAATATGGCAAGCATATGGAAATATTGGATATTATATTTTTATGTGGTTTTCTTAGACTTCCTGCATACTTGGTTATTTAGCTAAGTTGCTGCACTGTTTAGTGCAAGGGTTTTCCCGGGTGGGGATTCCCTACTCTTTCCTAGAGATCTTGTCTAAGAAATCTAAGAGGAGATTTATGATCTGAATTTTCCACTACTTGGTGTTGGGCCAAGCACTTACCTTCAGAAAAAACATAATTCCCTTCAGAAAACTACATTATTTCTTAAGGTGTGCAGTGGGAGGGGTCAAAACCCCATTTTGAGGAGCTAGTTTCCCAAGAGGAGGATCAGCCTTTCTTTGGGAAAGCTAGAGGAAGAATCTACAGCCATTTATTTGCATGTTCAGACATTTTTATGTAGAGCTTCAGCCACACAGTGTTATTTAGCCACAAATCTGCAGCATCTTTTTCATGTATATCATTTCTGTCAAGAAACCCTTGCTGGGTCTTCTTCGATCTGTATAAAAGATATTAGATCTCTATTTTTATTCCTGATTGAGTAATATAATAAGAAGATCTGATTTATTTCTCTATTTTCTAAGTTTTACCTTCATTATACTACGCAGTATCTTATGCAGTAACTCTGGTATGTTGCAGTCTTGGGGTATTGTCAATTTTAAGCTCTATTGAGCATGGGAGGCCTGTTTAACTAGGCTAAAGGCATTTTTTTCTGAAACTCTTTTTCATGCATGTCATATAGTGTCTATTATAAGGGACACAATTATTATTTTTCACTGCTATAACTCCATCTTCAAAAAATAATGTTTTTGAGGCCAAAATAGCTGTTTTTCCCCACTTGGTGACTTGTAAAAAGACATAGTTTGTTGTTGTGATTGTTGTATGATTGTTATGTGTTTAAATAAACTACATGAGCTGATTAATTTCTTCTCTCCAACTTTGGAATACCTTAAGGTATTCTTATTGCTGTATAAAATCCTGGTTTTGGGATATTATAGAGGGCCTTTTCGAATGGCTCGTCATGCCTTTCAGGTTGACGAATGCTCCCGCAACCTTCATGAGGTTGATGGATGACATATTGTGTCCATTTATAAACTCATTTGTAGTGGTGTACTTGGATGAAATTCTGATTTTCAGCCAGACTTGGGAAGAGCACCTCCACCACATCCGAGAAGTCCTCCAAACACTACGACAACACAAGTTATGTGCAAATTTGGAATAGTAAAATTTTGGCATGACACAGGTTCAATATATGGGATACATTATTGATGAAAGGGGGGTGCATGTGGATCCAGCCAAGATCCAAGTCATTCAGTATTGGCCAACCCCAACCACTGTAACAGAGCTTCACAGGTTTCTGGGTCATGCTAATTTCTACCACAGGTTCGTGTTGGGATTCTCTCATATCACTTGGCCCTTGAGTCAAGTCACCAAGGGAGGAGCAAAAGTAAAATTCGTTTGGTCGGAATCTCAACTGAAGGCATTCGTAGAATTGAAACATCGCCTAGGTTCTTCCCCAGTTCTCACATTACCAGACTTGCAACAACCATTTGAGATGGAGACAGATGCCTTTGAATATGCTATTGGGGCAGTTCTTACTCAATAGGGGCATCCAGTGGCATATCACAGTGAGACATTGTCTAACACAACTCGCAAGTATCCCAATTATGACAAAGAAATGTATTCCATTGTGCAGGCTTGTCGAAAATGGAAGCATTACATTTAGGGGAAGGAAACAATCATCCACACAAACCACCGACCCCTGCAGGTCATACAAACACAATGGAATTTGCAGAACGATCACCATAATAAGTGGTCCACATATCTGCAACAATTTCATTTGAACATCAAGTATAAGAAGGGTATCACCAATAATGTTGCCGACTGCCTCAGCCGACCACCAATGATGGCCATAACCACAGTTCTCAACTCTTGTGGGCACAAGAATTCTGATTGGCCTCTTCTCTACAAGAGCGATCCAAAAATTAGCCACATATACAAGGCACTCTTGGGGGGTACGCAAGTTCCAAATTTTCACCTCCAAGATGTACTGTTATGTCACCTGGGACACATTTGTGTTCCTTCAAGTGAGCATGCCAAGATGATATGGGAAGCGAAATATAGTCGAGTGGCTAGGAATTTTAGGTTTGAGAAAACAGTGGCAGTACTGCAGAAGTATTTCTATTGGTTGAGCCTTCAACAGGATGTCAGGAAGTACATTAGATCCCGCACTGCTCGCACCATTTCCAAACCGACCATCAAGAAGCAAGGGCTCTATACTCTGCTACCTACCCCTAGTTGACCTTGGGAATCCATCTCCATGGATTACATGTCAGGCCTTCCTTCTACTAAGCATGGAAATGACTGTGTTTTCGTGGTCGTTGGAAGATTCTCGAAGATGGCCATTATGGTGGCCTGCAAGAAGAATATCACAGCAAAAGCCACTACTAAACTCTTCCTTGAACGAGTGTGTGTTCACTTTGGGATCCCATAGTCTATCATATCAAATCGTGACAAAAGGTTCCTCGGAAAATTTTGGTCCAGCCTCTGCTCAATGTTGGACACCAAGCTCACCAAGTCCACAGCTTTCCATCCCCATACTGATGGCCAGATAGAGGTCGTCAAAAATATGATTGTACACGTTCTGCGCATGTATAATTCAAAGCATCCATGAAAATGGGATGAGAGTGTCCCCTATATACAACATAGTTATAACTGGGCTCTCCATAGTTCAACCGGCCACAACACCTTTCAGGTCGGCTTGAGATTCCAACCACCATGTCCCATTGACGTAGCCATGCCATTTGCGGCTACTCAGGCTGATTCGGCTCATGTCTAGTCTGAAGCTGACAAAGTGAACAAATTCATCGAGTGCATTTATCACATCTTCCAATAGGTTCATGACATATTAGATAGAGCCAATTCTAAGTACAAACAATGACATGATCAACATCGAGTGCCACACAACTTCCAGGTGGGCGACAAGGTGTGGCTACATTTGTAGAAGGAGCGCCTCACTGAACCCCACCGCAAGCTTTGCTCGTCCAATATGGGTCGTACACCATCACTAAGGCTGTAGGGAACAATGCCTTTGAGCTTAGTATTCCACCATTCCTTGTTCTGCACCCATTATTCAATGTAGACTGCCTTCATCCCTACTTCCCACCTCTACTGGACACCTCTAACATTGCAGAAGAACTCACACCAAAAGAGTTAAACCTAGACTACATGGAACAACCCACCACAGATTGTATCATGGACATGCAAATCAAGAAAACTCACCAATGGAAGATCCAACTCTATCAGGCTGTCAAAGCTGGCCAACTCTCGCACCAAGGAAAGTGGTTCACCAGGGACCAAGTTCAGCAGAAGTTTCCTCATCCCATGGAGGAACTCAACACAATGGGGGCCATTGCTTCCTAAGGGAGGAGGAATGATCCAGGTGGATATTGCTTGCCACCCACATATTCTACTTGGGGCCCCACCATTGTCTCTTTTATTTTTTCAGTTTCGGCACAACTTACTATTTTTAACAGTTTTTCGGGTCCTGAACTTTCAGAGCCATTTTGAGGCCCTAAACAACGTTTTTTCGACATTGTTTTTTCAGCGAATATGATTATATTCTAATTTTTTTATTTTCAACAATAGTTGTATTCCTCGGATAGATATTTATAACGATCTATCATACGCGTCAAACGGAGTTCATATGTCGAAGTTACGTCCTCGGGAAGTTGAAACACCAATTTACCCAAACGGGGTCCATAGTTTTGGCGCTTCATCTCCTAGGGTTAGGTTTTTGGATGTTTAGAGTTATCCATTGTTTATCAATAATAAATAGGCCCTCTAGCCTCATTGTAAAACAGTTCATAGGTCTGTAGCCACCACATCTCTTCTTAGAGATTCGCTACCAACACCCTAGCTAGTTTATTTCCATTCTGTTTGTAACAAAATTTTAGTTCTTTGATATTAATGAAATGAAGTGTTTTTTGCTCTGCATATTTGTATTTATTGTTATATGTGTATTCTATTGCATTCCTACATAAATCCAGATCATTCAATTACCCATCAAGAAAAAGGAAATTTAATCTCCAAGGTAAGAACATAGAATTTTTAAGGATGTTGCCACCATGCAAGTGCCTAAGATTGTCAAGGTGATTTTAGCATGCTCCAGAGATCAGAGGGAAGAGAGTCACTTCAAATTTTTCATGGCACTTATTGACTGAAAGTGGTTGAAAGTCATGAACAATCCAAAACACAGTAAATCATGTGACTCAAATAGACATCTGCAGAACAAAGTGTTAAAGGCATCAATAGGCCAAAGAAAGTCAAATTTCACCATGTCAGCAACCTGGAAAGCAACAAAGAAAAATGATTAGAAGGGAAAAATACCATTTGAATGTTTTTAAGTCACCTACTGCAAAAATTCAAAAATAATATCAGTGAAAATGACAAAGAGACTAAAAAACATTAGAGAGTGGGTATATAGGGGTTAAATTTATTTTCCTAAGACTATAAAGGGCCATTGTGTTTGTCACTTGGCTCATTATTCATTTGAAAAAGAGAAAAAACCTTTAGGGATAAAAAAATAAGTTTGAGCAAAAATTTGGGTGAGTTTGCCTGGCGTTCGTGTAGGCGATACGTGTTCAACACCTGGCTCTACGCATTCGGGAGGTTTCATAGTGTAAATTTACACTGTGCTGCGTGTTTAAGGGAACGTGCTATGCATTCAAATGGGTGCTACCCGTTCACCTAGAATTTCCTGGAAGACATAGTGAACGTGCCTAGCACTGCACCCAACAAAGCCCGACAGACAGGGCATCGTGCGATCGCTGCACGTAGGAAGCCCTACAGGCCCATAAGAGCATTCAACACTACGCTTAGGGACCCCAAAAAGCTAGAACACGTGCAATAATTGCGCCTAGGAGAGCTCGACAGGCCTAAATGCATTCAGGTGGTGCGCTTTTGGTATGAGGGACTTGACAGTAGGTTCAAATGTTGCACCTTCACTAGAAGCCCTACTCCACCTGCAAATTGCCAAAAAATGATGAAAGGACACCTCCATGCTCCATCCAAGGACCTGAAAAGACGTTGAAATTTGGTAGCTGGATGTTTTTCCTTGCCCTCCAATAGATTTGATGATTTAATTGTTAAAGGGAATTGGTTAAACCCTAATGACTAGAAACCCTAAGTCCTCATGAAAAAAGCCATGTTTTGACCTCCAAGCAATAATTTATCAGTTTTCACTCCTCCTACCAAGTTTCACGAGAAGGCCTAGGGTTGTTTAAAGGAAGCACTAATCACCTTGTCAGGAGAAGAAGGGAGTGTTAGCAGTGAAGGAGGCTAAGTGCCTATGAGGAAAAATCACAAGGGTGGGAAGGTTAATAGGTTTCAACCTTAAATCCTCTCCCATGATCATCACATGCTTCCAAAATGTAGGATGTTTCTAGTTTTGTCAGAAGGTCCAACAAGTGAAAAGCCACCCAGAACTCACTAGGTTGTTCATCCTCAACCTACACAATAAACAAGTGAATCTTACAAAAGTATACTTTGGCCTATCATCAAATACCATTGCCCATGCTACTGGCATACCCGATGTTGGTGAAAAATGGTTCAAAATAGAAAAGTTAGACATGAGCTGCTATGATCCATTTCTTAAACCTAGGTACAAATAAGGTTTCAAATCTATTTTCCCTTTTTCACACTTGCTGGAGAGGTATGCACCATTGATGATGGTCATCATGAAATATTTTACTTGTGAGGGAAGGTACTCCAAACTCTACTCCTATCCTATCAAATCTCTCATGCACTTCTCTAGGGTCAAGAAGCTTCATTTTCCCTACTACCTCTATAGGAATATTGACAAGATGTATTTTTTTGTCCCAAGGAGGAACTATTCCCAAAAAATGCAAAGTTTGTCCCATCACTCCTTGATCAAGATGTTTGTGCTTCATCAGTTGGAGCAAAAAGGCATACCTTGAGAGGTTTTCATTGCTCATGAAATATTCACAAGCCCACTGCCCCATCATCAACCAAATTTACCCTCCTCATCTCATCCTCCTCCCTCTACTCCTCCATCACCTCCTACTGATCATGCCTCATCATCTACACAAGTATCCTCTCCTCAAGAAAACCTCCCTTCCTCATCGTCTCCTAATGCATCAGATCAAGAAGGAAGTGGAAGTGAACAAGAAAGTGACCATGAGGGTGACGGTGAAAATGAATCAAACCAAAATGAATTTGAGGGTGATGATGAGTCAAGCCAACAAGAAGCAGAAAACATGGAAACATAGGGAGATGATAACAGTGAAGGAAATGAAGAAGGTGATAGTGGAAATGGATTAAGCAGTGATGAATAAGAGGTCAGCAATGAAACATAAGACATGGAGGTAGATGATAGTGAAGATGAGACAAGTGACAAAGAGACAGAGGATGAACCTAAGGATAACAGTGAGACTAAGAGCCCTAATGACAGTCAAAACAGTGAGGCTCATAGTCATGATAGAGATGATGGAAAAGATGAAGAAAGTAGACAAAATGAAGATGATAATAATGAAGAATATGAAGAGGCTAAAGATAGCATGGAAACCAATGAAGCAAGAATCAGTGAGGAATAGGACAACAATGAGAATGACAGTAGTGACACCAAGGATCAAAATATCAAAGAAGACAGTCATGACAGTCATGAAAACGGTGAAGAAAATGAAGAGGCTGATAGTGAAAATGAATATCACAGAAATGATAAGGCAAGTAGCTACAATGAGGAACAAAATTAAAGTGCAGAAATCAGTGAAGAGGCTAAAATGGAGGCCAATGTTGAATTCAAAGA
The DNA here is from genome assembly GCA_034641835.2 of Pinus albicaulis. Classification (NCBI taxonomy): domain Eukaryota; kingdom Viridiplantae; phylum Streptophyta; class Pinopsida; order Pinales; family Pinaceae; genus Pinus; species Pinus albicaulis. The sequence continues at coordinate 1,308,552,442 of CM076572.1, forward strand.
GGTAATCAGTAGTCAGGGTAATGAAGAGGAAGACACGGAAACAAATGATGGCAACCATGATGAAAACACCAAAATGAGTAGAGTTGAACCTTTTCCATTGATATACCAAAGAGGTGAAAGGAATGTGTTTGCTGCCTCTAAAAGGCAAGGGGCCATGCCTTCCACATCCACTAAGCCACTAGATAAAGGCAAAGAAAAGGTAAAAGAAGAAGAAGAAGATCAGCATGAGGTTGAGAAGGAGTTTGAACTCATCCATGTTGATAGTGATGAGGAAAATGAAGAAAAAATCACCACCATCCCTATTCAAAGAAAAAATTCCCAAATCAAAGACTTGGAAGCCAATTTGGCTAGGGCTAAGAATGTTATTCATTTTGATGTATATCCCCAAATGGGAGAATGCAGTAATACTTCACACAATATAATAACTTACAGCAATATAAACAATAAATCTAAGTACAAATCAGAATATGTAGAAAGAGCTGAGCCATTTTATTATGTTGGAGATGATTCAGTTACACAAGTACAAAATATAGGTAGATCTAGCCAAGAAAATGAGCTAGGATCACCCTGAAAACATATGTGAAGCAGGTACAACGTAACTGTTGAGGCTCTACAGCAAATATTGCACTGTCTCTTCAGCATAATATAAACATATGGTTGTAGACTAAAAAGAGAAATGCAGACATTCACAAAACTGGAGCTCTGATGATGCCAAGATTCAAGATCTGACCAATGTGATGGATTCCCAAGATAACCTAGAAAGGATTTTTGAGATCTGCAACTTTGGAAAATCACCTCCCTAGGATTTGATCCTCGATCTGCTAGGAAATACAGATCTAAAGCTAGATATAAAGAATATATGGTTGAAATATGTGCTTAGATCAGATCTATGCTTGAAGGGCTGATCCCTTCCTCAGATCTATGAGCTAGAATCTCGAGATATAGCTTCTCAATCCTCCAAAAGATGATTGCAGCTGCTGCAACACAACTGCCTCTGAAAACTGCGCTGTGAGGGAAAGAGAGGCTTTCTGCCTACTGAAATATGCTACAATAAACTCCAAGCTGATGGTGAGACTGATGGCAATGTGAGGGGGTGATCTCTCACAGGATTCTTAGATGAAATACTAGCAACTTCCTTCCTCCTTTCAGATCTGCAATATGGACAACGTTATTCTTGAGGAGAATACTACTACTAGGAGGTCAATGAATTTTGGCGTAATTCCATATCTGCAATGTGGCTCTAGGAGTGCTGATGTATAAGCCCAAGTGATGGGAGTAACCCCTCACCTTGTTATCCAGCTGAAGTACTAAAGACAACTTCCACCTTCTAAACTGATCTTCAGAAAACTATAGTTTTCTGATTATGAATGTTCTGCAGAAAGTAGAAAAATGAAATGGCACTTAAAGCCTGATGCATAATGAAGTACAAACCTCTTCCTCAGAGATCACTCAAAGAAAGAGGAGGGATTCCCACCCGGGAACACCCTGTGCTAAGCAGCACCTGCAATCTCTGCTAAACAACCCAAGAATGCAGTGGAATGTCACTTGACAATTCTAGATCTAAAATATCATACATCAAATAATCAAAGATGTATTTCACCTTTTCCTTCATCTCCTTTATAATGATTGAGTCATCCCAAGCCTTGGCTCTAATCTCAACTGTGCATTCTCATGTGGACAATAACCTCCAAGTGGGACTGCATTGTTTGACCAAATCAACCAAACAGTTTAGGTGCAGTGTACACCTCTTCCATCATGTGTGCTTCATTTACACATGATCCTCCACCACTTGATCATTAATGCTCAATGACCCTTTGTTTGACATCTTGAAGATCTTAGTTGACTGAATCAATCCTCCATGATCTCTCTCATTAAATGAGACATGATCTCCAATCTCATTCACATTAGTAGCTGCTCAACTACCTCTTTTTGTAGATCAAGTCTAAATTAATCCACATTCATGGACACAAAGTGGATATTTATTCTTATTGAGGATTGTGGGTCCCTCCACCCTTTTATTTACTTAATTCATTAAGAAAATCAAGGACTCTAATATTCCAAATATGATATGAAAATTTGGGAATATTACATTTTATGAGATGGAAAGCAAACAGATGGGTGCACAAAATGCCATCTATGAGCCCAGGGCTATCAGAGCCCGGAAAGAATCTCAAAGAGTACATTTAAAGATGGAAGAACTCATGGGCACCTATGAGGAAAGTGAGGATGAAGAAGGGCAGTCTAGGAGGAGACCAAGAACCATGGGTTTGAAGAAGGCCTTGGAAAAACAAAGAGAACAAGAATTAGCCTTGGCAGAGTAGCTCCCTCTAGACGAGTTTCTTTCCATGGATATAGAATATTATTGGGAGCCTTGGCTAGGAAGAGAAAACACACACTTGGAGGCTAAATTGGAGAAAGCTAATATGGATCTTGATCTCCAAAGGAAGATGACCAAGCATTATGCCCGGAGAAACCAAGTTGCAAGGGCTAAGCTAAAAAAGGCCCTTGCCAAAATACAAACACTCAAAGAGGAAAAATACAAGTAAAACCTTGGAATCTTGGCTGAAGCTTCTCTACAGGCCTCTCAAACCCTATAAGGAAGATATCCACCAATTTTAGGATATTTTTGACAAATTTTGTTTTTTTGCAAATTTTGAGGCCTGTAAGCGCAAAACCCTTGGCGCTACTCTTTCACCTCAGGAATTATTAGGAGGAAAGCTTTGCATTTTTGGAATAATCAGCTCAATTACAGAATTCTCACCAAATTTCAGAACATTTGGAGCATTTTTGGTCCCTCAAAGGGCTAAAAAACACCTCATTTTTCACCTTTTGCCTCATTTCTAGGCCTGGCGCTGTGCCTAGAGAAATTTTTGGAGATTTACTTTTTCAACAGGTTAATGGAGCCCAATTAGAAAAACAAGGGAATTTTTGGAAATCATATTCATTATACTTTCCAAAGGGCCATCATGGAGCTAATTTTGACATCGAGAAGGTCATCAAAACGTGGCTGCAAGTGAATCGAGTTTTTCCCATGTAGGCGCTATGCATTCAGACCTCACTGTGCGTTTTTGGCCAAAAAGTAAACAAAAGACACTCATTAATGGAAAAAATATATTTTATTGTTTTTTGGGGAAAATCACTCCAAATTTAGGTGCTAGGAGTTATTTTTGCATTTATTTCATGAGATATTTTGTGCCTTGGGCCTTGCATGGTCTCTTGGGCATAAATGACATTTATGACTATTTTTGACATTTTCAAACCCTAGTTAGGGTTTTTTCCCTCCTTTGCTAGATAGATGGAGAATTAGGGCCTTATTGTAAAAGTTTGGCATTTGATGACTCTTGGGAGCAATACATAGTTTTCTGGAGATTGAAGAGAAATTGGTGTTGTGGAATTTGTGCATGGCTTGTTTTGATTGATGATGGAGAAGGCTTGCTTGTAGGATCCCTGAGCTTGGTTAATGGTGATGTGATTCTATTTAGTTCTTTTTTTCTTATGTTTCATTATGTTTCATCCTTCTATATTGCAGTAGGACAAAGGTTTTAGACTAAGAATTTTTTTTCAAAGGCACCTTAGCACTGTTTGTTCTTCACTACCTCTATGTTTTCCACTGCTAGGTCAGTTTAGAGAATTCTTAGTTGCTCTCTAGACCCACCCAATATTTTTTATCTTATGAATGGTTGAATACAATAGATATCATAGATGTTATATGGTTAGCCCTACTTTTTTGATGTCACCAAAACACTGTCCTTGAGATCTTTCTTTGAAGTATCACTAATTAGGCTTTGCCAAAGAGGCTATGTTTCGATCATACCCTTTGTCCATCCTTGAAAATTTTATTTGGAGATCGTTATGTCTATGATCAATGATTTTTAGGAGTTCTCTCTTCTTTGATTAAATTTATATGTTTATCTTAAATTTTTTTCTAATATTTAAGGTGAAATCACTAGAAGTTAAATAAGTTTCTTGACTTCTATAGTTCACCGGATTTTTTTCCTTAAATGATTATTTGCTTGAGTTGAATCAAAGAGTTATTGGTTTTCCCTGTCTTATGATTAATTCTATATTCTAAATAGTGTTGAAGTCCCTTCTTGTTAAAGTATTTTACAAAGGATTCTTCACTACCCTTTGCTCTACTTTGTTCACAAACTTGATGTTCATCTCATCTCACACAAATCTTGAAAATCCATTTGGCCATGCTAGATTTTCCTTGTGATGCACCCTGATTCATTATTGAACTTTCCATGACTTTTTATAGACTCCATAGCCCAATGAATTGAATATTTCCTCACTCCATCTATTATACTTGATCATCTACCCAAGAAAAACAAAAAAACAAACCCTATACTTAACAACTAGCCTAAAATCAAACCTTAAAAACAAACAAGTTCACATCCTTTGCACAAAATAGAGAGAACCCTCTCCGAGTCTAGGAAGTATAGGTCCTAGGACTCCCAATATTGGTCTAATTTTACCCCTATTCATTTTTTCTCACCAATCTAAAAAATTACAGGGACCTAACATGGCTTATCCCCGCACTACTGCAGATCTAATCTGAACTCACTGCATAAACAATACTGCGGCGGTAAGTAACCGAGTGCCTATTGCATGGGTGGAAGCAAGATAGTTGAGGTCTCTCTTGTGGATGATAGTTCACTTAGCAGGGGCCAAGAGTCAGCATGTGGCCACCAAGACCCAGGTATTTCTGGCACTGGATTGTATGTAGCCACAGGTTTTTTACTGCTGTGAAGGTGTTGTTCGTCGGGTTCGAGAAGAACTGACAACATGTAAGACCCAGACCAAAAGAGAGTTTGGTTATGGTACATTGATAATGTATTTTATACTAGAGTGGGTGCCCACAATGAGGCAAAGAATGATCACAGTCGATGCGTTGGGACCTCTGGAGCCCAGACAGACTCGTTGGTCAGCTTTGATACCGTAGACTAGAGAGGGTCCAATCCATCATTATTTTGATGACGCATTCTTCTACTGGTTAGATGACCAGATCCTAATGATTGAAGATTATCCTTATGCAAGGATGAACTACATAGGAGATTCGAATTTGATATTGCCACCAGGCACTCAGTGGGGTCCTGATGGTAAGAAAGAAATTGATTAGTGTTTTTTGAAGTATTTTTTATCTTTTGAATATTTATGCAAATTTTTTGTTTAATGGGTGAAAATGTTTTTTGACATCAAGCTTATTGCTTGACACAGATGTGGCACCTGTCCTTCCAGCTAGAGCCCCTCACTATGAAAGGGGAGGAATGCAGCTACCTGGGGCTGGCGCAGTAGCAGAGGTTGCATCATCTATCGAAGAGGGTGTTGACGCACACAGTTTGCACGGGCTGCTAGGAACCTTGACGGTCTAAGCATGGGTGTGCCACCTCTTCCCATGAGGGAGATCTCGGTTCACCTACAACAACACAGAGTGGGTGTGCCAGAAAGGTTCTTGGTGCCTCTTAGGAGGATATCCAGAGCAGTTATCTGTTATCTTGAGTAGCAGGCTCTGGAGGAATAGTGGATAGATGTGTAAATGTTAGAGCGTGGCTTAGCAGAGCCAAATTTTTGTTTGTAAAACACCCAAGATTTGGGATGTTTTTTGATGTAACCTGACAGGACATGACATATATATATATACATATACATATTTTGGCGATTTTTATTCTTTTGTTTTTAATTTTTATGTTATTTTCATGGTAGAAATATACACTCATTTATGACTCTTTCCGTAATAAATGTGCCAAATGCCCATCTAACACATAATTTTCCAATGAATCAGCTAATGTATTAAATTCTCTAGGAATGTGCTCAAACGCGATGGTTTGAAATTGGTGTTCTTGAAGTCATACCCTTAAGTAACAACGTAATAAGACTAGATGAAGAACGCGATAACAATTTTTTAACTTCATGACAATGAGTTGGGAATCTAACCTGACCACTAAATAGGAGATGTCACGAGATGAAGCCTCCGTGAGGTGTTGGATCATCGACATGTACTCAGAAATATTGTTGGTGGCATTGCCTAGGAAGATTCCCTTGGAACCAAGGAGTTCCACCTCGGGTGTGTAGACGACCCAAGTAGCTAACGCAATGTGCCAAGTATGATGACTGACATCATCCATGTATCCAACATATGATAAGGATGATGAAGGCATCTGTGTAAAAGAAAAAGTGTTTATGAGAAAAACAATCAAAAACCAAAAATATATGAACACATCAAACAAAGGAAAAACTGATAGACATATATTTACAAAGCATATGTTATTATGAATCTTAATTCCAAGTGTATGAAAAAATACCACTTTAGTTGTACATAACAAACAAACCTAACAGCAAAGATGGTTGCCAATATCCTTAGATCTGTAGTTAGGTGATCAAGATAAATGCTGTAAAAATATAGATCTATGCATCAAAAGACATTAAGTAGTAAATAAAACAACATTCACTCCATGCATCCAATAGACAAGACAATAATATGTTGAATGAATTTTGTATTATGGGCACCTGGGAGGAAAGCATAGAAGGATGTTACTAGTTCTCCTCAATGGAATGGGTTCTTGTAATTCATAAGCACTTCAGATCTAAAATCTCTCTCTCTTGATGGTGTAGAAAACCCAGACAAAAAGTGGAACTCAAAGGGAGCTCACAAGAAAATAGTAGCAAAATATGACAATGATGGTGGATCAAATTCAGACCAAAAGTATAGATCCAGAGTGATATTTAGGCAACAAAAGGTGGTAAATGAATGGAAAAACCATTCTATTTATAACAAAATATTGAGTTAGTCTAGATATTGGTGCATAGTTAAAATATTATTAACAAAATCAAGATCCAACTTTTATGGAATATTTTATTATATTTGTTGGAGGGAAAAGGAATTTGACTTGGGTCAAACCCCTTTATTTTTAAATAATAAATAAATAAATGATTTATTTATTATTTTAAGGATGTGGTTGAGTAATAATGATATAAATAATGATTTATTTAATTATTTATGAGTGATTTAGTCATATTTAACAAAGAATATTATTTAAATAAGATTTAAATAATTATTCCTAGAAAATAATAAGATAAATAATGATTTATCTAATTAAATTCCCTGTTTTGGGTTAAATATAACCAGGAATATTAATTAAACCATTGTTTAACTAATTATTCCTTGAGGAATATCAAACAAATGTAGATTTATTTAATATTTCCTCATGGGGTTTCTTGCTTAGACCATAAACAACTTAACAAAGGTGTTTTACTAAGTTATTTTTCATAGTGAAAGCACTTTTACTTAGGGTAAAATTGGCCTTACATGGTGTACTTAGGTCCATCTAATAGTAACAGGTTAGATGACCAAAAAATGGTGTAACAGATTGCCCCTCAACGTGCAAGCATTAGGAGCTAATTGTATGACCGAAGTACGTCTAAGAACTCAATCACTAGACACCGAAGGGGAAGTGAGAGGGAGAGAAATATAAGGTAGACCGAAGCGCTAAAGGTCTATACCCTAAGGAGGTGAGACTTACAGGTGTGACAAGTCTCTTTTATGAGTGATTACCTGTGTTATAGGCAGCGGGGGAGGCATACCTATGCCTACCGAGACAAAGTACACAGAATAATGCGTCCAGTAAACAAGGAACTGAACAATATAGTACATGATGGCATAAACATGAGCTAGATAAAAAAATGATAAAGAATCCCACATACATATTATGCCTGGGATAACAACTAGGACTTATACAATAATATCTGAGTACATGAGATACAAATACAACCCAAATGCCCCTGTAAACAGGAAAGCACTATGAAAATATGACTAATACATGCAATCAAAAGGTGCTGCAAGCGGCTAAGTCCGACATCATCAAATATATTGAGCTGCATCAAAGGCTATAATGAAGAGGTCATTCAGGCATGTGGGGGACTACTTGTAGGGCCACTCCCTCATGAGGGCTAAAAAATGTCACACACACCCAAGAATCACCGTTATCAGCTGCTGCATCACTGAACCATCAAGCATACAGATCTCAATCATGCTGAAAGGAGATGGAGTTGAGAAACAATAAAGTAAAAGGGCTGTAAGAAGCCCCTTTGCCTGATCTGAGGCACTGAAAAAGAGTGGAAGCTGGAACCAAGGTACATGGCCCTCTAGACCTGTCTTCTAGAATGAATGATTTGATGTTGGCAGAAGGACGTCCGCCATAGGTGAGGCAACAAGGGATCCTCAAATAAGGCATGAGAGAAAACAATAGAGCGACTGATAGACTGACACTAGGGATGATGATGAAATGGGGGATACTGAGTAGCGGACAGGCAACTTCCCTTGTTAGAGCATAAATGGCATGGATGACCTGGCAAGGACTTACACAATATCATGAGGGATAGTGGACAGTGAGACTAGAGGCCATAATGTGCGACGCGAGAGAGGGACCAAGAAATGAAAGATGGAGGACTATAACGGAAAAAAGGGACATGGGATAGACTCCATGAATGCGATGATGACTCAACTTGGATGCTCTAAACAAGGGTGGCTCGATGGTGCTACCACACAGTAAAGGTCTAATGGGGACCTTATAAACATGAGTACAAGATGGTAACTCACGATGAAAATTGACACGAGCATGGACAGGTATGGAGGCTACAAGTTTTTCAAGTGAAGAAATTTGATTTTGAAGAATGGTGAAGTGACACTTGTTGGAAAAAATGTGTCCTGGTGAAGTATCAAATCACAAAAAAGTAACAGATACCGATTTGAGGGCTCAGTGAGAGCTTTTCAATGGTATAGACGGTTTTTCAAACTAAGCTACGGTTTGGTCGTAGCAGGTGAAAGAAAAATTAGGGGTTTCTCTTCTAATAAGGCATTTTCCCTCCAAATTCACTCATTTTCATGTGGAGCTATGGTGAATGTAGAGAGGAGAGAAGGCCCTAAATCTTGCGGTGAGCGTAGTAGACAAACCGACCGTTGGAATTGAGATTCGTCAGTTGCAGGTAAGAGGCCTAACCCTATTCTTTCATTTCACTGGATTGAAATTTGAGTTTAGGTACCCAAAGCTCAGTAGCATACCCCTACTAATATTCATGGCTGGGTCGCACTTTTTGCGGCAAAAACTGCGACCTGGGTACCAGGTTTTGGGCAAAAAGGTGTGACCTATCCCAGGATTAGGCCTGAAAAGTGCGACCTGACAGAGAGGGATTTTCCTATGCTGTTTTTTGGCTAATAACTTGGTTTTTATGTTGACATATAGTATTTACTATCTTTACACTAATATATATGATGTTTTTTGTATATATGGCAGAATTACAGATCAACTGGAGAGAGAGAAACCTGGGCACATTACGGTCAGAGATCCAGGAGGATCAGGGTGTATGTTAGGTCCCTATATTACTAGTATAGTCCCTTATTGTTGTTAATGTAACCCCCTTATTGTTATTATTGTATCCTTGTAACCCCCATATTGTTATTACTGTGCCCTTAAATTATTATTTTTAGGTCGGCTAGGATTACACTGTGGCCCACTAGGATTACATTGTGGCCCCATGGACTCCTATATATAGAAAGGAGGTTTTGTAATTTGTATCATCCAAGAATTTTTCATTCATGTAATGTTAATTGCGGATACCCCATGGCTTATTTCTAAGGCGTTGATATCTCTTTTCTTCTATTTTTGGAGCTGGTTTCACAACATTTGGTATCAGAGCTTTGGGATTCTAGGGTTTCGCTGCTCCAAACAAGTCAGCATGGAATTTTCGCTATAACTATTTTTCTACGAAGGTTCAGAAGATGAAATTTTTAGAGTGCGAATCCAAAATCTTGAGGAACATCTTTGCAAAATTTTAGAGCTTGCTTCGCAATATTTTCGGAGATATGATCTGTGGAAGGTAGGTCATTTTGCAGGCTCCTGAATTTAACCTAAACAGGTCATCGTGGAATTTTCTCTATAAATTTGTTTTGACAAAGGTTCAAAAGCTAAAAATTTTATAGTGCGAAGCTGAAATCCTAAGGAAAATCATAAAAAAATTTCAGATATTGGTTCACAATATTGGCGGAGATATGATCGGTGGAAGTTAGGGCTTTTTCAGGCTTCTAAATTTCATCTCAAAGAGCTGATCATGCGAAAATATTCATAACTCTCTCTCTGAGCATCAGATTGGAGTGATGTAAAAAGTAACAGCAAGTACACAAACTGTAGCTTTCTTTCTACTAATTTCAGAGCCAAAGGAGGAAACAGTGACATGTGAAAAGTCGTACAAGTTCGCTCTACTGAACTAGTCCATAATTGGGTCATTGTGGGAGATTGGACATAAATTTGTCTTGAATAATCCAAATCAGATCAGACCTGTAGCATTTTAAAGAAGCTTCAGAGGCATACTACAGGGCTGAATTTTAGATATTGAGGATCCATAATTATAGAGATAATTCAATTTCAATATCGAGCTCCTCAAAAGCATGTAAAAGGTGTGTATTGTTTTCTCCAAATTGCATGTATCTTTTTTTAATAATCAAGTTGAATTGATTCCAAGGGAATATTTTAGAATAGATATCAGTATTGGATTTTAAAATTGCCCCTAAAAAGAATTCAACACCCACTAAGCCTTTAGAAGGCTCTACTATGACTCATGAAGACAAAGAATGTCAGCATGACATATCAAAATTACAAGAGCAAGTGCAACAAATTTCTCTCTCGCAAAGAGTAACAAAAAATGACATGGAAGTTTTGAAGAAATGCATGGAAACTAAGATGGATGTTTGAAGAAAGGCGTGGAATCTAAGATGGATGGTTTGAAGAATGGCATGGATGGCATGGAAGCTAAGATGGATGGCATGGAAGCTGACATGGAAGCTGGCATGGAATCTAAGATTGATGACATGGAAGCTAAGATCGATGAAAAAATGGAAAACATGAAGAAGGATCTAAAAGCAAACATGGAAGGTTTGACAAAGTTGATACAAGAAATCTTCCCTAGTGGTGAACAGATAATATATGAAACTCATGATGAGAAATAAATGTTAATCATGATTTCATAAACTCTAATGTTGGAAGGAAGAACCACCATATTCCAAAAATGGATATGAGGAAATTTGATGGAAAGGATACTGTAACATGGATACTACATATGGAGCAATATTTTGATCTCAATAATGTGAAAAAAACACAAAAGGTACACATCGCAAATTTACATTTAGAACAAAATATATTTTTATGGTATCAATGGCTTTGCTCCTATAAAAAAATTGTCACTTGGTCAATTTTTATAGAGGAAATGATAGCACATTATGAGGATACAAAGAGAAACACCTTATTTAGCCAATTGAAAAATCTCAAACAAAAGTGTCCAGTGGGAAAGCACATTGAGGACTTCCAAAAATTGAATATAAGGGTAACTGATATTCCAGAGGAAGACACAATTGATCTCTTCATAGGTACTTTAAAGGATAGCATCCAACTTGAAGTTCATGTTTTGGAACCTATTTCATTGGAGAAGGAATTCAGGTTGGCAAGAAAAATAGAATGTAAAATTATGGTGACAAGGAAGCCTACCACTCACTTCTATAAAGAGGGAAGTGTTGCTACTCCTAGATTTCCATAACCTACAAGGTTGACACCACAACAATTGGAAGAAAAAAGAGAAAAAGGGCTTTGCTACAGTTGTGATATCAAATACACTAAAGTTCATAAGTGTGTTGAGAAGAAATTATTTTACATAGATTGTGAAGAGGAAGAAGAAAATGAACAAGAATTTTCAAAAGAAGAGGGTATACACTAGGAACCAACCCTAGAAGAGGAAGAAATGAGTCTAACAATATCATGGAATGCATTGGTAGTAATTACCACTCCTCAAAATATTAAGATAGAAGGACATATCAAGAAGGAAAAGGTAATAATGTTGATTGATTCAAGTAGTACCCATAATTTTATTCATTGTAAGGTAGCCAAGGAATTGAATTGTTTCCTATACCCAGCACCAGAACGTCAAGTGATGGTTGCAAATGGAGGAGCTATAAATTTCTCTAGAAAATGCCATAATATCAAGCTAACCATGGGGGAATATGTATTGAATAGTCCAATTATTTCGATTCCTATGGGGGGTGCTGATGTTGTACTAGGAGTACAATGGTTACAATCTTTGGGGACGGTAGCTTTTAATTTTCAAGAAATTTTCTTGAAATTTTTTTCAGAAGGTAAGGAAGTTGAATTACAAGGTATTGCAGGGAAGCTGGGAAATATAATAAGCTCTAATGTCATGACAAAGCTTCTAAAGAAAGAACAGCAAGGTGTAATTGCACAATTATTCTCACTAGAATTTCCAATATCAAAATCATCTATTTTTGCAGATCTCCAAAAAGTCTTGGACAATCATTCCAAGGTGTTTGAAACTCCCAAAGGACTCCCACCTATTCGTGGTCATGATCATGCTATTCATTTGATTCCTGGAAGTGTTCCTCCAAGCATCATGCCTTATAGATATCCTTATTTCCAAAAGAGAGAAATTGAACATATGATTGCAGAAATGTTAGAGGCTGGTATAATTCAACATAGTCAAAGTTCTTTCTCTACTCCTGTAGTATTGGTACACAAGAAGGACAGATCATGGCGCATGTGTCAAGATTATAGGGAGCTCAATAAGCTCACCATTAAAGATAAATTTCCCATTCCTGTGATTGATGAACTATTGGATGAATTATGCGGAGCAATTTATTTTACCAAGTTGGATCTTCGTTCAGGATATCATGAAATTATAATGAAGAGTGAAGATATTCCGAAAACAACATTTCAAACTCATGAGGGTCATTATGAATTTTTGGTCATGCTTTTTGGCCTTACCAATGCACATTCTACATTTCAAGGTGTGATGAATTCCATTTTCAAACCCTTCCTGAGAAAATTTGTGCTCGTATTTTTTGATGATATACTAATCTACAGCAGGTCTTGGAAGGATCATGTTCAACATGTTGACAAGGTGCTCAAACTATTGCAGGAGAAACAACTGTATGCAAAAACATCCAAATCCTTCTTTGGAGTACAAGAGGTGGAATATATGGGTCATATTGTATCTCACGAGGGTGTTAAGGTAGACCCTAAAAAAATTAAAGCCATTAATGATCCAGATTTATCCATGAACGCGACAGAATAAAAATATAACCATAAATACAGAGATGCAGCGGAAATAACACTTCATTTCATTAATATCAAAGAACTGAAATTTGCTTACAAACAGAATGGAAATAAAACTAGCTAGGGCGCTAGTAGCTATCTCTGAGAAGAGATGTGGCAGCTACAGGCCTCTGAACTGAGTTACAATGAGGCTCAAGGGCCTATTTATTATTGAAAAACAATGGAGAACCCTAAACGTCCAGAAACCTAACCCTAGGAGATGAAGCGCCAAAACTATGGGCCCCGTTTGGGTAAATTGGTGTTTCAACTTCCCAAGGACGTAACTTTCGCATATTATCTCCGTTTGATTCACATGATACATCATTAGGAAGCTCTATCCGAGGATTAAAAATTTCGCCGTGAATGTCATTCCAAAATGGAATGATATTTACCGGAAGTTCAGGACCCGAAAAACTGCTAAAAATAGTAAGTGATGCCGAAACTGAAAAAATGAAAGAGACAATGGTGGGGGCCTAAGTGGAATAGGGAGGTGGCCACCAATATCCACCTGGATCATTCCTCACCCCTTAGGAAGCAATGGTCCCCATTGCGTTAAGTTCCTCCATGAGATGAGGAAATTTCTGCTGAGCTTGGTCCCTGGTGAACCACTTTCCATGGTGCAGGATTTCGCCAACTTTGACAACCCGATACAGTTGGATCTTCTGTTGGCGAGTGTTCTTGATTTGCATGTCCATGATACAATCTGTGGTGGCCTGTTCCATGCATTTTGGGTTTAACTCTGTTGGTGTGAGTTGTTCTGCAATGTCTGAGGTGTCCAGTAGAGGTGGGAAGTAAGGACGAAGGCGATCCACATTGAAGACTGGGTGTAGACCAAGGAATGGAGGAATACTAAGCTCGAAGGCATTGTTCCCTACAACCTTGGTGATGGTGTACGACCCGTATCAGAGCAGGCGAAGCTTGCGGTGGGGTCTAGTGAGGCGCTCCTTCTGCAAATGTAGCCATACTTTGTCGCCCACCTGGAAGTTGTGCGGCACCCAGTGTTGATCATGGCGCTGCTTGTACTTCACATTGGCTCTGTCCAATATATCATGAACTTGTTGGCGGATGTGTTGAATGCGCTCGATGAAGCTAATTTCTTTGTCAACTTCAGACTGGACATGAGCTGAATCGACCTGAGCAGCTGCAAATGGCATTGCTACGTCAATGGGACATAGTGGCTGGAATCCCAAGGCCACCTGAAAGGGGCTATAGCCAATTGAACTGTGGAGAGCCCTGTTATAACTATGTTGTACATAGGGGAGGCTCTCATCCCATGTGCATGTATGCTTTGAATTGTACATGCGCAGAATGTGTACAATCATTCTGTTGACGAAAGCTGTGGACTTGGTGAGCTTTGTGTCCAAAATTGACCAGAGGCTGGACCAAAATTTGCTGAGGAACCTGCTATCTCGATATGATATGATAGACTGTGGGATCCCAAAATGCACCCACACTCATTCAAAGAAGAGTTTAGCAGTGGCTTCTGCTGTGATATTCTTCTTACAGGCCGCCATAATGGCCATCTTCAAGAATCTGTCAACGACCACGAAAACACAGTCATTTCCATTCTTAGTAGAAGGCAGTCCCAACATGTAATCCATGGAGATGGATTCCCAAGGTCGACTAGGGGTAGGTAGTGGAGTATATAGGCTTGCTTCTTGATGGTCGGTTTGGAAATGGCACAAGCAGTGCAGGATCTGATGTGCTTCTTGACATCCTTTTGAAGGTTCGACCAATAGAAATACTTCTGTAGTATTGCTACTGTTTTCTCGACCCTGAAATGCCCAACGACTCGACTGTAGTGTGCTTCCCATATCATCTTGGCACGCTCGCTTGAAGGAACACAAAGGTGTCCCAGGTGACATAAAAGTGCATTTTGGAGGTGAAAATTTGGAACTTGCGTACCCCCCAAGAGTGCCTTGTAAGTGTGGCCAAATTCTGGATCACTCTCATAGAGAAGTGGCCAATCAGAAGTCTCAAGCCCACAAGAGTTGAGCACGGTGGTGAGCGCCATGATCGGTGGTCGGCTGAGGCAGTCTGAAACATTATTGGTGCTACCCTTCTTGTACTTGATGTTCAAATGAAACTGTTGCAGATATGTGGCCCACTTCTGATGGCGATCATTCTGCAACTTCCCTTGTGTCTGTATGAATTGTAGGGGCCGGTGGTCTATGTGGATGATTGTTTCCTTCCCCAAAATGTAATGCTTCCATTGTCGACAAGATTGCACAATGAAATACATTTCTTTGTCATAGGTGGGATACTTGCGAACTGTCTCAAACAATGTCTCACTGTGATATGCCATTGGATGTCCCTGTTGAGTAAGAACTGCCCCAATAGCATAGTCAGAGGCATCTGTCTTGATCTCAAATGGCTGCTGCAAGTCTGGTAATGTGAGCAATGGGGCAGAATAGAGGCGATTTTTCAATTCTTTGAATGCCTTCTATTGAGGTTCCGACCAAAATAATTTTGCTCTCGCTCCTCCCTTGGTGACTTGAATCAAGGGCCAAGTGATATGAGAGAATCCCAACACGAATCTACGGTAGAAATTAGCAAGACCCAGAAAGCTGCGAAGCTCTGTTATAATGGTTGGGGCTGGCCAATCCCGAATGACTTGGATCTTGGCTGGATCCACATGCACCCCCCTTTCATCAATAATGTATCCCAGATAATGAACCTGGGTCATGCCAAACGTGCACTTCTCCAGATTGGCACACAACTTATGTTGCCGCAGTGTTTGGAGGACCTGTCAGATGTGGTGAAGGTGCTCTTCCCAAGTCTTGCTGAAGATCAGAATTTCATCCAAGTACACCACTACAAAATAGTTGGTGAATGGCCGCAAGATGTCGTCCATCATCCTCATGAAGGTTGTGGGAGCATTTTGTTATCACTCATATTTTCCTTGAAGTTGTGGAAAAGGAAAGTAAATCCGAGGTAACCACAAACCAACCTTCAGATACAAAATCTAGCCAATCTGTATCCAGAGAGGGCTCTCTCTTTAAAATTTAGCTTTGTTCTTAGAAAATATTAGGCTAGTTATAAGTCCAAGAGTTTGTTTGAGTTTAAATGGTGGAATCCGCCAACTAAGGGTACGATTGAGTATTTCAGGCCATTGGGTTATGGAGTCAAAAGGATGGCTTTACTGGATTAGGTTTTTACACCAAAGATGGCTTTGCAGGGCAAGATAGCCAAACAGAGAACAATTTTAGATATTAAAGTGAATGGAATGGATTTTGAAGGGATGAAAGGCAACTAAGAATCTTTCAACATGTTCAAAGAAATAAAGTGAATGATTAAAAATAAAGAGCAGTTAAGAATTCTTTACTATAGTAATCAAAATGTTTAAAACAACGAAACAAGAGAAATTAATAATTCATTGTTTATAACCAGTTTAGAAGAAAACATTTAGAATAATCACAATTGAAATCAGAGTACACTTAAGCAAGTTCTGATTTATTCTTTTTTGTCAATTATTTAGAAATGGAACGCAATGATACTATAAACAGATATAAAAAATTTAAAACATGAGATAGAGAAGACTTATTGATCTGTAGTTAGACACATGAATCGTGCAAAAAGTCTTGAGCTTCAATTCGTCATCCAGCAAGCCATAAAGAAATTTCTCCAAAGCACTTTATTCCAAAAAATCAATGTTACAGCAAAGTAGAAGAATCCACCCTCACTAATTCGATTGAGGGATTATTTATACAAAAGATTATTTAAAATATCTCATAACAAAAGAGATATAATCCATGGTGACTAATGAATAAGTTACAAAAAATAGAGACAAATGGTCTTGTAAATAGGATAAATCAGCTGATGTTGTGTGTTGTCTTCCTCCTTTTTAGAATGTGCTGGAAGCAGTTCCTTTCTTTTAGCTCGTTGCTGTCTTCTTGAGTAATTCTTTTCTGAATGCCTTGCTTGTCTGATACTCTTTTATTCTTACTGATACACTTTAACTGTTGAACTGATACTCTTTGACCTTTATTCACCTATTTATCCTTTATCAAGATATACCGCAGTAAAATAGGCAAAAATTTTACCCAAGGATAAATTTTATAAAAGTTCCATCATCTCATCCCACCATTTAACTTCTGGCACTCTGGTCCTTTGTAATTTTCTCAATGTTTCATCAGCTTCAGTGTATTTGAAAAAAGTAGGCTGATATGGAAAAAAATGTTTTATTTCATGTTCAAGATAAAATAAACTCTCCAATTTTTCATAAAGACTTTTCCCTGTTGGCAATGTTCCTTCTGCTATACTGGTTGAAGAACTGGCTTGATCATCAACCTGTTTGTTTATTTTCTTAACAAAACTTTCCAAATCCATTAATCTGTCTTCTTCAATAATAGGACTTGGAAAACCTTTATTTAACACAACATCAAATCTTTCTTTGAAGGTAAAAATTTATTGCTGCATGTCTGAACACCTTCTTTCGAGATTTTTCATAAGAGTCCTTTTGGTAAAAACTCTTTTGATTTCCAAGATGGTTCCTGTCCTATCCTGAATTCCAAATTCTGCAAGTTGCTGCTTATTCTGGGTATTCAAAAAATTGATAAGTCTATTGGCTTCTTCTGGCATATTCCCTAACTCTTCCCTTGCTCTCTCAATTTATTCCAGAGCCAATCTGACTAAATCCTGTTGTTCATATATTATTTTAATAGAAGACCAAACATTATTTATTGATTGAATAATGTTATACCAAAGAATTTCTTTTAATTCACTTACAGGTCTTTCCATTGTAAGATCAATGCTTTAACTGATTTTTCTAGTTTTTTTATTTCTCTTGTCTTCTTAGCAACACTCATTTTTGATTGATCATATTTATTTTCTAGACTAGAAAGCTGAAACTTTAAGCTTTGGAGTTCTGTCACTTGCAGTTTTAATTCATTCATTGCTTTGATTAATTCATCAGAACCCTTATCATAAGTGTTCACCTGTGTTAGCTCTGCTTGTTGGCCTGTGATTGATGTACCTGTTCCTGTGGCTGCCTGTGCTGTGGTTGCTGGAATAATGGACTCTTTATCTTTTAATGCTTGCTCAAGTTCTTTTTCTATTTCAGCAAGTCGTTCATTCATTTTTAGAAGTAAGTCCATCACCTCTTCTTGTGAATTTTTCTTCATTACTTCCTCAGTCTGAGGGTGCCTTGAAGCTGGTAGTTTCAATTGTTTCCTTAATGCAACAATATCATCATCTTTCTTTTTAATTAATGCTTCAATACCCTTGACATCCTTTGGATTGTGACCTAATCCAATTATTATCTCTTCTAATTTTTTTATCCTGTTATCTTTGGCTTGAGAAGAAGCCTTTTCAATCTGCAATTGTGTACTGGTGTTCTCCAAATAATCTTATAGTTTATGAGCTACCATTTCTTTGTCAGTAAGGGTAGAATAGATCATTTCTCCAGTCTGTTTGTGTAATTCAATTTGATCTAATGGATGAATATCTTTTGCTAGGACCTCAAAATTGGTCCTGACGTAATCAGCTACTGTCTGTGGTTTTGGCACTTTAGATTTGAAATGGTTCATTAACATTTTCCCTTGTTGAATGTCAAAAGCTGACATCAATCTCTCTTGATTTTGTGGAGCCATTTTAAAATACTGATTATACACCTGGACCCTTAGTGGATCATTCCTTTCTTTTATACTGACAAATGTCTTTTTTATGTCTCCTGCATCTTTCATTGGCTGTTTGAATGAAGACATTTTAGTAATTGGTTGAATAGTAGTGACTGTCCCACTAATTGATCCTGTTAACTAACTATCCTCTCTCTATGGACTATCAATGATTTTATCCATAGATTCTACTTCTGGTGGAGGATTCACTTTTTGTCTTTTGGTCTGAGGCTGTTGTGAAGATTCATTAAGAGGAGTAGTACCTTCAGCCTCTCTTTTCTTGCCCTTTTCCACTTTAGATGGAGTCTGTAAGATTGATATTTCTATTGGATTAGTTTGAACAGAAGAAACTTGTACTTGATCCTGTCCTTTGGAAGTTTGAGGTTTTTCTGTCATTTTGAATGTTTCAATCACTTGTATTTCAGGCTCTTTCTCTTTTCCTTTGGATTCAACTGCAATTGATGGAATGTTTTCCTGTAATTCCTGTTGAAAATTCCCGGCTGAAGAAGGACCAATGTCTGGTACCTGCACTTGCCCAAAAAATTCTAGGTCAAGCATTTTTCCAAGATCTTTCATTACATTGTCCATATTGACTTCTTCACTATCCTGTTCAATTAATGTTCCCTCCACCCATTTATCTTTATTAGCATACTGTTCAATTTCTGGAATCCTATGATGGATGTAAGGTGTTGATTTATTTTTCATTCTTTTGTCACAAATGAAGCTGAATGGGTCATAAGGGGCCCAATAGAAACTCTTTTGCAATCTGAAATTGTCTTCTAGTATTCTTTCAGCTTCTTGTCCAGCATCCCTAGAATTGCATATAAATGGACCTAATTGACCTTTGATTCGGAGTTGGGCTTTCTTGTTTTCATTACAAAAATGAATAATATCAGAGTTATTCATTTGCCTGGAGTACTCTAAAGCAAAAAGTCTCATAGGCACATACTTTGGCAATTTAAATGGACATAATTCACATCCATATATTCTGACTTCTGTATAATTTTGGTACAAGTACCAATCACCAATTTTGTAGTGTTTTGAAAGTTGCAGAGTTTTCTTAATTTCATTGCTGAGTCTTGGAGGAGGAACCTCTATCAACAAGGTAGTTGCAGGGTGTATAAACAGATCAATGAATTCATTATTGGAATAAGGAGAATCTCTGGAATTATGGGTGATGGCTGACCAAAATATGAAAGACCTGGGATTTCCTTGGACATTAAGCTTTTGAACATGGAAAGGAAAGTTTTTAGATTGGTAATAGAACATGAGATGGTAAATGACTGAAGAATACTTGAACACTTTCTCATTCTCTAATCTCATGAATTGATCATGGATTTTGTTGGCTATGTAAGATGCAAAGTCATATTTGAGAGTAGGAGGCTGTCCAGGAGTGA
Source organism: Pinus albicaulis (assembly GCA_034641835.2). NCBI lineage: Eukaryota > Viridiplantae > Streptophyta > Pinopsida > Pinales > Pinaceae > Pinus > Pinus albicaulis. Next base: position 1,308,572,602 of record CM076572.1, read on the forward strand.
AGATAGACAATAATACTAGAGTTAACTGATCAACATACTCACTAGTATTAAAGCCCATGATAAAAGAAATCATATTCAGAATGATCTGGCCCATTTCAGTAAAAAAGGCACTAGCATAGGGAGGTGGGACCTTGGGCTGATGTTCAGGTAACATGAAAGTCTGACAGATGCGTTTTACCTCTTCAGGGGATAACTGAGTAGATTTTTCAAGCAATTATCCAATGGACAAGGGAGTGAGGTTTTGAGCAGGTTCAAAATGGAGCATATCATTGATAGACTGAGCAGTAATAGGGAAAAGGACATTCTGGTTTGGGGATAAAACTGCTCTCTGAATTGGATCATAATTAGCATGGCAATAATGGATAATTTCAGGGAAGATATGGACTGAGGGTAAAAGGTATCTCGAGAAGTTAGATTCCCATAACTAAATAATGTCCAAGCCATTCAAATAATTATCTCTGCAGCAACAATGAATTCGAAGGGGGCTTTCACTGAAAACTAAGTCCTTGATCTGAAAATATTTATCCACTAATGGAAAATATTCCAATTCTCGATGAGGGGCATTTAATGGAGCAACATTTAAAGCCACTGGGACTTCCATTTTTGGTTCTTGTGGATTCAAAAATGGAAATTCGGGGGTTTTTATGAAAATGGGGCACAATCTCAGGTTTGGAGACAGTAATTACAGTTCTGGGAACAAAAACACATCACATTGAAGCTTTTTCAGACTGTATTGCAGAATTAAAACTCGAACGAGGATTTTTAACAGAGTTTCAACAGGAAATCAGAATAAATACCTGTTTATGGGAAAATGGCACTTGTTTAACAGGTACAAGCTGACAACGGATGGATGCTAGGAAACTGGACTGGCAGTAGTCTTCAGCGGAATACAGTTAATGGCGGTTGGCAGCTGTTTTTTGAATTTCTCAGTATGGAGGACACAGTTGTTTTCAGCATACAGAATGATAAAAAAAAAATGCGCGAACTTTTGTTTTATTCACAAAGTCAAAGCAGGGAATTTTTTATTATTTTAATATATGACTTCAGGGTGTATGATGGACACGTCACAGGAATGAGTGGTAAGCAGTTTATTCCACACCACTTTTGGGAGCAGGTGGTATTTCACGAATTGGCAGCGATTCCATTGAGCGAATGACGTGTGGCTAGAGCACTGTTTGGAAACCGCTTCCATTTCGCAAGTTATCTATCGGACGAAGGATGGACAGCGGAATGAACAAGTGCCGTGGATCTTTGATGGAGCGATCGGACAGTGATTGGGACGTGAAGTTGGCGGGGAATTTAACGAGCGGGCCCAACATGATTTTTATCGATTTAATCATTCCAGGAGTATTCTGATTGGATGGATTAAGATTATTAATTAATCCGGACGACTAATTAATCTCTTCGTTGATTTATAAAGGGTCGGGGTTACGGATGGTTTAAAGTCTTCGGGTTTTATTTATTTTTTCGTTTAAAACATAAAAATATATGTTTAAACCCTTTTTCAAATATTTTTTATTATATGGTAATAAACCAAGATGATTCACTTACCATAGGGGACATGGATAATTATATAGATATATTTTTAGCCAAAGGGCATTGTAATGTGGGATTTTTATTTAATCACGTGGGTTAAATACTTTGGCTAAAAACTTATAGTAAGAGGGTTTTGGGGATATTATTATAAAAGGGAGTTATATATAATGGGATAAGGTATTTTCAATAGGGATTTAATAAATAAATTAGAGTTAATATGACAAAGGACAATGTAAACTCAAAATACTTAAATATAACCAAGAAAGTGAGAATTCAAAAGTAAATAGCATTATTATACTTTCATCACTTAGACTTAGAATAAAAAGTGATTTTGAGGGCTTTTCATGAAATATTGAAGGATTTTCCTAAGTAAAATGGGATTTTACTTAGGAAAAGATTTTTGAGAGGTGAATGAATGTGATAATGGATGATTTCAAGTACTTAGGTTTTTTCAATTATTGGGCCGAGGGTCTGGTCCCTCCAAAAGTCAAGGAAATGCCTTGAGCCCCTCTAATCTTCAAATACCTTAGCACTTAGGGGAAATTAGAGAAATATTTAGGGAAAAATGAAGGGGAAGTTAATAATCTTGACTTTGCTTTGCTGGTGAACTTTTACAATGTAGTATTTTCCTTTGCACTTGTGATGAAAGTAAAATTGAACACATTTAGAACCATCATTCATCACGTGTAATTCTGCAACAACATCTACCTACCCTACTTACTTTACCCTACCATTTTCTCTTCTTTATTAGGGTGCACTTAGACTGGCAAACCCATATCAATCTTCTTCCTCTTTTACATGGAAAACCTATCTAAGTCTACACTTATTACATCCAAGGGCTCAGATTAAACTGTTGAGCACCTTTTATCAACTCTACCTATCTACTTATCTGCCGAGATTAAACTGTTTGGTCAGATTTTTATTCTCTATTCTACAACATGAAATTGAAAAATGAATGAGTCAAGTTTAAACAGTTTGAATCTTCATAAATTGTGGCAAAAGTTTGACAATCTGCACACAATTTTGTTTATTACAAAAAATGAAATAGTAGTGGCATTTAGATTTGCACACTTTCCTTGTCTATTTTTGTTTGGGGTTCATTTCTTTCACTTTTTTGACCATTTCATTCTTTTCACCCTTTGATTTTTCTTTTAGGGTATACCCTCTTTACATTTTTTAATTTTTTTTTATTTTTTAAGAATATGGAACACCTTTGCACATGAAAAAGGTTTGAACATATTGCATAATTCAATAAGTCAATCATGAAAAATGAAATCTATTGGTATAGGAGTCTAACACTGGCTCCACTTGGGGATGGCTTTTCTTGGCGAAAAGTCAAGAACAGCAGATCAGATGCTTCAAAATGTCCTCAACTGAACCATGTAATATTCTTTTTCTAGTAGCTTTATTATATATATGATAGTGAAACTTTTGAAGCTTAGGGCCTTCACTTCGAGCTTCAACTCCAACAAGTCACCATCCAATCAAAACTGATGCATTAGAAAGGATATATTATGTACAAGTTAGAAAAAATTAGAACATCCTAGTAAATAGGATCAAAATAGTGCTTTAGCATTCGACCATTGACTGGTCCTTGCTCAGCTTCTGAACCATCCAAATTCTTCAAAAAGTATGTGTTATTTCCCTCTAAAGCATGAATGATGTAAGGTCCTTTCCATAAGAAATCAAATTTCCCATGTTTTCCTTTATCTTCCCTTCTGGAATCCCATCTCAGAACTTTGTCTCCTAGTTGAAAATCTTCTGCTTTAGTCCTTTTGTCAAACTTGGGATCATTGATACACTTCTTCTCTGGTCTGCTGCAAGTGAATTGTTTGGTTTATTATTCTCTGAATATCATTTGGTTCTACTTGAGCCTCTTGAAGTAATTTCATAACAGGAATTCCTAAGGATGATGGAAATCTTGCCTCAATACCATAAACTAATTCATATGGACTAGTCCCAATTGATTTCTTAGTTGTAAGTCTGTCTGCCCACAATGCATTGGTAAGTTTCTTATGCCAATTATTTTTATTCTCTTCCAATAATTTTTTAATGATATTAATCAGGATTTTATTGGAAGACTCTGCCAGTCCATTACCCTAAGGATAATAGGCTGTTGAATGGCCTAAAGTGATGTGATATTTATTGCAGAAACTAATCATTTTCTTAGACTTAAAAGCAGCAGCATTATCAGTTACAATTTTCTCTGGACAACCAAATCTTGAAAGTATATTGGTTTCTAAGAACCCTATAATTACAGAATCATTGGCTTGTCTGCTTGGGATAGGTTCAATCCATTTAGTAAAGTAATCTGTGGCGGTAAGGATCCATCTGTGTTTCCCAGAAGAAGGGGGATGGATTTCTCCAATAAAATCCAGTCCCCATTGTTGAAAGGGTCTCTCGGCGGAAATTGGTTTTAATGGTAAAGGCAACAATTTTCTCTGGCCTTCAAAGATCTTACACTTATGACAAGAAGTTACAAATTTCTTAACATCTCAAAACAAGGTTGGCCAGTAAAAACCAGCCCTTAAGATTTTATCTGCAGTTGACTTCCAGTAGAGGTGTCCACCACAATCCCCTGCATGAAATTCATTAAGAACCTTGTGAGTTTCATCTTTCAATAAACAATTTAATAGAATTCCATCATGATTCTTCCAAAAAAGAGAACTATCTAAAATACAATACTTTAAAGATGTCATTTTTAAGAACCTTTGTTTCATTCTGGACAACCCTGGAGGAGCTTGCAGGTTTAACAAAACATAAATGATATCAGTGTACCAGGGTGAGTCTAAAAAGGTCTGAATGATCTGTGGAGTCGCCATCTCCTGTTCATCATCTAGTTCATTAATGTCCAGGGCTTGGCAATTAGTTTCAGTCATGAGTTGAGCCAAACCTTGTCCTTTTATGAGTTTTTTTGGTTTTATTTCAATATCATATTCTAATATGGTAGCTATACACTTACCTCTTTTGCCTTCAATACCATCTTGAGTTAAGATGTCTTTAACGACAACATTAGGTACATAAGCTATCACATGAGAATATAATATATAAAATCTAAAAATTTTAATTTCTTTTACAAGTGAAAAAGCTTGTTTCTCCATGATATTATATTTCAATGATGCATCTCTAAGTGCTTGACTAAAAAAGGCTATTGGATTTTCACATCCTTGATCATCCTTTTGTAGTAAAAAAGCTACAATTGTATGTTCAGAAGAAAATGAAAAAATTATGAAATCTCTATCAAACTTTGGACTGGTAAGAACTGGTGTTCTGGTTAAAGCCATTTTGATTTCTTCAAATGATTGCTTGGCTTCTATGGTCCAGTCAATACTTGAATCCTTTTTTAACATGTTAGTAAGTAGTCTAAGTAATTCCGCTAAACTAGAAATGAATCTTCTCAAAAATTGATCTTTCCTATGAAAGCTTGAAGTTCATTAATGTTCCTGGGATGAGGTATCTGCAATATGGCTTGTATTCTTTCAGGATCAATTCTAATGCCATCTTTAGAAATAATGTGACCTAGGATTTTTCCTTCTTCAAGAACAAACAATGATTTTTTCGGATTTAAATAAATACCATACTTTCTGCATTTTAAAAATACTTGTCTTAGATGATCTAAATGTTGCTAATCTGTCTTTGAAAAAATAGTTAAATCATATAGATAAATAACCAGAAAATCATGAATTTATTTGGCGAATGCAATATCCATTTCTCTTTGAAAGGTTTCCGCTGCGATTTTTAGTCCAAATGGCATCTTAACATATTTAAAAGTACCCCATGGTGTTGTAAATGTTGTTTTGTCTTGATCATCAGGATGAACCAGAATCTGGTTATACCCTGAAAATCCATCCAGAAGTGAAATCCTTGAAGATCCTACTACCCTTTGTAGGATATGGTCCATTTTAGGCAAAGGATAGTTATCTTTTAAAGAAACTTTGTTGAAATTTCTCAAATCGACACACAGTCTAATCTCTCCAGTCTTTTTTCTTGTTGGTACTAGATTAGAAACCCATTCAGAGAACCTAATAGGAGCTATAATTCCTGCTTCATACATTCTTTTAATTTCTTTCTCAATTGAAGGTAGTAAAATAGGGTTGATCCTTCTAAGTTTCTGCTTGAATGGTTTCTGATCTGGTTTCAAAGGTATTGTATGTTGAATGATTGATGTATCATATGACTTTAGATCTTCATAACTCCAGGCAAAAACATCCTGGAATTATTTTAAAAGTTCAACATATTTAACCTTTTGATCTTCTGGTAGAGATTTAGATAGTTTAACCATCTTGGGATTTCCTTCAGTTCCCAAATTGACTTCTTCAATATCAGCTTTTAAAGGTTCTATTTTGGGTTTTAGTGGAATGTCATTTGAGTCAAAAAGATCTTCCAAAGGATTTAATCCTTTGGGTAAATGATTATCTTTCAGATTAATAATTTCAGATTCATCTTCTATGATTTCATCGAATTCCATTTGTTTCAAATCCTGCATATCTTTTTTAGTGAATTTGGTTGGGTGAAGCATGTGAATTGCAGTTTCTTCTGAAATATTCGTTTGTTTTTTTTCTATTTGATCAGATTCATTGATTGTTGTGTCCTCATCTATACTACTGTTAGAAAATTCATTTTCTAAGGTTAAATTTTTTTAAATCCGATTATTATTTACAAACACTTGCCAATTCATGAGATTGTCTGGTATAGCAGGTCTATCTCTAATCTCAGCTGTGAACTGATGATTAGGTCCAAAAGGTAATTTACATGTGCTAGCAAACATTGCAAGACTGTGAGCATGTAAATTTTGCTTTCTAGGAATTTTGGCAAGTTGAGCTTGTAGAAAAGTGTTAAGAATTTCCACAACTATTCCTTTGTATTCTCTTAATCTAGGGTCTTTTGTTGAACATTCACTATTGATCTATTGGATAATTAACTTAGAGTCTCCTATGATTGATACTCTAATTGCTCCTAGCTTTTTCACATGCTTAAGCCCTAGCAAAAGAGCTTCATACTCTGCCATATTATTAGTGCATCTAAAGTTCAACCTATAAGCATGGCCTTCGGCGTGATCATTTTCAACATTATGTATCCAAATTCCAACTCCTGCTCCTAACTTATTTACTGAACCATCAAATTCTAATTTCCACAGAATTTCATGTTCATAATCTTCATCAACTATTTTAACATGTTTCTTAACAGGAGGCTTTGGTCTTTCGATTTTTTCTTGTATTTCTTGATTGTCTGGTGTTTCTTTGTTTTTCAGAAATTTCTTCGATTTGAACAGTAGATTTATTTACAGTTTCTGTTTCTGGTGCTTCTAGTTCAATAGAAAGGTCTAATTCAACATTATAAAGGATGAAAGAGTCCATATCAGAATGTACTAAATAGACAGAGAATTTTTCAGGCTTCTCATGGCTACTGACTAAATATTTCATCAAGGTCTCTCTGTATAGTCTTTTAGTTTGACCAAATACCGAAATAGTAGAATATGACATATCCAATTGAATAGATCCTCCAAGTTTAGCACCCCATGATCTGGACAACAACATACCATATTTGGGAGAAATATTGGCTACTACTATATCCATCAGAACAGATTTCGCAGGGTATTGCACCAAAGTAACACACAGATCTTTAATCAAACCTAAACATCTTACCTGACTTGAATCAAAAGAAAAAAGATCTTTATATGGTCTGGTAATGTCAAGGTTTAATCTTTCCATCACAGCTTTTGGCATCAAATTATGGGACGCTCCAGAATCAAGCATAGCGTTATGAAGTATTTTGTCATGAACATTCAAACTCACATAAAATGGAGGAGTTCCTCCACTTTCTGGTTTTCCATTTACCTCAGGGCCAAAAAGGAGTTTGGGTTGATCATCTAAAACATTTACTGAATCATCCATTCCAGTAATGTTAAGGGATCTACTGATTTGGCTACTATAGAAATCATGTTTAGCCAATTCTGCTAATGGAACTGCTATCTTTATTTTGCCTATTTCAGCCTCTAGATTGAAAGGTTTTTCTGTTGGAGCTCTAGTGTTTTGAATAGTTGGGTTTTCTTTGTTTTTTGGGTTTTTAGTGTTTTTCTCTTTTTCATGGGTGGGATGATGAGTTGAAGGTGTTTCTGAATTAACTTCTGCTGGTTCTTCTACGTTTCCTATAGGAGGAAAAGTATTAGAAATTTGTTTATTAGTCGGTTGGTTATTAGACACATCTTCAATTATTGGATTTGCGGGGTTAGGACTTGTCCTAGATAGAATTTGTACAGGAGGAATGTTAGTTTTACCTTTGATGTTTTGTTTCGAAACTTTCTGTTTGCTACTCTCTGGCACGTCAATCCGTCTGCTTCTCAAATTGTATTGTTTATGAACTTCATAAATTGCTAAGTCATATCCTTCTTTGAAATCAAAAGTTTCTCCTGAATGAGTTTGAAATGTTTCAAGAATGTGATTTTCTTGATCTTCTTGAGATAGGAAAACTTCTGGTTCATTTTTGTTCTCAGTCACGTTATTTATTTCAACATCCTCTGTTGGTTCTTCAGAAGATGAACCTTCAACAAAATTTTCCTGGAATGGTGGCCTGATGTTTTGGTCAGGGACATTTTTTCCAGTATTTTTGTTCTGATTTCTTCTGAAGTTTGGGTTTCTAATAACATTTTGATTATCACTAGAAGACTTTATTTTGATTGTCTCTACTCTATCTCCTAGTCTTTCCATACCTTTAATAATTGCATTCAGCTTTCTTTCAAAAGCTGAAGGCTCTTCGTTCATAGGCATCCTTATTTCGGCCCTAACTCTAGCTCGTTTTTCTATGAGGTTAGCTTCAACACTAACCACTATGCTTTGCATTTACTCTATGGTTTGGGGGGCTCTTTCCCTAAGTGAATATGCTATGTCAGAGTCAAAACCATCAGGGAATTTAACTAGTACTGAATCCGGAGGGGGTCTAAGGTTTTGAGTAATAGCGTTGTAGGCTTCGTTAAATTTGATGATATAATCTTGTACTGTTTCATTAGGTCCTCTCTTCAATTTTCCAAAGTCAGATAGGATCTAAAGAGGGTCTTTATTCTTCTCCCATATATTTAAAAATGACCTATATAGGGCTGGTAAGTCAGCAATACTGTTTGGAGCAAGAGCCCTAAACCATGTCCTGACTTCCGCAATAAGGCTCTGGACAAAAATTCTCATTCGAACATCATCAGCATCAATTTAATAGAATTCAAAGTAATAAGTCATCCTTTTGGTATGTTGTTGAGCAGTATAAGTACCTGAACCATCAAAAGGGGTGATCTGACTCTGATAGTCTGGAGGCAAAGCAGTAGGGTTGCCTGGCAACCTTAACAGAGCATATCTATTGGCCATTGGAAGGTGTAATGGGATAACAGGTGATGATGGTCTAGAAGTGGTGGGGGTAGGAGTAGAAGGAGTGGCTTGTGTTTGGGAAGCTTGAGGAAAAGTAGCTGAACTTGGGGAAGCTTCAGTAATTACAAAAATGTTTGAAGTTTCTTCAAAGGTCTGTTTAGATTGAATGAAATTTTGTAAATGTCTGTCAAGATGATATGAAATAAATCTCAATTGTAAATCTTCAAGAAATAATGGGTTTGGAACAAGCTTAGACAATTCAGATTCAGAAAAATTCACAAACAAAGATGTTTCAAATTGATCATCAAAATATATGATCTTCACAGGACAGGAATGTGATCTAGAAAGAGGTCTGGAACTTCCAGAACTTTCTTGACTACCTCTTTCAGAGCTTTCTTGACTTCCTTGTCTTCTAAGAATCCTAGGAATCAGATTTGGATTATCGAATACCGGAGGTGGGTTTGGATCAGGATTTGACCTGGTATAACGAGTCCTTTCTGAAGCCATTTTTCCTAGTAATGTTTTCTTTTTGGTTTTTTATTTTTAAATAAAATGAAAATACAACTTCGAAAAATTCTTTAAGAAATTTAGGATTTTGGATTAAAAATTTCTCAAAGATTTTTTAAACTAGAGAGTCTGATTGAATGTTTGAAACTAAAGTTCAGTTGTTTAAGCTAAACCAGAGATAGACTGAAGCAGCATTTATTTACTATGCAGTTGCAGAGAAAAATCATTTCAAAGGCTACCTGGCTGATCTTTAGAGTCTTTCCATAACTTATAAGCAAACAATTTTGACAGTAAAGATATTCAGATCCCCAGTATGGTCGCCACTATGTTATCACTCAGATTTTCCTTGAAGTTGTGGAAAATGAAAGTAAATCTGAGGTAACCACAAACCAACCTTCAGATACAGAATCTAGCCAATCTGTATCCAGAGAGGGCTCTCTCTTTAAAATTTAGCTTTGTTCTTAGAAAATATTAGGCTAGTTATAAGTCCAAGAGTTTGTTTGAATTTAAATGGTGGAATCCGCCAACTAAGGGCACGATTGAGTATTTCAGGCCATTGGGCTATGGAGTCGAAAGGATGGCTTTACTGGATTAAGTTTGTACACCAAAGATGGCTTTGCAGCGCAAGATAGCCAAACAGAGAACAATTTTAGATATTAAAGTGAATGGAATGGATTTTGAAGGGATGAAAGGGAATTAAGAATCTTTCAACATATTCAAAGAAAGAAAATGAATGATTACAAATAAAGAGCATTTAAGAATTCTTTACTATAGTAATCAAAATTTTTAAACCAGTGAAACAAGAGCAATTAAGAATTCATTGTTTATAACTAGTTTAGAAGAAAACATTTAGAATAATTACAATTGAAATCAGAGTACAATTAAGTAAGTTCTGATTTATTCTTTTATGTCAATTATTCGGAAATGGAACACAGTGATATTATAAACAGATATAAAACTTAAAACATAGGATAGAAAAGACTTATTGAACTGTAGTCTGACACATGAATCCTGCAAAAAGTCTTGAGCTTCAAATCATCATCCAGCAAGCCACAAAGAAGTTTCTCCAAAACGCTTTTATTCCAAAAAGTCAATGTTACAGCAAAGTAGAAGAATCCACCCTCAATACTCCTTTCGAGGGCTTATTTATACAAAAAACTATTAAAAATATCTCATAACAAAAGAGATATAATTTAGGGTGACTAATGAATAGGTTACAATAAAAATGGAGACAGATGGTCTCGTAGATAGGAAAAAGAATAACTGCTGGCATGCTGTTTCCTCCTTTTAAGAATGTGCTGGAGGCAGACCCTATGGTTTGGCTTCGATGCTGTCAACTTCAGTAATTTCTTTTAACTGCTTTGCTTGTCTGATACTCTTTATTTTTTACTGATACACCTTGACCTTCATTTACCTATTTATCCTTTATCAAGATATACCACGGTAAAGTAAAAAAAAATTCACCCAAGGATAAATTTTATAAAAGTTCCATCATCTCATCCCACCATTGAACTTCTGGCACTCTGGTTCTTTGCAATTTTCTCAATGTTTCATCAGCTTCGGTGTATTTGAAAAAATTAGGCTGATATGGAAACAAATGTTTTATTTCATTTTCAAGATAAAATAAACTCTCCAATTTTTCATAAAGACTTTTCCCTGTTGGTAATGTTCCTTCTACTGTACTGGTTGAAGAACTGGCTTGATCATCAACTTGTTTGTTTACTTTCACTACAAAACTTTCCAAATCCATTAATTTATCTTCTGTAATAACAGGATTGGGTAAACCTTTATTCAACAAATCATCAAATATTTCTTTGAAGGTAAAAATTTCTTGTTGCATGTCTGAACACCTTCGTTCAAGATTTTGCAAAAGAGTTCTTTTGGTAAAAACTCTTTTGATTTCCAACATGGTTCCTGTCCTGTCCTGAATTCCAACTTCTGCAAGTTGCTGCTTATTCTGGGTATTCAAAAAATTGATAAGTCTATTGGCTTCTTCTGGCATATTTCCTAACTCTTGTCTTGCTCTCTCAGTTTCTTCCAGAGCAACTTTGACTAAATCCTGTTGTTCATGTATTATTTGAATAGAAGACCAAACATCCCTTATTGACTGTATAATATTATTCCAAAGAATTTATTTTAATTCTAATGTTTTTCCATTGCAAGATCATTTTCCAATGCTTTAACTGATTTTTCTAGTCTTTTGATTTCTCTTGTCTTCTCAACAACACTCATTTTTTATTGATCATATTTATTTTCCAGAGTAGAAAGCTGAAACTTTAAGCTTTGGAGTTCTCTCACTTGCGGTTTTAATTCATTCATTTCTTTGATTAATTCATCAGAACCCTTATCAGAAGTGTTCACCTGTGTTAGCTCTGCTTGTTGGCCTGTGATTGATGTACCTGTTCCTGTGGCTGCCTGTGCTGTAGTTGCTGGAATAATGGACTCTTTATCTTTTAATGCTTGCTCAAGTTCTTTTTCTGTTTCAGCAAGTCGTTCATTCATTTTTAAAAGTAAGTCCATCACCTCTTCTTCTGAATTTTTCTTCATTACTTCTTCAGTCTGAGGGTGCCTTGAAGCTGGTAGTTTCAATTGTTTCCTTAATGCAATAATATCATCATCTTTGTTTTTAATCAATGCTTCAATACCATTAACATCCTTTGGATTGTGACCTAATCCAATTATTATCTCTTCCAATGTTTTTATCCTGTTATCTTTGGCTTGAGAAGAAGCCTTTTCAATCTGCAATTGTGTACTAGTGTTCTCCAAAGAATCTTGCAGTTTATGAGCTGCCATTGCTTTGTCAGCAAGGGTGGAATAGATCATTTCTCTAGTCTGCTTGTGTAATTCAATTTGATCTAATGGATGAATATCTTTTGCTAGGACCTCAAAATTGGTCCTGACGTAATCAGCTGCTGTCTGTGGTTTTGGCACTTTAGATTTGAAATGGCTCATTAACATTTTCCCTTGTTGAATGTCAAAAGATGACATCAATCTCTCTTGATTTTGTGGAGCCATTTTAAGATACTGATTGTACACCTGGACCCTTAGTGGATCATTCCTTGCTTTTATACTGATAAATGTCTTTTTAATGTCTCCTGCATCTTTCAATGGCTGTTTGAATGAAGACATTTTAGTACTTGGCTGAATAGTAGTGACTGTCCCACTAATTGATCCTATTAACTGACTATCCTCTCTCTCTGGACTATCAATGATTTCATCAATAGATTCTACTTCTGGTGGAGGATTCACTTTTTGTCTTTTGGTCTGAGGCTGTTGTGAAGATTCATTAAGAGGAGTAGTACCTTCAACCTCTCTTTTCTTTCCCTTTTCCACTTTAGATGGAGTTTGTAAGATTGATATTTATATTGGATTAGTTTGAACAGAAGAAACCTGTACTTGATCTTGTCCTTTGGAAGTTTGAGGTTGTTTTGTCATTTTGAATGTTTCAATCACTTGTATTTTAGGCTCTTTCTCTTTTCCTTTGGATTCAACTGCAATTGATGGTATGTTTTCCTGTAATTCCTGTTGAAAATTCCCTGCTGAAGAAGGACCAATGTCTGGTACCTGCACTTGCCCAAAAAATTCTAGGTCAAGCATTTTTCCAAGATCTTTCATTACATTGTCCATATTGACTTCTTCACTATCATGTTCAATTAATGTTCCCTCCACCCATTCATCTTTATTAGCATACTATTCAATTTCTGGAATCCTATGATGGATGTAAGGTGCTGATTTATTTTTCATTCTTTTGTCACAAATGAAGCTGAATGGGTCATAAGGGGCCTAGTAGAAACTCTTTTGCAATCTGAAATGGTCTTCTAGTATTCTTTCAGCTTCTTGTCCAACATCCCTATAATTGCATATAAATGGACCTAATTGACCTTTGATTCGGAGTTGGACTTTCTTCTTTGAATTACAAAAATGAATAATATCAGAGTTATTCATTTGCCTAAATTACTCTAAAGCAAAAAGTCTCATAGGCACATACTTTGGCAATTTAAATGGACATAATTCACATCCATATATTCTGACTTCTGTATAGTTTTGGTACAAGTACCAGTCACCAATTTTGTAGTGTTTTGAAAGTTACAAAGTTTTCTTAATTTCATTGTTGAGTATTGGAGGAGGAACTCCTATCAACAAGGCAGTTGCAGGGTGTTTAAACAGATCAATGAATTCATTATAGGAATAAGGAGAATCTCTGGAATTATGGGTGATGGCTGACCAAAATATGACAGACCTGGGATTTCCTTGGACATTAAGCTTTTGAACATGGAAAGGAAAGTTTTCAGATAGGTAATAGAGCATGAGATGGTAAATGACTGAAGAATACTTGAACACTTTCTCATTCTCTAATCTCATGAATTGATCATGGATTTTGTTGGCTATGTAAGATGCAAAGTCATATTTGACAACAGGAGGCTATCCAGGAGTGAAGATAGACAATAATACTAAAGTTAACTCATAAACATACTCACTAGTATTAAAGCCCATAATAAAAGAAATCATATTCAGAATGATCTGGCCCATTTCAGTAAAAAAGGCACTAGCATAGGGAGGTGGGCTCTTGGGCTGATGTTCAGGTAACATGAAAGTCAGACATATGTGTTTTACCTCTTCAAGGGATAACTGAGTAGATTTTTCAAGCAATTCTCCAATGGACAAGGGAGTGAGGTTTTGAACAGGTTCAAAATGGGGCATATCATTGATAGACTGAGCAGTAATAGGGAAAAGGACATTCTGGTTTGGGGATAAAACTACTCTCTGGATTGGATCATAATTAGCATGGCAATAATGGATAATTTCAGGGAAGATATGGATTGAGGGTAAAAGGTATCTCGGGAAGTTATATTCCCATAACCCAATAACGTCCAAGCCATTCAAATAATTATCTCTGCAACGACAATGAATTTGAAGTGGGATTTCACTGAAAACTAAGTCTTTGATCTGAAAATCTTTATCCACTAATGGCAAATATTCCAATTCTCGATGAGGGGCGTTTAACGGAGCAACATTTAAAGCCACCAGGACTTCCATTTTTGGTTCTTGTGGATTCAAAAACGGAAATTCGGGGGTTTTTATGAAAATGGGGCACAATCTCAGGTTTGGAGATAGTAATTACAGTTCTGGGAACTAAAACACATCACATTAAAGCTTTTTCAGACTATATTGCGGAATTAAAACTCGAACAAGGATTTTTAACAGAGTTTCAGCAGGAAATCAGAATAAATACCTGTTTATGGGAAAATGGCACTTGCTTAACAGGTACAAGCTGATGGCAGATGGATTCTGGGAAACTGGACTGGCAGTAGTCTTCAGCGGAATACCATTAATGGCGGTTGGCAGTAGTTTTTTGAATTTTTCAGTATGGAGGGCGTAGTCGTTTTCACCATACAGAATGATAAAAAAAATGTGCGAACTTTTGTTTTATTTGCAAAGTCAAAGCGGGGAATTTTTTATTATTTTAATATATGACGTCAGGGTGTACGATGGACACATCACAGGAATGAGTGGTAAGCGGTTTATTCCGCACCACTTTTGGGAGCAGGTGGTATTTCACGAATTGGCAGCGATTCCATTGAGCGAACAACGCGTGGCCAGAGCACTGTTTGGAAACCGCTTCCATTTCACGAGTTATCTATCAGATGAAGGATGGACATCGGAATGAACAAGCGCCGTGCATCTTCGATGGATCGATCGGACGGTGATTGGGACGTGAAGTTGGCGGGGAAGTTAACGAGTGGGCCCAACATGATTTTTATCGATTTAATCATTCCGGGAGTATTCTGATTGGCTGGATTAATATTATTAATTAATCCTGACGACTAATTAATCTCTTCGTTGGTTTATAAAGGGCCGGGGTTACGGATGGTTTAAAGTCTTTGGGTTTTATTTATTTTTTCATTTAAAGCATAAAAATATATGTTTAAACCCTTTTTCGAATATTTTTTATTATATGGTAATAAACCAAGATGATTCACTTACCATAGGGGACAGGGATAATTATATATCTAGCCAAAGGGCATTGTAATGTGGGATTTTTATTTAATCACGTGGGTTAAATACTTTGGCTAAAAACTTATAGTAAGAGGGTTTTGGGGATATTATTATAAAAGGGAGTTATATATAATAGGATAAGGTATTTTCAATAGGGATTTAATAAATAAATTAGAGTTAATATGACAAAGGAAAATGTAAACTCAAAATACTTAAATATAACCAAGAAAGTGAGAATTCAAAAGTAAACATCATTATTATACTTTCATCACTTAGACTTAGAAATAAAAAGTGATCTTGAGGGCTTTTCATGAAATATTGAAGGATTTTCTTAAGTAGAATGGAACTTTACTTAGGAAAAGATTTTGAGAGCTGAATGAATGTGATGATGGGTGATTTCAAGTACTTAGGTTTTTTCAATTATTGGGCCGAGGGTCCGGTCCCTCCAAAAGTCAAGGAAATGCCTTGAGCCCCTCTAATCTTCAAATACCTTAGCACTTAGGGGAAATTAGAGAAATATTTAGGGAAAAATGAAGGGGAAGTTAATAATCTTGAATTTTCTTTGCTGGTGACCTTTTCCAATGTAGTATCTGCCTTTGCACTTGTGATGAAAGTAAAATTGAACACATTTAGAACCATCATTCATCACATGTAAGTCTGCAACAACATCTACCTACCCTACTTACTTTACCCTACCATTTTCTCTTCTTTATTAGGGTGCACTTAGACTGGCAAACCCATATCAATATTCTTCCTCTTTTACATGGAAAACCTATCTAAGTCTACACTTATTACATCCAAGGGCTCAGATTAAACTATTGAGCACCTTTTATCAACTCTACCTATCTACTTATCTGCCAAGATTAAACTGTTTGGTCAGATTTTTATTCTCTATTCTACAGCATGAAATTGAAAAATGAATGAGTCAAGTTTAAATAGTTTGACTCTTCATAAATTGTGGCAAAATTTTGACAATCTGCACACAATTTTGTTTATTACAAAAAATGAAATAGTAGTGGCATTTAGATTTTCACACTTTCCTTGTCTATTTTTGTTTGGGGTTCATTTCTTTCACTTTTTTGACCATTTTATTCATTTCACCCTTTGATTTTTCTTTTAGGGTATACCCTCTTTACATTTTTTTTATTTTTTTTATTTTTTAAGAATATGGATCACCTTTGCACAAGAAAAAGGTTTGAACATATTGCATAGTTCAATAAGTCAATCATTAAAAATGACACCTATTGGTATAGGAGTCTACCACTGGCTCCACTTGGGGATGGCTTTTCCTAGCGAAAATTCAAGAACAGAAGATTAGATGCTTCAAAATGTCCTCAGCTGAACCATGTAATCTTCTTTTTCTGGTAGCTTTATTGTATATATGATAGTGAAACTTCGGAAGCTTAGGGCCTTCACTTCGGGCTTCAACTCCAACAAGTCACCATCCAATCAAAACTGATGCATTAGAAAGGATATATTATGTACAAGTTAGAAAAAATCAGAACATCCTAGTAAATAGGATCAAAATAGTGCTTTAGCATTCGACCATTGACTGGTCCTTCCTCAGCTTCTCAACCATCCAAATTCTTCAAAAAGTATGTGTTATTTCCCTTTAAAGCATGAATGATGTAAGGTCCTTTCCATAAGAAATCAAATTTCCCATGTTTTCCTTTATCTTCCCTTCTAGAATCCCATCTCAGAACTTTGTCTCCTAGTTGAAAATCTTCTGCTTTAGTCCTTTTGTCAAACATTTTCTTTAATTTTTCCTACAAGACTTGGGATCGTTGATACACTTCTTCTCTAGTCTGCTGCAAGTGAATTGTTTGGTTTATTCTTCTCTGAATATCATTTGGTTCTACTTGAGCCTCCTAAAGTAATTTCATAACAGGAATTCCTAAGGATGATGGAAATCTTGCCTCAATACCATAAACTAATTCATATGGACTGGTCCCAATTGATTTCTTAGTTATAAGTCTATCCGCCCACAATGCATTGGTAAGTTTCTTATGCCAATTCTTTTTATTCTCTTCCAATAATTTTTTAATGATATTAATAAGGCTTTTATTGGAAGACTCTGTCAGTCCATTACCATGAGGATAATAGGTTGTTGAATAGCCTAAATTGATGTGATATTTATTGCAGAAACTAATCATATTCTTAGACTTAAAAGTAGCAGCATTATCAGTTACAATTTTCTTTGGACAGCCAAATCTTGAAAGTATATTGGTTTCTAAGAACCCTATAATTATAGAATCATTGGCTTGTCTACTTGGGATAGCTTCAATCCACTTAGTAAAGTAATCTGTGGCAGTAAGGATCCATCTGTGTTTCCCAGAAGAAGGGGGATGGATTTCTCCAATAAAATCCAGTCCCCATTGTTGAAAGGGTCTCTCGGTGGAAATTGGTTTTAATGGTAAAGGCAACAATTTTCTCTTGCCTTCAAAGATCTGACACTTATGACAAGAAGTTACAAATTTCTTAACATATGAAAACAAGGTTGGCCAGTAAAAACGAGCCCTTAATATTTTTTCTGCAGTTGAATTCCAGTAGAGGTTTCCCCTGCATGAAATTCATTAAGAACCGTGTCAATTTCATCTTTCAATAAACAATTTAATAGAATTCCATCATGATTCTTCCAAAAAAGAGCACTATCTAAAATACAATACTTTAAAGATGTCATTTTTAAGAACCTTTTTTTCATTCTGGACAACCCTGGAGGAGCTTGCAGGTTTAACAAAACATAAATGATATCAGTGTACCAGGGTGAGTCTAAAAAGGTTTGACTGATCTGTGGAGTCGCCATCTCCTGTTCGTCATCTAGTTCGTTAATGTCCAGGGCTTGGCAATTAGTTTCAATCATGAGTTGAGCAAAACCTTGTCCTTTTATGAGTTTTTTTGGTTTTATTTCAATATCATATTCTAATATGGTAGCTATCCGATTACCTCTTTTGCCTTCAATACCATCTTGAGTTAAGATGTCTTTAATGACAGCATTAGGTACATAAGCTATCACATGAGAATACAATATATAAACTCTGAAATCTTTAATTTCTTTTACAAGTGAAAAAGCTTGTTTCTCCATGATATTATATTTCAATGATGCATCTATAAGTGTTTTACTAAAAAATTCTATTGGTTTTTCACATCCTTGATCATCCTTTTGTAGTAAAACAGCTGCAATTGTATGTTTAGAAGCAAATGAAAAAATTATGAAATCTCTATCAAACTTTGGACTGGTAAGAACTAGTGTTCTGGTTAAAGCCATTTTGATTTCTTCAAATGATTGCTTGGCTTCTATGGTCCAGTCAATACTTGAATCCTTTTTTAACATGTTAGTAAGCAGTCTAAGTAATTCGGCTAAACTAGAAATGAATCTTCTCAAAAAATTGATCTTTCCTATGAAAGCTTGAAGTTCTTTAATGTTCCTGGGATGAGGTATCTGCAATATGGCTTGTATTCTTTCAGGATAAATTCTAATTCCATCTTTAGAAATAATGTGACCTAGGAGTTTTCCTTCTTCAAGACCAAACAATGATTTTTTCGGATTTAAAGAAATACCATACTTTCTGCATTTTAAAAATACTTGTCTTAGATGATCTAAATGTTGCTGATCTGTCTTTGAAAAAATAGTTAAATCATCTAGATAAATAACCAGAAAATCATGAATTTCTTTGGCGAATGCAATATCCATTACTCTTTGAAAGGTTGCCCCTGCGTTTTTTAGTCCAAATGGCATCTTAACATATTTAAAAGTACCCCATGGTGCTGTAAATGCTGTTTTGTCTTGATCATCAGGATGAACCAGAATCTGGTTATACCCTGAAAATCCATCCAGAAGTGAAATCTTTGAAGATCCTACTACCCTTTGTAGGATATGGTCCATTTTAGGCAAAGGATAGTTATCTTTTAAAGAAACTTTGTTGAAATTTCTCAAATCGACACACAGTCTAATCTCTCCAGTCTTTTTTCTTGTTGGTACTAGATTAGAAACCCATTCAGAGAACCTAATAGGAGCTATAGTTCCTGCTTCATACATTCTTTTAATTTCTTTCTCAATTGAAGGTAGTAAAACAAGGTTGATCCTTCTAATTTTCTGCTTGAATGGTTTCTGATCTGGTTTCAAAGGTATTGTATGTTGAATGATTGATGTATCATATGACTTCAGATCTTCATAACTACAGGAAAAAAATCCTGGAATTCTTTTAAAAGTTCAACATATTTAACCTTTTGATCTTCTGGCAGAGATTTAGATAGTTTAACCATCTTGGGATTTCCTTCAGTTCCCAAATTGACTTCTTCAATATCAGCTTTTAAAGGTTCCATTTTGGGTTTTAGTGGAATGTCATTTGATTCAAAAAGATCTTCCAAAGGAGTTAATCCTTTGGGTAAATGATTATCTTTCAGATTAATAATTTCATATTCATCTTCTATGATCTCATCGAAATCCATTTGTTTGAAATCCTGCATATCTTTTTTAGTGAATTTGGTTGGGTGAAGCATGTGAATTGCAGTCTCTTCTCAAATATTCGTTTCTTGTTTTTCTATTTGATCAGATTCATTGATTGTTGTGTCCTCATCTATACTACTGTTAGAAAATTCGTTTTCTAAGGTTAAAAAATTGTTAATCTGATTATTATTTACAAACACTTGCCAATTCATGAGATTGTCCGGTATAGTAGGTATATGTCTGATCTCAGCTGTGAACTGATGATTAGGTCCAAAAGGTAATTTACATGTGCTAGTGAACATTGCAAGACTGTGAGCATGTAAATTTTGCTTTCTAGGAATTTTGGCAAGTTGAGCTTGTAGAAAAGTGTTAAGAATTTCCACAACTGTTCCTTTGTATTCTCTTAATCTAGGCTCTTTCGTTGAACATTCACCATTGATCTGTTGGATAATTAACTCAGAGTCTCCTATGATTGATACTCTAATTGCTCCTAAATTTTTGACATGTTTAAGTCCTAGCAAAAGAGCTTCACACTCTGCCATATTATTAGTGCATCTAAAGTTCAACCTATAAGCATGGCCTTCGGCGTGATCATTTTCAACATTATGTATCCAAATTCCAGCTCCTGCTCCTAACTTATTTACTGAACCATCAAATTCTAAATGCCACATAATTTCATGTTCATAATCTTCATCAACTATTTTAACATGTTTCTTAACAGGAGGCTTTGGTCTTTCGATTTTTTCTGGTATTTCTTGATTGTCTGGTGTTTCTTTGTTTTTAGAAATTTCTTTGATTTGAACAGTAGATTTATTTACAGTTTCTGTTTCTGGTGCTTCTAGTTCAGTAGAAAGGTCTGATTCAGCATTATAAAGGATGAAAGAGTCCATATCAGAATGTACTGAATAGACAAGGAAGTTTTCAGTCTTCTCATGGCTACTGACTAAATATTTCATCAAGGTCTCTCTGTATAGTCTTTTAGGTTGACCGAATAACGAAATAGTAGCATATGACATATCTAATTGAATAGATCCTCCAAGTTTAGCACCCCGGGATCTGGACAACAACATACCATATTTGGGAGGAATATCGGCTACTACTATATCCATCAGAACAGATTTCGCAGGGTATTGCACCAAAGTAACATAGATCTTTAATCAAACCTAAACATCTTACCTGACTTGAATCAAAAGAAAAAAGATCTTTATATGGTTTGGTAATGTCAAGGTTTAATCTTTCCATCACAGCTTTTGGCATGAAATTATGGGACGCTCCAAAATTAAGCATAGCGTTATGAAGTATTTTGTCATGAACATTCAAACTCACATAAAATGGAGGAGTTCCTCCACTTTCTGGTTTTCCATTTACCTCAGGGCCAAAAAGGAGTTTGGGTTGATCATCTAAAACATTTACTGAATCACCCATTCCAGTAATGTTAAGGGATCTGCTGATTTGGATCCTATAGACATCATGTTTAGCCAATTCTGTTAATGGAACAACTATCTTTATTTTGACTATTTTAGCCTCTAGATTGAAAGGTTTTTCTGTTTGAGCTCTAGTGTTTTGAACAGTTGGGTTTTCTCTGTTTTTTGGGTTTTCAGTGTTTTTCTCTTTTTCATGGGTGGGATGATGAGTTGAAGGTGTTTCTAAATTAACTTCTGCTGGTTCTTCTACGTTTCCTGCAGGAGGAAAAGTATTAGAAATTTGTTTATTAGTCGGTTGGTTATCAGACACATCTTCAATTATTGGATTTGCGGGGTTAGGACTTGTTCTAGACAGAATTTGTACAGGAGGAATGTCAGTTTTACCTTTGATTTTTTCTTTCGCAACTTTCTGTTTGCTACTCTCTGGCACATCAATCCGTCTGCTTCTCAAATTGTATTGTTTATGAACTTCATAAATTTCTGAGTCATATCCTTCTTTGAAATCAAAATTTTCTCCTGAATGAGTTTGAAATGTTTCAAGAATGTGATTTTCTTGATCTTCTTGAGATAGGAAAACTTCTGGTTCATTTTTGTTCTCAGTCACATTATTTATTTCAACATCCTCTGTTGGTTCTTCAGAAGATGAACCTTCAACAAAAATTTCCTGGAATGGTGGCCTGATGTTTTGGTCAGGGACATTTTTTCCAGTATTTTGGTTCTGATTTCTTCTGAAGTTTGTGTTTCTAACAACATTTTGATTATCACTAGAAGAATTTCTTTCGATTGTCTCTACTCTGTCTCCCAGTCTTTCCATACCTTTAATAATTGCATCCAGCTTTCTTTCAAAAGCTGAAGGCTCTTCGTTCATAGGCATCCTTCTTTTGGCCCTAGCTCTAGCTCGTTTTTCTATAAGGTTAGCTTCAACACTAACCACTATGCTTTGCATTTATTTTAGGGTTTGGGGGGCTCTTTCCCTAAGTGAATATTCTATGTCAGAGTCAAAAACATCAGGGAATTTAACCAGTACTGAATCCTGAGGGGGTCTAAGGTTTTGAGGAACAACGTTGTAGGCTTCGTTAAATCTGATGATATAATCTTGTACTATTTCATCAGGTCCTCTCTTCAATTTTCCAAAGTCAGATAGGATCTGAAGAGGGTCTTTATTCTTCTCCCATCTATTTAAAAATGACCTATACAGGGCTGGTAAGTCAACAATATTGTTTGGAGCAAGAGCCCTAAACCATGTCCTGACTTCCCTAGTAAGGCTCTGGACAAAAATTCTCATTCGAACATCATCAACGTCAATTTCATAAAATTCAAAGTAATCAGTCATTCTTTTGGTTTGTTGTTGAGCAGTATAAGTACCTAAACCATCAAAAGGGGTGATCTTAATCTGATAGTCTGGAGGCAAAGCAGCAGGGTTGCCTCGCAACCTTAACGGAGCATATCTATTGGCCATTGGAAGGTGTAATGGGATAACAGGTGATGATGGTCTGGAAGTGGTGGGGGTAGGAGTAGAAGGAGTGGCTTGTGTTTGGGAAGCTTGAGGAAAAGTAGTTGAACTTGGGGAAGCTTCAGTAATTACAAAAATGTTTGAAGTTTCTTCAAAGGTCTGTTCAGATTGAATGAAATTTTGTAAATGTCTGTCAAGATGATATGAAACAAATCTCAATTGTAAATCTTCAAGAAATAATGGGTCTGGAACAAGCTTAGACAATTCAGATTCAGAAAAATTCACAAACAAAGATGTTTCAAATTGCTGATCAAAAGGTATTTCATCAAAATATATGATCTTCACAGGACAGGAATGTGATCTAGAAAGAGGTCTGGAACTTCCAGAACTTTCTTGACTTCCTCTTTCAGAGATTTCTTGACTTCCTTGTCTTCTAAGAATCCTAGGAATCAGATTTGGATTATCGAATACCGGAGGTGGGTTTGGATTAGGATTTGACCTAGTATAACGAGTCCTTTCTGAAGCCATTTTTCCCAGTAATGTTTTCTTTTTTGTTTTTTATTTTTAAATAAAATGAAAATACAAGTTCGACAAATTCTTTAAGAAATTTAGGATTTTTTATTAAAATTTTCTCAAAGATTTTTTAAGCTAGAGAATCTGATTAAATGTTTGAAACTAAATTTTAGTTATTTAAGCTAAACCATAGATAGACTGAAGCAACATTTATTTTCTATGCAGTTGCAGAGCAAAATCATTTCAAAGGCTACCTAGCTGATCTTCAAGTCTGTCCATAGCTTATAAGCAAACAATTTTGACAGTAAAGATATTCAGATCCCTAGTATGGTCGCCATTATGTTATCACTTAGATTTTACTTGAAGTTGTGGAAAAGGAAAGTAAATCCGATGTAACCAAAAACCAACCTTCAGATACAGAATCTAGCCAATCTGTATCCAGAGAGGGCTCTCTCTTTAAAATTTAGCTTTGTTCTTAGAAAATATTAGGCTAGTTATAAGTCCAAGAGTTTTTTTGAATTTAAATGGTGGAATCGGCCAACTAAGTGTACGATTGAGTATTTCAGGCCATTTGGCTATGGAGTCGAAAGGATGGCTTTACTGGATTAAGTTTTTACACCAAATATGGCTTTGCAGGGAAAGATAGCCAAACAGAGAACAATTTTAGATATTAAAGTGAATGGAATGGATTTTGAAGGGATGAAAGGAAATTAAGAATCTTTCAACATGTTCAAAGAAAGAAAGTGAATGATTACAAATAAAGAGCAGTTAAGAATTCTTTACTATAGTAATCAAAATGTTTAAACCAACGAAACAAGAGCAATTAAGAATTCATTGTTTATAACCAGTTTAGAAGAAAACATTTATAATAATCACAATTGAAATCAGAGTACACTTAAGCAAGTTCTGATTTATTCTTTCTTGTCAATTATTCAGAAATGGAACACAATGATATTATAAAAAGATATAAAAATTTTAAAACATGAGATAGAGAAGACTTATTGATCTGTATTTAGACACATGAATCCTGCAAAAAGTCTTGAGCTTCAATTCGTCATCCAGTAAGCCATAAATAAATTTCTCTGAAGCACTTTATTCCAAAAAATCAATGTTACAGCAAAGTAGAAGAATCCACCCTCACTAATTCGATTGAGGGCTTATTTATACAAAAGATTATTTAAAATATCTCATAACAAAAGAGATATAATCTAGGGTGACTAATGAATAAGTTACAAAAAATAGAGACATATGGTCTCGTAAATAGGATAAATCAGCTGATGTTGTGTGTTGTCTTCCTCCTTTTTAGAATGTGCTGGAAGCAGTTCCTTTGTTTTAGCTCGTTGTTGTCTTCTTGAGTAATTCTTTTCTGACTGCCTTGCTTGTCTGATACTCTTATATTCTTATTGATACACTTTAACTGCTGAATTGATACTCTTTGACCTTTATTCACCTATTTATCCTTTATCAAGATATACCTCAGTAAAATAGGCAGAAATTTTACCCAAGGATAAATTTTATAAAAGTTCCATCATCTCATCCCACCATTTAACTTCTGGCACTCTGGTCCTTTGTAATTTTCTCAATGTTTCATCATCTTCAGTGTATTTGAAAAAATTAGGCTGATATGGAAACAAATGTTTTATTTCATGTTCAAGATAAAATAAACTATCCAATTTTTCATAAAGACTTTTCCCTGTTGGCAATGTTCCTTCTGCTGTACTGGTTGAAGAACTAGCTTGATCATCAACCTGTTTGTTTATTTTCTTTACAAAACTTTCCAAATCCATTAATCTATCTTCTTCAATAAAAGGACTGGGCAAACCTTTATTTAACACAACATCAAATCTTTATTTGAAGGTAAAAATTTCTTTCTGCATGTATGAACACCTTATTTCGAGATTTTGCATAAGAGTCCTTTTGGTAAAAACTCTTTTGATTTCCAATATGGTTCCTGTCCTGTCCTGAATTCCAAATTCTGCAAGTTGCTGCTTATTCTGAGTATTCAAAAAATTGATAAGTCTATTGGCTTCTTCTGGCATATTCCCTAACTCTTCCCTTGCTCTCTCAATTTCTTCCAGAGGCAACCTGACTAAATCCTGTTGTTCATATATTATTTGAATAGAATACCAAACGTTCTTTATTGATTGAATAATGTTATACCAAAGAATTTCTTTTAATTCACTTACAGGTCTTTCCATTGTAAGATGCTTTTCCAATGCTTTAACTGATTTTTCTAGTTTTTTTATTTCTCTTGTCTTCTTAGCAACACTCATTTTGATTGATCATATTTATTTTCTAGAGTAGAAAGCTGAAACTTTAAGCTTTGGAGTTCTGTCACTTTCAGTTTTAATTCATTCATTGCTTTGATTAATTCATCAGAACCCTTATCAGAAGTGTTCACCTATGTTAGCTCTGCTTGTTGGCCTGTGATTGATGTACCTGTTCCTGTGGATGCCTATGTTGTGGTTGCTAGAATAATGGACTCTTTATCTTTTAATGCTTTCTCAAGTTCTTTTTCTGTTTCAGCAAGTCGTTCATTCATTTTTAGAAGTAAGTCCATCACCTCTTCTTCTAAATTTTTCTTCATTACTTCTTCAGTCTGAGGGTGCCTTGAAGCAGGTAGTTTCAATTGTTTCCTTAATGCAGCAATATCATCATCTTTCTTTTTAATTAATGCTTCAATACCCTTGACATCCTTTGGATTGTGACCTAATCCAATTATTATCTATTCTAATGTTTTTATCCTGTTATCTTTGGCTTGAGAAGAAGCCTTTTCAATCTGCAATTGTGTACTGGTGTTCTCCAAAGAATCTTGCAGTTTATGAGCTGCCATTTCTTTGTCAGTAAGGGTAGAATAGATCATTTCTCCAGTCTTTTTGTGTAATTCAATTTGATCCAATGGATGAATATCTTTTACTAGGACCTCAAAATTGGTCTTGATGTAATCAGCTGCTGTCTGTGGTTTTGGCACTTTAGATTTGAAATGGCTCATTAACATTTTCCCTTGTTGAATGTCAAAAGCTGACATCAATCTCTCTTGATTTTGTGGAGCCCTTTTAAGATACTGATTATACACATGGACCCTTAGTGTATCATTCCTTGATTTTATACTGATAAATTTCTTTTTTGTGTCTCCTGCATCTTTCATTGGCTGTTTGAATGAAGAAATTTTAGTACTTGGCTGAATAGTAGTGACTGTCCCACTAATTGATCCTGTTAACTGACTATCCTCTCTCTTTGGACTATCAATGATTTCATCCATAGATTCTACTTCTAGTGGAGGATTCACTTTTTGTCTTTTGGTTTGAGGCTGTTGTGAAGATTCATTAAGAGGAGTAGTACCTTCAGCCTCTCTTTTCTTGCCCTTTTCCACTTTAGATGGAGTTTGTAAGATTGATATTTCTATTGGATTAGTTTGAACAGAAGAAACCTGTACTTGATCCTGTCCTTTGGAAGTTTGAGGTTGTTCTGTCATTTTGAATGTTTCAATCACTTGTATTTCAGGCTCTTTCTCTTTTTCTTTGGATTCAACTGCAATTGATGGAATTTTTTCCTGTAATTCCTGTTGAAAATTCCCTGCTGAAGAAGGACCAATGTCTGGTACCTGCACTTGCCCAAAAAATTCTAGGTCAAGCATTTTTCCAAGATCTTTCATTACATTGTCCATATTGACTTCTTCACTATCTTTCAGTTAATGTTCCCTCCACCCATTCCTCTTCTTGTATACTATTCTGATTGTGGAATCCATATGATGGATGTAGATGTTGCATTTATTTTCATTCTTTTTGTCACAAATGGTGGACGGGTCATAAAGAATGATGAGCTATTTTGCAATGCGAAACGGTCTTCTAGTATTCTTTTAGCTTCTTGTCCAGCATCCCTAGAATTCCATATAAATGGACCTAATTGACCTTTGATTCGGAGTTGGGATTTCTTCTTTGCATTACAAAAATGAATAATATCAGAGTTATTCATTTTCACACAGAAATAATCTAAAGAAAAATTCTCATAGGCACATGCTTTGGCAATTTAAATGGACATAATTCACATCATATATTCTAACTTCTGTATAATTTTGGTACAAGTACCAATCACCAATTTTGTAGTGTTTTGAAAGTTGCAGAGTTTTCTTAATTTCATTGCTGAGTCCTGGAGGAGGAACTCCTATCAGCAAGGTAGTTGCAGGGTGTATAAACAAATCAATGAATTCATTATAGGAATAAGGAGAATCTCTGGAATTATGGGTGATGGTTGACCAAAATATGACAGACCTGGGATTTCCTTGGACATTAAGCTTTTGAACATGGAAAGGAAAGTTTTCAGATTGGTAATAGAGCATGAGATGGTAAATGACTAAATAATACTTGAACACTTTCTCATTCTCTAATCTCATGAATTGATCATGGATTTTGTTGGCTATGTAAGATGCAAAGTCATATTTGACAGCAGGAGGTTGTCCAGGAGTGAAGATAGACAATAATACTAGAGTTAACTCATCAACATACTCACTAGTATTAAAGCCCATGATAAAAGAAATCATATTGAGAATGATCTAGCCCATTTCAGTAAAAAAAGGCACTAGTATAGGGAGGTGGGCCCTTGGGTTGATGTTCAGGTAACATGAAAGTTTGACAGATGCGTTTTACCTCTTCAGGGGATAAATGAGTAGATTTTTCAAGAAATTCTCTAATGGACAAGGGAGTGAGGTTTTGACCAGGTTCAAAATGGAGCATATCATTGATAGAATGAGCAGTAATAGGGAAAAGGACATTCTGGTTTGGGGATAAAACTGCTCTCTGAATTGGATCATAATTAGCATGGCAATAATGGATAATTTCAGGGAAGATATGGACTGAGGGTAAAAGGTATCTCGGGAAATTAGATTCCCATAACCCAATAACGTCCAAGCCATTCAAATAATTATCTCTGCAGCGACAATGAATTTGAAGGGGGCTTTCACTGAAAACTAAGTCTTTGATCTGAAAGTCTTTATCCACTAATGGCAAATATTCCAATTCTCAATGAGGGGCGTTTAATGGAGCAACATTTAAAGCCACCGAGACTTCCATTTTTGGTTCTTGTGGTTTCAAAAATGGAAATTCGGGGGTTTTTATTAAAATGGGGCACAATCTCAGGTTTGGAGATAGTAATTACAATTCTGTGAACTAAAACACATCACATTGAAGCTTTTTCAGACTGTATTGTGGAATTAAAACTCGAACGAGGATTTTTAACAGAGTTTCAGCAGGAAATCAGAATAAATACCTTTTTATGGGAAAATGGCAGTTGTTTAACAGGTACAAGCTGACGGCAGATGGATGCTGGGAAACTGGACTGGCTGTAGTCTTCAGCGGAATAATGTTAATGGCGGTTGGCAGCAGTTTTTTGAATTTCTCAGTATGGAGGGCGCAGTCTTTTTCAGCATAC
This sequence comes from Pinus albicaulis, assembly GCA_034641835.2. Taxonomy (NCBI): domain Eukaryota; kingdom Viridiplantae; phylum Streptophyta; class Pinopsida; order Pinales; family Pinaceae; genus Pinus; species Pinus albicaulis. Next base: position 1,308,601,258 of record CM076572.1, read on the forward strand.
AGAATGATAAAAAAAAATGCGCAAACTTTTGTTTTATGCGCAAAGTCAAAGCGGGGAATTTTTTATTATTTTAATATATGACGTCAGGGTGTAAAATGGACATGTCACAGGAATGAGTGGTAAGTGGATTATTCCGCACCACTTTTGGGAGCAGGTGGTATTTCACGAATTGGTAGCGATTCCATTGAGCGAACGATGTGTGGCCAGAGCACTGTTTGGAAACCACTTCCATTTTGCGAGTTATCTATCAGACGAAGGATGGACAGTGGAATGAATAAGCAGCGTGGATCTTCGATGGAGCGATCGGACAGTGATTGGGATGTGAAGTTGGTAGGGAAGTTAATGAGCGGGCCCAACATGATTTTTATCGATTTAATCATTCCGGCAGTATTCTGATTGGCTGGATTAAGATTATTAATTAATCCTGATGACTAATTAATCTCTTCGTTGGTTTATAAAGGGTCAGGGTTACGGATGGTTTAAAGTCTTCGGGTTTTATTTATTTTTTCGTTTAAAGCATAAAAATATATGTTTAAACCCTTTTTCGAATATTTTTTATTATATGGTAATAAACCAAGATGATTCACTTACCATAGGGGACAGGGATAATTATATAGATATATTTTTAGCCAAAGGGCATTGTAATGTGGGATTTTTATTTAATCATGTGGGTTAAATACTTTGGCTAAAAACTTATAGTAAGAGGGTTTTGGGGATATTATTATAAAAGGGAGTTATAAATAATAGGATAAGGTATTTTCAATAGGGATTTAATAAATAAATTAGAGTTAATATGACAAAGGAAAATGTAAACTCAAAATACTTAAATATAACCAAGAAAGTGAGAATTCAAAAGTAAATATCATTATTATACTTTCATCACTTATACTTAGAAATAAAAAGTGATCTTGAGGGCTTTTCATGAAATATTGAAGGATTTTCTTAAGTAGAATGGAACTTTACTTAGGAAAATATTTTGAGAGGTGAATGAATGTGATAATGGGTGATTTCAAGTACTTAGGTTTTTTCAATTATTGGGCCGAGGGTTCGGTCCCTCCAAAAGTCAAGGAAATGCCTTGAGCCCCTCTAATCTTCAAATACCTTAGCACTTACGGGAAATTAGAGAAAAATTTAGGGAAAAATGAAGGGGAAGTTAATAATCTTGAATTTTCTTTGATGGTGAACTTTCCCAATGTAGTATCTGCCTTTGCACTTGTGATGAAAGTAAAATTGAACACATTTAAAACCATCATTCATCACATGTAATTCTGCAACAACATCTACCTACTCTACTTACTTTACCCTACCATTTTCTCTTCTTTATTAGGGTGCACTTAGACTGGCAAACCCATATCAATATTCTTCGTCTTTTACATGGAAAACCTATCTAAGTCTACACTTATTACATCCAAGGGCTCAGATTAAACTGTTGAGCACCTTTTATCAACTCTACCTATCTACTTATCTGACAAGATTAAACTGTTTGGTCAGATTTTTATTCTCTATTTTAAAACATGAAATTGAAAAATGAATGAGTCAAGTTTAAACAGTTTGACTGTTCATAAATTGTGGCAAAATTTTGACAATCTGCACACAATTTTGTTTATTACAAAAAATGAAATAGTAGTGGCATTTAGATTTGCACACTTTCCTTGTCTATTTTTGTTTGGGGTTCATTTCTTTCACTTTTTTGACCATTTTATTCTTTTCACCCTTTGATTTTTCTTTTAGGGTATACCCTCTTTACATTTTTTAATTTTTTTTATCTTTTAAGAACATGGAACACCTTTGCACAAGAAAAATATTTGAACATATTGCATAGTTCAATAAGTCAATCATGAAAAATGACACCTATTGGTATAGGAGTCTAACACATTCGTCAACCTGAAAGGCATGACTAGCCATTCAAAAAGGCCTTCCTTGGCTTTGAAGGTAGTCTTCCACACGTCAAAGGGTTCAATTGGTACTTGGTGATACCCAGACTTCAGGTCAATCTTGCTGAAATATTTTGCACCTTTGAGTTGGTCCAGAAGGTCATCAATCCGTGGGATTGGGTACCTATTCTGGACAGTGATCTTGTTCAGCACCCGAGAGTCAATATAGAGTCTCCATGTCCCATCCTTCTTCTGTACCAACACGATCGGGCTCCCACAGGGCAATAAACTTGGTCTGATGTGACCTTTCTACAACAGCTCCTGAATCTGCCTCTTGATTTCATCATTCTCCAGAACAGAGCGCCGATAGATTGGCCCATTGGGTATCGGCACACCTAGGGTCAGATCAATTGGATGCTTGACCTGAAAGTGCAGAGGAACCCCTGTGGGTGAGGTGAAGATGTCCCCGTACTCCTCCACAACCTTGTCCATTTGTTGTTGTTGTGTAGAGGAGCCCTGCCTGGAGGTCGTGGCCACAGTCTTCTTCTTGCCCTGGGGGTGGATCATTAGGAAAACGAGTTTCCTGGTTTGGGAAATGAGCTTACTGTATTTTTTTGCAGTAACCAAAGAGATAGCCATAGGAGGTGGTACCTCTGGTATCCTGTACAACTTATTTCCCAAAGTAACAATGACAGCATGAGGTCGAGACTCATACATAGCATGGCGCTTCCACAAGTATGGTTGTCCTAATAATACATCAGAAACATCAATAGGAGCAACATCACATAATACCTCATCCGTGAAGGGCTTGATGCTATAGGGAAGGCGACACTGCTGGCTGACGCGGAGATCTCGTCCTTTGTGAAGCCACCCGATGGTGTATGGATGTGGGTGAGCTGTGGTCGGCAAGCCCAACCGCTTCACGGCGTCTGCTGAAATGAGGTTCTTTTGGCTCCCATTGTCGACAATGAACTGTACAGGGGAGCCCTTTACCCACATCTGGGAGTGGAAGAGACGTTCCTCCTCCTCTGGATCTTCCGGTTCCTCCTTCTGGACCTTTGTAGTGGCAATAGTGGCGTTGGGCTCCGCATCAATAATCTGTTTCCCTTTTTCATTCCCCTTTTCAGGTTTTTGATTCGGAGTCGGAGCATGCATCTGACTCAGAAGCCCTCATCTCGGCCACTAGCGACTGCTTGGCCCGACACTCACTTGTGTTGTGAGTGGAGCTCTTATGGAACTCACACCACTTTCCCGTGTCCTTCTTTGGCTTTACGGTCTTGTTCTTTTCTTGTGGCTTTGACGGGTTGTCTTTAGCCGCCATGCTCTGTCCTTTGTTCTGCGGTTTGGAAGCACCTTTTCCTTGCTTTTGATTCACAGATCCAAAGTCTCGCTTCTTCTCTTTGAATTTCTGCTCAATCTTGGCAGCATACCGGTATGCCGTACCAAGCGAGGAGATGTCGAGGAACTCCATTTCCTCCTGAATGTATCTGTGCAGACAATTGCGATACTTTAGCACCAAATGTTTCTCTGAATCTTTGATACCCAACTTTGTGCGCAGGGTATGGAACAGATTCGTCAGCTCGTGCACATCTTGATCCCTTTGTTGTCGCAGCGTGGTCCATTGTATGTACTTGTCGTCATAGCTCCCCACGGGATAGTACTGTTCCTTGACGGCGTCTCGGAAAGAATTCCAAGTTGGTACGGCCGAGAACAGAGAGGGTTCTGTCTGGTCCTTGTTCTCACAGTAGGTTTCCCACCAGTCCTTAACATGGGGGGTATCTTTGAGGAGTGCAAAAATAATCTTCTCCCGGTCTGAAAAGTCATGAACCGAGAAATATCCTTCTAACAGATTCAACCATCTATCTACAGCATCTGCATCTATTTGACCCTCAAATATGGGAATGTCAAAATTTACTTGTACCTTAAAAGGAGTCGCGCCTCCAGAGTGGCTGCTGGATGCAGATGCGCCATCGGTGGGTAGTCGTTGAAGGATCTGAGCAAAGTTATCCATCATCACGTTCCTTTGTCTTTCGAGGGCCTCCTCGAGCAATATTTTGATAGGATCTCCTGCTCCCTCATCCTTCTTTTCGTCCCCCATGGGCGTCCGTCGAGGTTTGCGAGGTTGATCTTGCAAAGGTTCCACCAGATCGAGCCCTAGCTCCTTATACCCCGACCTCGTTGGGGACATGCAAAGAAGGATCGAGAAAAAGCAGACCGCTCTGATACCACTGATCCGGATTTATGCAGGAACGCAACAGAATAAAAATATAACCATAAATACAGAGATGCAGCGGAAATAACACTTCATTTCATTAATATCAAAGAACTGAAATTTGCTTACAGACAGAATGGAAATAAAACTAGCTAGGGCGCTGGTAGCTATCTCTGAGAAGAGATGTGGCAGCTACAGGCCTCTGAACTGAGTTACAATGAGGCTCGAGGGCCTATTTATTATTGAAAAACAATGGAGAACCCTAAACATCCAGAAACCTAACCCTAGGAGATGAAGTGCCAAACTATGGACCCCATTTGGGTAAATTGGTGCTTCAACTTCCGAGGGACGTAACTTTGGCATACTATCTCCGTTTGACGCACACATCATTAGAAAGCTCTATCCGAGGAATACAAATTTTGCCGATAATGTCATTCTGAAACGAAATGATATTCACCGGTGGCGCGATGCCAAAAAAACGTCGTTTAGGGCCTCAAAACGGCTCCGGAAGTTCAGGATCCAAAAAACTACTAAAAATAGTAAGTTATGCCGAAATTGAAAAACTGAAAGAGACAATGGTGGGGGCCTAAGTGGAATAGGTAGGTGGCCACCAATATCCACCTGGATCATTCCTCCCACCTTAGGAAGCAATGGTCCCCATCGCGTTAATTCCTCCATGAGATGAGGAAATTTCTGCTGAACTTGGTCCTTGGTGAACCACTTTCCTTGGTGCAGGAGTTGGCCAGCTTTGACAACCCGATACAGTTGCATCTTCTATTGGCGAGTGTTCTTGATTTGTATGTCCATGATACAATCTGTGGTGGCCTGTTCCATGCAGTCTAGGTTTAACTCTGTTGGTGTGAGTTGTTCTGCAATGTCTGAGGTGTCCAGTAGAGTTGGGAAGTAAGGACGAAGGCGATCCACATTGAAGACTGGGTGCAGACCAAGGAATGGAGGAATACTAAGCTCGAAGGCATTGTTCCCTACAGCCTTGGTGATGGTGTACGACCCGTATCGGAGCGGGTGAAGCTTGTGGTGGGGTCTAGTGAGGCGCTCCTTTTGCAAATGTAGCCATACTTTGTCACCCACCTGGAAGTTGTGCGGCACCCGATGTTGATCATGGCGCTGCTTGTACTTCACATTGGCTCTGTCCAATATATCATAAAACTGTTGGTGGATGTGTTTAATGCGCTCGATGAAGCTACTTTCTTTGTCAACTTCAGACTGGACATGAGCTGAATCGGCCTGAGCAACTGCAAATGGCATGGCTATGTCAATGGGACATAGTGGCTGGAATCCCAAGCTCACCTAAAAGGGGCTATGGCCAATTGAACTATGGAGAGCCCTGTTATAACTATGTTGTACATAGGGGAGGCTCTTGTCCCATGTGTGTAGATGCTTTGAATTGTACATGCGCAGAATGTGTACAATCATTCTGTTGACGACCTCTGTCTGGCTATCTATTTGGGAATGGAAAGCTGTGGACTTGGTGAGCTTTGTGTCCAACATTGACCAGAGGCTGGACAAAAATGTGCTAAGGAACCTGCTATCTCGATCTGATATGATAGACTGTGGGATCCCAAAGTGCACCCACACTCGTTCAAAGAAGAGTTTAGCAGTGGCTTCTGCTGTGATATTCTTATTACAGGCCGCCATAATGGCCATCTTCGAGAATCTGTCAACGACCACGAAAACACAGTCATTTCCATTCTTAGTAGAAGGCAGTCCCGACATGTAATCCATGGAGATGGATTCCCAAGGTCGACTAGGGGTAGGTAGTGGAGTATATAGGCCTTGCTTCTTGATGGTCGGTTTGGCAATGGCACAAGCAGTGCAAGATCTGATGTGCTTCTTAACATCCTTTCGAAGGTTCCGCTAATAGAAATAATTCTTTAGTATTGCTACTGTTTTCTTGACCCCGAAATGCCCGGCGACTCAACTGTAGTGTGCTTCCCATATCATCTTAGCACGCTCGCTTGAAGGAACACAAAGGTGTCCCAGGTGACATAAAAGTGCATCTTGGAGGTTAAAATTTGGAACTTGCGTACCCCCCAAGAGTGCCTTGTAAGTGTGGAAAAATTCTGGATCACTCTCATAGAGAAGCGGCTAATCAGAAGTCTCGTGCCCACAAGAGTTGAGCACGGTGGTGAGCGCCACGATTGGTGGTCGGTTGAGGTAGTTTGCAACATTATTGGTGCTACCCTTCTTGTACTTGATGTTCAAATGAAACTATTCCAGATATGTGGACCACTTCTGATGGCGATCATTCTACAACTTCCCTTGTCTCTGTATGAATTGCAGGGGCCGGTGGTCTGTGTGGATGATTGTTTCCTTCACCAAAATGTAATGCTTCCATTGTCGATAGGCGTGCACAATGGAATACATTTCTTTGTCATAGGTGGGATACTTGCGAACTGTCTCAGACAATGTCTCACTATGATATGCCACTGGATGTCCCTGTTGAGTAATAACTGCCCCAATAGCATAGTCAGAGGCATCTGTCTTGATCTCAAATGGCTGCTGCAAGTCTGGTAATGTGAGCACTGGGGCAAAACAGAGGCGAATTTTCAATTCTGTGAATGCCTTCTGTTGAGGTTCCGACCAAAATAATTTTTCTCTCGCTCCTCCCTTGGTGACTTGACTCAAGGGCCAAGTGATATGAGAGAATCCCAACATGAATCTACGGTAGAAATTAGCAAGCCCCAGAAAGCTGTGAAGCTCTGTTATAGTGGTTGGGGCTGGCCGATCCCGAATGACTTGGATCTTGGCTGGATCCACATGCACCCCCCTTTCATCAATAATGTATCCCAGATACTGAACCTGGGTCATGCCAAACGTGCACTTCTCCAGATTGGCACACAACTTGTGTTGTCGCAGTGTTTGGAGGACCTGTCGAATGTGGTGAAGGTGCTCTTCGAAAGTCTTGCTGAAGATCAGAATGTCATCCAAGTACACCACTAAAAATGAGTTGGTGAATGGCCGCAAGATGTCGTCCATCATCCTCATGAAGGTTGCGGGAGCATTCTTCAACCCAAAAGGCATGACTAACCATTCAAAAAGGCCTTCCTTGGCTTTGAAGGCAGTCTTCCACACATTAGAAGTTCAATTGGTACCTAGTGATACCCAGACTTCAGGTCAATCTTGCTAAAATATTTTGCACCTTTAAGTTGGTCCAGAAGGTCATCAATCCGTGGGATTGGGTACCTATTCCAGACAGTGATCTTTTTCAGCACTCGATAGTTAATATAGAGTCTCCACGTCCCATACTTCTTCTGTACCAACATGATCGGGCTCCCACAGGGCGATGAACTTGGTATGATGTGACCTTTCTACAACAGCTCCTGAATCCGCCTCTTGATTTCATCATTCTCCAGAACAGAGCGCCGATAGATCTACGCATTGGGTAGTGGCGCACCTGGGGCCAGATCAATCGGGTGCTTGACCTGACAATGCAGAGGAACCCCTGTGGGTGAGGTGAAGATGTCCTCGTACTCCTCCACAACCTTATCCATTTGTTGTTGTTGTGCAGAGGAGCCCTGTCTAGAGGTCGTGGCCACAGTATTCTTCTTTCCCTGGGGACGGATCATCAGGAAAACAAATTTCCTGGTTTGGGAAATGAGCTTACTGCATTTTTTTGCAGTAACCAAAGAGATAGCCGCAGGAGGTGGTACCTCTGGTATCCTATACAACTTATTTCCCAAAGTAACAATGACAGCACGAGGTCAAGACTCATACATAGCGTGGCGCTTCCACAAGTATGGTTGTCCTAATAATACATCAGAAACATCAATAGGAGCAACATCACATAATAGCTCATCCGTGAAGGGCTTGATGCTATAGGGAAGGCGACACTGCTGGCTGACGCGGAGATCTCATCCTTGGTGAAGCCACCCGATAGTGTATGGATGTGGGTGAGCTGTGGTCGGCAAACCCAACCGCTTCACGGTGTCTACTGAAATGAGGTTCTTTTGGCTCCCATTGTCGACAATGAACTATACAGGGGAGCCCTTTACCCTCATTTGGGAGTGGAAGAGACATTCCTCCTCCTCTGGATCTTCTGGTTCCTCCTTCTGGATCTTTGTAGTGGCAACAGTGGCATTGGGGTCCGCATCAATAATCTGTTTCCCTTTTTCATTCCCCTTTTCATGTTTTGATTCGGAGTCGGAGCATGCATCTGACTCAGAAGCCCTCATCTCAGCCACTAGCGACTTCTTGGCCCGACACTCACTTGTGTTGTGAGTGGAGCTCTTATGGAACTCACACCACTTTCCCGTGTCCTTCTTTGGCTTTGCGGTTCTATTCTTTTCTTGTGGCTTTGACGAGTTTTCTTTAGCCACCATTCCTTTGCCCTGTCCTTTGTTCTACGGTTTGGAAACACCTTTCCCTTGCTTTTGATTCGCAGATCCAAAGTCTCGCTTCTTTTGTTTGAATTTCTGCTCAATCTTGGAAGCATACCAGTATGCCGTACCAAGCGAGGAGATGTCAAGGAACTCCATTTCCTCCTGAATGCATCTATGCATAGAGCTGTGATACTTTAGCACCAAATGTTTCTCTAAATCTTTGATACCCAACTTTGTGCACAGGGTATGGAATAGATTCATCAGCTCATGCACATCTTGATCCCTTTGTTGTCGCGGCGTGGTCCATTGTATGTACTTGTCCTCATAGCTCCCCACGGGATAGTACTTTTCCTTGACGACGTCTCAGAAAGATTTCCAAGTTGGTACGGCCGAGAATAGAGAGGGTTCTGTCTAGTCCTTGTTCTCACAGTAGGTTTCCCACCAGTTCTTAACATGGGCGGTAGCTTTGAGGAGTGCAAAAATAATCTTCTCTTTGTCTGAAAAGTCATGAACAGAAAAATATCCTTCCAATATATTCAACCATATATCTACGACATCTGCATCTATTTGACCCTCAAATATGGGAATTTCAAAATTTACTTGTACCTTAAAGGGAGTCGCACCTTCAGAGTGGCTGCTGGATGCAGATGCGCCGTCGGTGGGCAGCCGTTGAAGGATCTGAACAAAGTTATCCATCATCACATTCCTTTGTTTTTCGAGGGCCTCCTCGAGCAATATTTTGATAGGATCTCCTACTCCCTCATCTTTCTTTTCGTCCCCCATGGGCGTCCGTCAAGGTTTGTGAGGTTGATCTTGCAGAGGTTCCACCAGATCAAGCCATAGCTCCTGATACCCCGACTTCGTTGGGGACATGCAAAGAAGGATCGAGAAAAAGAAGACCCACTCTAATACCACTGATCCAGATTTATGCAGGAATGCGACAGAATAAAAATATAACCATAAATACAAAGATGCAGCAGAAATAACACTTCATTTCATTAATATCAAAGAACTTAAATTTGCTTACAGAGAGAATGGAAATAAAACTAGCTAGGGCGCTGGTAGCTATCTCTGAGAAGATATGTGGCAGCTACAGGCATCTAAACTGAGTTACAATGAGGCTCGAGGGCCTATTTATTATTGAAAAACAATGGAGAGCCTTAAACATCTAGAAGCCTAACCCTAGGAGATGAAGCACCAAAACTATGGGCCCCGTTTGGGTAAATTGGTGTTTCAACTTCCCAGGGACGTAACTTTGGCATACTATCTCCGTTTGACGCACATGATACATCATTAGAAAGCTCTATCCAAGGACTACAACTTTCGGGATGAATTTGATGATGAAATTCATTGGTAAAACGATGCCCAAAAAACGTCGTTTAGGGCCTCAAAACGGCTCCGGAAGTTCAGGACCCGAAAAACTGCTAAAAATAGTAAGTTATGCCGAAACTGAAAAACTGAAAGAGACAATGGTGGGGGCCCAAGTGGAATAGGCGGGTGGCCACCAATATCCACCTGGATCATTCCTCCCCCTTAGGAAGCAATGGTCCCCATTGCGTTAAGTTCCTCCATGAGATGAGGAAATTTCTGCTGAACTTGGTCCCTGGTGAACCACTTTCCTTGGTGTAGGAGTTGGCCAGCTTTGACAACCCGATATAGTTGGATCTTCTATTGGCGAGTGTTCTTGATTTGCATGTCCATGATACAATTTGTGGTGCCCTGTTCCATGCAGTCTGGGTTTAACTCTGTTGGTGTGAGTTGTTCTGCAATGTCTGAGGTGTCCAGTAGAGGTGGGAAGTAAGGACGAAGGCGATCCACATTGAAGACTGGGTGCAAACCAAGGAATGGAGGAATACGAAGCTCGAAGGCATTGTTCCCTACAGCCTTGTTGATGCTGTACAGCCCGTATTAGAGTGGGCAAAGCTTGTGGTGGGGTCTAGTGAGGCGCTCCTTCTGCAAATGTAGCCATACTTTGTCGCCCACCTGGAAGTTGTGCGGCACCCGGTGTTGATCATGGCGTTGCTTGTAATTCACATTGGCTCTGTCCAATATATCATGAACCTATTGGCGGATGTATTTAATGCGCTCGATGAAGCTACTTTCTTTGTCAACTTCAGACTGGACATGAGTTGAATCGGCTTGAGCAGCTGCAAATGGCATGGCTATGTTAATGGGACATAGTGGTTGGAATCCCAAGCCCACCTAAAAGGGGCTATGGCCAATTGAACTATGGAGAGCCCTGTTATAACTATGTTGTACATAGGGGAGGCTCTCGTCCCATGTGTGTGGATGGTTTGAATTGTACATGCGCAGAATGTGTACAATCATTCTGTTGACGACCTCTATCTGGCCATCTGTTTGGGGATGGAAAGCTGTGGACTTGGTGAGCTTTGTGTCTAACATTGACCAGAAGCTGGACCAAAATTTGATGAGGAACCTGCTATCTCAATCTGATATGATAGACTGTGGGATCCCAAAGTGCACCCACACTCATTCAAAGAAGAGTTTAGCAGTGGCTTCTGCTGTGATATTCTTCTTACAGGCCACCATAATGGCCATCTTCGAGAATCTGTTAACGACCACGAAAACACAGTCATTTCCATTCTTAGTAGAAGGCAGGCCCGACATGTAATCCATGGAGATGGATTCCCAAGGTCGACTAGGGGTAGGTAGTGGAGTACATAGGCCTTGCTTCTTGATGGTCGGTTTGGCAATGGCACAAGCAGTGCAGGATCTGATGTGCTTCTTGACATCCTTTCGAAGGTTCGGCCAATAGAAATACTTCTGTAGTATTGCTACTGTTTTGTCAACCCTAAAATGCCCAGCGACTCGACTGTAGTGTGCTTCCCATATCATCTTGGCACGCTCACTTGAAGGAACACAAAGGTGTCCCAGGTGACATAAAAGTGCATCTTGGAGGTGAAAATTTGGAACTTGCATAGCCCCCAAGAGTGCCTTGTAAGTGTGGCCGAATTCTAGATCACTCTCATAGAGAAGCGTCCAATCAGAAGTCTCATGCCCACAAGAGTTGAGCACGGTGGTGAGCGCCACGATCGGTGGTTGGTTGAGGCAGTCTGCAACATTATTGGTGCTACCCTTCTTGTACTTGATGTTCAAATGAAACTGTTGCAGATATGTGGACCACTTCTGATGGCGATCATTTTGCAACTTCCATTGTGTCTGTATGAATTGCAAGGGCTGGTGGTCTGTGTGGATGATTGTTTCCTTCCCCAAAATGTAATGCTTCCATTGTCGATAGGCTTGCACAATGGAATACATTTCTTTGTCATAGGTGGGATACTTGCGAACTGTCTTAGACAATGTCTCGTTGTGATATGCCACTAGATGTCCCTGTTGAGTAAGAACTGCCCCAATAGCATAGTCAGAGGCATCTGTCTTGATCTCAAATGGCTGCTGCAAGTCTGGTAATGTGAGCACTGGGGCAGAACAGAGGCGATTTTTCAATTTTGTGAATGCCTTCTGTTGAGGTTCCGACCAAAATAATTTTTCTCTCGCTCCTCCCTTGGTGACTTGACTCAAGGGCCAAGTGATATGAGAGAATCCCAACACGAATCTACGGTAGAAATTATCAAGACCCAGAAAGCTGCGAAGCTCTGTTATAGTGGTTGGGGCTGGCCAATCCCGAATGACTTGGATCTTGGCTGGATCCACATGCACCCCCTTTCATCAATAATGTATCCCAGATATTGAACCTGGGTCATGCCAAAAGTGCACTTCTCCAAATTGGCACACAACTTGTGTTGCCGCGGTGTTTGGAGGACTTGTCGGATGTGGTGAAGGTGCTCTTCCCAAGTCTGGCTGAAGATCAGAATATCATCATCATCCCTCATGAAGGGTTGCGGGAGCATTCGTCGACCGAGAAGGCATGACTGGCCATTCGAAAAGGCCTTCCTTTGGCTTTGAAAGTAGTGTCCACACATCGAGAGGGTTCGGTGGTACTGGGTGATACCCAGACTCGAGGTCAATCTTGCTGAAATATTTTGCACCTTTGAGTTGGTCCAGAAGGTCATCAATCCGTGGGATTGGGTACCTATTCCGGACAGTGATCTTGTTCAACACCCGATAGTCAATACAGAGTCTCCATGTCCCATCCTTCTTCTGTACCAGCATGATCGGGCTCCCACAGGGCGATGAACTTGATCTGATGTGACCTTTCTACAACAGCTCCTGAATCTGCCTCTTGATTTCATCATTCTCCAGAACAGAGCGTCGATATATCGGCCCATTGGGTAGCGGCGCACCTAGGGTCAGATCATTTGGGTGCTTGACCTGACAGTGCAAAGGAACCCCTATGGGTGAGGTGAAGATGTCCCCGTACTCCTCCACAACCTTGTCCATTTGTTGTTGTTGTGTAGAGGAGCCCTGTCTGGAGGTCGTGGCCACAGTCTTCTTCTTTCCCTAGGGGCGGATCATCAGGAAAATGAATTTCCTAGTTTGGGAAATGAGCTTACTCCATTTTTTTGTAGTAACCAAAGAAATAGCCGCAGGAGGTGGTACCTCTGGTATCCTGTACAACTTATTTCCCAAAGTAACAATGACAGCATGAGGTCGAGACTCATACACAACATGGTGCTTCCACAATTATGGTTGTCCTAATAATACATCAGAAACATCAATAGGAGAAACATCACATAATAGCTCATCCGTGAAGGGCTTGATGCTATAGGGAAGGCGGCACTGCTGGTTGACGCGGAGATCTCGTCCTTTGTGAAGCCACCCGATGGTGTATGGATGTGGGTGAGCTGTGGTCAGCAAACCCAACCGCTTCACGGGGTCTACTGAAATGAGGTTCTTTTGGCTCCCATTGTCGACAATGAACTATACAGGGGCGCCCTTTACCCACATCTGGGAGTGGAAGAGACGTTCCTCCTCCTTTGGATCTTCCGGTTCCTCCTTCTAGATCTTTGTAGTGGAAACAGTGGCATTGGGATCTGCATCAATAATCTGTTTCCCTTTTTCCTTCCCCTTTTCAAGTTCTTATTCAGATTCGGAGCATGCATCTGACTTAGAAGCCCTCATCTCGGCCACTAGCGACTGCTTGGCCCGACACTCACTTGTGTTGTGAGTGGAGCTCTTATGGAACTCACACCACTTTCCCGTGTCCTTCTTTGGCTTTACGGTGCTGTTCTTTTCTTGTGGCTTTGACAGGTTTTCTTTAGCCACCATTCCTTGGCCCTGTCCTTTGTTCTGCGGTTTGGAAGCACCTTTCCCTTGCTTTTGATTCGCAGATCCAAAGTCTTGCTTCTTCTGTCTGAATTTCTGCTCAATCTTGGAAGCATACCGGTATGCCGTACCAAGCGAGGAGATGTCGAGGAACTCCATTTCCTCCTGAATGTATTTGTGCAGACAGATATGATACTTTAGCACCAAATATCTCTTTGAATCTTTGATACCCAACTTTGTGTGCAGGGTATGGAATAGATTCGTCAGCTCATGCACATCTTGATCCCTTTGTTGTCGCAGCGTGGTCCATTGTATGTATTTGTCCTCATAGCTCCCCACGGGATAGTACTGTTCCTTGACAACATCTCGAAAAGAATTCTAAGTTGGTACGGCTGAGAACAGAGAGGGTTCTATCTGGTCCTTGTTCTCACAATAGTTTTCCCACCAGTGCTGAACATGGAGGGTAGCTTTGAGGAGTGCAAAAATAATCTTCTCCCGGTCTGAAAAGTCATGAACAGAAAAATATCATTCCAATAGATTCAACCATATATCTACGGCATCTGCATCTATTTGACCCTCAAATATGGGAATGTAAAAATTTACTTGTACCTTAAAGGGAGTCGCACCTCCAGAGTGGCTGCTGGATGCAGATGCACCACCAGTGGGCAGTCGTTGAAGGATCTGAACAAAGTTATCCATCATCGCATTCCTTTGTTTTTCGAGGGCCTCCTTGAGCAATATTTGGATAGGATCTCCTGCTCCCTCATCTTTCTTTTCGTCCCCCATGGGTGTCCGTCGAGGTTTGCGAGGCTGATCTTGCAAAGGTTCCACCAGATCAAGCCGTAGCTCCTTATACACAAACCTCGTTGGGGACATGCAAAGAAGGATCGAGAAAAAGCATACCCGCTCTAATACCACTGATACAGATTTATGCAGAAATGCAATAGAATAAACATATAACCATAAATACAGAGATGCAGCGGAAATAACACTTCATTTCATTAATATCAAAGAACTGAAATTTGCTTACAGACAGAATGGAAATAAAACTAGCTAGGGCATTGGTCGTTATCTCTGAGAAGAGATGTGGCGGCTACAGGCCTCTAAAATGAGTTACAATGAGGCCCAAGGGCCTATTTATTATTTAAAAACAATGGAGAACCCTAAACATCCAGAAACCTAACCCTAGGAGATGAAGCGCCAAAACTATGGGCCCCGTTTGGGTAAATTGGTGTTTCAACTTCCCAGGGATGTAACTTTGGCATACTATCTCCATTTGACGCACATGATACATCATTATAAATCCCTATCTAAGGAATACAACTTTCGCCGCGAATGTCATTTTGAAACAGAATGATATTCGTCGGAGACGCGATGCCCAAAAAACGTCGTTTAGGGCCTCAAAACGGCTCCGGAAGTTCAGGACCCGAAAAGCTGCTAAAAATAGTAAGTTATGTCGAAACTGAAAAACTGAAAGAGACAATGGTGGGGGCCTAAGTGGATAGGAGGGTGGCCACCAATATCCACCTGGATCAATTAAGAAATGGAAAGTCCCCACAACCATTAAGTAGTTGCGAGGATTTCTCGGGTTAACAGGGTATTATCACAAGTTTTTTTAAAATTATGGGAGAATAGCAGCGCCTCTAAAAACATTATTGAAGAAAGATGCATTTTCATGGACTCCTGAAGCAACTAAGGCCTTTGAACATCTTAAAGAGGAAATTTTCCTAGCACCGGTCTTAGCTACACCAAACTTCACAAAAACCTTTATTGTGGAATGTGATGCCTCAGGAAATTGAATTGGTGTTGTTTTAATGTAAGAAGGAAGACCCATTTCTTTTGAAAGTCGTCCAAAAAAAGGAAATTATTTAAAGAAAGCTATTTATGAGAAGGAAATGTTAGCAATACTGCATGCACTAAAGAAATGGCGACCTTACCTAATGGGAAGACACTTCAAGGTAAAAACTGATCATGATGGTCTTAAACACTTTTTGGAACAAAGACTATCTTCAGAAGAGCAACAAAAATGGGTCACAAAGATGTTGGGTTATGACTTTGAAATAATCTACAAAAAAGGGAAGCTAAATGTTGTTGTAGATGCAATCTCAAGAGAGAATGAAGAGGTGGAAGCATTTCTTTGTGCCATTTTTATTATCCAACCAGATTGGATAACCAAAGCAAGGGATGAATGGAAGAAGGATGAAGAAGTGTGGACAGTCATTCAAAAGTTGTAGCAAGATCCTAGTACATCTGATACATTTAGTTGGAAAAATGATTCCTTATGGTAAAAAGATCACTTATATCTTTTTAAGAATTCCCAACTAAAACAAAATATTCTTTTGGAATTGCACACTTCTCCTTTAGGAGGACACTCAAGATTTTTAAAAAATTACCATAGGGTGAAGAAAGAATTTTTTTTGGGATGGCCTTAAATCTGATATTCAAAAGCTTGTGGTGGAATGTTTGGTTTTCCAGCAAAATAAATTCAAGACAATTAAGACCCCAGGTCTTCTACAACCTTTATCCATTCCAAGCCAACGTTGGGAGGATATTTCAATGGATTTTATCACAGGTTTACCTAAGTTCGAAGGAAAGAGTGTCATTATGGTGGTAGTTGATAGAATTAACAAGTATGAACACTTTTTTGCATTATCTCATCCATTTAAAGCTAGTACAGTTGCTACTACATTTATGGAAACAATTCAAAAGCTACATGAAAACCCAAAGGTTATTGTGAGCGACAAAGATCCTATTTTTACTGGAAATTTTTGGACGGAGTTATTTTCTTTTTTGGGTACTCAATTAGCTCATAGCTCATCTTATTATCCTCAATCTAATGGTCAAACTGAGATAGTAAATAAATTTTTAGAAGGATATCTTTGTTGTTTTGTATCTGATAAACAAACATAATGGGTCAAGTGGTTACCTCTCGCTGAATGGTGGTATAACACTTCCTTCCATACTGCAGCAAAAATGACCCCATTTATGGAACTTTATGGATATCATCCACCATCCATCACATCATATTTAAGAGAAAATTTGAAGGTTCAAGTAGTGGAAGATCACATCGAGCATCAACAAGAAGTTCTCCAACTCTTAAAGGATAACCTGAATTTGGCACAAAATCGAATGAAACAACAGGCAGATCAACATCGCAGCGAGAGAAGTTTTGATGTAGGAGATTGGGTATTTTTACGGTTACAACCATACAAACAAATGTCCCTCAAGCAAGCTAAGAAGGATAATAAATTATCACCAAAGTACTATGGTCCTTACAAGGTGTTGCAAAATATTGGTACTATGGCATACAAATTGGAGCTTCCTGCTTCTTCACGAGTGCATCCATTTTTCCATGTTTCATGCTTCAAGAAGGTTATAGGTGAAAATCTTCCAGTTCAAACAATATTGCCAGAACTTGAAGAGGAAGGAAAAATCATATTGGAACATGAAGCGGTCATGGAAACAAGAACTCGACACCTATGGAATTGATCAATTTCAGAGTATCTCATCGAGTGGAAGAACTTACCCACTGAAGATTCTACATGGGAGGATGAGAATTTTATACATAAGCACCCAAAGCTACTCAAGCGTTGAGGAAAACACTTTTTTGAAGGAGAGGGGCATGTTAGGTCCCTATATTACTAGTATAGTCCCTTATTGTTGTTAGTGTAACCCCCTTGTTGTTATTATTGTACCCTTGTAACCCCCATATTGTTATTGTTGTGCCCTTAAATTATTATTTTTAGGTTGGCTAGGATTACACTGTGGCACCATGGACTCCTATATATAGAAATGAGGTTTTGTAATTTGTATCATCCAAGAATTGCTTATTCATGCAATGTATTGGAGGTTGCCCCCTCGAAGTGGGTTATTTCTAAGGTGTTAATATCTCTTTTCTTCTTTTTTTGGAGCTAGTTTCACAACAGTCTCTGATGTGTATTGGATAGGTTTGGGGTTCTGAAGTTTGTGGAGAACCCTCTGATGAGAGCTGGAGAGCCTTTACTGGCCCAGATTGTCAGCTATTGGGATCTGGACCATGAGGTCTTTATAGTGCAAGGGCACCGAATCAAGTTGACGGTCCAGGATATATATTTCCTGACTGGTCTTCCACCACTTGGGATGGTTGGGAATACTTAGACAATGTTACCATGAGGGAAAAACATCATGGAGTTTGTAGAGTACCATTTTCAACCAGGTCTCCAAGTTAAGGGGACTCGGATACCCATCGGGGATCTAGAGAGGTTAGAGACCCGTGCCGTGGCTGCAGCAGTGCTGTGCATCCTAGGCAACCAGGCACTCCACGACATCACTGGAGGGAAGATGATGCTTGTGGAGAGTGTGTTGAGTGGGACCTACTATGGGTGGGCCCAGATGATGTTTTCCTCATTGAAATGACAGTTGTCGCTATGCAATCGGTAAGTGAACAATGACTGTGCATATGGTACAATGTTTTGCATGCTCTTCTTCAAGAAGATCCCAACACTTTGACCTCACATACAGCTCCACGATGGGGGCCTAAGAGAGCCCAGGATGCACTAGTGGGGGTAAATACTGTGTAGAGGAGGAGGTAGGGTGGTCGGACGGGTGTTCTGACCCAATTTCTTTGCTCATTGGGATCGGATGACATTGTACATAGATGACTATCCCTATAGTGGGATGAGTTATTGTCGAGACCTGGATTTGCCACTTCCACCTAGTCGAGTATGGGGCCCAATGGTAAGTAAAAAATTGCTAATCTTTTGTGTGCATGTAAAGTTTGAAAATATTGTAAATGGTACTGATTCTCTTACCTTTGATATGCAGATATAGCACCGGTAAAACCAGCCAGGTATATGGGATGGCCTGCAATATCAGAAGCTACAAGACCTAATGGGTCGAGGGCACCATAAAATGAGGATGCAGCAGCCCTCCTAGAGGACATCCATTGGAGATGTAAGAGGCTTCTAACTGATTTTTCAGAGCGTGGCTGGCAA
Source organism: Pinus albicaulis (assembly GCA_034641835.2). Classification (NCBI taxonomy): domain Eukaryota; kingdom Viridiplantae; phylum Streptophyta; class Pinopsida; order Pinales; family Pinaceae; genus Pinus; species Pinus albicaulis. Next base: position 1,308,619,841 of record CM076572.1, read on the forward strand.
GACTTAGAGGATCAGTACATAGAGCCATGTATTGGTCTAGCCTCGGAGTGGCAAGGGGACATGCGGCACATGGCGATCACCAGACAGGGGATGTGCAATCTACGAGCTACAAGGGTAGAGCCATTGGCTCAGGATCCTCCAGATAGTGATTAGGTGTAGGGGCAGGTGGTGCCCCCAGCTTTTTAGTTTTTGTAACATGTTATGGGCATGTCCTATGTATCAGAGTTGATGGACTCTAAAACATTTTATACGACCCATATTATGGATATGCATCATTTTTATGGTTTTATGTTATTGTCTTGTGTTAAATGCGTGTACTAAATGTCAATCTAGAATATGGTTTGCAATGCTATCTACATAGTGATTTTGTTCTCTAGGCACATGACTTAATGTAATGATTTCAAATTCACACATCAAAAGCTTCACTCATAAATATCTTCTAAAAATGATAGGATTATGCACATGATAGAGACCATTCAATTGCATGAAAAGAATCAAGGAATCTAAACAAACATGAAGGTGGAGGATGCGATGAGAAAGGGAATCAGATAATAAACCTCGCACGGCATCATATTCGGCTTGATTATTGGTAGCAGTACCAATGCATACACCATTCGAGAGAACCAGCAAATGTAAGGGGGTAAAGATGGCCCAACCTACCAAGGCTAGATTCTAGGAGTAGCGACTTGCACCATCAACATAACTGATATAAGGTGTGGATGGGACGTCCATCTGAAAATTTCCACAAGAAAACAAATGGGAGGATGATGAACAATGCTGGCAACCTGAGCGCATAGTAGAGATCAAACAAACACTGCGAGAGGGAGTGATCTGGGTACGATGTCTACTACTGACATGCCGATGGGTAGGTGGAATGTGGGAGCTATCGGAGGTGTAGCTTGTGCTCAGGCTGCGAAAGTCACCATAGACACGGATGGTGCCATCCTGCTTATGGGCGGGAAAGATGAAGTTAGGGGTGGACCAGGCTTCCATGATGTCATCATCACAATAGAAGATGGAGTGATGGGAGGAATGGATACCACATGATGCGGAGAAGCTACCTGAAACATCATCATGAGAAGATAGGTTCACATGTGCATCGTCACAGGGGATGACAGAAGAATAAGGAGATAAGGGATCCACCGATGTTGAGCCCAGGGTGATCAATGAAGGGAGGTCGAGTGAAACAATAGGGGAAGATTCAAACGGAGCTTCCAATGAGGGTCTCATGGATGATGATAGGTAGAGGATGGTGGCCACAAGCTCCTTCATCTCGACATCAGGAGGGGGAATGTCAATGGGAGTAGGTAAATCCTCAGTCTGGCTTGCAGCATACTGCGTAAGTATGGGAGAGGCAGATTGGTTTTATTCAACCTCGCACTCCCGAACTACCTATAGAGAGGTGTGGTAATGCGTAAGGCATGGAAAATGGTGAGATTAATGGCCATGGATATCACACAAAGCACAAGGTTTGTTGGTGTGAATAGTATTAAGGTTTTTGGCTGTAGTCGAGGAAGAGGCTTCAAGGACCGTAGACTCAAGGAACAAAAAATTAACCATGGGCTTGATATGGGGCAACTTAGGACAGGTATGGGTGGCATGAGCGACGACATCACATAAAGCATAGGCCTTTGGAGGTAGAGGAGGTGCAGGGTCAATCAGGGTAGCCTTGTCCTTTGAGGCCCTCTTGCGAGCTTTGCCCTTCTTACCTAAAGCGGTCGCAGCAAGAGATGGTTCTTGTTGAGGTGGCTGAGGCACTGTAACAGTAGGAGAAGTCATAGGGACCGGTTGAACCAGGGTCAAAGAAAGATAAGGTTTGGGTTGAATAGGCGGGGTAGTGACTAGGGGATCGAGGTACCAGACGGGAATCCCCAGGGTCAGGTTGGGAAGAGAGAGGGTGGCCATGACAGGTACCGTGTACACTTTTAGAGGGGGATCTAGGAACGGTATCTGACCGGAGGGGTAATGTCCAGGCAGGACAGTTCCTAGATGGGTAAGGCCTGGAGGAACCATTCCAAGAGAATAAAGAGGCTCATGAATACAAGTTATGGGTGAAGGGCCAGGAGGAGTAGGTCCAGAAGGTTGAATCAAAGGGCTAGAAGTAGGCTACGGAGGGCGAGGAGCCTGCTGACTAACCGAAGTGGGCCATTTGAGAGCAGCCCAAGATGATTGCATCATGCAAACATTCGAAGATCTGGGATTAGAGACAGGAGGAGGAAGACCAGGTAATGTACCATGCAGAGAGGAATCTTTGTAGACTCTGGGTGAGACACTAGTCAAAGGATCGACAGTTTGCTTATTAGCCACCGAAGAGATGATGGACTCAGGGGAGGTCTGAGACTTTGGTTTGTAATATGTCAATTGGTCAATGGTGACTATATTTCCGTTATGAGGGAAGGACATCTTGCGGTGGACCATGGATGGGACAGCAGACATTGAATAGGTGTAGCTATGATCCAATATAATTTTGTAATCTAAGGGGGAATCTATGACTTCAACGTCAACGCAAATAGTATTGCCCGCAAGAGTAATAGGACAATGGGCTAGGAGGTGTGGCCATCCCACGCTCGAAGAGTGATCGTGGAAGGATCCAACTCAGGTGATCCGATTTGTTTCAAAATCAAAGTGGACATCACATAAATGGATGCCCCCTCATCAATGATACACCAGGAAATGTTGGTGTTCTGGATCTTGACTGGGATTTGGAAGGCTACGGACTTAGGAAGAGGAGTATTTTCTTACTGGTCAACATCGAAGATGATCAAACGATCATAGGAAGGATCTAGAGCACCCATGGCAGATAGTAGAACATTTCGTTGTGAAGGGCACGACTGGAGGAGTTCCAGCGTTGAGATGGCAGCAGGAGATTGCACCAAATCATCTACTATGTTATACGAATGGGAAACTTTACCAGAAGTAGCATTTCAGTGTAATGGTCCCTTGGGGATCTTGGTATGAACCTTCGCCTTAGGCTGAGGGATTTGCAAAGGACCATCAGGTTTCGAAAGAGGCTCTGTAGAAACAGAAGGAGGTGGCTCGAGGACAAATGTAGTGGGAGGCTTGTTGTACTGACAGGACTGAGTCTGAAGATTGATATCTATGGTTATAGGTTGGTCAAAGTTCATCATGAGAATCTGGTAATTGGAGGTACCAGATGGAAGAGGTTAAGTGGCCACCTGGCCTTCAGGTGGTCAGGTACCCACAAATCCTTGCTGAGGGAAAGGATTAGTAAGCACAACTGGCTAACTAGGAGAAGCACTAGGAGGGATTGAAGGGGAGGCTTTTTGTCCTTGCAATGTTGCTTGAGACTCACACATATGATTCATTTGTGGTAAAAGAGGACAATATTGTGTGTAATGGCCATAAACACCACAACGAGAACAAGGCTTATTCGTACGAATAGGCCTTTCCTACTTGGGATGAGTGTGTTATTGCTGGTTAACAGTGTTAGGGGAGTTATTTTACAGATTAGGTCCATGATTACTGAGAGAAGATTGATTTTCAGTGCCTTTCCTCTTATTTTTGGATGGAGGAGGATTAGACGCATCTTGCTATGCATACACCTTCCCCTGAGGGGCCGGTGGCTGCTGTTGTGGGGTTTGAGAAGGCAAAGGAGGAGGAGGTGCTAATGTTGAAGGAGTTGAAGCACCAGGTTGTGGATATGTATAATATGGAGGTTGGGCAAAAGGAGGAGGCATGTGGTATCCTGGATACATGCTACCGGGAGGGGGAAAGGTGCAGGAGGTGCTGGCCCCCACTTGAGGAAAACCATAGCCCATGGGAGGCTAAGCGTATGGATGAGAGAGAGCTCCAACGATAGCGTCGATGGCATGAGATGCCCTCGGTGCGTTGGCACCACTGGGTCTAGGAAGATTAGGTAGAACGGTATAAACATAACCCGACTGAGCGTAGATTAGGTCATATTTTAACGTAATTTGGAGAGCGGCTTCTTCGGTTTCAGGGAAATATGATGCAACATCTTTGCCAATAGTAGGAAAGAGAGATCTAAGAAACTAGTCCATGCAGACATAGTCTTCAAAGGTAGGGGCTCGACATAGGCTCTTTCTTCTCTGCCATTCCTGGACATGATCGGATAGGCGGGTCGTAGATGATTGATGGAAAGAATTCAAAAGTTCAGTACCAGTGTCATAACGAAGGGGAAGCTGGAAATAAGATAGAAAATCCTAAGGAAGAGTCTCAAAGGTGGTATGAGAGGATGGGGCCTAATCAACATACCACTTAGAAGCTTCACCAGTAAGTGTACGTTAGAACAACCGAATACGGGCAAAGTCATTGGTAATGGAGTTAGACGAACACCACATGTGGAGAGATTGAACATGATTTGTAGGATCGTCACCAGCAAGACCTTTAAACTTGGGAATGTCAGAAGGGATCTTGGTTGGCATTGCAGGCCAACCAACATTGTGGTGTATAGGGTCATTTATCAACTGGTCAAAATCGGGAAGACTGAGGCCTTCCATATAGAGGAGAAAGGGAGCAGTCGAGATAGTTCCTGTTGTGGTCCCACTAGTAGTATTCCCAGAATTAGGGCCAGGGCTACCACCAGCTTTAGGTCCTGAACCAGACATGGTGAAGGTGACAGGAGGAGAACCGAGGGCAGAATTAGAAGGAGAAACCAATCAACCAGAAGAAGAGTCGAAGTGTGGACTCGGTGGAGGAATAACTCGAATCCTATGCGGAGGAGTAATTCTTCCTACTAGAAACTGAGGATGAAGCCCAAGAAGTCTCTAGGATAAATTCCTTGGTGGTGCAATGATGACGACACAAACACCTCACAAAGGGAAAAAGAGACCAACAAGGGAAAGGAGGTGCAAGATCAGCTAATTACAATCTCAAAACAAGGGAAAAGAGGTACAGGATCAATTGATTTCCATGTTTCCGAGTTTTTTCTTGGTGGTATTAACCAAGCCCTTTTTCGCTTAGGGTGTGTGTGAAAAGTGTGTAAATTTTAATTTTTAAACCCATACATTTGTAGAGAAAAAGAAAAATTGTGTTGTATAACTGTCAATAAGTCTGTAGATAATAGTATATGGAACTGAAATAACATAAAACAAACAACTAATTATGCAATAATCTAAACCCAAGGAGGCGGGCCTCTCAACAACTAGTCTGTAGGAAGGTAAAAAACTAATCAAAACACATTGAAATAGCCAATATATCTAAGTTCAGGAGGGACAGGGATCTAAAGGTCAAATCTGCTGGAAAGTGGTGCAGAAAATAGCAACAAATCAGAGGAAAGATTGCTGTAAATGAAGTGGCGAAAGGCTATATCCTAGAGGGAAGCGGAGGTGACCCTAGAGGAAAACCCAAACAAAACTAAATGAGGTGTTGTGGATGGATAACAAGCCAATCTGAAGTGGATCTGAAGGCGAGGTATCAAATCTGAAAAATGGCTGAAGACTCTGAAATTTCAGAAAACCTATAACAGATAAAACTCTTCCACCAAAAGTGGAGGGTATTGAAGCCCTAGGGGGCTAGGTTCCCACTTACTTGAGTAAAATAGAACAAGTACAGGTCCAAAACGGGTGGAGGTGGAGGTCAGACAACCTTGAACAGAGGCCCAGAAAAACCCAGAAAACTTTCAGAAAAACTCTCGCAAAAAGTCTAGGTCGCAGTTTCTAACCTGTTTTCTGCAAAGGTCATAGCTTTTGGGCTGAAAAGTGTGTCCTAAAGCTCCAGGTCATAGGTTTAGGGCCAAAAAGTGTGACCTGCACTTTTAGCACTCTTAGTGGAAAATTTCAGCAAAATGTGTCGTCTAAGCTACGACTGATGTCTGTCACCTATGCAATAGGTCCAAAAACACACGGAAGTTAGAATTTTTAATGTTTTAGGGTTTTATAGGTTAAAAAAAAACATCAAGAAAAGAAAAACAGGAGGTTGAAGAGCAATTCTAGGGTTTGAAGCAGTTGTACATGCAAGGATCTGAAAAATGATAGCGGTCATAATTGTAAACCCGTGTGGAATCGCCAGTTGTTAGTATGAATCTTAATTCCAAGTGTTTGAAAAAAGAACACTTTATTTGTGCATAAAAAACAACCCTAACAACAAATATGGCTGCCAATATCCTCAGATCTGTAGTTAGGTGATCAATATAAATGCTACAAAAATCTAGATCTATGCATCAAAAGAAATTAAGCAATAAATAAAACAATATTTACTCCATGCATCCAATAGACAAGACAAGAATATGTTGAATGAATTTTGTATTATGGGCACCTGGGAGGAAAATATATAAGGATGTTACTAGTTCTCCTCAATGGGATGGGTTCTTGTATGTCCTCAACACTTCAGATCTAAAATCCCTCTCTCTTGATGGTGTAGAAAACCCAGACAAAAAGTGGAACTCAAAGGGAGCTCACAAGAAAATAGTAGCAAAATATGACAATGATGGTGGATCAAAGTCAGACAAAAATTATAGATCCAAAGTGATCTTTAGGCAACAAAAGGTGGTAAATTAATGGAAAACCCCTTTTATTTATAACAAAATATTGATTTAGTCTAGATATTGGTGCATAGTTAAAATATTATTAACCAAATCAAGATCCAACTTTTATGGAATATTTTATTATATTTGTTGGAGGGAAAAGGAATTTGACTTAGATAAAACCCCTTTATTTGTAAATAAGAAATAAATAAATGACTTATTTATTTTTTAAGGATGTGGTTTAGTAATAATCAAATAAATAATGATTTATTTAATTATTTATGAGTGATTTAGTCATATTTAAGAAAGAATAATATTTAAATCAGATTTAAATAATTATTCCTAGAAAATAATAAGATAAATAATGATTTATCTAATTAAATTCCCTGTTTTGGGTTAAATATAACTAGGAATATTAATTAAATTGTTGTTTAACTAATTATTCCTTGAGGAAAATCAAACAAATGTAGATTTATTTAATATTTCCTCATGAGGTTTCCTGTTTAGACCATAAACAACTTAATAAAGGTGGTTTACTAAGTTATTTTTCATAGTGAAAACAATTTTAATTAGGGTAAAATTGGTCTTAAATGGTGTACCTAGGTCCATCTAATAGTAACAGGTTAGATGACCAAAAAATGGTGTAACACATATGCTTAGTGGAACATTAGGTGAAATACTTCTTCAGATAGAGCCTGTTACAGGGCTTCATGAGTGTAATTCCATTACAGTCCTAAAGTTCATAAGCTCATTTTGAAAGGACTTTGGTGATGACGTAAGGATCAAGCCATAATGGTTGGAGTGTTCCTGCCCCCAAGAGGCCATGTCTACAATCATAGAGTAGAACAAGATCACCCTCTTGGAAAGAATGAGGCTTGATAGATTTGTCGTATTGAGATTTTACTCGGCGCTTGTGAGCTTCGAGCGCTAGCGCGGCATCTCGACGAGTTTCGTCCAATTTATTGAGCGAGAGAAAGAACTCTTCTGTGGAAGTGGTGTCGGGAAGGAGTTTAACAGCGAGCTTGAGTGATGGAATCTCACACTCAATTGGGAGTACTGCTTCTAGGCCGAGTTCAAGATGGAAAGGCGTGAAGCCTGTAGTAGTTTTGAGTGACGTTCGGTATGCCCATAACTCGTAATATAACTTTTGATTCCATGTGGTTTTAAGGTTTCCTATGAACTGATGAATCATGGTTTTGAGAATGCCATTTATGGCTTCAACTTGACCATTCACTTGCAGATAGTAGGATGAAGACTGATCTTGTCGGCAAACTAGCATGGAAGTCAATTCCGTCATAATATGGTTCTGAAAATGTGACCCATGATCTTTGACGATTAAGAGGGGTACGATGAAACGACAGATTACCTGATTAAATAGGAATAGAATGGAGGTTTCTCCATCCGCCTTAAAAGTGGGAATGGCTTCTGCACATTTTGTGAAATAGTCGACTACAACTATATTGTAATTGTGTTAATCCAAAAAAGTAGGATTGCATGTAACAAATTCGATTCCCCATTTAGTGAAAGGAGCAACAGAGACAACTGGATGAAGAGGGGTGGGATGGGCACACATTTTCTTTGTGAAAATCTGACACGGATGGCACTTCTAGACTGTTGTGACATAGTCTTTAAAAAAAGTGGGCCAATAGTATCCTACGCCCAATATTTTTTGGGAAGTTGTTATGCCAAAATATGACTGTCGCATGCCCCCACGTGACAGTCATTTAAAACGTGTTCCACCTCGTTAAGAGTGAGACAACGCCGAAGAATAGTATCGACACCATGACGATATAGAGTATCATTTAGCATGAGGTAGTGTTTATCTTGGTGACGAATGTGACGGTGGTCATCTGACGTGAGAGTTGGGCGGAAAGGTAGATTTTGGAGGTAGACCCAAATGTATCCATACCAAGGACCAGAAGAATCGACTAGGTAGACAGATTCATCAGGAAATGGATCATGAGCTACATCTTCTGGGTCAATTCTCGGAAGGTTCGACAACAATTCGGTGAAGACTATAGATTTCTTTGCTTTAGCAGCAGTGCAAGCCAAATTAAACTATTGGAGGATTACAATCCATTTGGAATATTTTCCTCCAATAATTTGTCGAGACAAAATGTGTCACATGAGATTCTCTAAAGCAATGATGATAGTCTGCCGCAACAATATATGGTGTCGAATTTGGGTGACAGTGATGACCACCACGAGAGATAGTTTCTCCACATGCGAATACCGTAGTTCGAGTCCAATGAGACCTTTTGACAAGTAATATATCACATGTTCACTATCGTCATCGTGAACTTGAACCAAAACCATTCCTAGCGAGGATGGTGAGGCTACCAAATAGAGAATAAAGTCGCGTAAGTAGTTGGGGGCACTAAGAAGTGGGGTGGAAATGAGTGCTCGTTTCAAGGCATCAAACGACAGTTGAGCCTGGTCATCCCACAGATATAGTTTTCCTTTCTTCAGTAAACACATAAAGCCTTTCATCATCTCGGCATAGTTTACTATGAAACGACCTAAAAATTTTTCCTTCCCTTGAAAACGTTCGAGTTGCAGAATGGATTATGGTGTGGGTAATTCAATGATCACCTTAACCTTATTGGGATCAACCCTAATCCCATGCTTGGAGACAATAAAGCCTAGAAGGCATCTAGACTCGACAAAAAATATGCACTTATGAAGATTCAGACGTATATTGTAGAAGCTACACTGAGTGGAGATTTGTTTCAGATGCAGAAGGTGGTGGGTTTGCTTCTTGGAGTGAGACAGAAGGTCATCCAAGTAAGCTTGTACAATATGTCGAATATCATGAGAGGCATAGTCCATAGCCCTTTGAAAATTTTCTCCCACATTCTTCAGACCAAATGGTAGTTTACAATACGCAAAGGTGCCCCAAGGGAAGATGAAGGCGGTTTTATGTTGGTCATATTTTTTAATTACAATTTGGTTGTAGCCCAAGAAGCCATCCATGAAGGAGAAAGATTCACATGTGGCACAATCGTCGAGATTCTAATCTATAAATTATGTAGGATAATTGTATTTTGGAAAGGTGGTGTTCAGATCACGATAGTCAACACAGACCTGGATGGTGCCTTATTTTTTATCTATGGGAACCAAATTGGAAACCCATTCCATCAAGGGAATGGGATAGATGAAAATAGCATGTAGGAGTTTTTCAACTTTAGTCTTAATGGCGGCTACTTTGTGAGGGTGGAAAGGTTGAATTATTTGTCGAACAGGCTTGGCATTGTCATAAAATTTGATTTCATGCTCGACAATAGATGGATCTATGCCGGGAATTCCATCGTAAGACCAAGAAAACACATCGTGGAATTCCTTAAAAATGGATGTGAAGCATGCAATTTCCTCAAGGTTACAATCGACTCCAATCTGAATGTTTTCCACGATACTCATTTTGACCGAGATATCAATGAGCATATCCTTAGAAAGATAGCCCATGTTCCCTTTTGAATCGATAGTTTGAATAGTCATGTTAACAGAGGGGGCGATCTCAGGTGCATCAAAATATGGGATTTGAGTAGTTCTCGTGTCCAAATCAAACATCAAAGTGTGATGATGGAACTCTCCCCAAGGTCATTCTTCTAGAGACATGATCTCTCGAATAGCTTCGTTCATAAGCAAGACTTCATTGAGGAGATTGCTAGAATGAACTGTGATGGGTGGGAGGGTGGTACCATTGGTCGAAACCAAAGCAGTGGAGGGTTCAGATGCTATTTGGATGGCTTGATAAGCCAAATCTGCCAGTGAAAGAGGCATCTGACCTCCATAACAATCAATGTTTGAAGGCGCCGGTAGGATCCATGGATCGATAGAGGCATCGGAAATGGTCGATATCATTGCAATCGTATGTGGAACCTTAGGCGGAGGGAGAGGAAAGCAACCCATTAGGGAATATTCCTTCAAAATACCGATATCGATATTGATGTACGAGTTAGGAATGCCTCCTACTAGGGGTACAGTGCCACTTGGCCATAGCTCTGCTTGGTGACTCAACCTCACCATGAAATGGTGATGATGGTGATGAAATAGGTGAAGTGGAATGAGGTGCAGGCATAGATGTAGCAGGATGAGATGAAGAAGGTACATCTTTAGAATGTGGATCTAGTGGAACAATAAAGATGTCATTGGTAATGAAGGTGTCCCATGAGATGCTCAATTTGTCAAGGTGATGGATTACAATGATTTTGATCAATGAGTGGTGGAAGAGGTTGTTCAGTAGTTTTTCATAGTCTCTCTTTTGTACAATGAATTCCATTTTATATATGCTCCTAAATAGATAGTATGGGACATTGAGCAATCATACTCTTGTGAAGTGCATCAACATTCTAATATGGTTTGCGTAGAGCCTATAGAACCTTCATTCACAAGAGAAGTACTTCATGATGATTTTCATCATAGGGGAATTAGGGGAATTTTGAGGTCTAATGGGCCTCCTAAGGAAAATGTACAATCAAAATTCACTTTATGAGAACCGATCACATTTTAGGGGATGACATCATCCCTAATGGTTGAGGTGACATTTCTTGAGTTAAAGGTACTTACATGTCACATTCTCAATGGTGGATAAAAACTCATGGTTAACCATGGTAGTGCTCTAAGTACTTTTAAAGTCAAAGTAAAGTAATCATAATAAATGTCATTTCACAATTTCTGAATAAAAATATATTATTGTCATTTCATATTTCTTGAAAGAAACAATGCATATCCCTATAAATTTCTTATATTATATTATATTATATTATATTATATTAATTACATGTTGTTATGCAATTTAAATAATATAAATTTTAATTAATAGCATATAATATAATTAAGAATTTATAAATTTATATTTATATTTTATTTTAAGTTATTTAATTACAAAGGACAAATGAATTAATTGTTCAATGATAATGACTTTTTCTTGAAAACCTCATTCTTATTTATAGTCACATCAATGCAATTTTTTTATTAATTTTAGTTTGGTACAACTTTTGAATTGAATTTAACTATGGTTACATGGATTGTGGTGCAAAAAGTGAATTGCAAATTTATAAATATTATTTTATTGGTTTAGCTATTATTTTATTATTTCCTTAGGAGGCCCATTTTAGACTTCAAAATTCCCTTATTGCATACCTATAAAGAAGGTATCTGAAAGGGAAGAGCCTCTTCATCTCATTTCTGTACCTTGGTTTCATGAATGGATCATAATAATGATCCTCAAAATATTTTGATTTAAATAACCTCTCACCTATGTTTGGAATCCTCATGGCAGCAACAGTGATAGATGTAGATACAGTGAAGGTCGCACCTGCATGGGTCACCTGACTATCTCTGAGATTTGAGATGAATGTTATACTCAACATAGGATGATGTTGGACCCTCTAAATCATTTCGCAAAAATCAAGGCAACCTACATACTCAAAACAATTGACAGTCATATGAGTGGCCATCAGTTCATTTGTGTTGGTGGGCTCTATTATCACTCTATAATTTATAATATTGGCAAGAAAAAATGATAGAGGACAACATTAAACCACATTGGAGTCTAGGACCTAGCCTTCCTAGACTCAGAGAGGCCTCTCTCTGTATCTATGATTTAGCTTGATAATTGTAAATGTTGATATTAGGCTAGTTATAGAAACTATGAGGGTTGTTTGTTTTGATTGATTGTGTTGTTGGACAGATAGAGGTGTGAGACTTAATCCATTGGGCTATGGAGTATGTTAGTCATCAGGAATTTTTGCTAATATCAAAAGATGACTAGGTAATGGTCCTAGATTTCTAAAAACAAAATTTCTGAAATATTGTGAGTTTTAGAAATATCACTGCCTTCATTATCCTAAGTTATAATTTTCCACTATATTTTCCCTCTCTATCCCTCAAATTTTACCTCACTACTCCAAAAAATATTCATTTCCTAGGCTTATTAACCTCATTTCACTTTTCCTCTATAAACCCCATTTTTCCCTTTCTTAAAAACCCTCATGGAGCCCCCCCCATTCATCATTTTCCTCTGAAATATTAAAAAATGTAAAAGCTCTCTTTTACATTGTTTAAAACTAATTTTTTAGCCTATCGGGTCTTTTAAATTATATATAAAACTCTATTTTTATATTTAAACCAACTATTTTTATAAAGGATAGGCCTTAAGCCCCTTTTCTTCTTAGCCCCGCCTCCTCTATACTCGGCACCCTCCATAAACCTTACAAATTAACACATTACATTAATATTTAAGGCCCCGGGCCCCATCCTCCATTTAAACCCTCCATCCAACAGCACCTTGTCACCTGTCCTCCACTTCTGCTGACCTGACCAACTGTTCACCACCTCCCGGATGTGCGATAGCCGTCGATCTCCCATCTCAAGATCCAATGGCCAGCATCACATATCACAAATAAAATTGCGATAGGGTTAGTGTTTTATAACTCGCACAAAATAAGTGGTTTTTCCCCGCCATGTGTCTCATCCTGAGGCATATCACACACCTCCCACCTAAAACCACTTACCGCCGATTTCTCACTTGATAAACCACTCCCAGTTTTTCAATATCGCTTGATGTCCGCGCCATTTTTCAAACCTTCCCGCTCCTATTCAAATTCCTCCTGGTTCCACCTCTCGAACCTTGCCTCCTACGCCATCTCCTCCTCTATGAACACCCTTCAATAGCCAAAAACCTCGAAAATCATAGTAAAACCCTCCCCACGGGCTTTTAAAAACTAATTGTTTATGTTTTGTGCAGGTTTTAATGGAGGAAATATATGAACTCCATTCCATAGGGCCAAATTAAATCGAATGAACCTCTGGATGATAATCCAAAAGCTTAAATTAGAACAGTGATAGCTAGAGGACTTATACCAGTTTTGGCCACCTATGAAACATGATCATTGATGGATCAAATGAACCCTCCAACCTGTTAGCCAGCTATAAAATTTGTTACATCGAATGGTGGCTGAATCATTTTTGGACCCTTTAAGAAACAAGTTTTATTTTTAAAAAATGTTATCTCTTGAATAGTTTTGAAGGCCTCATGCCTCTGTCCAAATCTTCACTGCTATTCCTTTTTTATACTTCCGGAAAAATCCAAGTCTTTTTGTGTGAAAACATTGAAACCTCCGATGTCGATTAGCCCTCTATATAAACTCTACCCTCCTCCACTTTATCCATATAACCTACGCCATGGGACCAAGTGTTGAAATCCTGGAGCGCTAATCGCATCGGAGAGAAACAAATGGGTAGATTAAAAAGACCAAGGCCTGACCTCCGATTGCGATTGGCCCCCATATATATACAGCCCTGGGCCTATTTGTGTTCCATACATCCAAAGGCCCCACTGTCGGGCGCCAGACCATATCATGAATATATATCCCGCCCCCGAAGAGTTAAAACCTTGTATTATATTGAAATTTTGGGTTTTCGTATATCATAAAGGGTTTCTGCCGGTGAAAAGTTTAAAATTATATCGACCGTTGATCTACAGCTGATCAAACTGCCTGTGCTACATTGCATCACAATTTTCATTCGGTACATTTGTTTGTCCCCCCCGATCGGCCATCCCTCCGATTCACTCCCCACCATTGATCTAATCCTCAGATCAACGGCTAGCACTCAATCCCTCCGTCGCACTCCAAGTTCATTACCCCACCGATTGCGATCTCCCGACGCATCTCCCACTGTTGATCTGATCTACAAATTGATGGTTTTCATCTAATCGCATCAGGGTTTTCCATCGGGTGTATCTAATTACTTTAATTTTCCCCCCTTCGATCACCGATTCCCGATTTATTCACCACCATTGATCATTGTGCGATCGATGGTTCTGACTTATTCTTCCCTCTGCTCTCCTTTTTAACCTCCTCTTAAACTAGTCTCGACTGTTGGATGTTGCCATCCAACGACCATGCTCCTCCCCACGCCTTCGAAGCTGTTTTACCCAATAATTGCAGGATTTCTTAATTTATTTATGTTTTGCAGGTTTGAATGGTTTGTTCTGTCATATTAAAAAGAAAGCTAAAGGCTGAGAGTGATGATTCTCACACCTTCGATTCATTAAAGGGAAACCATCCATGGGTTCAATTTCCACATCTCGTCAATGCTTCATGAGGCATTGATGTCATATGAGCCCTGCGTGGCCTGCACATCAACAATACACAGTGTTATTAAATCACAATTAAAAGAGTATCAGTGTCGAAGACAGAACACAATAGAATAGAATATTGAAGACAATTTGGGGATTACGGCTAAGATTGGTTATCAAAAGCCTAATCCTCCAAATTAAAAACATAATTAAAGGTAAATCAAAAGATCTATCAGACAGAAAGGCCTCCACCACCACATCTGAGGCAAATTGATTCCTCTCAGCTACCACAAAGCCACCTATGCCTCAAAGCATTCAAACATAGCCGAAGTGATTGATCAAATCAGATATTTACCTCAGCGCAGCCAAAGATTTGATTTTGCTAAGGGAATTTAATGTAAAAATATCAGCAAAGTTATTACATTCATGACACAAAGCATCAAAAGTCAACAAAAGATCCCACCGAGCTTAATATTAAATGTAAAACAATTAATAAAAATAGAAACATCAGTAAATTTCTTCATCGAGCCCCTCAAAGGCCGAGAAGCCATGAAGTCTGTATTAAGTTACCCAGGAGATATTTTATCAGGTCTCACCTCCTCATTCTTCTATAAATACTTCTGTAGAAGATGAGAAATTGTTGATTGCTGAATTTTGAAATATACTTGACCTTGAGACTTCTACTTGTAAATAGTGTTCACTGGCTCTTGAAGCTCTGCTTGTGATAGATAAGTTAGTCTGGGAAGTGTAGATGATTGCTACGCTAAAGAATTAGACTTAAAGTTGTAACTAGTTTGGAGCATCAATACAAGCTAATTTATGGGATCCTGGTCTATGTCAACGGTGATGTTTTTCTCATTGTAACTTGTTATTTTCTTTCATTTTTCACTTTTTCCATCTTCTCTTATAAAGAATAGCATGCATGGAGTTAGGACCTACTGCATACTAGTACCCTTCTCTGACTAAAAAGCTTTATCTAAATGTTTTCCTCCAATCTGTGTTATTTGGGAATGATTTAATTCAGTTCAAGCAGTAGGAATGCTGACATTCCCTCGTCCTCCTATTTAGCTAATTTTTATTCTTAAATGTTATTTTCAGTTCATGTTAAGTAGAGATGGACTAAGGAAGATATGTTGAGCCTTGGTCCTAGTTTTATCCCAAAAGACTGTCTCAAAGTTTCCCTTGGAATCTGTCAAAGCTGGCTAGTTTGAAAGTGCTTACCAGATCTTAGGCCATTCTTTGTTATCTTTGTGTTTTTCTTGAAAGTTACCAAGTAGAGCAGAGCTAGGAGAGAATTTGTGGTGAGCCCGGCCCACTAGTTTATTCTCCAACAGTTGCCTTCAAGTTTCCCTTTGTTTTAAAATGTTTTCTATTTAAAGTACATAAAAAACAAGCTAGTTTAGAAGTACTTACCTGATCTTAGATTACTTTTATGTCTTTCTTAAGTGTATGTCAAAATCAGGCTAGTTTAGAAGTACTTACCTGATCTTGGGTTGCTCTTTGTTCTCCATCTGTTTAATTTCCCTTCTTATTGTTTCATTTCATTCCATAAATCAAACTTTAAAGAGATCCTTAGACATATATGACTTGCCCCATGGACCACTCTTGCCCCTTGTTGTTTCAATTAAACCTTATTATGACTCCATAGCCCAATGGACTAAAACCTGCAATTATCTATCTTTTTGGCCAAAGCTTGTTCTATTTTCTTGCAACTTCTCACCTTTGAAACTCTTTGCATTTAGAACTTTCCACCTCAAATAATAGTCATTCTCAACCATCCAAAAATAAACAAAACCTTCAGCCTTCATAACTAGCCTAATATCATTACCCAAGACTTCAAATACAAATCCATCTTTGCACTTATTGGAGAGATCCCTCTCCGGATTCAGGAGGGCTAGATCCTAGAATCCCAAAGTGGTTGAAACAATGTTCTCCTTGCAGTTCCACTTTTGCCAATATTGCTAATTATAGGGCGCTAACATTTCTGGCGACTCCACTGGGGATTTTTTGAGTTCATAGTTGCTTGGCCAGCTTTTATAAATTCCTTAGTTTTCCATACAACCACAGAAACTCAGAAAACCCAAAAATATTTCAGATTGGTATTTAATAAACATGGTGGTGGAACATAAACATTTTACCTCAAAAGAGCTAAAAACTTCCACCTGGTGACTCCACTGGCCTCCAGTAGGTCTATTAACTTTCCAGTCCTAACAAGACTCCTATGGGAATGCATTGAGCAAACCCATCATACTGTTGGTGGACAGAAAAATTTAAATCATCCACCTGGCGACTCCAAAACTCCCACAAGACCAAATGACTCCACTGGTAGAAGACCTTGAACTGATTGACCAAACACAGTGACCTCTTTCCTGATTTACAAACATGATTTCAAGGATACAATGAAGATATGCCCCAATGAGCAGAGATCATATCCCTGGGTTTCCACATAAGATGCCCTAGGTGAATTGGGATGACAACCTGCTTGTTTTTCAAGGTGAAAAGTTTGATGACCCTCTATTACATCTCATAAAATTTCATATACATGTATGGAGGTTGAAAGTTGAATGGCATGAAGATTGCCTAATGAAAATGTTCATGTTAATATTAGAAGGAAAAGCTAGGGACTGGTATGAATGCTTGAGATCTGGTAGTTTGTTTTTTTTTAAGGACCTTGAATATGTTTTTTTATGAGAACTATAAAGAAATCACTACATCATTATCATGGGTTGCAATATATTATGATCCATCACAAAACATCGCCAAACACATTATAGATAATGATGAATCTTTGGAATAAATGCATCTTGAAGATCTTTTAATAGCCATTCATGAGTTTAATATATTATTGAAAAATTATAAGAATATAGATGAATCACTTGAGGAAGAAAACAAACAAGAAATAATGGAAATTCCTCAAGATATCCCTAAAAACTCAAATATTGATTCATCATCCCTTATAGCAGAGGCTCAAGAAGACATCCAGCCTCAAAATCAGTCTTCACAAGAGATAGAGAACTGTTGTACTCCTGTTCAAAGGAACATAGAAACATTTTCCACTTTGACAGAAGGAGAGATAGATCAGACTATTAATAAACAGCCAGTCTCTGAAACTTTTTGCAAAACAAACACTCTTGCCCATTCACATAGAGAACTTTGTTGTACATATTTAGAAATTTATTTTGTAGATCAAAATAAAGAAGGACCTGCTGATAACCCAATATGTTTGATTGGAAGTATTACTTATATTTGTGATTCTCCTGACATTGATCTATCTAGTGATGATTCTCCCCAAACAGAATTTAATCTTTCAGGATCATCATTAGCGGATTTATGGGAGGAAGATCAGTTCCTTCAAAGAAGTGATGAGCCAGTACAAAATACTTATGATACTAATGAAGAAAGTTATGAAAGCCTAGAAGCGAGTAAAGATCCATTGGATATTTGCTCTGCTTCATTTCAGATCATCAGTAATAGTTTCCATGTGATTGGGAATCAACATACATTCAGCTCAAAGGATGAGGAGGAAAGAAACAAAGAAAGTTTTGAGCAGGTTGAAATCAAGGACCCTTCTCTTGAAAAAGAGGAAGCAATTGAACATACCCCTGCTCAAGAATATAATAATCTCCTCATAGAGTATAGCCCGCTAAACCAGAGGTTACCAAGACTACAAGAGGACAGCCCTGCAATATATGAGGAGTCCTCCAGTTCAGATAATAATGAAGATGAGGAAGTTTGTCTTCCTCAAAAGAATCTTTTCCTTGATCTAATGGAGAAAGAAGAGATGATCCTGGTCGAAACACATCTTTCAAATACTCTTAACCAGGTGTTATTTCAAGATACCTATGATGATTTCCTGAAGACTTCTAAAGAAGGGATAAAAGTTTCAGACAGAAATATATCACCAAGTGAAAAAAATTTCAAAGCTGCTGTCAAGAAACAGAAAGCATGGGAGTGGCCCTGCCTATCTAGCATGATCAAAGAAATGAGCAGAGACCAGTCATGGAATCATTTGATTGACCGGATGTATTGGAAAAGAGAGTTTGTAAGCTAAAGATGTAAATATTCCAAGTTAGGTTAGGTTAGGTAGGAATGTCAATAAAGCTTAGTTTTGAGCATTTAGTTAGTTTTTGTTTTCTTTTTTGAAGAAAAATCGAAATTTCAAAAATACAAAAAAAATGAAAGAAATAAAATAGGGCATATTGTGAAAATAAGAAAGGTATAGCCCCATACCAAAAAAGAGAAACAAATCTGAAAGTGTTCAATCTTAAATGACACTCCTAAAAACAAACTTCTAATTAGTCAAACAACCTAATCTTGACTAATTAGTTTTAAATTGACTGCTGATAGGTTAGTGAATTTGATTGCCAAACAGCTTAATCTTGGCTTATCAGTTAGGAAGATTAGGTTAGAAATTAAAGGTTCAAACAAGCTCAAAACATAAACCTAAGTTTCCCAGCAAGAATTGACTCCAATCTATTTCAAATTCTGAGTCAAAATAGAGGTAAATTTAGTTCTAATTAGCTCAAAATCTGAACCAGTCAGACAAAGAAAGAACAGCTCAAACAAAAGTCAAAACAGAGCTATAAAAAAGATGAAGGAAGTGCTTCGAAGTTTCAGATCTTAAGCCTTCCATTTTGATTTAATTTTCTACAAAATAATATCTATGTGCAGCTTGTTTTTGTGCCATAGATCAGCATCAAGTTAGACCTCTCAATCCTGATTTGTGTGCTTTTAAATTTCTATTTTAGAAATTAGTGAATAAAATCTGTTGGACAGTTTAATCCCAACAGATGGTAGATTAGGTAGAGAATCATATGGACTCAACTGTTTAATCTGAGTCATGGAGAAATAAGGAGTAGAAATAGATTATATTTCCTGTTTTCAAAAGAATAAAATGTTGTAAAAGAGTTTTCCAATCCAAGTGCACTCTAATGAAGAAAAAATGTTAGATCAGTAGGATTGGGTAGGTAGAAAGCTTGTTGATGAAATATCCATTGTTTTCCCTGGCTGCTAACTGAATTTCAGAACAAAATAAGATCATCCAAGTAAAGAAAAGCAACCCAATGGATGAGGCACAGATCAGCCTCCCAGAGAATGCAAGTCTGAAGTTCTTGATGCCTTCAAGAAGGCACCATCCCCAAGTGGAGCCACTGTTAGCCAGCTATAAAATTTGTTATATCAAATGCTGGCTAAATCATTTTTGGAGCATTCAAGAAACAAGTTTTATTACTAAAAAATGTTATCTCTTAAAGAATTTTGAAGGCCTCATGCCTTTGTCCAAATCTTCACTACTGCTCCTTTTTTATACTCAGAAATTATGTTGATTTCATGAGAAAAGACAGCTACAAAATCATCATTTTTTCCTTTCCTCCACTCAAAACTAACCTTCATTTTTCTCCCCGTTTTCCTCCATAAAATTCTTCTATTTTCATGATTCCCCTTATTCCATTCATGAAAATGATTTTCCATGGTTTAAAACTCATTTTTAAGCTATACCGAAACCCTCAAAATCCTTTGAAAACAAGAAAAAATCATAAAAAACATATGTTTTTTTGTATAAAGGCTTAAGCCCCTTTGGGCTAAGTCTTTACCACTTCCCCTCCATACGCCTTGGTGCTGGAACCAAGCGCTAAGCCATTTGAGTGCTTATCACATTGAAACTTCTGGAAAAACACAAGTCTTTTTGTGTGAAAAAATTGAAACCTTCGATGCCGATTAGCCCTCTGTATAAACTCCGCCCTCCTCCACTTTATCCATATAGCCTACGTCCCAGGACCAAGTGTTGAAATCCTAGAGTGCTAATCGCATTGGAGAGAAACGAATGGGTAGATTAAAAATACCAAGGCCCGACCTCCGATTGCGATTGGCCCCAATATATATACAGCTCTAGGCCTATTTGTGTTCCATACATCCAAAGGCCCCGCAGTCGGGTGCCATACCATATCATGAATATATATCCCGCCCCTGAAGCATTAAAACTTTGTGTTATATTGAAATTTTGGGTTTTCATATATCATAAAGGGTTTCTACCGGTGCAAAGTTTAAAATGATATCGATCATTGATCTACATCCGATCAAACGGCCCGTGCTACATCACATCACAATTTTCATTCGGTACATTTGTTTGTCCCCCCCGATTGGCCATCCCTCCAATTCACTCCCCACCATTGATCTGATCCTCAGATCAATAGCCAACGCTCAATCCCTCCGTCGCACTCCAAGTTCATTACCCCACCGATTGCGATCTCCCGACGCATCTCCCACCGTTGACTTGATCTGCAGATCGACGATTTTCATCTAATCGCATCGGGATTTTCCATCGGGTGCATCTAATTAATTTACTTTGCCCCCCTCTGATTGCGGATTCTCGATTTATTCACCACTGCTGATCATTGCGCGATCGAAAATTCTGACTTATTCTTCCCTTTGCTCTCCTTTTTAACCTTCTCTTAAACTAATCTCGACCGTTGGATGTTGCCATCCAATGGCCACGCTCCTCCCCATGCCTTCTAAGTAGTTTTACCCAATAATCACAGGATTTCTTAATTTATTTATGTTTTGCAGGTTTTAATGGTTTGTTCTGTCATATTTAAAAGAAAGCCAAAGGCTGAGAGTGATGATTCTCACACCTTTGATTCATTAAAGGGAAACCATCCATGGGTTCAATTTCCACGTCTTGTCAATGCTTCATAAGGCATTGATGCCATACGAGCCCTGCGTGGCCTGCACATCAACAAGACACAGTGTTATTAAATCACAATTAAAATAGTATCAATGTCGAAGACATAACACAATAGAATAGAAGATTGAAGACAATTTGGGGATTACGGCTACGATAGGTTATCAAAAGCCTAATCCTCCAAATTAAAAACAGAATTAAAGGTAAATCAAAAGATCTATCAGACAGAAAGGCCTCCACCACCACATCTGAGGCAAATTGATTCCTCTTATCTACCACAAAGCCACCTATGCCTCAAAGCATTCAAACAGAAGCCAAAGTGATTGATCAAATCAGATATTTGCCTCAGCACAGCCAAAGATTTAATTCCGCTAAGGGAATTTAATGTAAAAATATCAGCAGAGTTATTACATTCATGACACAAAGCATCAAAAATCAACAAATGCTCCCACCAAGCTTAATCTTAAGTGTAAAACAATTAATACAGGCAGAAACATCAGTAAATTTCTTCATCGAGCCCCTCAAAGGCCGAGAAGCCATGAAGTCTGTATTAAGTTACCCAGCAGATCTTTTATCGGGTCTCACCTCCTCATTCTTCTATAAATACTTCTTTAGAAGATGAGAAATTGTTGGTTGCTAAATTTTGAAATATACTTGAGCTTGAGACTTCTACTTGTAAATAGTGTTCACTGGCTCTTGAAGCTCTGCTTGTGATAGATAAGTTAGTCTGGGAAGTGTAGATGATTGCTAAGCTAAAGCATTGGACTTAAAGTTGTAACTGGTTTGGAGCATCAATACAAGCTGATTTATGGGTTCTTGGTCTATGTCGACGGTGATGTTTTTCTCATTGTAACTTTTTATTTTGTTTCAGTTTTCACTTTTTCCATCTTCTCTTATAAAGAATAACAAGCATGGAGTTAGGACCTACTGTATACCAGTACCCGTCTCTGACTAAAAAGATTTATCTAAATGTTTTCTTCCAATCTGTGTTATTTGGGAATGATTTAATTCAGTTCAAGTAGTAGGAATGTTGGCGTTCCCTCGTCCTCTTGTTTAGCTAATTGTTATTCTTAAATTTTATTTTCAGTTTATGTTAAGTAGAGATGGAATAAGGAATATATGGTGAGCCCTGGTCCTAGTTTTATCCCGAAAAGCTGTCTGAAAGTTTCCCTTGGAATGTGTCAAAGCTGGCTAGTTTGAACGTTCTTACCATATCTTAGGCCATTCTTTGTTATCTTTGTGTTTGTCTTGAAATTTACCAAGTAGAGCAGAGCTAGGAGAGGATTTTTGGTGAGCCCGACCCGCTAGTTTCTTCTCCAACAGTTGCCTTCAAATTTCCCTTTGTTTTAAAATGTTTTCTATTGAAATTACATCAAAAGTAGGTTAGTTTAGAAGTACTTACCTGATCTTGGGCTGCTCTTTGTTCTTAATCTGTTTAATTTCCCTTCTTATTGTTTCATTTCATTCTATAAATCAAACTTTAAAGAGATCCTTAGACATAGATGACTTGCCCCATGGACCACTCTTGCCCCTTGTTGTTTCAATTAAACCCTATTATGACTCCATAGCCCAATGGACTAAAACTTGCAATTATCTATCTTTTTGGCCAAAGCTTGTTATATTTGCTTGCAACTTCTCACCTTTGAAACTCTTTGCATTTAGAACTTTCCACCTCAAATAATATTCATGCTCAACCATGCAAAAACAAAAAAAACC
This sequence comes from Pinus albicaulis, assembly GCA_034641835.2. Lineage (NCBI taxonomy): Eukaryota > Viridiplantae > Streptophyta > Pinopsida > Pinales > Pinaceae > Pinus > Pinus albicaulis. The sequence continues at coordinate 1,308,642,764 of CM076572.1, forward strand.
TTTGGCCTTCATAACTAGCCTAATATCATTACCCAAGACTTCAAAGACAAATCCATCTTTGCACTTATTGGAGAGATCCCTCTCTAGATTCAGGAGTGCTAGATCCTAGAATCCTAAAGTGGTTGAAACAATGTTCTCCCTGCAGTTGGACTTTTGCCAATCTTGCTAATTACAGGGTGCTAACACAACCACAAAATAAAGCTTCCCCTGCACATAGAAGGTAGAAGCATTCAAAAGGACAGTGAAGAGAAATAGTTTTGAAGATTGAATGGCTAATATTAATTAAAAGCCAAAACATAAAGGTTAGCCAGTCAAAGCAGAAGATTAAAGAAAGAAGCCAGTTAGATAAAAGTCAAATATTAAAGGATAAATGCATAGGATCATAAAGATAAAACAAAAAGATTAAATGAACATTACAAAGATCAAACAGATTAAAGGAAATATCATAAAGACACACAGTCAGAGCATGAAGATAGATTTTAAGGCCTAATAACAGAGATTAAAGATAAAAAAAAGGGCAGATTAACCCAAAGAAAATTCGAATGACTTAGCCTATGGCAGTTAATATTCTCAAAAGATATTTTTGCCACCTAGTGCTTTGTTTCCTTCAATAAAGCATTTGACAGTTATTGAACCTAGTCAGAGGTATATATATTTGCAACACAGTCATTGTAAAATTTATGAATAGGCCTTAAAGTCAAACATTTCACCTATATTCCCTTAGGAGTTAAGATATAAGTTATTAATTAGATAAATATCTACAAATATTCCTGCCTTGAGCCTTGCATGGTCTTCAAGGTTAGGAATTCATTAACTCTGTAATAAATGACACTCAAACCATATCTTAGCTTCACCTCCTCATTTGCAGATAAATAATGCATCTAAACTCATTATGTTGTTGGCATTTGATGACTCTTTGAAGTAATACATAGTCTCTTGGAATTTGAAAATAAATTGATGTCTTGGAACTTGTTGATGCCCTGATTTGTTTGTTGATGGAGGAGGCTAGATTGTAGGATCCCTGAGCCTAGTTGTTGGTGAAGTGATTATAATATGTTATTGTTATTTCTTGTTTCATTATGTTTCCATATTTCTATGTTGCAGTAGAGAAAAAGTTTAAGATCCACTGACCAAGTTAGATTTTCCCTGTGATTCTGCCCGATCCATTAATAAAATTATCATGACTTTCGTAGACTCCATCGCCTAATGAATTAGATATTTCCTCATTCTATTTATGTTCCTTGATCATCATACCCAACCAAAACAATCAAAAAAACCCTACACTTAATAACTAGCCTAAAATCAACCATCTAAAGCAAACAAGTTCATATCCTTTGGAAAAAAATAGAGAGAGCACTCTCTGAGTCCAAGAAGGTTAGGTCCCAGGATTCCAAAGACTGGTTAGATGTTACCCTATGAATTTGGTCTGCCAATCTGCTAAATCATGGGAACCTAACATAATGGAGATCACGGTGGGACCTTTTGAATAGGTCACAAGCTGAAACATTCTGTATCCATTGATTGATTGCCACCTCATCTCTATCACTAACACAATGGTGATCATGATGGGACCTCTGAGTCACTGACAATCTATGTATCCCTTAGGACTTCAGAAATCCTTATCAAATCATAGAAAAATTAAAAAGTTTTAGCCAAAGAGTAGACACTATTTTTTTCACCATCTTAGCTAAATGATGATTCAGGTATAGGAAACTCTTACCAAACCTTAGGGCTACATAAATAAACTTATAAAACCCCAAAAAACATTTATATATTGGTTTCTTATGATTTATTGGTGGTGTACCATACATATTTATCATCAAAACAACCAAAAATATCCACCTGGTGACTCCACCAGCCTCGAGTAGGCCTATTACACCACTAGTTCTATTTAGACTCCCTTAGGATTGTGTCAAATGAGCCTTAAGAAGTTTAGAAGCCTAGTACCATATTTTAGAATTTTACCAAGCACTATGAGAAGTCAACCTTTTGAAAATAGTCCTAAACTTTCATCCTCTCCAAATTTTAAGTTTGAAATATAGCTTCACAAAGGATAAATACCAGATATCATCCAGACCCTCCTACTATAGTTGATGATCTAGAAAATATTTTGTGGCAAACTTCTAGAGCTGGAAATTTAACTACTGTTAGGACCATCCAAAGAGAAAAATATGTCCCTGAACACCTTATAGTCTTGAAATATCCTCAATTTGACTTGCACCATTTAGAGAACCTATTTAGAACCAAGTCACATAGTGATATTAACTAGAGTAACCTTGAGCCCATAGATTTGTAGTAGAGTTCTAGTAGAGAAGCCTCACCTTCTACTCCTCCTAATTTTTAGCTTCTTCATCAATTTAGCTCTTTTCACAACAAATCTTCTCAAAATCAGTTTTTTTGGTCCGAATACTTCCACCACACCCATCCATACTCACACTATTGAAAACACTCCATTTAATCCCTCATTTCCTCTCACAAACCCACCTCTTGTAAATCCCCCATTTTCTCCCATCATGGCAGCATGGTATGCCCCCTTAGTATTACCTCAACCTCTGGTTCCTTTACCAAATGATTATCAATCCATAATTCCCACTTCACTGGAACTGAACCTACTACTACCCAAAAACATGTAGATAATATGTTTTATGCCTTTGACCTCATGGAATTTGAAGAAGAAACCATAGAAATAAGGATATTTTCCCAAATTTTAGGAGGAGAAGCCAAAAAATGGTTTAAAAGCTTAAATCCTAACATCATACATGATCTCCCTTCTTTGTACCAAACATTCATGAACAAGTGAGAAATTAAGAAGAACCCTCCCCAACCCTCAAAAAACTATAGCAGCCCTGAAAAACCACATGATGATAAAACTAGACTTGATTTTCTGCAAACTAAAAATGAAATTTCAGAACCAAAAATTGGTTTAGTAAATAAATCAGGTTGCTCAATAGGAGGACAAACCTCAAAAACAAAAATATTCCCTTCTACCAATCCAGAAGTACTAAAACACCCTCACAGAACAAAAAACTTTGAAAATATGGGTCAAAATAGTCTTATGTTTCTACTTGACATAGATACTTCATCATCATCGAGTTTTGTCCCTTCAAAATAATTTTTGACTCTCACAAATGTTGTTATTAATTCTAAAAAAGTATCTAATGGAACTAATATAGAAGAGTACAATGTAGGCAGCCTAGGAAGGCCCAAAAATATTAAGAAATCCAAAGGATGCAGGTTTTGTATAGACTTTAGGTGCCTAGGTAAAACCTCCATGAAATACAAGTACCCTTTTCCCAAGATAAATCATCCTATGCCAAGGGTAGGAATTTCTAACAAAATGTCCTTTCATAATAGTGTTTCAGGTTATCATCAAATGATACCACCTTAGATCAATCAGCCTAAAGACATTTTCAAAATTCCTTGGAAAAGATACATGGTTGACCAGATGCTTCTAGGGCTCAGGGGTGCTGATGACACCTTCCAAGGAGTCATAGCCCCTGTTTTCAACTTCTTCATTATTATATACATTGGTGACATAATCATCTATTTTGAAGATGATAAGGAATACCTTTTCTACCTAAGGAGGACCTTTGACAAAAACAGATTTGGGAAGAAAAACTCAGAGAATTACTAAGAAGAGCATGGATTGTTTGAACATTTTTGGAAAAATCCTGGTATCATGTTTTCAAATCGACACAACTATGAATTATGTTTACAAAATCTGAATCGACAAAGAATGTTTAGAGGTCCTTTTGAGGACAGGATACTCAAATACCACTGTTCTAAAAACACTTAGTCTATAAATTTTTCATTCATTGTACATAAACATTACATGAGAAAATCACAAAATATTCAGAAAGCTGAAAAGAGGAAAAGAGGTCAGATTCAAAAAGAGGTACAACCCCATACCCAAAAAATAGTACTACTAAAAGTGTGCAAGCCTAAATGCCACTAAAGAATATCTTGTTCAATCATCTAGCCTAATCATGGCTAAACATGCTTTAAAATTATGTTGATAAGTTAGTGAAAACAATTATTGTCAAAATTATTCAAGCTTGGCTTATCAGGAAGGATAGATTAGGGAATGAAAGATATTGGTTCCACATGCTCAAAATAGAACCAAAGAGAAAGATGAGGATGCATTAAAAATGATATATTACAACACTTATCTTTCTATTTACTTTTATGCAAAATAATGATTGTGTGTAGCTTGTTCCAATGCCACAAACCATGGTAAGTCAGACTGCCTAATACTAATTTAAACCATGCATTAAATTTTATGTCAATAGTTTAGGGAATCAAGACTTCCAAACAGTTTAATATTGGCAATCAAATAGTTTAGGTAGAGAATAAAAGAGTTCACCAGCTTAATCTGAACTCTTGGAAGCATTAAGGATAGAAATAGAACGTTTATTTCTATTTTCAGAAGAAAATATCAAGAGTTTTCCAGTTCAAGTGCACTCAAGGAAGAAAAAATATTAGGACAAGTAGGTTAGGTAGGTAGAAATGCTATTTAAAGAATCATATCTTTCAAATTATTAAGATTATCACTTCAAAAAAAATATCAGCAAGTGAAAAGAAGGAAAATCTACCTAATGGATAAGTCACTAGTCTTCAAAACTCAGAGATTTGTGTTACAGGTCAAAATACCTCCTCATTAGCTCAGAGGAGAAGACAAATATGGAAGGAATACAAAGACCTGAATTAAACCTATTTCTGCCAAGGTAACGCCTCTCTATAACAACACAAGAGCGTTATAACGCAACTAATCAGTGAATAGGTTGCGTTAGTGGCTAGGGCAACACTCTGTTTACACTAGAGGGCAGAGTTACCCGTGTTTTAAGTTTGAAATGAGAAAATCCCGCGGATAATGATTTGAATCTCCATCTTTTTCTCACAAGAGAGTCAATACAAAAAGGAAACTGCAAAGCACTAACTATTATTGGGCATTGCCATAAACAACTGAACTCTCAAAGAAGGCAAAAGCATGGAGGTTGGGGAAACATCTTGGTTTTTTATATTCAGAACTGGTGGAAATAGAAGGGCAAAGATTGCTCTCTCCATCTCCTATAAAATGGATTTGAAGGCTCTTGGTTCAAGGTCGAAGGATTGTCAAGTTTTTGAATACTTGTGAAGTAGAAATCATTTTTGTAGTGTGAAGGTCAAAGGTCAAAGAGGTTCATTGAGAACCTGTTGATCAAGACATCACCACTTTGAGAGATAAAGAGATTGGAAGGCTGAGGAGGGCTTGGTGCAACCGACGGTTGTAATCCTCCCTTTTTATAAATCAATAGAACTGTATATGTTTTGTCCATTCTATGCGTTGATATTGTTATTAATATTTAATCACTTATATAGCATGAGATGAATGGCTTAGATGTGCATAATTTAAATGTTTATTATATAGTGGCTTAATTGATAGGAAATGTATGTTATGTTAGAAATTACACGGGTGCTTTAATTGATTGCAGGACCTAGATTTGGAGCTGGTGAAAGAGAACCACTGCTTCGCTACTTAGTGCTCTCCAAAGGACTCGAAGATCATTAAAGAGGTAATCTTCTATATTTTTCCATCAAGTGGTTTTAAGTTAATATGAACATGCATATGCCATCTTTGTGAACTGTACAGCTAATCTTACTGTCTTCCTCGGGCATCGGAAAGCCCTAAGAGGGATATACGATAACCAACAACCCAATAATTTTACCCTATAGCAGAATTGGCGACCCCGTTGGGGAGTTTCCCCATAGTCTCCAGACTATTTCCTCCCTCCTTTATTCTTTCCTCTGTTCACAGATCCTTCAGACCAGTATTTATGCCCAATAGACATTTCAAAAACTCGTAGAGTTCAATCCTGTTTCTGTTTGACCATATGAAGAACTTTACCCTGGCTAATGCTACCCCTGTAGGTTTTCCAGTGCGTTATAATGCTAGCTCTGCTTAAATATAGTGCGTTAGTCTCTAGATTAACGTTGTCTTTACCCAGAGACAGTGCGTTACTCAGCCAAAAAATTTTGTTCACTGTTGTGATTCTGTTTTGGTTGCAGAGTTTTTTGGCCATCAGTATCTCTCCTTGACTAAATCCATGTGCTTGTTTACTAAGCTAGCATTCTATTTGTTTTCTCTTGTTTGAAAATTTAGTGTTAAAAGCATTTACTTTTTAGAGAAGAATTTTTTTATTTTTTTATTTTTTTGCATCTAGCTGAGTTTATTTTGAAAATTTCATTTCATAGACTATTAACAAGAGGTAGATAGAAGTCTGAATCTTTAATGTTGAACTATGTTATTTGAATTTCAGTGCATGGATGTTGACAAGAAACCTCTCCTTGTAGAAACACTCTTCATTGAATTGAATATTTAGAGCATGTTTTGCATGGTTTCTTGAGTCAGAGTCTCATTACATTTCATACGTCCACTCCCCCTCTGCAAGACTAATAATCAAGTACACTAAGAATCAAGCGATAAGAAAATAAATCACATTACTCTTTTTTGAGCTCACACAAACAGTAGTTCAGGCTAGGATCTTGGGTTAGGAAAAGTGATAAAATCACCCAAGATCTCAAAACTTGAAACTAGAGTCATTAACGGGCGAAATCCTACTGCACTCATATTATCAGGACTGTTCCTTTACTGGAGCTCAGTGCGAGACAACACTTGGGTGCAGAATAAGGTAGCCCGCCTTTGGCTGCATCCTGAGGGTGTGTTATATATTGGGGTTCCCTTCAGGGATGTCGAAACTAGATCTGGGATCTAGGTATTCTTCCCATATAGGATATTGTCCCTGACTGTGGACCCCCTTGATGATGTCTGTGATTTGAGGTATCTTTAGTGGCCATAATTTTTAGGGACTTACACAAGGTGACTGGGATGGGCTGTCCTGGTACCTGAAATAGGTGGACCCACTCTGTCTTCGGTCTTTAGGAGGGTACTCGTCTTCAGGAGAGTGCTTACACCTATCGTCTGAGGTTCGGGCGAAACTCTAGAGTGACCGTAACTGTACTTTCAACCAACCTTCTTTGTATACTATTATGATATTGGATTTCATCACCAGCAAATGATAGTACTCAGACAGGGCACCGTATTCTGGCTACTTGTTGATTGATTTTAAAGAGTCCTTTTTTTCTTTTTTAAGTGTGTGGTTATTTTCATTGAGACTTTATAATACATCACAATTCATTAAAATTTGTTAAAAATAAACAGGTCACTTTCGCATCCTCCGACCAACGCCGTCTGTCTTGACAACAACAAGGTCTACCTCCTCTAACTATTGAGGAAGAACTGAACCTTGGTGAACCTATACCTTCTCCGGAAGAGCAGTCTCCATTGACTAATCTTGATTTTCACATAGCCTCATATCATACATAATTTTCAGAGGACCCTTTCACGGAAGGGGTTGTACCTCATTACAATCCTCCACTCACTGATCTGTTGGGGCCTGTGATAGTCTAGATTCCACCATGCCAAGATATGTCTTCGGCCACACAAACATCCATTTCACCACCAGCATCCATAGGGTCGATGCCAATGGAAAGCATCTTAGGTTCGCCACCATCCTCCCCGCTGGTGGTTAGTTCTATGCCATCACTTGGTAACCCTAGTAGTCAACATATACCTAATCCCAACCCTATGGTCATCACAACTATCAGTAGCTTACCGAATCTTTCAAGATCTACTCCTACCATGACCATGTTGGGACCCCCGGTTGCTCCTCCCACGAGTGTGACTACTTCGGTGCCTTTTAGCAACCCTTTCGGTTGGAACCCTCTGTTGAGTTCAAATCCCTTGGCCACTATACCAGGGGGCACTGTCACTAGCACACAGGTATAAGGGAACATTTCACTTCCCCTGCAATCCTTAGGACAAATGGGACAACCTATTGTCAATAATTTTCCCTTAAGTGGTTCAAATATAGGTGTAGGGTCTATGACGTTGCCAAACTATGCAAGTAGTAGCATGCCTCCAGGAAACTCTATTGCATCCATTTGGACTAACCAACCCTGACCTCCATTTGGAATGGGAGGGCATTTTTATGCTGGGGGAAACCAACCGTTTGCCCCACAATACAATATGCCCTATGGACAGCAAAAGTATGTCCCTACTCCTCCACCTATAGGAATTTTTGATCAAAGTCCTACTTATCCTTCTGGTAACACATTGATGGGTGGACCTTATGGTCTAAGTAGTTATCCCATACTGCCTTGGTTATATTCAGGGAAAAATCCACAATTTCCATTTTTGGTAGCTTTGGACATCCCCGATATCCATAAACTGACTAATGACCCCATCAATCACAACCCGCTTTGGCCTCCAGTACCGCATAAGATTCCTTCTGACACCCCGAAGTTCAGCAGGAAACAAGGGGATGACCCAGCCGCACACATCACTACCTTTCATCTATGGTCTATATCCAATTCCATGGTGGATGATAGTGTCTGGCTTCCACTGTTTCCTCACACCCTTACAGGCAATGCTACCAAGTGGTATATTGAGTTACCACACGCTGCCATCAATACTTTTGGCCCTTTAGCGATGGAGTTTCTAAAGAATTTCCAATTACCAATCAAATTTGAAACTGGAACGAAACTATTAACCTCGCTATGCCAAGACACTGCCACCCACATCTCCGATCACATTCATGAATGGAGACGTAGGAAGAGGCTAGTAAAAGCACCAATCCCGGATCATCTCTTAGCCAATTGGTTTTGTAAGTTTCTCTTACCCCACATCTCTAAAGACATTGGCCTTTCCGGTGCAGTTACAGAAGATCAATGCATTCGTCATGCCCATCATTTGGATTTAATCTATTCAAAATCTGGCACGCTATATGATTTACTCCCCAATGCCCCTGGTAACCCAAATCCTCCGGCCACTCAAAAAACCGGAGCACATGCCAACGGTCTCGTTGGCACAATCTCCAGTGTGGCCACAAAACAGTCTCATGGGAAAACCTCCTAGCCATCTTCGGCTACCACCGTGCCTCACCAAACGACTACTCTTCCTACCGCTGAGGTAAATTCTATGCAAACCTCACAAAAACCTAGCAGGAAAAATAAGAAGAACAAGAAAAAGACATCTTCTTCGAAAGAGCAGTAGGACAATCAGAATAACCCTAATCAGAAAAATGCTGCCAAAGATGACAAAGGGAAGGATAAACCCATGAAATTTCCTTGCAAGATCTGTGCGGAGGACCACTTGACATATAAATTTCCTCAGCTGTAGGAATGCACCAATTTTATTGCCAACAAGGATTCTAGGCGAACACCTGTCGTTCTTCATAATCCTTTCCCTAATCAACAGCAGCAACATCAACACATGGTTGACAAACCGCCACAACCGCATCAATGGGGCAATGGTGGTTCACATCCTTCCGGAAAAATACCATCCACCGTTTATGGCATTGAAAGTGTTGAACTTCAAACTCGATCCAAGCTTTATGGAAATACTACCATAGTTTCTCAAGAACCTGGTACTAATTCAAATCCACCACCGCCCAATGATTTGCATATCGAATGGCTTACTACTGACCCCGTGATTCGTCCCCCCAAAGGGACACTTCGATGCATGACTCATAACACCTCTGCATGTGCAGCCCAAAACTACAACATTGTAGAAGATTTGGCGTAGGTACCATTAGCTATGTCTACTCTCAAAGTATTACAAACTTGTCCAGCACAAAGGAAAGCCTTGCTTTCGGCCATTGGTAGAATAGACTCCCAGGATTCCATGCTAACTATCTTTGATATGGAAAAGTCTAAACCTTGCCTCTCACACCAACTCGCATTCCAGGTGCAGGTTGTGTTGAAAGGGATACCAATCCATTGCACTATCATAGATGAAGGTGCTTCGACCTGCGCTATGTCACAAGCTTGCTGGCTCAATTTAGGTTATCCTACCTTAACACCGCCATCGAATTCCCTCAAATATTTTGATGGCCACACATTCCTCCCAAAAGGATAACTTGCTAGCTTTCCCATCACTCTGAGTGGGAAAACCGTAAACGTGGACGTTGAAGTCGTAGAGCGCCATCTAGACTATAATCTATTGCTTGGTTTCAGTTGGTCTTATGCCATGACCGCCATTGTGTCTTCAGTCTTCTGACTCATCCTATTTCCATTGGATGGGAAAATAGCCACAATGGATCAGCTATCCTTCTGCAGCCCTGATTATGCCACATTACCAAGTAGCACCGTACCCCTAATAGGAGGCTTTCCTGACTCTTACATTAGTATCGATATCGTTCTTCTGAAGGCATCTTCCCTACTGGGTTGTTTTCCTCTCCCACTGCCACAGATCCCAAACACAGTTGCAATGATATCCACCACTTTGGATGGCTCTATCAACCCATGGATCATTCCAGCACCTTCAGAGATTGATTCCTACAGAGATCAGATGCCGCTCTCACCAGCTGAGTTGGCTTACCAAGCCATCCAAATAACATCTAAACCTTCCACTGCTATGGTTTTGACCGAAGGTACAAACCTCCCACCCATCAAAGTTCTCTCTAAAGATCTCCTCAAAGAAGTATTACCTACAGACAAAGCTATTCGAGAGATCATGACTCTTAAAAATGACCTTGGGGAGAGTTTCACCATCGTACTTCAATGATTGACTCGGATGCGATAAAAACTGAAATCCCATCCTTTGACCCACCTAAGATGGTTCCCTCCGCTTACACGACTGTCCAAACTCTCGATTCGGAAGGGAACATGGGTAATATTTCTAAGACAATGTTGATTGATATCTCGGTCAAAACGAGTATTGTGGAAAATATTTAGATTGGATTCGATTGCAATCCCGAGGAAATTGCATGCTTCACATCCCTTTTCAAGGAATTCCGCGATGTGTTTGCTTGGTCTTATGACGAAATTCCCGGCATAGATCCATCTATAGTCGAGCACGAAATCAAGATTTATGACAATGCCAAACCAATTCAGTAGTGACTCAGACCTGTCCACCCACTCAAAGCATCCGCCATCAAGATTGAGGTAGAAAAACTTTTAAACGCTGGTTTCCTCTATCCCATTCCTTTAACAGAATGGGTTTCCAATCCGGTTCCCATTGATAAAAAACAAGGCACCATTTGATTTTGTGTCGACTATCGCGATCTAAATTCCACTTGTCCCAAAGACAATTATCCTACACCGTTCATTGATTATATTCTCGACGATTTTTCCAGATGCGAATCATTTTCCTTCATGGATGGATTCTCGGGCTATAACCAGATTGCAATTAAAAAATATGACCAGCATAAAACTACCTTCATCTGTCCTTGGGGCACATTTGCGTATCGAAAACTCCCATTCGGACTCAAGAATGCTGGAGCAACTTTTCAGCGAGCTATGGAATATGCTTTTCACGACATTCGACATATTGTACAGGCTTACTTGGATGACCTTCCAGCCCATTCCAAGAAACGACCTGATCACCTCGCTCATCTGAAAGAAATTTTTGCTAGGTGTAGATTCTACAATATACATTTGAATCCTCATAAATGTGTATTATGGTCGAGTCCGGACGTTTGTTAGGTTTCATTGTCTCCAATCATGGGATTAGGGTTGATCTCAATAAGGTTAAGGCGATTGTTTAATTGCTGGTACCACAATCCATCCTTCAACTCCAACGTTTGCAAGGGAAGGAAAACTTTTTGCGTCGTTTCATCGTTAACTATGCCGAGATGATGAAAGGATTTATGCGATTATTGAAGAAAGGAACACTATATTTGTGGGATGACCAAGCTCAATGGTCATTTTATGCTTTAAAACATGCACTTGTTTCAGCCCCACTCCTTAGTGCCCCGGACTACTCACACAACTTTCTCCTCTACCTGGCCACCTCACCATCCTCACTTGGAATGGTTTTGGTTGAAGTTCACAATGACGACAGTGAACATGTGATTTACTATTTATCCAAAGGTCTAATCGGACCTAAATTATGTTAGTCACATGTGGAGAAACTTTCTTTGGCCGTAGTTTTTGCCGTCACCCGACTCCAACACTATATATTGCTATGACAGACTACGGTTATTGCTTTGGAGAACCCCATGTGACATATCTTGTCTAGACAAATTATTGGAGAAAAATATTCCAAATGGATCGTAATCCTCCGGAAATTTGATTTGGTCTTCATGGCTGCCAAAGCAAAGAAATCCCTCGTCTTCGCCGAATTATTATCGGATCTTCCCCTAATCGACCCAGGAGAAGTAGCTCATGATCCATTTCCTGATGAATCTTTATACTTGGTCGATTCTTTGGACCCATGGTATGGAGACATTTTGGTCTACCTACAAACGCAACTCTTCCACCCAACTCTCACATCCGACGACCCTCATCATATCTGCCACCAAGAAAAGCACTACCTCATGCTAAATGATACACTATATCGTCGTGGTGTTGATACTATTCTCTGACATTGTCTCACTTTCGATGAGGTGGAACGCGTTTTGAATGACTGCCACATAGGGGCATGCGGTGGTAATCTTTCGGGCATAGCTACTGCCCAAAAAATCTTGCGCGCAGGTTACTATTGGCCCACTTTGTTTAAAAAATGCATTGCAGCAGTCCAGAAGTGTCATCCATGTCCAATTTTCACAAAGAGAATGCTCACTCATCATGCCCCCTTCATCCGGTTATCTCCATTGGTCCTTTCGCTAAATGGGGAATTGACTTCGTCACCTGCAATCCCACTTTGGAAAATGGACACAACTACATTGTGGTTGCGGTCGACTATTTTACGAAATGGGCAGAATCCCTTCCCACTTTCAAGCCCGATCGCGAAACCACCGCTTTCTTCCTGTTCAATCAGGTAATCTGTCGGTTCGTCGTACCCCTATCTATTATCATATATCATGGATCCCACTTTCGGAATCATATGATGACTGAATTAACATCCATGCTAGGTTTCCGTCAAGATCATTCTTCATCTTATTATCCTCAAGCTATTAATGGTCAAGTTGAAGCCGTAAATGGCGTCCTCAAAACCATGATTCATCAATTGGTCGGAAATCGTAAAACCACATGGCATCAGAAGTTGTATTCTGCAGTATGGGAATAAAGAACGTCAGTAAAAACTGCCACAGGTTTCACGCCATTCCAACTTGCATTCAACCTGGAGGAAGTACTTCCAATCGAGTGCGAAATTCCATCACTCAAACTCGTCGTTGAACTCCTGCCTGGCACCACCACAACAGAAGAGCACTTGCTCTCACTCGATCATTTGGACGAAACTCGTCGAGATGCTACATTAGCACTCGAAGCTCACCAGCGCTGAGTCAAAGCTCAATATGACAAATCTGTCAAGCCTCGTTCTTTCCAAGAGGGTGATCTTATTCTACTCTATGATAAAAAACATGACCTCTTGGGGGTAGGAATAGTCCAACCATTATGGCTTGGTCCTTACATCGTTACTAAAGTCCCCTCAAAAGGGGCTTATGAACTTCAGGACTGTAATGGAATTCCACTCGCAGAGCCCCGCAACGGGCTCTATCTAAAGAAGTATTTTTCCTAGTTTCGCACTAGGCATATGCTTTGTAATTTTATGTATATAAGTTTTGACTATTGTTTTGATGTTTTTGGATATTTTTTGGTTTCGAGGTGTTTTTTCTCATGAATAATTATTTTTTTCACACAGATGCCGTCACCTTCCTTATCATACGTCGGATATGTGGATGGTGCTAATCGTCACACTATACACATTTCTTCAGCTGCTTGGGTTCTCTACACTCCTGAGTTAGACCTTCTTGGTTCCAGGGGAATCTTCCTAGGTAGCGCCACCAATAATGTTGTCGAGTACATGTCAGTGATCGAACTCCTCATGGAAACGGCATCTCGTGACATCTCCAATTTAGTGGTTAGGTTAGAATCCCAACTCATCATTATGCAATTAAACAATCATTACTGAGTCCATCATCCAGTCTTGTTACATTATTTTTTAAGGGTGTGACTTTTAGAACGTCAATTTCAAACAATTACATTTGGGCACATTCATGGAGAATTTAATACATTAGCCGATTCTTTGGCAAACTATGTGTTAGATTGGCATTTGTTACATTTATTATAAAATATTTATACATGATTATATTTTCATCCCATTGAAAAATACATAAAAAATTTAAAAATACAAAATCACCAAAAAGTATGTATATATATATATATGTGTGTCATGTCCAGTACAATAGTCACATAAAAAATTCTTCCAAAACTTGGGTGTTTTACAAAAATTTGGCTACACTAAGCCACGCTCTGAAACTAATACATCCGCTCCACCAGCTAGGCCTGATGATCATGGTAGCATACAACTGCTTTAGCTATCCTCCTCAGAGGCACCAGGTATCTCTCCGGCACACCTACGGTGTGCCACTGCAAATGAACTGGAACGTCCCACATAGGAAGGGGTGGTATGCCCATACTCAAACCCTCCAGGTTTCTGGAGATTTCATGTAAAACCTGGGCATCATCATCCTCGGCGGCTTCTACATCCTCTGCTGGTGCGCCAGCCCTGGGTAGTTGCAGTCCTCGTCGTGCATAGCGAGGAGCCCCAACTGGCCAGATAGGTTCCACATCTGTGTCAAGCAAAAAAACACTTCATTTCAAAACATAATTTTCATCGTATTTTCAATAATAAAAAAAAAAATTGCATAAACATTCAAAAGACAAAAAATAAATTACTTCTTTGAAATACACTAATCAATTCCTTCTTACCATCGAGCCCCCACTGGGTTCCAGGGGGAAACACTAACTCCAGATCACCTGTGAAGTTCATCCCTACATAGGGATAATCCTCAATCACAATAATATGTGAGTTTAGCTAATCAAAAAATCCATCATCAAAATAGTGGTGGACGGGACCCTCTCCAGTCCGCGGAAGCAAAGCGGCCCACCAAGCATGCCTCAGCTCGCGTGGGCCCAGTGGCGCTGTAATGATCTTGGGCCTCATCAGCGGTATCTACTCCAGTACGAAAGAGACAATCAGTGTACCGTACCCAAACTCTCTCTGGGTATGGGTCTTACATGCAGTAAGCTCTGCTCGGACATGACGGACAACTCCGTCACACCAGTCAAAAACCTGAGGCTGCATACAGTCCAATGCTAGGAGCACCTGGGCCTTGGTGGCCACATGCTGACTCTTGGCACCTGCCAAGCGAACAATCATCCATAAGATAGACCTCAATGGTCTCAAAGCCACCTGGGCGATTGGTGCTCGGTTGCTCACAGCCTGAGTGTCACATATGGAATGCGCATGAATCAGATCAGCAGTGGAATGTGGGTCAGCTCTAGACCCCATCAAGTTGGGCCTCAACCCACGACATTATAGGCCGATCAAAAATTACACATCATCCTTTTCAATTGAGAGCTCATTTCCCCCAATCCGAAAGACATGGTGCTGTTCGTCCCATTGCTGGATTAGCCACCTCAGGAGGTAATCTTGACCACTCATTAGTTCTAAACGGTCATATTTTAGCAATCCACATCTGCGGAGAGCCATCAAGCTTGTAGCATCCGTCACCATCTCTCGTTCTTCCCGTTCATGTTCTCTCTCTCACCAGATAATCATGATTAACAGCTGAATACCTGCAAATGCAATGTTTTCAACCGATCAAAACTTGCCTGGACCACTTCAAAATAGTAAAAAACAAGTTGCTAAAAAACACGGTGCGCCTAACGTTGGTACTAGTATAAAACAGAGTGCGCTAACACAATATCCCTTCATGGGTTATGCATTTAATGCGGCTGTAATACTTCTGGCCTGCATTAGGAGCAAGAATTTTTTTTAGGGCCTCGAAATTTTCTAATTTTGAACCAGCAAAAAGTAACAAAAAGACAATTAAATGATAGCTAGAGGTTTTAGCTCTTACCTGGATCTCGTGGGAAGGAAAACCATTTCCTGGATTGACCGTAATCGTCAGCTGAAGATTTCAACCCTTTTCACCCTAGAGCTTCTTCACAACACTCAACATAGTGAAAATGAAAGTCTTCTAACCTTCTTATAGCCAATTCTAGGGCATGACTCTCTTACAGCTAGTTGGCAAAAGTCGTGAATTCTTGCTGCGCATGTGTCGCAACTTTTGAGATTTGGTACTGATGTGCTAATGAGTGATCAAGATTCATATGCAAACATACTCTTTTTTACTCGACCATTCTTTTTACGGTATTTTTCTTGCTTGTTAATCTGAAAAACCTCGAGTTCCCTTCTTCAGACTCATTAAACTTATACGAAGTTGATATCCAACGTTCTTTTTATATGGTCTTTTTCTTGCTCGTTAATCCAAAAAACCTAGAGTTCTCTTCTTTAGACTCGAAACCATGAAGAAGCACTGAGATTTCTTTTTAGGAACCTTTTTTCTCGCTCATAAAACTGAAAAAACCCCGAGTTGACTTTGTCGGGCTCGTTAAACTACCACAACAGAGCGTAAGGAGCCATTCTTTTCCTCTTTTTCAAAGCTCTTTAAACCGAAAAAGTAACCGAGTTTTCTCTGCGTGACTCGTTAAAATTTCACGGAGGTAACCGATTTTTTCTTTGTTGGAGTCGTTAAAATTTCACAAAGAGTACTGAGTTTACTCCGTCTCCTCGTACTCATAAAAAAATGAGGTAGACGTCCATCGAACATAGATTTCTCACTTTTCTGTCTTCGATGGACTAACTTACAAAAAATGAACTATTTCAGGCTTACTATTATCCCTTTGTCGTGCTCGGTTATCAAGACATGACAAAGGTACCCCAATGGAGTCGTCTTTTACAATATTTTTCAGACTCTTTAAACATGAAAAATTCACCGAGTTTACTCGTCTGGACTCGTTAAACCTAATCAAACGGGGCACAGAGTTGTCTTTTATGATATTTTTCAGACTCTGTAAATATGAAAAATTCACCGAGTTTACTCGTTTGGACTCGTTAAACTTAATCAGACGAGGAAAAAATTGGACAAAATGGATACTACCTCTGTTACATTTTCAGAAAGGTCGATTTGGCAGCAAAATTCTTGAACATGGCACTTCCCAGAAAACTCTTTCGCAGTTAGCTGAACCCTACCATCTATGAGTATTAGCCTTCATCTCCTAGTGTCCCTGAACCGGTAAAATCCTAACACACTCTTTGGTGTTCATTAAGCCTCAGCTGCCTAGTACCCTGTTACAGTGCCTTCTATTGTTCAAGCAGATCTCGTTATCTATTGCTCTTGTTATCAACCAAACCGCTCATTATGCCAGAAATTTTTTGTCGTCCGACATCCCCATTTCCTCTTCATTATCTCAATCATAAACAAAATCAGTTGGTTTCCGTTTCAGGTTGACTAATTTAGGATGCCTCAGTGCCTACCTTTCAACAGATCTCTTCCTATCGACTTCAGCATATTATCTAGGAAGTTGATCCAGAAACCCATCAGTACCCATATACTTGAAAACATCAATGGCAGGTAGTCTTGTGTTTGATCAGGAGTCTTCATCATTAGCTCCTAGTCAAATGATTCTACGAGTGTTCAAATTCAACTCATTTTATTCACACTCGCTAGATTGTATTGTGCATCTTAGGGACCATCATCATTATCGGTGGCCACCTTCGCGTCTGTTAACAGTTTTTATTATCGACTGGTAATCAGACGATTTCTCACATGTTCAACGACAACTCCTTCATTCACATGTTGAGGAATATGTAGTTTAAGCGAATCGGCGGTCAAGACCTTGGGGAAAAGGTTACATCATTAAAGTTGTGTTCCCTTCCCCAAGTTGCGATATTGTTTATGGAGACAGCTTCTTCAACATGATCTTGTTATGACAAGCACTCCCACATTGTGCTTATCGGTGGACAGATTCTTCATATCTCTATTCTAGAGAAATCATGTTGTTTAAGCTACTGAGCATGGGAATGC
Organism: Pinus albicaulis; assembly: GCA_034641835.2. Classification (NCBI taxonomy): domain Eukaryota; kingdom Viridiplantae; phylum Streptophyta; class Pinopsida; order Pinales; family Pinaceae; genus Pinus; species Pinus albicaulis. The sequence continues at coordinate 1,308,660,622 of CM076572.1, forward strand.
CCGACTCAAGGCAGATACTATATTTTCTAACATATGTTGTTGTTTCAGGTTTTCCTCAGTCTTTCAATCTCTTTATCTCTACTACACACTTTGTAAAGTATTTCAGCCATCGTCTTCATCTCTGACCTCACACTTTAGGGGGCATCTGTTACAAGTCAAAATACCTCCTCATAAGCTCAGAGGAGAAGACAAATATGGAAGGAATACAAAGACCTAAATTAAACCTATTTCTGCCAAGGTAACACCTCTCTATAACAACACAAGAGCGTTATATCGTAGCTGATCAGTGAATAGGCCACGTTAGTGGCTATGGAAATGCTATGTTTACACTAGAGGGCATCGTTACCTGTGTTTTAAGTTTTAAACGGGAAAAACCCATGGAGAATGATTTGAATCTCCAGCTTTTTCTCACAAGAGAGTCAGTACAAAAAGGAAACTGGAAAGCACTAACTCTTATTGGGCATGTCCATAAACAATTGAACTCTCAAAGAAGGCAAAAGCATGGAGGTTGGGGAAACATCTTCATTTTTTCTATTCAGAACTGGTGGAAAGAGAAGGGCAATGATTTCTCTCTCCATCTCCTATAAAATGGAGTTGAAGGCTCTTGGTTCAAGGTCGAAGTATTGTCAAGTTTTTGAATACTTGTGAAGTAGAGATCATTGTTGTAGTGTGAAGGTCAAAGGTCAAAGAGGTTCATTGAGAACTTGTTGATCAAGACATCACCACTTTGAGAGATAGAGAGATTGGAAGGCTGAGGAGGGCTTGGTGCAACCGACGGTTGTAATCCTCATTTTTTATAAATCAATAGAACTGTATCTATTTTTTCCATTCTATGTGTTGATATTGTCATTAATATTTAATCACTTATATAGCATGAGATGAATGGCTTATATGTGCACAATTTAAATGTTTATTATATATTGGCTTAATTGATAGGAAATGTATGTTATGTTAGAAATTACACAGGTGCTTTAATTGATTGCAGGACCTAGTTTTGGAGCTGGCGAAAGAGAACCATTGCTTTGCTACTTAGTGCTCTCCAAAGGACTCCGAGATCATTAAAGAGGTAATCTTCTATCTTTTTCCATCAAGTGGTTTTAAGTTAATATGAACATGCATATGCCATCTTTATGAACTGTACAGCTAATCTTACTGTCTGCCTCGGGCACCGGAAAGCCCTGAGAGGGATATACGATAACCAACAACCCAAGCATTTTACCCTATAGAAATTTGATAAACTGAAAGTTCTGGACACCTCCAAAAAATGAGCTACCCTCCCCAAGTGGAGCCACTGTTAGTCATCAATAATTTTTGTTGATATTAAAAGATGACTAAGTAATGGTCCTAGATTTCTAAAAACAAAATTTATGAAATATTGTGAGTTTTAGAAATATCACTGCTTTCATTATCCTAAGTTAGACTTTTCCACTATATTTTCCCTCTCTAGCCCTCAAAGTTTACCTCACTGCTCCAAAAAATCTTCATTTTCTGGGCTTATTAACCTCATTTCACTTTTCCTCTAAAAACCCCAATTTTCCCTTTCTTAAAAACCCTCATGAAGCCCCCCCCCCATTCATCATTTTTCCTCTGAAATATTAAACAATGTAAAAGATCTCTTTTACATTGTTTAAAACTAAGTTTTTAGCCTATCGGGTGTTTTAAATTGTATATAAAATTCTGTTTTTCTATTTAAACCCACTCTTTTTATAAAGAATAGGCCTTAAGCCCCTTTTCTTCTTATCCCCGCCTCCCACTATACCCTAAACCCTCCATAAACCTTACAAATTAATGCATTATGTTAATATTAAAGGCCCCCGGGTCCCATCCTCCATTTAAACTCACCATCAAACCAGACCTTGCCACCTATCCTCCACTTTGGCTAACTCGACCAATTGTTCACCGCCTCCCGGATGTGCAATAGCCATCGATCTCCCATCCCGAGATCCAATGGCCAACATTGCATATCGCAAATGAAATTGTGATAGGGTTAGTGTTTTATAACCCGCACGAAATAAGCAGTTTTTTCCCACAATGTGTCCATCTTGAGGCATATCGTGCACCTCCCACCTAAAACCGCTTACCGCCCATTCCTCACGCGATAAACCACTCCCGGTTTTTCAATACCGCCTGACCTCCGCACCATTTTTCAAACCTTCTCGCTCCCATTCAAATTCCTCCTGGTTCCACCTCTGGAACCTTGCCTCCTACACCATCTCCTCCTCTATCAACACCCTCTAACAACCCAGAACCCTGAAAATCACAGTTAAACCCTCCCCGCAGGCTTTTAAAAACTATCTATTTATGTTTTGTGAAGGTTTTAATGGCGTACATATATGAAATCCATTCCACAGGGCCAAATTAAATCAAATGAGCCTCTGGATGATGATCCAGAAGCTTAAATCAGAACAATGATAGCCAGAGGACTTATACCAGTGTTGGCCATCGATGAAACATGATCATCGATGGATCAAATGAACCCTCCACCCACAGAAGAAAGCTTCCCCTACACACAGAAGTCATAAATAGTCAAAATGATAGTGAAGAGAAATAGTTTTAAAGATTAAAGGGCTAATCTTAATTAAAAGCCAAAACAGAAAGGTTAGCCAGTCAAAGCATAAGATTAAAGAAAGTAGGAAGTCAGATAAAAGTCAAGGATTAAAGGATAAAGGCATAGGATCATAAAGATAAAACAAAAAGATTAAATGAATAGAAAAAATATCAAACAGATTAAAGGAAATATCATAAAGACAGACAGTTAGAGAATGAAGACAAATTTTAAGGCCTAATAACCGAGATTAAAGATAAAACAAAGGGAATATTAACCCAAAGAAAATTTGAATGACTCAGCCTATGTTTTTTTTTTGTAAGTAAGGTTAAGATTCTATTGATAATGGAACATAATTTACAAAGAGGCTAGGGCCTCCGTAGTGCTGGCGTGAGTAATCGCCATGATGTCAACAAAAATAGAAAAAAGGACCAAAACTGGAGTTTCCTACAAAGGGAAACCAGCCCAAATAGAGTATATAATGCTACCTCAAAAGAGGAAACCAACAACAGAAGACATAAGTTGATATATTCAATATATGCATGAACAGAAAAAAAAACTAAATAGATGTAGGCAACCTGGTAATCTGAGCATCAGGAGAAACTGTAGGAGGTTCTTCAATGATCAAACACCTATACTCGTCATCTTCAGTAGACTGGAGTCCAATTGCATCCTGGCGAGGAGTAGCAGCTTCAGCGCCCTTTCCTACATCCTGCAACTGCTTCTTTGTGTAGTAGCCCGAGCTTCCATTGTTGTTCGAGCTAGAAGTGTGCATAAGCAAGGCAGGTTGAGCTTTTGTAGCTTCTGAAGGCCCGGGGTGACCATGCAGGGCAGGTGGCAGAGGGGGTTGGCTGGGGGTAGGGATAGCATTGGGGATTTCGCAGAATGAGATGGAAACAACGGCCACGACGAGAGGGCTGAAGGAGGAGCACTGAAATTGAAAGTGGGCTAAGGCAGGGGAGGGTAGGGGCTGAGGGACTGAAGGAGGCTCAGAGGTAGGGTGCCGAGCTGAGGTACCAAAGAGACGACCCTGACCACTATGGGTATCAGGATATATACCCCCTGAATGTGCAAGGGAGGAGGAAGAGGTACAGGGAGAGGAGGAAGAAACAATTCGCGAAGCTCAGCCTCTGTTGTTGCCCCGCCAACATCGCATTTGATGTCGCAAGCGAGGCATGTTTGCAAAATTAATATGTGCGTGGCTTCAAGCAGCAGAGGAAGTAGGGTGGGCGTGGAGAAGCCGAGAGGTGGAGGGTGAGACAGGGCCAAAAGAGGCTGAGAGACGCAGATGAAAATGGGGGTTCTATGAATAATGGATACCAAGAAGAAATTTGATGCAGCTGTTAAGACTGCAATGCCTCCCAAATGATGTGCGAGAGCTTGGCTCTGCGGCTACAGGGGAGCAAACACTGCACAGAGGAGGAGTGCGATTCAGCATAGAACTCACAGAGGGGGGCTAGATCATCACAGAGATACCGGAAGCAAAGCCAGATAGCCGATGAGAGTAGCAAGCGGGTGGCATTTTGAAGCCAAGGTGCATACCTCGACTGCAACAATGGAGTAATTGCTCCGCAGGGTGACATCGAGGAGCTTTTAATGCAAGAGGAGGCCAGTGAGTTGGCGTGCGAGTGGCCATGTGGCCAGGCCACGTGTCGTCCCGCAACATACCAGCTGAATTAATCTCCATTAACACCCACATTCAGGGGTTCATTGTCCTTGAGCACTAGATTGGTGCATTCCTGTATGAGTTTACTGTAATTGAGAATGGAGAGGGAACCTGCTGTTAGGACTGGAGAGCTGACCACCCCTTTGTTTTCCAATAGATCTGCTACTCTTTTGCTTGATCTCTTAACGTGTTTGAAGGCAATGGCTCGATGATGCTGCAACCAATTTTCTATGAGTTCCATTCTTGCCATGAGTCTCCAGCTGTCTGCAACTTTAGAAGGAGAGGCACCCATGAGAAGCTGATGTACCATATGGATGAGGATTTGGAAGTCCCCCTCTATTTCAATGGGGAAGAAGTTGTGAAGCAAGGATAGGCGCATCTCTTGCCACAGGCATTCAAGTTTCACTAAATTGTTGGTATCCCACCCTATGGATCCAAAAAAAATCAATAAGGGATTACCTTGATGATCTCTGAAGATGCCCCCATAGGCCTCATCACCTGGGTTTCCCTTTGAGGCACCGTCGAAATTTAGTTTTAGTATACCGGCGGGTGGGGGAACCCAATTACTTGGAGCCTCAACCTGAGGTTTGCGAGCTTGAGTGGGTAGAGGGCAGGGCTGGAGGACGAGTTGCCAATTATCCGAAACGGATTTTTCCATGGCTTGCGTGGGTATATCCTCTTGCTGCCAGTGCTGGAGAGGCAGAGTTTCCTGAATGTTGGAGCGAAGTTTATCCCAAAGAGTTTCCTGGGGGGCACTCTAATTTTTGAAGATTCGCCTATTCCTTTCCTTCCAAAGAGTCCAAAGAGTGAGTCTTGGAATGAGCTTCCATAAGGCATTGAGGAGGTTACTGATGTAGGGGGCTGGAGGCCAATTACAGATGGTTGAGTTCAAATCTCCTGGTCCTCTGCCTTCTCTTTGGCATCTGAAGCTAATTTTCTCCCATAGGAAAGTTGCCATTGAGCAGGTGACCATTAGATGTTGAATGGTTTCTTCATGGTTATTACAATTTTGGCATCTTGAGGGACATGTAAAGCCTCTTTTAGTGAGATTTTCCCAGGTAAGAATCCTCTTGTGAAAAAGAAGCCATAAGAATGTTGAAACTTTGGGCCAGAGGTTAGACGACAAGAGGCCATCCTCGAGGGAATCAATGGGATAAGGATTTTGGGTGAGGAGGAAGTACGCCTCCTTGGTGCTGAATTTTCCCTGCGATGTGTAGCCCCATATTAGGATATCCTTTTCCTCTAAGTACCTGATTCTCCTGCAGTTAAGTTGCTTATCAAGGGCGATATGTGCATTCTCCTGGTGCTGATTTAGGTAGATGGTAGCCTATTTCCATTGCATGAACTCCTAAGTATGGCCAGCCTCCCAATAGTGGTGAAAATTTGTGGCCAGGATGCTGATTACTTGCAGTTGGAGTTGTGGGGTAATGGTGCTAATCAATTGAGGACATTGTTTCCATGAATCTGTCCAAAAGCGGGCTGCGCAACCATTTCGAATTTCCCAGAAGCTGTGTTCTTGAACTAGAAGGCAGTGCTGTTTGGCTGCATTCCAGATCTGAGAGCCTGCTTCTACAATAGTCAGGCGGATAAGATCTTCTACTGAGCGGTTGTTGGCATATTTAGCTGTCCAAAGACGTGCCCAGGGAGCATGTGGAGTTGAAACCCAGTGCCACCAAATTTTTTCACCATGACCGTGTTGCTGTGATATGGATCACTGAGCCCAAGCCCTCCATAATTTTTGGGTCTGCAGACTGTAGCCCATTTTACCAGTGCCCATTTTCTATTTTTCTCGGAAGAACCCCATAGAAAGTTACGTTGAAGAGCCTTGACTTGTTTGAGGACTCCCTTAAGAGTAGCCAAAATGGAAAATAGATAGAGAGGCATGGATTGTAGAACCGATTTAACCAGGATGAGTTGGCTGGCTAGATTGAGGGAGCGAAAAGTCCATGAGGATAGCCTAGCCTCAAGTTTTTTAAGGAGAGATTTCCAGGAGGAATTCTTTATAGCAGAGTCTATCAAGGGGGCACCCAGGTATTTAGCAGGAAGCTAGCAATGGTGAATCCAAGAATTCCAGTAATTTTGTTTTGAGTGGCTATGGCAGTGTTGAAGAAAAATATTTGGGATTTGGAGGCATTGACGAAGGTGCCAGAGGCTTCTGCGAAAGTGTCCAAGATGGATTTTAAAGCCAGGGCTTCTTGGACTGAAGGGTGCCCAAAAAGAATATTGTCGTCAACAAATTGCTGGTGGGTGGTGGCTGGTGTGCCATGCACAACGTTGCCTCAGAGGCTCTGGGAGTGGAGGGCATGCTTAATCAGGTGACTCAGTCCTTCAGCCATTAGGACGAAGAGAAAGGGTGAAAGAGGGTCACCTTTTTGAATACCACAAGATGGGGAGAAAGGGCTAGAGGGGATGCCATTGACCAGAATAGAGAAGAAAGAGGAGGAGATAAGGCTCATGACCCACCTGATCCATGTTGGATTGAAGCCACAGGCTGCAAGCATTTGCTGAATGTAATGCCAACTTAACTTATCAAAAGCTTTGGATAAGTCAATTTTTAGAAGCATCCCCACCTTTTTTTATTGTTTCAGGGAGTGGATGATTTCATGGGTAAGGATGATTCCATCAAGGATTTGGCATCTTTCCATGTATCCCGTTTGTTCTAGTGAGATGAGCAGAGGGAAAAACAGCTTGAGTCGGTTGGCAATCACTTTGGAAATGATTTTGTAGATGACATTGCAAAGGGAAATTGGCCTGAATTTTTCAGGGGTGGCTGCATGATCTTCCTTGGGGACTAGAGTGATGAAGGTTTCATTGAGAGTGTTAGGGTCCCGTGATTTGGCCGATTGGCGAGCCAAATGACGATGTAACATCAAACCAAGCTTTGGAGCCCAAGGACCTAGCCTTCCTGGACTCAGAGAGGGCTCTCTCTATTAGGTGTAAAGGATATCGGTGTGTTTGCTTATGGTGTTCTGATATTAGGTTAGTTATGAAGTATGTTTTTAGTTTTTTGATTTTTTAAGTTTGTGAGGGATAAAACTGATCAAAGACATAAACTGGATAACAAGATGTAGATAAATTGGGCTATGGGGTCAAACAGGTCAAGGAAGCTATGAGGTGATGATGTAAGGCTGCTGTAGGGCCGATTTGATTCACGGTAGAAGGGATCTTTGGGAAAAATGGGTTAAATGGACAACAAGTTAGTGAAAGACAAAGGGATTTCAAGTGTAACTAGTTGATAGAAGACATAAACATTTTATAGCAAGCCATTAATCATGTTAAATGTAACTATGAGCTAATTAATACATAGAAATCAAACATTCCAGCCATACATAGAGGTATAAGACCCTCTAACTTCGGGAAATGGCTATCAGACTTTGGAGAAAACACATGAGGCAAACTAAAAACTCATAAACTACGCTGGAACGCGTAAACATAGTCTCTAAGTCATTGGGCACTTTGACAAACAAGATTTCATAGTTTTAGGCAAAGGGCTAGATCGGGACTAGGCCTCCTTGGTTCAACAAGATGATCAACAAATCAGTCAAAGAGAAAGTTTTATGGACAGAACGATGGACAGCTTATAGGTAGGCAGGGCACACCATACATCCTACTCAACATGCATAGAACTTGTAAATAAAACTAGCAAACATTATCCTTAGGTTACTAAAGAGCAGTTAAGAATTCTTTAGCATAACAAAGGAAGAAGAAAACATCAAGCTATGAAGATTCAGGAATTTTGAGGTGCCTCCATGGGCATATCTCAAAACTAATCTCTACTGATCTATAGCAGCAAGAAGCATGGAATATGAATGAAAACTAGAAGACAAAACATAGCAAGAAAAACTATACCATTCTACCATGTCATGGAATCCATCACCAATCCTTCATCACTCCTCAAAAGCATCCAAGAGGCAGTCCAAAAATCATAACACAAGTGTATTCATCAAAGCTCATATGACCAATGTATTAATTCTTCTCTCAAGTTCAGCCTCTGATTTACAATGAAACCCATGGAATAAATAGGCTTGAGGGAGGAAAACCTCATGGAGCAACTAGCTATCCCATTGGCGAAGTCAAAATATCTAAACTTGTCCTTGAGGCTTTGCAAAGCCCAAGGCACAAAATATCCCATAAAATATCTAAAAAACTGCTAAAAACGGAAATTATATTGACTTTACATCATTTCCCAAGTATAAAAATAGCTAAACGCACATTTGGGAAAAGCAGATTTTTGAGGTTCAAAAATTACAAAAATACTTCATATTTATGTCTGAAAAAGGTCCCCTGACTTGCTGGAGACAACTGGCAGCCTTCCTGATGTCGAAACGAGGCTCATGATGGCTCGTTGGAAATCTCTCTGTGTCTACTTTCCGGCGCAGCTAAAATCATCTCAATCTGATGCCTGGAAGTTCCCCAAAACTATACCTGTGTGTAAAAAACCAGGAAATAGCAGACTGCTGATATGGCGGGTAGAATGTGTAAAAAGTGGGCATTTTTCGCCAATTTGAGGGGGTGAACGATCTCCGAATGCTCTGAAAATCGCTGGGGACCTGCTCATAGAATTATGGCATCCATTGGTATCATCCTTCTCCCTTGACAAATCCTCAAACTGAAATGGCGCAATTATGAGTTTTCGACCAAAAACCCAAAAAATGCCAAAAAACAAAAAGTTGTCGAAAAGGGCTTAAATTTGGCATGCATGACCCTCAGGGGTCCATAACAACATGCTCCGAAGCTGATGCCAAAATATCAAGGGCTGATATGCTTTCCTCCTCTTTCCGTGCCGGGCGCTCTTTAAAACTTCTATTCTTGATCATCATCCTTATGCTGCTGCTCAAACTGCTGAGCTGCTGCTGTTCAGTACTTTCCTCCTCTGTTTCCTGTTGCCTTGCCTTGGAGGCATTTTGACCTAAATATGCTTTGGAAGAAACAAACTGCCTCACTGTGTGTATACTGCCCTTTTGGAGTCAAACTGTGTCAATGTACTACTTTGGCAGAGAAAGCATGTGATTCGGATGGTTTGCAACAGGTTTCTTATAATACACAACCTCTGCTCTCTTTAGAAAATGACCTTCTACCTTGATTGTATCTCTGTCAACAGAACTTCTCAACAAGAGACCAAACAGTGGAATGAAGGACAGACTGTTAGGAGGAATTTGCTGTGAGAAGTGTCAAAATTACCTTGTCCTTGTGAGTTTTTTAAGAGGTCACTCAATACATCTTAATCCTTGCCCATGGTAGATTTTGCAATCATTAAAATCCTGCCTTGTCTAAGTATGCTAATCAACCACCAATGTTTACACCATACACACAATCACCTTAAGTGCAGACACACAGTCAATTTCACTGTCCACAGAGCAAAGGTGACAGATCTTGGAAATGCTTCAAAGGTTTCAACCAAGCCTTTTGATGCTTTGCAGATATAAGAAACCTTTGTCCTTTGAAGAAGAAGGTGAAAACACAGTTTTGAATTCAAAAATTTATTCCTTGTAGGTATTTCATTAGCATATCTGGCATTTTAACGTAGTTTCAAACCATGGATATCCACACAGCAAAAGCAGTTGTTTTTATGATGTAGTAGCAAGGCCTGCAGCCTTTAACAGTAAAAACTCCCCTTCAAACAAAAACTTCCTTCTCTATACCCCACTGCTTCTTTATACCAGCTTTGCCCTACCTTTGAATGCAAATGATGACCTTTACTTACAGGATATTCTATAAGGAACTGAAGTTAAGACTTTGTTTTCTCCCTTTGATAAAATAGAGGAAACTCCTTTTTGAAAGATCAAAAATGTATATGAGGGCTACTGCTGTCTAAAAACTGACCTATTGTTCACCCTTTGATCACATTGTGCTCCTTCCTTCTTTCAAGACTGTTCCACTATGTTTTGTGAGGGGTTTAATGTCTTGTCTCTTATCAACAGAAATCATAGTTTGAGGGAAATCACAAAAGCTCTATAATGCAACTTCCACAGCTCTTTTTTATGTTTCATCCTTAGCTAGCAAAACCACAGTCATTCTCATTTTTCTTTGCCAATGAAAACACCAAACACAACTGTGATTTATCACCATGATTTCATCCCCTTTCACTTCACATTAATAATTTTGCTAAGGTCATATAGGCATATAAACTCCTTTAAAATCGTGGTAAGGCTTTTAGAAGGCTGGAGCAGCCTTTAGAAGTAATTTGGAGGCATGTTGAACCTTTGAAATGTGCACGGTGTGTTTGCAATGGAGAGCGGCTCGCAAGGTTGTGGTGTCGGGTCACTGTCGGGCCGACAGGACCAACACGCACAGGCGCGTCGCGCACCACTACAGGCACGTCGCGCCTTAGTTATGGCCTTTTGTATTTTTCGCTCTAGGCGCGTCGCGCGCTTTTCCAGGCGCGTCGCGCAAGCCTTTGACCCAACAAAACTCTGTTTTTCGATCATAACCCTTTCCGTGGTTCAAGGAAAAGGCAAGGGGCCTGTTCTTTCGTTTTTACACCATTGCCTTTGTCCATTTGAAACAAAATGTCTTCGAATGTGTCAAGAAGGACCTCTACTCTTGAAAATTGTTGGTGAAGAAAATCTGTGTATCTTAGTTTGAACAGTGGTAATGGTTGTGACTTTTTCCAAAAGCCAACTCCATTTACTGTATTTGATATATTTGAAAAGTGACTTTTTGTCACTGCTAATCCTTCTATTTCCGTTTTCAAAGTGTGACATTTGCTCAACAATATATCAATGGAGCTCCTTTGCCACTTTGCACGGAGGTGGACTTACTCTTTTTTTTAAAACCCAATATGACATCATTTGCTCTTGATGTTGTGGATGTAATGGTGTCTAGTGTGAGATTGATTTCAACTGTTAGGTGTCCTTCAATCCATTTTCTGACTGTGGTTATAAAAATGCAGTGGCATTTTCCCTTGTTCCATCTACCTCTGTTTACTTGAAAGGAGCTCTTTTAGAATTCTTGGCATGTGACAGTGAGGTGTTGTTTGACCGCTTCTCCTAGGGAAACTGCCCCCTTTTGTATCAATGGCCTGCATATATTCAATATTGTCTCCTGTCCACTATAGGTATAGTTTGACAGATATTTCCATATGAGTAGGAAAAACAATATATTTTGAAACATAAACATCATCTTTCATCTGTGTAAAGACTTCTATTTTCCTTCTTTGTATCTTTCCACTGCACCTTTTGACCAATCAGTTTTCAACAACACTCAATGTCTTGGCCATCTGCTTATAAAATGGAGGAGGCTCTTCATCTGAAGATTGTTTGATAAGGCTGCCTGACAAGGGTTTTGCTAGGATTATGATGGTAAGCAAACAAATTTGAAAAACATTAATACTAGCACCTCTGCTTGCAATCACCACTGTGCTTCAGAAAAAACCCTAGTCAAAGTGTCACTGTCTCACTGTACTGCCTTGAGGGGAACTGAGATGTCATCATTTGCTTTGGTCATCTTATGACAAATTATTTGAAAGATAGTCTCTGTGACTATGGAGGTCAACACCTTTTGAAAACAAGCAAATTTTCCTCTGCCTGTGTGATGACATGATTTGTCAGCACCTCTTCATTTTAGTCTTGTGGAAAATCAAGTTGCTTATGATCAGAATGGTTTTTACCAATGATATGCCTCTCTAAAGTTTCATCATTTCACATGATTTGAAAACTTCTCATGACTTCCTTTACAAGACCAAACTTCTGTTTTCTTTTGAATTTTCATACTTCAGACTCTATCCCTGTTATGATCATCACTCACATTCAGAAAACCTGGAGTTATTGTTTCATTGTTCAGTTAAAGGCAAACGTGGGTTTCTGCATTCCTTTAAGTCAATACTAGCCAGCGCCCTCTGCTTGTAGATGAAGGAGGCGCCCTAACCCTCTGCTTTTAAATGAAGGAGGTTATGGGCCATGACAAATTACCAGTTTACTGTGACAGTGGTGTCTGTCTCTTACTGTGATTTTCATGCTGGAAAGAGGCTGCAAGATCTTGGTGAGTGATTCTTTGTTTTGTAGATATATCTCAGGCTCATGCTACATTTAGAAGCAGTTGTTCTTCTAACTGTAGATTCAAGCATTTCCTCCTGAGATGAAGTTATATTTCCTGCCTTTGCAGAATCCATAAAACACTGTGAAACACCTAGTAATCAGCTTGAGATTGTGGTTTATGCAGTGCTGAGACCTAGGGGTATAAGTGGCGCGACTTAGAGTTGTTTGTCAATTTCATTTGCAGAGTGGGAGGTCAGTCATGGTTGGTCTGTAACAGATGGAGGCTTTTTGGCTTTTTGATGATTGCCAAGGGTAAAATGTCTTAAAGCGCCACTTCCTAACTTAGGGGAGGCTTTTGAAACAGACTTGGATTTTCTCTTTTAGAGCTGATGGGCAGACCAGTAGGGTTAAAGCTAGAAACGATAGTAATAATGGGTTTTAACTTTGACATGGGCGGACTGAAGTGAAAGGGCGAAAAAAGTTTTATGAGGGTTTTCTAGATGACAGATTGACATATGGAACTCAGCTTCTAGAAAACTCAGCTACGGATATAGTCATCACTAACATGTAAAAAATACCGATGGCTAACAGTGGCTCCATTTGGGGAGGGCAGCTCCTCGTCAGGAGGTGTCCAGAATTCAGATCTTTGGCTTATGAAGACCAGTGCTTTATCCATTGGCGCAAAATTTCACCCTTCTTTTGATGTTATTTCTTAAAAGTGACAGCATGATTAACATCAATGATACTTCTACCTACCCCACTATCTTTCCTAACCTTTTTTTCTTCTCTTTGGTGCATTTGAACTAGCAGCCTTTTGACAATGCATATTTTTCTTTTTGCAAAATGAACCTATCTATTTCTACTCTTATATCTGCTGGGAGTTCAGATTAAACTGATGAACTCCTTCATTACTCTACCTAATGCTAGATCGACTGTCAAGATTAAGCAGTTTGACAGGATTTTATTCTCTAATCTAAAACATGAAATTCAAAATGATCAAATCAGGATTAGGCAGTCTGATTTGTCATGCATTTGCGGCATAAAAGACAAGCTGCACACAAATGTTATTTTGCAACAAAGGGAAACTAGACAAGCGGGGCTAAGATGTACAATGTATTTTTCATCCCTCGCTTCTCTCTTTGGTTCTATTTTAGGCATGTGGAACCAGAATCTCTCCCTAATCTAAGCTCTGTGATAAGTCAATCTTACACAATGTTGACTATCTTTGCACTCACTAACTTATCAGCAAATAAATTTAAACATGTTCAGCTATGATTAGGCTAGATAGCTGAAAAAGACATTGAAGCACTAGTAGCGGCATTTAGACTTGCTCGCTTTCTGAAAGACTATTTTTTGGAACATGGGGCTTTACTACTGCTTTTTAGAAATTGCCCTCTTTTTCTACTTTTTCTTCAAACAAACTATAAATGAAAAAGGTGCTCACAAGACTGAGCTTATTTTCTACAGCTATTTATCTATTCTATCTTAAACTGTACATAACATACACTTGGTGAACTCTTCTTTCCAATGCAACCAGTCAAGTAGATGCTCACATGGGTCATTCTGGTTTAGTTCTTTTATGATGCAGAAATAATGAAAAGGCCACTCCCACTTGGTTTGTTTTTGGACAGTAGTGTTTAAGTTATTTCTCATTCTAGGTAGCAACTTTTTCATGATATAACCCACTACTCCTTTAGGCTTCTCAAGGAAAACAACAAATGGATCTTGGAATAATACCTGATCTAGAGGATTTGATATATAGACTTCATTCAGGACTACTCTTTCTTTCACTTGACTAGATTTGGGATTCTCCTGGTAAAGCAACCCTTCCCTTTGCTCATGATCACTTGAACTATCAGAATCATCATATATTGCAGTGTAGTTCTCTTTCCAAGCTGATGTGTTCTGATTAAGTGGACTGGAAACTGTGTGAAGGTCATCAGGTTGATGAGCAAGGATACACTTTGACAGTAAATTATCTTGAAAGGACAGTGAGACAATTCTCATGTGTTTATCAGCCTCTCTTTCTTCATCTGCAATTTGTAACTCAATGGAACTTGGTAGCTGCAAATCTGGAGTTAAGGAAGATTCCGTGTCCAAAATGACTTCCTCAACCATTTCAGGAAAAGGCTTCTCATTTACAACATGCTCAAGAAATTCATCATCTTCCTCAAACTCATCATCAAAGCTGAAAAACTGTTGATCTCCAATTATGTGAATGTTATCTCTGATGGGCTGAAATGAAGTAGAGCAAAGAGTCCGAGACTCTTCACTTACTTCTAAACTCTCAAGGCTCTCCTTATCAGTGTTATGATGACCTGTAATGGCTGCTCACTTTTCTCAGGTTTATGAAACTGAGCTTCCTCCCGAAAATAAAAAACTGAATCTTCTGCAAAGTTAGTTTCTGTTTGGAAGTCATAATCATCAACATATTGATCAAACATTGGAGAATCATTAACATAAGTAATTTCACCAGCCATGTATATTGGACAATCAGATTTCTTTTCTTCAACTTGATTTACAAATATTTTTTTCTGATTTATGATATGCAGGTTTTAAAGGAGAAAAAACAACGAATTTTTGGTTACATGAAGTTTCAGAGGCTGTCTGCATGTTTATTATTTGATCTGTTTCCTGTTCAGTTAAGGGAGAAGGTATTTTCTGTTTTCTTTGGATGGGGCAACAATTTCTTACCATATTTTGTGGAAGTTGATCTTGTGGCTGAATGTCCTCTTGTGTTTTATATGAAAGGGCAGATGGATTGTTATCTGTTTCAACCTTTCCAAAGAGTTCTTGTGGATATTTTCTTATTTCTTGATGGATTTCATCTAGGATCAACTTTTCTTGGTCATCTTGATTGTTAGCTTGGGTAAGAAAATTATGGACCTCCTCTAAAAAATCTTCAGGATGCCAATTTCCGTATTCCTCTTCAATGCTTACAAGGTGTTGTATAAGGTTTTCAGAGTGATCACAACAATTTTCAGCCAATGATAGAGATGGACAGTGCCCTATATAGCGTTTACAAAATACTTTGTGGAAATCCTTTAAAGAAAACAAGGTGCAAGGTTCTAGATTTTCATACCATTCTCTTGCCTCTTCTTCTAATGTACCCATGAACATTTTCATGAGACAGTCCTCATGCCATTCAACCTTTAAGTTCCATACATGCTTATGAAATTTTATGAGGTGCAAAAATGGGTTGTCAGTATTTTCATTTCGAAAGACAGGTAGGTCTTCAAACCAATTTACATCTGTGGGCATTTTGTGTGGGAAACCGGGGATATGTTCTCTGCTCATCGGAGCATATCTCCTTTGTGTCCTCAGGTGTTGAACCATGTCTTCCTCCATCAGGATGTTTGGGTTTACTTATTGCATTCCTAGGAGTCTTTATAAGGACTAGTGGGGAAAAAGGCCTACTGGAGGCTAGTGGAGTCGCCAGGTGGAACTTGTTTGTTTTTTAAAAACGATTTATCTATGGTCCACCACCAGTAACTAAAGTAAAGCCAGTCTGGAAATATTTTGGATTTTCTGAGTTTTATATGCAGCTTATGTTCTCTTAAAGTATTCTAGACTTGTTTCAACACTTTGCTAGGGTGATGAGAACAAAAAGAGTTTACTCTAAATGAATCTATGGACTGCTTGCTTGTTTATGGTACCTAAAGGACCAAAGAGTCTATAAGAGTTTGCTAGAATATTATGTACTCAGTGTCCCACCATCTCCCGCTATGTTAGTGAGCGATGGGATAGGTCTACGGATAGTAGCCTGGAGTTTGGAAAAACAGTAAGGCTTACTAGAGGTTAGTGGAGTCGCCAGGTGGATTGTCAGTTTGTTTTGAGATATACTTGTATGGTCCACCACCAGTAATGTCAAAAGCCAATCTATGGGAGTGTTTTTTGGGGTTTTTTGAGTTTTATGTGCCTACAAGGTTTGGAAGAGTTTTCTATAACTGACTCATCATTTTGCTAAGATGGTGAAAGAGCTATTTTCTACCCTTCAGAAAATATCTAAGTTTACTAAGCTTGATTGAGACTTCAGGAGTTACTAAGGTATACTTAGATTGTCACTAACTCAGAAGGTCCTATTGTGAGTGTCACTATGTTAGTGAGCAGTGGGATAAGTCAATCAGATAGTATTCTTAAAAGTCTCTAAAGATTAGGGAAACTAAGCTTGTTTAAAACTCAGAGTCCCACCGTGATCGCCATTATGTTAGGGTCCCGTGATTTGGCCGATTGGCGAGCCAAATGACGATGTAACATCAAACCAAGCTTTGGAGCCCAAGGACCTAGCCTTCCTGGACTCAGAGAGGGCTCTCTATATTAGGTGTAAAGGATATCGGTGTGTTTGCTTATGGTGTTCTGATATTAGGCTAGTTATGAAGTATGTTTTTAGTTTTTTGATTTTTTAAGTTTGTGAGGGATAAAACTGATCAAAGACATAAACTGGATAACAAGATGTAGATAAATTGGGCTATGGGGTCTAACAGGTCAAGGAAGCTATGAGGTGATGATGTAAGGCTGCTGTAGGGCCGATTTGATTCACGGTAGAAGGGATCTTTGGGAAAAATGGGTTAAATGGACAACAAGTTAGTGAAAGACAAAGGGATTTCAAGTGTAACTAGTTGATAGCAGACATAAACATTTTATAGCAAGCCATTAATCATGTTAAATGTAACTATGAGCTAATTAATACATAGAAATCAAACATTCCAACCATACATAGAGGTATAAGGCCCTCTAACTTCGGGAAATGGCTATCAGACTTTGGGGAAAACACATGAGACAAACTAACAACTCATAAACTACGTCGGAACGCCTAAACATAGTCTCTAAGTCATTGGGCACTTTGAAAAACAAGATTTCATAGTTTTAGGCAAAGGGCTAGATCGGGACTAGGCCTCCTTGGTTCAACAAGATGATCAACAAATCAGTCAAAGAGAAGTTTTATGGACAGAACTATGGACAGCTTATAGGTAGGCAGGGCACACCATACATCCTACTCAACATGCATAGAACTTGTAAATAAAACTAGCAAACATTATCCTTAGGTTACTAAAGAGCAGTTAAGAATTCTTTAGCATAACAAAGGACGAAGAAAACATCAAGCTATGAAGATTCAGGAATTTTGAGGTGCCTCCATGGGCATATCTCAAAACTAATCTCTACTGATCTATAGCAGCAAGAAGCATGGAATATGAATGAAAACTAGAAGACAAAACATAGCAAGAAAAACTATACCATTCTACCATGTCATGGAATCCATCACCAATCCTTCATCACTCCTCAAAAGCATCCAAGAGGTAGTCCAAAAATCATAACACAAGTGTATTCATCAAAGCTCATATGACCAATGTATTAATTCTTCTCTCAAGTTCAGCCTCTTATTTACAATGAAAACCATGGAATAAATAGGCTTGAGGAAGGAAAACCTCATGGAGCAACTAGCTATCCCATTGGCCAAGTCAAAATATCTAAACTTGTCCTTGAGGCTTTGCAAAGCCCAAGGCACAAAATATCCCATAAAATATCTAAAAACTGATAAAAATGGAAATTATATTGACTTTACATCATTTCCCAAGTATAAAAATAGCTAAACGCACATTTGGGAAAAGCAGATTTTTGAGGTTCAAAAATTACAAAAATACTTCATATTTATGTCTGAAAAAGGTCCCCTGACTTGCTGGAGACAACTGGCAGCCTTCCTGATGTCGAAACGAGGATCATGATGGCTCGTTGGAAAGCTCTCTGTGTCTACTTTCCGGCACAACTAAAATCATCTCAATCTGATGCCTGGAAGTTCCCCAAAACTGTACCTTTGTGTAAAAAACCAGGAAATAGCAAACTGCTGATATGGCGGGCAGAATGTGTAAAAAGTGGGCATTTTTCGCCAATTTGAGGGGGTGAACGATCTCCGAATGCTCTGAAAATCGCTGGGGACCTGCTCATAGAATTATGGCATCCATTGGTATCATCCTTCTCCCTTGACAAATCCTCAAAATGAAATGGCACAATTATGAGTTTTCGACCAAAAACCCAAAAAATGCCAAAAAACAAAAAGTTGTCGAAAACGGCTTAAATTTGGCATGCATGACCCTCAGGGGTCCATAACAACATGCTCTGAAGCTGATGCCAAAATATCAAGGGCTGATATGATTTCCTCCTCTTTCCGTGCCGGGCACTCTTTAAAACTTCTATTCTTGATCATCATCCTTATGCTGCTGCTCAAACTGCTGAGCTGCTGCTGTTCAGTACTTTCCTCCTCTGTTTCCTGCTGCCTTGCCTGGGAGGCATTTTGACCTAAATATGCTTTGGAAGAAACAAACTGCCTCACTGTATGTATACTGCCCTTTTGGATTCAAACTGTGTCAATGTACTACTTTGGCAGAGAAACCATGTGATTCGGATGGTTTGCAACAGTTTTCTTATAATACACAACCTCTGCTCTCTTTAGAAAATGACCTTCTACCTTGAATGTATCTCTGTCAACAGAACTTCTCAATAAGAGACCAAACAGTGGAATGAAGGACAGACTGTTAGGAGGAATTTGCTGTGAGAAGTGTCAAAATTACCTTGTCCTTGTGAGTTTTTTAAGAGGTCACTCAATACATCTTAATCCTTGCCCATGGTAGATTTTGCAATCATTAAAATCTTGCCTTGTCTAAGTATGCTAATCAACCACCAAAGTTTACACCATACACACAATCACCTTAAGTGCAGACACACAGTCAATTTCACTGCCCACAGAGCAAAGGTGACAGATCTTGGAAATGCTTCAAAGGTTTCAACCAAGCCTTTTGATGCTTTGCAGATATAAGAAACCTTTGTCCTTTGAAGAAGAAGGTGAAAACACAGTTTTGAATTCAAAACTTTATTCCTTGTAGGTATTTCATTAGCATATCTGGCATTTTAACACAGTTTCAAACCATGGATATCCACACAGCAAAAGCAGTTGTTTTTATGATGTAGTAGCAAGGCCTGCAGCCTTTAACAGTAAAAACTCCCCTTCAAACAAAAACTTCCTTCTCTATACCCCACTGCTTCTTTATACCAGCTTTTCCCTACCTTTGAATGCAAATGATGACCTTTACTTACAGGATATTCTATAAGGAACTGAAGTTAAGACTTTGTTTTCTCCCTTTGATAAAATAGAGGAAACTCCTTTTTGAAAGATCAAAAATGTATATGAGGGCTACTGCTGTCTAAAAACTGACCTATTGTTCACCCTTTGATCACATTGTGCTCCTTTCTTCTTTCAAGACTGTTCCACTGTGTTTTGTGAGGGGTTTAATGTCTTGTCTCTTATCAACAGAAATCATAGTTTGAGGGCAATCACAAAAGCTCTATAATGCAACTTCCACAGCTCTTTTTTATGTTTCATCCTTAGCTAGCAAAACCACAGTCATTCTCATTTTTCTTTGCCAATGAAAACACCAAACACAACTGTGATTTATCACCATGATTTCATCCCCTTTCACTTCACATTAATAATTTTGCAAAGGTCATATAGGCATATAAACTCCTTTAAAATCGTGGTAAGGCTTTTAGAAGGCTGGAGCAGCCTTTAGAAGTAATTTGGAGGCATGTTGAACCTTTGAAATGTGCGCGGTGTGCTTGCAATGGAGAGCGGCTCGCAAGGTTGTGGTGTCGGGTCACTGTCGGGCCGACAGGACCAACACGCACAGGCGCGTTGCGCACCACTACAGGCACGTCGCGCCTTAGTTATGGCCTTTTGTATTTTTCGCTCTAGGCGCGTCGCGCGCTTTTCCAGGCGCGTCGCGCAAGCCTTTGACCCAACAAAACTCTGTTTTTCGATCATAACCCTTTCTGTGGTTCAAGGAAAAGGCAAGGGGCCTGTTCTTTCGTTTTTACACCATTGCCTTTGTCCATTTGAAACAAAATGTCTTCGAATGTGTCAATAAGGACCTCTACTCTTGAAAATTGTTGGTGAAGAAAATCTGTGTATCTTAGTTTGAACAGTGGTAATGGTTGTGACTTTTTCCAAAAGCCAACTCCATTTACTGTATTTGATATATTTGAAAAGTGACTTTTTTTCACTGCTGATCCTTCTATTTCCCTTTTCAAAGTGTGACATTTGCTCAACAATATATCAATGGAGCTCCTTTGCCACTTTGCATGGAGGTGGACTTACTCTTTTTTTTAAAACCCAATATGACATCATTTGCTCTTGATTGTGTGGATGTAATGGTGTCTACTGTGAGATTGATTTCAACTGTTAAGTTCCCTTCAATCCATTTTCTGACTGTGGTTATAAAAATGCAGTGGCATTTTCCCTTGTTCCATCTACCTCTGTTTACTTGAAAGGAGCTCTTTTAGAATTCTTGGCATGTGACAGTGAGGTGTTGTTTGACCGCTTCTCCTAGGGAAACTGCCCCCTTTTGTATCAATGGCCTGCATATATTCAATATTGTCTTTTGTCCACTATAGGTATAGTTTGACAGATATTTCCATATGAGTAGGAAAAACAATATATTTTGAAACATAGACACCATCTTTCATCTGTGTAAAGACTTCTATTTTCCTTCTTTGTATCTTTCCACTGCACCTTTTGACCAATCAGTTTTCAACAACACTCAATGTCTTGGCCATCTGCTCATAAAATGGAGGAGGCCCTTCATCTGAAGATTGTTTGATAAGGCTGCCTGACAAGGGTTTTGCTAGGATTACGATGGTAAGCAAACAAATTTGAAAAACATTAATACTAGCACCTCTGCTTGCAATCACCACTGTGCTTCAGAAAAAACCCTAGTCAAAGTGTCACTGTCTCACTGTACTGCCTTGAGGGGAACTGAGATGTCATCATTTGCTTTGGTCATCTTATGACAAATTATTTGAAAGATAGTCTCTGTGACTATGGAGGTCAGCACCTTTTGAAAACAAACAAATTTTCCTCTGCCTGTGTGATGACATGATTTGTCAGCACCTCTTCATTTTAGTCTTGTGGAAAAGCAAGTTGCTTATGATTAGAATGGTTTTTACCAATGATATGCCTCTCTAAAGTTTCATCATTTCACATGATTTGAAAAATTCTCATGACTTCCTTTACAAGACCAAACTTCTGTTTTCTTTTGAATTTGCATACTTCAGACTCTATCCCTGTTATGATCATCACTCACATTCAGAAAACCTGGAGTTATTGTTTCATTGTTCAGTTAAAGGCAAACCTGGGTTTCTGCATTCCTTTAAGTCAATACTGGCCAGTGCCCTCTGCTTGTAGATGAAGGAGGCGCCCTAACCCTCTGCTTGTAAATGAAGGAGGTTCTAGGCCATGACAAATTACCAGTTTATTGTGACAGTGGTGTCTGTCTCTTACTGTGATTTTCATGCTGGAAAGAGGCTACAAGATCTTGGTGAGTGATTCTCTGTTTTGCAGATATATCTCAGGCTCATGCTACATTTAGAAGCAGCTGTTCTTCTAACTGTAGATTCAAGCATTTCCTCCTGAGATGAAGTTATATTTCCTGCCTTTGCAGAATCCATAAAACATTGTGAAACACCTAGTAATCAGCTTGAGATTGTGGTTTATGCAGTGCTGAGACCTAGGGGTATAAGTGGTGCGACTTAGAGCTGTTTGTCAATTTCATTTGCAGAGTGGGAGGTCAGTCATGGTTGGTCTGTAACAGATGGATGCTTTTTGGCTTTTTGATGATTGCCAAGGGTAAAATGTCTTAAAGCGCCACTTCCTAACTTAGGGGAGGCTTTTGAAACAGACTTGGATTTGCTCTTTTAGAGCTGATGGGCAGACCAGTAGGGTTAAAGCTAGAAAAGATAGTAATAATGGGTTTTAACTTTGACATGGGCGGACTGAAGTGAAAGGGCGAAAAAAGTTTTATGAGGGTTTTCTAGATGACAGATTTACATATGGAACTCAGCTTTTAGAAAACTCAGCTACGGATATAGTCATCACTAACATGTAAAAAACACTGATGGCTAACAGAGAGAGGGAAGAACCCAATGCATTGTGCGGGATTCCTCTACCAGCTACCAAAAATCATTCTTTACAAGGTCCCAAAAGTGATGGAAGAAGTTAGGCGTGAAGCCATCTGGACCCAGCGCTTTTCCATCTCTGCATTGAGCTACAACTTGCTCTACTTCCTGAAGAGATACGGGATGAAGTAGCATTTGATTGTGCTCCTCTTTGATGAGCTTAGGAATGTGCTACAGAATTTTGGAGATTTCTAGTTGTCTGTTTGATTGTCCCTCTTGTAGCACTGATTTGAAGTGGGTGGAGAGTTCTTTTTCTATGTCCTGATGCTTTTCCAATCTCTCCCCATTAGGCCCTTGGAGAAAGCCTATTTTTTTGTGCATTCTGCGCTGGATCGTGGAGCGATGGAAGAACTTGGTGTTCCACTCTCCTTCTTTTAGCCATATGATTTTGGATTTTTGTTTCCAGAGGATCTCTTCTTGTTGCCGTCGTTCATCCAGCTGTTTGAGGAGCGCATGTTCCTGGGTGGCCAGCATATCAGAACAACCCTCTTGGATAATATGTTGTTGGAGCTCCACCATCTTGCCTTGAAGGATATTTTGTTGTTGAAATATGTTTCCAAAAGTGGAAGGGTTCCAGATTTTGATGCGAGCTTTGAGGTCCTTAAGGTGCTATTGAAATTGGAACATTTTGGAGCCTGCTGGTGGTGTGAAAGCTTGCCAGGCCGAGATGATCATCTCCTTGAAGCCTGAGTGGGTGAGCTAGAATGCTTCAAAGCGGAAGGGTTTTTTTGTAGCGTCGCCTAGCCTAGTCCATTGAAGAGATATTGGCTAGTGATCTGATCCAGAGAGTGGAAGAATAGAAGCTTGAAAGTATCCACCAACGTGGATGGCATTATCTGACAGAAGGAAGCCATCTAGCTTGGAGGCAATCTATTGTGAGCTAGAGCGTTTGTTGTTCTAGGTGTGAGTTCCATTGTAGAAAGGAAGATCTATTAGCCAGTTTTTCTGGATAAAGCTTTTGAAGTGAATGCTATCCAAGTCTAGCTTGTTGTGTCCACCTCTCTTCTCTTCAGAGTGAGTGATCATACTAAAGTCCTCTCCCATGATCCAAAGGGGATGAGTCCTATTGCAGTTGAGCACTTCTATCGTGTTGAGCAGAGCAATCTTCCGCATGGGGTCTTGAGGAAAGTAGACATTGGTGAGATGCCCATCTGTTAGGGTCCCGTGATTTGGCTGATTGGCAAGCCAAATGATAGTGTAACACCAAACCAATCTTTGGAGCCCAAGGACCTAGCCTTCCTGGACTCAGAGAGGGCTCTCTCTATATGTGTAAGGGATATCTGTGTGTTTTCTTATTTGTGTTTTGATTTTAGGCTAGTTATGAAGTAGGTTTTTGGTTTTGGTTTTTAGGTTATGAGGGATGAAACTGATTAAAGATATAAGATAGGTAAAAAGCTGTCAGATCAACTGGGCTATGGGGTCGAAAAGGTATAGAAATCTATCAGACGGTGATACAAGGTTGTTGAAGGGCCGATTTGATTCGAGGTAGAAAGGATCTTTGGGAAAAATGGAATAAAATGGACATCAAGTTTGGTAACAACAAAGGATTTCAAGCATAACGAGTTTAATAACTGACATAAACATGGTAGGGAAAACCATTAATCATGAGAAATTTAACTATAAGCTAATCAATACATAGAAATAAACATTCAAGCCATGCATAGAGATATATCACCCTCTAACTTTGGGAAATGACTATCAAACTTTGGGGAAATACACTTAAGATAGACAAACAACTCAAATCACTATGCCGGAACACCTAAACATAGTACTTCAAGTTATTGGGCACTTTGAAAACAATATTGCATAGTCTTAGGCACAGGGAAAGATCAGAACAAGACCTCCATGGTTCAACAAATGACAATCTAATCAGTCAAAGAGAAATTTCATGGATGGAGCTATGGCTAGCCATTGGTAAGAAGGGAATACCGTAAATCATACTTAACATGCATAAAATCATGAATGAAACAAGCAACAATATCCTTAAGTTATTAAAGAGCAATCAAGAATTCTTTAATGTGACTAAGGATGAAGAAAACAAGGAAGCTATGAAGAAACAGGAAATTTGAGGTGCCTCCAAGGGCATGTCTCAAATTTTTTCTCTACTGATCTATAGCAAGCAAGAAACATGGATTCATGAATGAAAAATAGAAAACAAAACAAAGAAAGAGACACTATACCATTCTACCAAGTCATGGAATCCAACAACAATCCTCTTTCATCATCCAAGAACATCCAAGAGACTATCCAAGAGCATGAGACAAGTATTTATTCCAAAGCTTATATGACCATATATTTCTTCTATCATCAAGTTCAGTCTTGTTTACAATGAAATCCTTTGGAATATATAGGCTCAAGTGAGGAAAACCTCTTAGTTCAATTTGTAGTCTCATTGGCCTATTCAAAATATCTAAACTTGTCCTTGAGGCTTTGCAAAGCCCAAGGCACAAAATATCTCATAAAATATCTAATAAATGCTAAAAAAGGGAAATAAATTCACTTTTCACAACTTCTCATGTGCAAAAATAGCTAAACGCACATGAGGAAAAAGCAGTTTTTAAAGGTTCAATTTTTACAAAAATACTCAGAAAAAACATCAGCAAAAGGTCCCCTGACTTGCCAGCGACTTTTGGCAGCCTTCCCGATGTCAAAACGAGGCTCATGATAGCTCGTTGGAAAGATATGAGTGTCTAATTTCTGTAGAAACTAGAATTTTCTCAATTTTATGCCTAGAAGTTCTCCAAAAATAGGACTATGTGTAAAAAACCAAAAAATAAAGTTTGCTGATAGACCGAGCAAAGTGTAGAAAAAGCGGGCATTTTTCACCATTTCGGGGGAGAAAATGATCTTCAAATGTCCTGAAAATAGCTAAGTGTCTGCCCCTAAAATTATGGCATCCAATGATGCCATTCTCCTCTTTTGACGATCCCCCAAACTGAAATGGCGAAGCCCATGAGTTTTGTCCAAAAACCCAAAAATGACGAAAAAGAAGAACATGTCGAAATTTGCTCAATTTTGGTGAGCAAGTCCCTCAAGGCCTTTTAGAAACATGTCTAGAAACTCGGGCCAAAATTCCAAGCCTAAACATGTCTTTCTTCTTTTTTCTCACCAAGCGCCCTCTTTGGGCAGTTTTGAGCTTTTCTCGGTTTTCTTCTTTGTTGTTTGGCATTCTAGCTTTGGTGAAGAAGTCATGGCCCCTTGCCTAGGAGAGACAGATAGCACATTCTTTGGAGAATTCCCTTCATGATCCATGTTTTTTATTTGCTTTCCCTCATCATTGCTTGCTTTAGGGCTGCTTTGTTTTTCTTTGTCACTACTTTATTGCCCATCACTGGTCAAAATGGTAAATCCTGGTGCAGAAATTCTGCCGTGACATCTGTATTTTTCACATTTCTCACAAACCATGATACCTGCGTAGAAATGGAAGGAGGTTTTTCTTCTTGAAACTATGAGGGACAAAAAAATCTCTCACTTTTGTAAATTTCATCTCTGTTTGGTTAGAAACACATTTTGAAACAAAATGCCTAGGCGCTCCTTAACCCTAATTTTATTGTGGCAGAGGTATCATGATTCAACAGCCATGCAAATTTTACTATCCCTTTGTATTTGTTGAGATGAGATATTTGAGCCTTCTAGCTATTCATGTCCACGTCCAGAAACCTTGTATCTATAACTACAAAGAAGTTGTGATATTTTGATAATTGATTTAAAAAGAATGAAGGAGGACCCTTGTTTCATTTGTAGGGATTGAGGCTTTTTTAAGATTTGCAAACCCAAACTCATTCAATCAAGGCCCGTAATTCAGAATACTCTCCAAATGAACAATGTCTTTTATTGGTAAACTAGGATGATTCCATAGAAAGTATTTCTATGGTTTTGTTCCAGTTAGATGCTTGATATGATTGGATACCATCTGTATATAGCCATTGGGACATTTCAATCGACCAATGTCATCTTTCAAAGCCAGAAGTACCACTGAAATGTCTTTCCAAATCCTTCTTTAAACAGAAACTTCCTCTCGAATAGAAATTATAGGTGTTCTTTTGCAATCTGGGGCAGTGTTTTAACCATTGTTTCATTTTTCTTTAAACAACCCTTCTCCATAATATTTCTGTGGAGGCATTTTTAACCTAAAACACATTTGTAAGACCTTTACCAAAGCTATACTATTTTGAACAAATTTCAAACAATTATGGCTAGCAGTCTTTGTCAATGATCACTCATGTGTTTTCACTGTTCCATGAGGTGAAAAAATCCTTTGAAATCTGTCTTTGACCCCTTCAAGTCACTGGATGTTCTTTGCAGAATTTGTAAGATAACAGTTTGATGTGGTAGTTTCCCAACATTCTTGATAACCTGCTTATGCTGGAGCTTCCTTCTATCCGGCATTTACTAATCTCTGTGTGGCATACTTACAACTTTCCATGGTGTATAATTCAAATTTTTCATGGAATTCTAACATTGTTATATCATAAATGAATACTGTAGGATATTTCTATATTTCTGCTAGTCCCTTTCATTATAGTTTTTACACTGTTTTCCATAATGATCTTTGTAAGCCCTTGTCACCTAAACCTGAGACCAAAATCTGTTTACACTTTTGCCATGTTGAGGAGACTGATATATGAGTTCTGGAAGGCTGCTAGAATGACTCACAGACACCAAGGTTTTTATTAGCCATTTTCCTCCTAATGGAGCTTCAGTAGTTAGAGCAATAGCCCATGCTGTTCCGGAAGTCAATAAACCTACTGATTTCAATTACTCTTCAACTCTGTTTTGTTTAAAGGAACAGAGACCTGGCCCTCTGCTTAAAGATGAAGGAGGCCTATTTTGACAAATGCATGGTTTCCTTTCTTTGCAAACTGCATTCTCTTTTGATTTCCAACAGTGAACTGCTACAATTTGAAGTATTTTCCTGAATTTTATGTTGCCCAACACTGATTTGAGCCATTCATACTAGCACCCCTGCAGAGATGCATTGTTAAAATAGCTTTGATAATTGGAGTTCCTTCTTGTATTGTCATGATGATAATGCCTTAAATTTCGGTTGATCTTCTTTCTTTGGACATAAGACCTAAAAACTCTACTTTTTCTTGAAACGAACATTTCTGATTTTTGCTGAAAAAAAATACAATGACCACTTTAATGGTGTATGACCTACAGATAGACAAAGGGTTGTTTTTCCATATAATAATAAATGATGGCTTACTGATATTGAAGACAGGGGTTTTGACTAGAGATAGCTCTTCTCAAGGTATTTGCCCTAAACACCACCACCTAGACCTAGAGACTTTGTCATAATTTCTGAGGGATATCTGAGATATTGTTAGGTCATTATATGGAAAAATAGATGATGAGAGAGGAGTAAAAAACTTGATTTATGGTGGACAGTGAGCTGTGTGAAAGCAAGGGAAAACTGATATGAGAGGTGCAAGGCTTGTGGAAATCATGCACAAGGAAGGTTTGCTGATTTAGGACAGGACTGAAACCTGAAGACCACTTCCATATTAATATGCAAGAGAGGGGGAAAAGAAAAAAATTTGTTTGAGGGTTTTTTTAGAGGAAACATTGACTGTTCAAGATTTTTTTCTAGAAAACCCAGATAAGGAATCTAGTCATCAAAACAGGAAAAAATACTGATCACTAACAGTGGGTCCATTTGGGGAGCGCATCTCCTTTTCAGGAGGTGTCTAGAATTGTAGATATTTGGCTTATGAAGACCAGCGCCTTACCCATTGGCGTGAATTTCACTCTTCCTTGATGTTACTTCTGAAAAATGACAACATGATTAGCATCAATGATATTTCTAAGTACCCCACTATCTTTCCTAACATTTTTTCTTCTTTTGGGTGCATTTGGACTAGAAACCCTTTTGACAATATATTTTTTCTTTTTTGTAAAATGAACCTATCTAATTATACACTTATATCTGCCAGGAGTTCAGCTTAAACTCATGAACTCCTTCATTACTCAACCTATGCTAGATCAACTGTTAAGGTTAAGCTGTTTGACAGGATTTTTTTCTCTAATCTAAAACATGAAATTTAAAATGATCAAATCAAGGTTAGACATTCTGATTTGTCATGTATTTGCGGCATGAAAGACAAGCTGCACAAAAATATTATTTTGCATAAAATGGAAACTAGGAAAAATGGGGCTAAGATGCACAATTTGTTTTTCATCCCTGCTTCCCTCTTTGGTTCTGTTTTGGGAATGTGGAACTAGTATCTTTTCCTAATATACTCTCTTTGATAAGTCAAGCTTACACAATGTTGACCATATTTTTCACTCACTAACTTATCAGCAAATAAATTTAAACATGTTCAGCTATGATTAGGCTAGATAACTAAACAAGACATTTGAGTACTAGTAGCGGCACTAGACTTGCACGCTTTCTAAAGGACTATTTTTTGGAACATGGGGCTATACCATTGCTTTTTAGAAACTGCGCTCTTTTTCTACTTGTTAGTCATCAGTATTTTTCACTTGTTGGTGATGACTAGTTCTGACAGCCAAATTTTCTAGCAGTTGATCCAAAAAAATGTCATATTTGCTAGCTGGGAAAACATCCATAAATTTGTTTTTCCCTCCTACCTTTCAGTCCACCCATGACGAGACGAAACCTCATTATCAAATCCTACCTAGCCTCAGCCATACTAGTCTGTCCATCATCTCTAAAGAAACAATCCAAATCTGTCCAAACAGTCTCCCCTAAGTTAGGAAGTGGTGCTTTAGGTTTTTCTCCCTTGGCGAACTATCCAAGAGACAAAGAATCTCCATCTGCTATTGACCAGTCATAACAAACCTTCCCATTCTGCAAATAAAGTTGGTTACAGCCCTAGGTCGCGCCACTAATACACCCTCAAGTCTCAGCAATACATGGAACATAAGTCAAACTGATTTTAGGTGTTTTTTACAGTGTTTTGATGGATCTTTCAAGGACAGAGACATACCATCATCTCAGAAGACAATTTTTGGCTCCACATGAGAAGACAGTTGCTTCTCAATGTGACCTTGAGCCTGGGATGCAGCTACAAAGCAAAGAGTTTTCCATCAAGCTTTTGCGATCACATTCCAAGCCTGAAAGGACAGTAGAAGGAAAAATAGCACTACCACAGGGCTGATGATACAAAATGACAGAAAAACCTCCTTCATCTATAATCAGAGGGTTTGAATACTGAAGTTCCTCCTTCATCTATAAGCAGAGGACCAACGGTAAAGTCTTTTTGTGAGTTTTTCACTAACTGAGAAGAAAAACTTTGAAGTACAGTGAGACAGCAAATGAAGATCTCTGCAGGAAAATGATGATTTAAGGCAGAGGTATAAGAGAAGCCACTAACAGTTTGATTTGTCAAAACATTCTGCATTTGATTGAGACAGAGGTTGAAAGAACATCAGACATTTTTTCAAGAAAGGCCTCCTTCATTCACAAGCAGAGGGCCAGGGCAGTGACTGATTTCAAGGTTTGACTGATCAAAAGATAAGTGATAAGAACAGTAAGAGACAGTTAAAATAGAGAAATGATGTAAAAGACAAAGAGGGAAGCATGGGTACCCATGTAATCCAAAAAGGTTAAACTTGTCTCTTATCAAGGTTTCTTTCCAATATAGCAGTCTGGAGCCCAAATAACACAACTTTGCTATTGGTTAAGAGATGGGTCATAACACAGACAAATGATGATGATTGTGTTTCAAAGGGAAGTATTATGGCATGTTTGTCCAGGTTCTGGGACAGCTTTCAAAAACAATGATGCATGCCACTACTTCCAAAGAAGGCCTGCTCCTATAGCAGAGGTCAAAGATACCTTGCTGGTATATTTTGAGCAGAGGAAAGGTTTCAGAAGAAGCGCCTTTCTTGATAGGCAGAGGATGATAAAACCTAGGTGAATACGACTAAATTTTTTCACCCACAGTCAGAAGATGAGCTTAAAGGAAACCTAACAGTTAAATCGGTTTCACATTGGGCATCATTACCTCAAAAACATCAAGAGAAAACAATGTCAGATTGGGTTTTAAAAAGGGTAAATCCACCTCCTTGCAGAATGGAAAAGGTGCTTCATAACTCATTGGTGTATTGTTGAGCAAGTGTTACATGTTGAAAATGACACTAAAAGGGGTCAGCAGTGGCAAAGTTTCTCGTTTAAATAAAGCACAGTGAAAATGTAGTGTAGGATATTTGAAACTCCTACATAAAGTTTTTTTACCTAAAGAAAAATTCTCACTATGCTACTGTTTCAAAAATCAAGCTTCACCTTTTTTATCAAAAATTGGTGCAAAGGGTAGTTAAAAGCTTTTCAAAAAGTCTTCAAAACATCCACCAAGTGAACGTGAGAAGGGCTCGGATTTTTCACTTTCAAAAGGGTTAGGAACTGTTGTCGATCCAATTTGCAAATTCCCAAGCACAAGCAAAACTCCTCTTGTGATCGAAAAAACAAAGTTTTTTTGGGCTTAAGGTTGCACGGTGCGCTTGTACAACTGTGCAGTGCGTTCATGCGCAGTTTTTTCAAAGGAATACATGGCTGCGTGGTGCGCCTATAGCCTCCAGTCACAAGGGCCCAACAAATAACAAATAACAAACACCTCAAACAAATCTCGAAGCTGCTCAAACCCTCATCCCAAGCTTGTCATCATTTTTCAAAGGTATTCCAAGTGCCTCCTTGGTGTTTTCAAGTTTCTAAAAGGTGTTAAATGCTGTGTGTCTTCAAAGGAATAAATGTTGGTAAAAAGGGGAAAGTCTTGGTAGGGATTTCAAAGTGCTTCAATTAGAATCTGTTAACAGATTCTGTCACAGTGGAAAATGGTGGGAGGTTTATTCTATTTTAAAGGAACCCTAGAGCTACCCTCAAAAAATCAGTAACAAACCATGAACCCTGTAAACTATATGTGATGGAGAAAACAGTGTTGGGGAAGTTTGATTTTGGTTTAAACTCAGAGATTTGTTGTGGCTTCGGATTATTCAAGGTGAACATAGCAAAGATGGTGGGTTCCTATTAATGTTTAAAAAACCTACAAATTGTTCTCAAATAGCATTGAAAGGTGTGAGAGAGTGTCCAAAAGGAGAGACAGGGTTTTGAACAAATGAAGCAGTAGGCCTATAGCCAAACAGCGGTGATCATGGTATAATGGTTTTGGTCTTTTCAAAGGTCTCCTCTATGTGGTAAACAAGGGAAAAATAACAGTGTTCTCTCCTTTTACTCCATAAAACCAAGCTTTGGTATGTGAAGCTGTCATTACCATTAAAAAGGGTTTTGTCAAAATCTGTGCAAGAAAACAGTAAAGGGAGGAGGGTGTTTTGATTGTGATGAATTCTTGATGTTTGTCTGCTACAAAGCTGCATGTTCAAAAACACCAAAGGCTCTCTGACCTTATCCAAGCTCAGAAAATCATTTGAATGTGTACTACATTTTGATTGACTGTGTGCTTATCATTAAGATTATTTGTTGAGTGGCATACAAAGGGAAAAATAGTGTTTTGGAAAGAGCAAAGGATTTTGTGTTTAAAAGGTCATCTCACACAACATTTGAAACAAATCTTACCTTGATCAAATAGTGATTGATAGTGAAGGTGAGACAGGGCAGCAGGAGCAGCATAACAGTGATGAACAAGGACAGGAAAAGGGGCAGCCTTATGAGACAGAACAGTAGCATAAAGATCATGAAGGGCATTCTCCAAAGCATGTGCTAGCTGCCTCTCCTAGGCAAGGGGCCATGACTTCTTCACCAAAGCTAGAATGCCAAGCAACAAAGAAGAAAACCAAGAAAGGCTCAAAACTGCCCAAAGAGGGCACCTAGTGAGAAAAAAGGAAAAATACACCTCTAGGATTGGAATTTTGGCTTGAGCTTCTAGAAATTTTTCTAGAAAGCCTTGAGGGACTTTCTCACCAGAATTGAGCAAATTTTGACATGCTCTTGTTTTTCGACATTTTTGGGCCTAATTGCATAAATGGGCACCTCCATTTTGGTTTGGAGCATCCTCAACTATTGAGAGTGGTATCATTGGATGTCATAAATTTAAGATCATCTACTCAGAAATTTTCAGAGCATTTGAAGTTGTTTTGGTCCCCCAAAGATACAAAAAACACTCACTTTTTCAACATTCTGCCCCATTTATGAGCAAGGTTTATTTTCTGGGTTTTTACACACAGGCCTATTTTTGGAAGACTTACAGGCATCGGATTGGTAAAATTCAAGTTGTTCCAGAAATTAGACACTTAGGGCTTTCCAACGAGCTATCATGAGCCTGATTTAGACATCAGGAAGGCTGCCAAAAGTTGCCAGAAAATCAGGGGAACTTTTTCTGATGTATTTTTTGAGTATTTTTGTAAAAATTGAACCTTTAAAAATTGATCTTTCCTCATGTGCGTTTAGCTATTTTTGCACATGAGAAGTTATGAAAAGTCAATATTTTTCCCTCTTTTAGCATTTTTTACATATTTTATGAGATATTTTGTGCCTTGGGCTTTGCAAAGCCTCAAGGACAAGTTTAGATATTTATTTTGAACCAATGGCTAGCTAGTTTCCTTGGTTGGTTTTCATCCTCTTTGGCCTATATATTCCAAGAGGATTCATTGTAATAGGAGGCTGAACTTAAAGATAGAAGCAATATATGGTCATATAAGCTTTGGAAGAAATACTTGTCTCATGCTTTTGGATTGCCTCTTGGATGTTATTGGATGAATGAAGGAGGATTGTTGTTGGATTCCATGACTTGGTAGAATGGTATAGTGTCTCTTTCTTTGTTTTGTCTTCTAGTTTTCATTCATGAATAAATGTTTCTTGCTTGCTATAGATTAGTAGAGAAAAAATTTGAGACATGTCCTTGGAGGCACCTCAAATTTCCTGTTTCTTCATAGCTTCCATGTTTTCTTCTTCCTTAGTCACATTAAAGAATTCTTGATTGCTCTTTAATAACTTAAGGATATTGTCACTTATTTCATTCATGGTTTTATATATGCTAAGTATGATTTACGGTATTCCCTGCTTACCAATGGCTAGTTATAGCTCCATCAATGAAATTTCTCTTTGATTGATTAGATTATCATTTTGTTGAACCAAGGAGGCCTAGTTCTGATCTAGCCCTTTGTCTAAGACTATGCAAATCTTGTTTTCAAAGTGACCAATAACTTGAAGTACTATGTTTAGGCATTCCGGCATAGTGATTTGAGTTGTTTGTCTATCTTAAGTGTATTTCCCCAAATTCTGATAGCCATTTCCCAAAGTTAGAGAGTTATATACCTCTATGCATGGCTTGAATGTTTATTTATCTGTATTGATTAGTTTATAGTTACATTTTGCATGATTAATGGTTTGCCCTACCATGTTTATGTCTGCTATTAAATTAGTTATGCTTGAAATCCCTTGTTATTCCCAAAATTGATGTCCATTTACTCAATTTTTCCCAAAGATCCTTTCTACCTTGAATCAAATCGGCCCTTCAACAGCCTTGTATCACCATCTGATAGCTTTCTTGACCTTTTTGACCCCATAGCCCAGTTGATCTAACATCTTTTTAACTATATTATATCTTTGATCAGTTTCATCCCTCACAACCTAAAAAACCAAAAACTTACTTCATAACTAGCCTAAAATCAGAACACTATAAGCAAACACACAGATATCCCTTACACAAATAGAGAGAGCCCTCTCTGAGTCCAAGAAGGCTAGCTCCTTGGGCTCCAAAGATTGGTTTGATGTTACACTGTCATTTGGCTTGCCAATCAACCAAATCACGAGAACCTAACACTACCTTTTACTATTTTTGTATTTTCTTCTTTTTCACTTTTTCTTCAAACAAACTAAAACTGAAAAGATGCTCACAAGGCTAAGCTTATTTTTCATAGCTATCTATCTATCCTAGTATAAACTGTACGCAACATACATTCATTTGGTGAAATCTTCTTTCCAATATAGCCAGTCAAGTAGATGATTGCATGGTTGATCTTGGTTTAGTTCTTTCATGATGCAGAAGTAATGAAAAGGCCACTCCCATTTGGCTTGTTTTCGGACAGTAGTGCGTAAGTTTTTTCTCATTCTTGGTAGCAACTTGGTCATGATAGAACCCACTACTTTAGATTTCTCAAGGAAAACAACAAATGGATCTTGGAATAATACCTGATCTAGAGGATTTGATATATAGGCTTCGTTTAGGACTATTCTTTCTTCCACTTGGCTATATTTGGGACTCTCCTGGTAAAGCAACTCTTCCCCTTGCTCATGATCACTTGAATTGTCAGACTCATCATATATTGCAGTGTAGTTTTATTTCCAAGCTGATGTGTTCTGATTAAGTGGACTGAAAACTGTGTGAAGGTCATCAGGTTGATGGGCAGGGATACACTTTGACAGTAAATTATCTTGAAAGGATAGTGTGACAACTCTCATGTGTTTATCAACCTCTATTTCTTCATCTGCAATTTGTAACTTAATGGAACTTGGTGGCTGCAAATATGGAGTTAAGGAAGATTCCATGTTCAAAATGATTTCCTCAACCATTTTAGGAAAAGGCTTCTCATTTACAACATGCTTGAGAATTTCATCATCCTCCTCAACCTCATCATCAAAGCTGAAAGACTGTTGATTTCCAATTATGTGAATGTTATCTCTGATGGACTGAAGTGAAGTAGAGCAAAGAGTCCGAGACTCTTCACTTACTTCTAAAATCTCAAGGCTCTCCTCATCAGTGTCATAGATGACCTGTATTGGCTGCTCACTTTTCTCAAGTTTATGAAACTGAGCTTCCTCCCAAAAATAAAAAACTGAGTATTCTGCAAAGTTAGCTTTTGTTTGGAAATCATAATCATCAACATATTGATAAAACCTTGGAGAATAATTAACATAAGTAATGTCACCAGCCATGCATATTGGAATATCAGATTGCTTTTCTTCAAATTGATTTACAAATCTATTTTTTGACTTATGATATGCAAGATTAACAGGAGAAAGATCAGAAAAGTTTTGGTTATATGAAGTTTCAGAGGCTGTCTACATGTTTATAAGTTGATCTATTTCCTCTTCAGTTAAAAAGGGAGGCATTTTCATTTCTCTACAATAATCCTCTTTCTCTTGGGAAATCTGATTTGAAGGATGAATTTCCTTTTGGGCATCACCTATGAGAGATGATGAATCATCACTTATGCCCTTAGAGAGATCTTGTTGGTTCTCTTTCATTTCTTGCTTGTTTTCATCTTCAACCAATTATTTGTGATGTTGAGGATAGTTAGCATGTAATTCATGAGTTTTTTCTGATAGATTTTCAGGACGCCAATTTGCTTTTATGAACTCAATTGACTCCCAACATAAAGGTAGAGATCCTACAAGTTTTGATTCATCTTTTATTTCGGATCTGAATTCATCCTCACTCAACTCTTCTTGATGCTTGGGATAATAAACATGGGATTCATGAGTTTCCTCTGATGGATTTTGAGGAGGCCAGTTTTCTTTTATGAACTCAAATGACTCCCAACATAAAGGTAGAGATCCTATAGGTTTTTATTTATCTTCTATCTCAGATTTGAATTACTCTTTAATCAACTCTTCTTGATTTAGGTGAGAGTTAACTTGAGCAGGGTTTTCCTGAATAACTGTTGAGAGATATTTAGGATGAAAATTTTCTTTCAACGTCTGGAATGATTTAAAGCATAAGGGTGGAGAACCTAAAGGTTTTGATTCTTCTTCCATTTCAGAATCTGTGATTTCAAAATGGTTGATAGTCTCTTTAGAGCATTCCTCTATGTTTTTATCTGCAAATTTCCCTTTAGGCATATTTTGTTTATAACTCTTGTCTTGTAATAGTTGAGTGTGTTCATCCTGAGGAAGAAGTGTAGGTTGGTTTGAATAAGCAGTGTTAACCTTAACTTTGTGTTTTTCTCTTTTCCTATCAAGTAGATGCTCTAGTTTTCCGAACATACATACCAATTTTTTCAACTTTTCCTCCGAAGATATTATTCTCTCTTGATTTGCTTTGTCTTTCTCTATTATTCTTATTTGTGCCTCCCTATTCAGTATGTTGAATTCTACATCAACTGCTATCTTCTTCATTTCTTCTAGGGTCAAAGGATCTTTATTTCTTATCCTGAAAACCATCTCTAGGTCAAAAGAATCTGGGTAGTGCAAGAGAGCACATCCGAGGCGTGGCTTTATGTTAGCATGCATTGCATGGTATACTTTATTGAACCTGGCTGAAAATTTTTGTATTGTCTCCCCTGGTTGTCTTTTTAATATATTTTATTCCTTTATGATGAGAACTTTATTACCCATGACCACCCACCTATCTAGGAAGATTTGAGTGAACTGATGAAAATTGGTAATGCTTGCAGCTGGAAGGTATTTAAACCAACTCTTAATTTTTCCTTGTAATGATAAGGAAAACATTCTAATATGCACATCATCTTCTTCTATTTCATAATGGTCAAGTAAATCCTCAAGATTTTTGACGTGCTCTTCAGTAGTGACTTTGGAGCTTTCTCCATAAAATCTAGGTAATTTATCTTGAAGATTCACAGGGAGGGCTTGAAAGATGGGAGGTAAAACCAGAGGCTTGTATCTTTCTGGGACCTTTGTGGATATAGGTAGTGTAAATAGAGATTTATGATTTTTTGAGGTTTCAGCCAGAGTGGGAAAGGTAGCATGAGGCTCATGTTTTGCTAGGTTTTCCATAGGTGAACCTGGGGTAAGCACAGGTGTATAAGCCTGCTCATGGTCTGAAATTTGGGGCTTTGATTTTCACAGTTTGAGATATTTCCAATGATCAATGTAGATCTCATCGGTGTATTATTGATCAGGCTCAAAGTAGGATAGAACATAGTTATAGATAAAGACAATAATTTCTTGAATCCAACTAAGGCCTGAGAGCTTTTTCTTTCTAGGATGACCGATCATGTTTTAGGTTCTTCCTCCAGTGGAGTGTTTAGGTCTATTGAGAGTTGTGGAGTCGCCAGGTGGAACTTGGTTGTTTTTACAGAGATGTAGCTTTGGTCCACCACCAATAACTAGGAAAAACCAATCTGGGGATGTTTTTGGGGTTTTCTGAGTTTTTATGTGCCTATGAGGTTTGGAAGAGTTTCCTATAATTGAATCATCATTTTTCTAAGATGGTGAAAGAGCTAGCTTCTACTCTTCAAACAATAATTAAGTTTTCTAAGTTTGATTAAGACTTCGGGAGTTACTAAGGAGTACTTAGATTGTCACTAACTCGAAAGGTCCCACCGTGATTGCCAATATGTTAGTGAGTGGTGGGATAAGTCAATCAGATAGTATTCTTAAGGCTGCTGGAATGTTTAGGGAAACTAAGTTTTTTTATCACTCAGAGTCCCACCGTGATCGCCATTATGTTAGTGTGGCGATGGGGTGGCTCAATTGGATAGTAGCGTAGATTTTAGTAAAGTAGTAAGGCCTACTGGAGGCTAATGGAGTCGCCAGGTGGATTTTTAGTTGTTTTGAGGTATATGTGTATGGTCCACCACCAATACTGTCAAAAACCAATATAAAGGATTTTTTGGGGTTTTTCTAAGTTCTTTATGTACTCCTAAGGTTTGTAAGAGTGTCCTACAGCTGAGTCATCATTTTGCTAGGATAGTGAGACAACCAGATTCTAGTCTTCTAAGTTTGACAGATATTTTGAGAGTTCCTAAGGGATACCTAGGATGTTTTGACTCAAAGTACCACCGTGATCACCATTATGTTAGTGAGTGGTGGCATAAGTCAATCAGATAGTATTCTTAAGGCTACTGAAATGTTTAGGGAATCTAAGTTTGTTTATCACTCAGAGTCCCACTGTGATCGCCATTATGTTAGGGTCCCGTGATTTGGCTGATTGGCAAGCCAAATGACAGTGTAACATCAAACAAATATTTGGAGCCCAAGGACCTAGCCTTCCTGGACTCAGAGAGGGCTCTCTCTATATGTGTAAGGGATATATATGTGTTTGCTTATTTGTGTTCTGATTTTTGGTTTTGGTTTTTAGGTTGTGAGGGATGAAACTGAGCAAAGATATAAGATAGGTAAAAAGATGTCAGATCAACTGTGCTATGGGGTCGAAAAGGTCTATAAAGCTATCAGACAGTGATACAAGGCTGTTGAAAGGCGGATTTGATTCGAGGTAGAAAGGATATTTGGGACAAATGGAATAAAATGGACATCAAGTTTGGGAACAACAAAGGATTTCAAGCATAAATAGTTTAATAGCTAACATAAACATGGTAGGGCAAACCATTAATCATGAGAAATGTAACTATAAGCTAATCAATACATAGAAATAAACATTCAAGCCATGCATAGAGATATATCACCCTCTAACTTTGGGAAATGGCTATCAGACTTTGGGGAGATACACTTAAGATAGACAAACAACTCAAATCACTATGCCGGAACACCTAAACACAGTACTTCAAGTTATTGGGCACTTTGAAAACAAGATTGCATAGTCTTAGGCAAAGGGCAAGATCAGAACAAGACCTCCTTGGTTCAACAAATGACAATCTAATTAGTCAAAGAGAAATTTCATGGATGGAGCTATGGCTAGCCATGAGTAAGCAAGGCATACCGTAAATCATACTTAGCATGCATAAAACCATGAATGAAATAAGCAACAATATCCTTAAGTTATTAAAGAGCAATCAAGAATTATTTAATGTGACTAAGGATGAAGAAAACATGGAAGCTATGAAGAAACAAGAAATTTGAGGTGCCTCCAAGGGCATGTCTCAAATTTTTTCTCTACTGATATATAGCAAGCAAGAAACATGGATTCATGAATGAAAACTAGAAAACAAAACAAAGAAAGAGACACTATACCATTCTACCAAGTCATGGAATCCAACAACCATCCTCTTTCATCATCCAAGAACATCCAAGAGACTATCCAAGAGCATGAGACAAGTATTTCTTCCAAAGCTTATATGACCATATATTGCTTCTATCATTAATTTCAGCCTTGTTTACAATGAAATCCTTTGGAATATATAGGCTCAAGGGAGGAAAACCTCTTAGTTCAATTTTCACTCTCATTGGCCTATTCAAACTATCTAAACTTGTCCTTGAGGCTTTGCAAAGCCCAAGGCACAAAATATCTCATAAAATATCTAAAAATTATTAAAAAAGGGAAATAAATTGAATTTTCACAACTTCTCATGTGAAAAAATAGCTAAACGCACATGAGGAAAAAGTAGTTTTTCAAGGTTCAATTTTTACAAAAATACTCAGAAAAAACATCAGCAAAAGGTCCTCTGACTTGCTGGCGACTTTTGGCAGCCTTCCCGATGTCGAAACGAGGCTCATGATAGCTCGTTGGAAAGATCTGAGTGTGTAATTTCTGGAGATACTATAATTTTCTCAATCTAATTCCTATAAGTCCTCCAAAAATAGAACTGTGTGTAAAAAACGAAAAAATAAGGTTTGCTGATAAATCGGGTAGAGTGTAGAAAAAGCGAGCATTTTTCGCCATTTCGGGGGAGAAAATGATCTTCAAAAGTCATGAAAATCACTGAGTGTGTGCTATTGAAATTATGGCATCCAATGATCCCATTCTTCTCTTTTGACGATCCCCCAAACTGAAATGGCGAAGCCCATGAGTTTTGGCCAAAAACCCAAAAATGACGAAAAACAAGAACATGTCGAAATTTTCTCAATTTTGGTGAGAAAGTCCCTAAAGGCCTTTTAGAAACATGTCAAGAAACTCGGACCAAAATTCCAAGCCTAACGGTGTCTTTCTCCTTTTTTCTCACCGGGCGCCCTCTTTGGGCAGTTTTGAGCTTTTCTCAGTTTTCTTCTTTGTTGTTTGGCATTCTAGCTTTGGTGAAGAAGTCATGGCCCCTTGCCTAGGAGAGGCAGATAGCACATGCTTTGGAGAATGCCCTTCATGATCCATGTTTCATATTTTCTTTCCCTCATCATTTCTTGCTTGAGGGCTGCATTTTTTGTCTTTGTCACTGCTTTACTGCCCATCACTGGTCAAAATGGTAAATCCTGGCGCAGAAATTCTCCCGTGACATCTGTATTTTTCACATTTCTCACAAACCATGATACCTGTCTAGAAACTGAATGAGTTTTTTCTTCTTGAACCTATGAGGGACAAAAACCTCTCTCACTTTTGTAAATTTAATCTCTTTTTAGTCAGAAACACATTTTTAAACAAAATTCCCGGGCGCTCCTTAACCCTAATTTTACTGTGGCAGAGGTATCATGATTCAACAGCCATGCAAATTTTACTATCCCTTTGTATTTGTTGAGATGAGATATTTGAGCCTTCTAGCTATTCATGTCCCTGTCCAGAAACGTTGTATCTATAACTACAAAGAAGTTATGATATTTTGATAATTGATTCAAAAAGAATGAAGGAGGACCCTTGTTTCATTTGTAGGGATTGAGGCTTTTTTAAGATTTGCAGACCCAAACTCATTCAATGAAGGCCCGTAATTTAGAATACTCTCCAAATGAAAACTGTCTTTTATTGGTAAACTAGGATGATTCCATAGAAAGTATTTCTCGATTTTTGTTCCAGTTAGATGCTTGATATGATTGGATACCATCTATATATAGCCATTGGGACATTTCAATTGACCAATGCCATCTTTCAAAGCCAGAACTACCACTGAAATTTCTTTCCAAATCCTTCTTTAAATAGAAACTTCCTCTCGAATAGAAAGTATAGGTGTTCTTTTGCAATCTGGGGCAGTGTTTTAACCATTGTTTCATTTTTCTTTAAATAGCCCTTCTTCATAATATTTCTGTGGAGGCCTTTTTAACCTAAAACACCTTTGTGAGACCTTTACCAAAGCTATACTATTTTGAACAAATTTCAAACAATTATGGCTAGCAGTCTTTGTCAATGATCACTCATGTGTTTTCACTGTTCCATGAGGTGAAAAAATCTTTTGAAATCTGTCTTTGACCCTTTCAAGTCACTGGATGTTCTTTGCAGACTTTGTAAGATAACAGTTTTATGTGGTAATTTCCTGACATTCTTGATAACCTGCTTATGTTGGAGCTTCCTTCTATCCAGCATTTACTAATCTCTATGTGACATCCTTACAACTTGCCATGGTGTATAATTCAAATTTTTCATGGCATTCTAACACTGTTATATCATAAATGAACACTGTAGGATATTTCTACATTTTTGCTGGTCGCTTTCATTACAGTTTTTACACTGTTTTCCATAATGATCTTTGTAATCCCTTGTCACCTCAACCTGAGACCAAAATCTGTTTACACTTTTGCCATGTTGAGGAGACCAATATATGAGATCTGGAAGGCTGCTAGAATGACTCAGAGACACCAAGGATTTTATTAGCCATTTTCCTCCTAATGGAGCTTCAGTAGTTAGAGCAATAGGCCATGCTATTCTGGAAGTCAATAACCTTGCTGATTTCAATTACTTTTCAACTCTGTTTTTTTTAAAGGAATAGAGACCTGGCCCTCTGCTTATAGATGAAGGAGGCCTATTTTGACAAATGCATGGTTTCCTTTCTTTGAAAATTTCATTCTCTTTTGATTTCCAACAGTGAACTGCTACAATTTGAAGTCTTTTCCTGAAGTTTATGTTGCCCAACACTAATTTGAGCCATTCATACTAGCACCCCTGTGGAGATGCATTGTTAAAATAGATTTGATCATTGGAGTTCCTTCTTGTAGTGTCATGATGATAATGTCTGAAATTTCAGTTGATCTTCTTTATTTGGACATAAGACCTAAAAACTCTGCTTTTTCTTGAATCGAACATTTCTGATCTTTGCTGAAACAAAATACAATGACCACTTTGGTTTTGTATGACCTACAGATAGACAAAGGGTTGTTTTTCCATATAATAATAAATGATGGTTGACTGATATTGAAGATAGGGGTTTTGACTAGAGATAGCTTTTCTCAAGGTATTTGCCCTAAACACCACCACCTAGACCTAGAGACTTTGTCATAATTTTTGAGGGATATCTGAGATATTTTTAGGTCATTATATGGAAAAATAGACGATGAGAGAGGAGTAAAAAACTTGATTTTTGGTGGACAGTGAGCTGTGTGAAAGCAAGGGAAAACTGATATGAGAGGTACAAGGCTTGTGGAAATCATGCACAAGGAAGGTTTGCTGATTTAGGACAGGACTAAAACCTGAAGAACACTTCCATATTAATATGCAAGAGAGGGGGAAAAGACAAAAAAAAAATTGAGGGTTTTTTTAGAGGACAAATTGACTGTTCAAGATTTGTTTCTAGAAAACCCAGATAAGGAATCTAGTCATCAAAACAGGTGAAAATACTGATGACTAGCACCATGTATGTTGGTGCCAAGTATATGGAAGGTGGCTTGAATGAGGTTGTGCACCACATGTGCATCAATTATTGAGACTGTTTGTGGATCCCACATAATGGCTAATCCTCCCGAAGCTCCAGAAGCATCTACAACGATAGAGTGGCATCCTAGCCAGGCTTTGGAGAGGATGGGGCCGAGGGTGTTACTAGTGCATTTAGTTTCCTGCATGAAGAAGACTTGCAGTATTTCCATATGAATCATGTTCTTGATCATTATGTACTTTGAGGGTCTATTTAAGCCCCTTACATTCCATGAAGTGAGCTTCATTGAGAACTATTTTCAAGTGGTTGGTAAAACTTGGTAAGTTTGGGATACCTACCAGATTCCATGAGCATCTCCCCAATGAGGATTGTCCACTGTAGATTTTTTTTCCTGCCCCTTTTTTTGGAGTCCTTGAAATTTTCTTCCCATCCCATTGACTCCCCAGTTGTATACCCAAGGATTTTTGGTGATGTTGAGCGCATGAGAGGACTACTTCTAGACCTTCAATCTATCTCTCTGAGATTTTATCATAGTCCTTTTTCCTACAAGCCTATTCCAGAGTGAATATTTCTAACTCTCTGATATCAACACCCTCAGCTTCCTCCTCCATGTGACTCACCTGGCTGTTTTCAGCTCCAGTGCCATCGACATCCATGTTGTTGGGTTGCCAAATGATGAGATTTGAAACTGGGTTATTTTT
This sequence comes from Pinus albicaulis, assembly GCA_034641835.2. Taxonomy (NCBI): domain Eukaryota; kingdom Viridiplantae; phylum Streptophyta; class Pinopsida; order Pinales; family Pinaceae; genus Pinus; species Pinus albicaulis. The sequence continues at coordinate 1,308,703,792 of CM076572.1, forward strand.
GGGAGGTAGGAGGAAGGATTTAGGAGGGGGTTTCAAAGAAACTGGAGGATTGGGGGGGCTAGAGGTGCAAGGTGGGGCTGAATGGGATGAGGGAATGGCCGTTTCCCCGGGAATCATAGGATCTTGCTGAGAGTGATTTGCAAGGATTTCGAAGCTGTTGATAGTAGAGGGAATGTTAGTGGCTTGGGTGGAGGGTTTGGCGGTGGAGGAGGGGGCCTTCTTGTGATGCCTCTTGCGGCTTTGGACTTTGGTAAAGCCCTCCATGTCAGAGCTAGGAGCTGTAACATTAGGCTTGCTGGGAGGTGGGTTGAGAGGAGAATCACGGAATAGATGGCCATGAGCATGGAATTTTCGGCAACGGAAAGGAACATGTTCATAATCAATAGGTTTCAGCTATTCAAAATCATCATGGAAAAGAATTACCGAATCCGGAAGCGCTCTGGCTAAGTGCACGTGGACGCATATTCAGGCATATGAGGTGTAACATCTTAGCTTGGTCTCCTCTACGATATTTATGAATTCTCCTAGACCATTGCCGATATCCCTTAAGGATTCTTCATCCCAGTATTCCAGGGGTAAGGAATACAACCTAATCCAAACCAGTGCCCAGCTGAAGTCCTCTTTGTCAAAGTTGAATCACTCGACCCAGTCACACAGGTAGAGCCTGGATGAATTGAAAAACTATGGGCCTCCATCCAAGATGCAGTTCCTATCTTCGATGCAGTTTAAGATTGCATTGAAGAAGCCTTTAGGCCCTAGTTGAAGTGTAACATGGCCTTTTGGCTTCCATTTGGAGCTGATCCAACCGTGCAGGGATTTTTTAGTAGGCCAAAAGCCCACAAATTTACCAATGAGTGCATGATCCTTCATGTACTGGATCTGAGCATTGATGCAGTGGCTTGGAAGCTCGATCTTGGGGCATTCAGAAGCTATCGGTCTGAATGTGGCCAAAGTCGCTTTGGGCTAGGTCGTTCCATCTAGAGGATCTGGGGTTTTGTCTATTTGCGCATCCAGTATACTGCCATAAAATTGGTGACTGGAGCCAGATGCCGTTGGCTCATTGACAGTGGTTGGTTTCTGCATGTTGACAGCGGCCTTCTATGCTGTGTCAACTAAAGGGATCTGGGTCGCGGCAGAGTTGACAGTGGGGGAGGCCTTGTTAGCCCCCCCCTGTGGTTGATCCATTAAACGAGAGTCAACGATTGGATGGGGAGGCAACCCTGCAGGGTCAAAGAGCACTGGTAGGAGCCTTCGAACCAGAGTGGCGCTGTTGTTGGATAGCCTGAAACCCTAGCTCATAGAAAATTTTTACTCAGCCTATGTTAGTTACTCTTTTGAAAAGATATTTTTGCCACCTAGTGCTTTGTTTCCTTCAATAAAGCATTAGGCAGTTATTGAGCCTAGTCAAAGATATTTATATCTACGAAAAAGTTACTGTAAAATTTATGAATACTAGGCCTTAAAGTCAAACATTTCACCTATATTCCATTAGGAGTTAAGATAGAAGTTATTAATCAGATAAATATTTGCAGATATTCTTTCCTTGAGCCTTGCATGGTCTTGAAGGTTAGATATTCATTAAATCTGTAATAAATGACACTCAAACCCTATCTTAACTTCACCTCCTCATTTGTAGATAAATAATGCATCTGAAATCATTATGTTATTGCCATTTGATGACTCTTTGAAGTAATACATAGTCTCCTGGAAGTTGAAAAGAAATTGATGTCTTGGAACTTGTGGATGCCCTGATTTGTTTGTTGATGGAGGAGGCTAGATTGTAGGATCCCTGAGCCTGGTTGCTGGTGAAGTGATTCTAATCTATTATTTTTATTTCCTGTTTCATTATGTTTCCATATTTCTATGTTGTAGTAGAGAAAAATTTTTAGATTAAGAAATTTCTTTTGAAAGCACCTTAGTTCTGTTTGTTCTTCATTGTCTTAATGTTTTCTTCTGCTAGGACATTTTAGAGAATTCTTAATTGCTCTCTAGACCCCCTAAGCTTGTTTATTTCATGAATAGTTGAATACATTTGCTATCAAACATGATTATTGCTAGCCTTGCTTATCTGATGTCACTAAAAAACTGCTTTTGAAGTTTATCTCTAAAGTACCATTACTTAGGTCTACCAAAGAGGTTTTGTTTCAATCATACCCTTTGTACATTCTTAACTAATTGTTTTAGAGATATTCATAGCTATAACAAAAGATGTTTAGGCATTCCCTCTTCTCTGATTACAGTCATATGTGTGTCTTAATTTTTTTCTTTCCTTGAAGGTCAAATCACTAGAAGTTAAATGAGTTTCTAGCCTTCTATATTTTAGTGGAAATGTTTTATCTTGTATAATTATCTGCTTTAGTTGAATCAAATAATTTATGGTTTGCCATGTCTATTGATTACCTCTTCATTCTTATGATATTCAAGTCCCTTTGTTAAAAAGTATAGATGATAAAGGATTCTTAATTTCCTTTTTTTCTTCTTTTTATTCTTACAATTGATGTCCATTTGATTACCCATAAAAACCTTGAAGATCCACTGACCAAGTTAGATTTAACATGTGATGCTCCCCGATCCATTGATGAACTTATGATGACTTTCATATACTCCATTTTTCAATGACTTAGATATTTCCTCATTCTATCTATGTTCCTTGATCATCATACCCAACAAAAACAATCAAACAAATCATACACTTAATAACTAGCCTAAAATAAACCATCTGAATAAAACAATTTCATATCCTTTGCAAACAAATAGAGAGAGCCCTCTTTGAGTCTAGGAAGGCTAGGTTCTAGGACTCCAAAGACTGGTCTGATGTTACCTTGTGCATTTTATCTACCAGTCTGCTAAATCACGGGAACCTAACAGAGTCATAAAAGGCTGAATTGTACATCAACTTTTCAAGGGCATTCACAGGGCAAGCTAACTATGCATAGTGAATCTTACTGGTAGTGTGAATATGAGGTGAAAGAAAGCAATGAGTTCAGTAATAGCTAAAGAGAAGTTAAGAATTATTTAACTATACTTCAAAATAAAACATTAAGATAAAAATCAATGACAAAATTAAGGTGCTCTCTCAACAAATATTAATCAAAATTTTATGTTTTGCAGTCAGAGAAATTGATGCATAGCATGGAAAGACGGAGGAAAAACATTAACATAGAGAAAATAACATCACCATTAATATAGCTCAATAATCCTGTGAATGGTCTCTTATTATTGATTCCCAACTCAAAATAGTTACAGTGCTCCAATAAAATGATCTTTTACAACACATAATCTAAAAAGGTCCAACCTTCCCACCCTTGATATTGATAAGGCATGCAATATTTATGTAAAACTTAAGTCGGTTATCATGTATACTGTAGTGATTACATTTAACTAGAAACTAGACAAGTGGAAACTTGCAAGTGGTGATAAGATGGGCCTGGCCCCAACAAAGGTATGTTATTGATTACAGAGGAATAAATTTCCTCTTACACTCTCGAAGAGAATATGATGGGGTAACACTTTGATGAGTGGAACCGTGTAGGTGGTGACAAGATACTTCTAGCTAAGAAGGTGGAGGAAGTATTTCATTATGATCATAATTGATTTTTATTCGATGCCGAAGAGGCAAGGAAGGCTCTAACACCTTAGCTCTTCCTCTTTAGAAAATTGTTGTGGAATTATTAAATTGATGAGGTGTTGGCATTTTCGTGGATCAATGGCCGTGATGTTTCCTCTTCATTTTCTATTGTTATATCAATAATGCCCTTTTTTCCCGACTTTACCCCATTGGCACATTCGAAAAAGTGCCACCAAACCTTCTCTGCATCGATTCTGTCTCTTCTGCCCATTTAGCTCTTTCTTTACAAATCAGTGTACAAAATTAATACTCCCGAACTTGAACACCCTTAGATTTCATATTTGAACCCATCGCCTCCACGCCAACATCGCACTTCACATTTCCATGTTTTTTCACTTTACCTTTGCCCTTATCTTTTGAAACTTGTGATTTGCGATTGCAATTGGGTCTCACTGTCGTCGCATATCACACTTCAACGATTTTAAAACTTATCTCCCGTGCATATGCTGTAAAATTTATGATTTGTGACTGTGATCAGGTCCCACCCATATCGCACATTTCACTTCAATGCTTTTAAAACTTACCTCCCGCGCCTATCCTATAAAATTTGCGATTTTTTATTGTGATTGGGTCCTACCATCATCGCATGTCACACTTCGATGATTTTAAAACTTATCCTTTGCACTTATTTGTTAAAGCTTTCGATTTGGGCCCACACAGCCAGAATTCAACTCTATTTCAACTTCTATAGACTTTTTATTTAAATCATCCATATTTCGGAGGGGTAATTCAACAATGAAAGGTATTACAAAGAGGGGGTGCGAAGTACTATGGTTGCACCACGTAGCAGTTTGGGTGGTTAATGGATACCACCATTTTGGACCCCCCCCATTTTTTAACGTTTAGAGGCTGAGGGGGAGCCAAAAAAGAATTGTGGGCCATATAGTATGTGGAGGTGAGTGGGGATGGTTAACGTGGATGCGACGGGACAGGTGATGTGAGGCGGGGTCGAGGTATGAGAGTCGAGGGAGGTAAAATGAAACTTAGGATAATATGACTAAAAAGGGGTAGGGTAAAAGGATATGCAAGGTGGATGGGGACTTAGGATAAAAACATACCATAAGGTCCCAAATTTGACAACAATCCTCCCTTTTCAAACCTTTAGAGAAAAATTTGATCTTTTCAGTTTGATTATAGGAAAACAGTCAAGCAGTTTTTTAGGTTGCTTACCCATAGAATGAACTTTGCATTTTTCCTTTTTAAATACCCTCTTTTCTTCTTCTTTTGTTTCTCTTTATCTTCCTTTGAAAAATACTTTTGAATATTGAGATCTATGTACAATATGAAAATTTTGGAAAGAGAAAGCACACAGTCACCTTGTGATACTGTAAATTACAAGACTCTAACAATGGCTCCAGTTGGGGATGACTTTTCTATTTAGGGAAGTGTCAAGAACACCGTAGACTAGTGGAATGTTCCATTGGGATGATCCCAACCTTGCAACCTAATCTGCTACAATATCTGTGGTTGAAAACCTTCAAGTTGAAGTCAATACTCTCTAAAAACTAAAGTCTAGGTCATACTTAATCTGAAAACTAGAAAGCAACCTGAAACTAAAACTGGAAAGATGATAAAAGTACTAAGCTTATTTGCACACCTACCTACCCTAATCTACTGAAATTTTTTCCTTTCTAGATGATACGATAATGCCAATGTACCCCGTCAAAAAACTTCCTTAATAACTATGTTATTTCAATTCTTTCCATCAAACTCAGAAACAAACCTGTTAATGGCCTTTGATAAAGAATTTTAGCCTGATTTTCTTTACATGAAGCTTGGTAAACCTGAAAAACAATAGAAATGCTGGAAATGTATGTTTCCTTTGTGAAGAAAAACTCCTCCATATAGACAACCACTGGATCAAGGTACTCTTGACTTATTTCTGGGTATTCTGTCTTATCCAACTCAGCTTCATATCCTGGTACTACAGATGTGCTCTCCAAGTCTTTAATCAACTCGGAATATTATTGCATGCTATCTAATGAATATTGTGTCAATACTTCTCCTGAATCAGACAATGGGGCAAACTGTCTGATCATATCCATATCATAGCATCTTTTAAGAGTATTATTAACACATGAATATTGACTTTGATAGGAGAAATCATCCAACGCGTCTATTATTCGGTCACATGGTGCTTTATATGGTAGTGTCGGTTCTTCTAATAACTCATGTTTTCCCTTATGATTGTCAGCCAGAATGTGATCCAAATTACCTTTCATAATATGAGATGAATTAAAGCACAAAGGTAGAGAATCAAACTTGATTAATTCATCATCTGTTTCAGACTCTATAATTTCATCTGCATTTTGACATTCAAAAGGACTCAAAGGCTGAACCCCTGGATCTAAAACAAAATTTTTATCGTCCGTGATTTCCTCATTTGATTGGTGAGAGATTTATCTTCTCCTGTGATTATCAACTATAATATAATCTATATTCCCTTTTACAATCTAAAATGAATTAAAGTATAAGGGTAGATACGAAAGATGTGTTGACTCCTCCTCTATCTCAGATCTTGTGATTTCAAGATGACTCAGGGGGAGAACTTCCAAATCTAAAACAGGGTTTGTATCATCCATCTCTTCCTTGACTGATTCATTAGAGAATTAATCCTCCTTCCTATTTGCAACTTGCTTGTAATTATCTCTTAAGAGTGAGGCAGAAGATAGAGGAATGAATTTTGTACTTACTTGACAACTTCCTACATTTTCGTCTTTGCAACCTTTCTCAGCATGCAGATTTTTATTGTCATCTTTGTATTGTGATAACTGAGTTTGTTCTTCCCAAGAAAATGGTACTGGTTGCTTCGAAAACTCATCCTCAACCTCAACCATATACTTTTGATATTGATGATTACTTCTGAGAATATTACTTCCATATGCAAGATCATCCAACATTCACATCATCTCAGGAAATTTCCCTACCCCTCTCTAATTTTGAACTTATTTTTTGGTTAAGTTATGAATTGAGTACATGAAAAAGTCATTTTCTATTTTAGGACGAGCCGCAAATTGCTTGGGTACATTGATCCATGTATTTTTCGGAACTAATGGAACATGATTTATTTGAACAATAAGTTATTCTTTCCTACTAATCTGAAGCATCATTTTGTTTGCTGCATTTGTAAAGATATCTAGTTTTATCTCTGAAAATATCAATTTCTCTTTTTCTAATTTATCCTTCTTCACAGCCTTTAACTTTGCATCTCTACTCATCAATTTCTCTTCCACATCAACTAGCATATTTTTCATCTCTTCAAGGGTTGTAGGGTCTCTTTCTCTTAACTGGAATTCCATCTCTGGATCAAATTCATCTGGGTAGTGCAATAGAGCCAATCCTGGGGGTGGCTTTATCTTAGCAGGTATTGAATGGTATACCTTATTGAACCTAGCTTAAAAGTGTTGTACTGTCACCCCTGGCTGTATTTTTAAATGGTTATACTCTTCCATGATGAGAAAAACATTTCCCATGACCACCCATCTATCCAGGAAAACTTGAGTGAATTGATGAAAATTGATAATTCTTGCAGCTAGAAGATCTTTAAAACAATTTTTAACTTTACCTTCCTGTTAGTCATTGATAATTTTGATTTTATCCAAAGATGACTAAGTTAAAAATCTCAGATTTATAGAAACAATATTTGCAGAAAAATTGTGAGTTCTAGAAATCTCACTACCTTCATCATCCTAAGTCTATCAATTCACAAAAATCTGCATCCATGCCTTCCAAAAAGATCACCCTTCTGTCTCAAAAGGAAGCTTATTTCAGACTATCCCCACCATTTTTACCTACATTTCATCCCCTCATCTTATCACTCCTACTCCTATTCTCTATCAGTATTTTTCCCTCTAAAAGCCCATATTCCCTTCATTGATCCTTCATTTCCTCTAAAAACCCTTTACCATTATAAAACATTTTTACTTAGTTAAAACCCCTGTTTTAAAAAATACCTATCGGAATCCCTTAAAAAGCTAAAACATTTTGTTTTGGCCTTTTTTCCGACCATTTCTAAAAATGGGCCTTAAGCCCCTGCGGGCTCAACCCTCTGCCCTTTTTCTTCATATGACCTGAGGGCCTGACCACCTGTTAACCCCCGACCCCTTTTTCTTAAAACCCTAGCTCCCTCTGCTCCCATGTGGCCTTACTTCTCCCCCTCTCTTTTTACCCCTCCGCCCTTATTATTTTCATACCTGCAAACCTTATTAACTCCCAAAACCTTTAAAAAGTTCAAAGGTGGGCCCTTTCCTCCCCCACCCCGCCTTACCTTTCCTCAGGCCATTTCACCTGTAGATAAAAGCCCTGGACCTTGATCCAATGACGGTCACGCCCCGTCACTCACCCCATTCACCAAACTTTCTCCCCACCCTTGGGCTCCACCTGCGCCGTCGATCTCACTCCTTGAGATTTGACGGCGCAGATCACATATCGCGCACGTTTGATCGCTGAGGTTTAACACCTATTTTCCATGCATAAAAATCATTTTTTCTTAGGACGTGTGGTGGCTGCTGAGTGGAATCGCATGCTCCTGCCTCAAAACCACTTACTCCCCATATGTAGTGCGAAAACCGCTAGTTTTCTGCAAAATTGCCATCCTCCATTTCCGCGCCAAATTCAAATTTTTCATTGATTTCTCCCAGTTCCACTTGTGGAACACCTCCCCCTCACTCTCCATATCCTTTGTACATCACTCTGACACCTCATGAACCACTGAAATGCAGTCAATCCACAAACGTGCAAGTTTTAAATTGATAGTTTGTTTATTTGTGTAGGTGTAATGGTGGATAAAGGATAGCAAGGTTCTCCCACAGTCCATAAGGGGAAAATTAAGTCATGGATGACAATCCGGGGTCTTAAATCAAACAATGAATATTAGAGGATGTACCTAGGGTTTGGTCATTGATGAATTATGATCATGAATCGATCATAAACCCTCCAGCACCAGGAACAAATGTGTCCCAGCACACAGTGAGCAAAGATAGTCAGAAGAAATGATGAAGAAATCAAGAATAGAGAAATAAAGGTTTAATCAAAGATTAAGGATAAAAACACAGTTGAAGACAAATGAATAAAGGTTTAAAGCAAATAGATAAAGAGTTAAAGACCGCATGATGAATTATGAAGGCCAAAAGAAAAATCAGGCCTTAAATATAGTTTAATGAAGAAATAAAGGAAAGTTAGGCTAAATATAGCCTCAAATACATCAAACAGGAGAAGTTATTCATTCATAATATCTAACGGACACCTTTGACCTACTTTCTACCTACAAAAACAAACAAAAAAATACTACATTAAAGAAAATATTTAAAACTGTTAGGACAATTATTGTTAAGGTAAGGTTAAGCCTTGAAATTCAATCTTTTCTCCTATCTTTCTATCAAAAGTTAAGACAGAGTTATTGAAATAGAGAAGTAGTTGAACATCTTCCTACCTTATGCCTTGCATGGTTTTTAAGGTTAGGAATGCATTTAATCTATAGTTAATGGCTCTCAAACCCTAGATAAGTTCCACCTCCTCATTTGCAGCATAAATACTGCGTCAAAACTCATTATATAGTTGGCATTTGGTGACTCTTTCGAGTAATACATAGTTTTGCTGAAGTTGAAATTAAATTGATGTTCTGGAACTTGTGGATGTCTTGACCTGTTTTTTGATGGAGAAAGCTCTGTCATTGGATCCCTAAGCTTGGATGTTGGTGAAGTACTCTAAATCTGTTATTGTTATTTCCTATTTCATTATGTTTCATCATTCTCTGTTGTAGTAGAGTAAAATGTTTAGGCTAAGAAATGTCTTTTGAAAGCACCTTAGTTCTGTTTAATCTTCACTATCTTAATGTTTTCTTCTGCTAAGATATTCTAGATAATTCTTAATTGCTCTCTAGAACCCTTATTCTTGCTTATTTCTTAAATAGTTCGATACAGTTGGTCTCAAGAATGATTTATGGTTTTCCCTGCTTACTTGCTGCCACTTAAAAATTGTTTCTGAATTTTCCCTTTAAAGTAACATTGTTTGAAGTTTGCCAAAGAGGTTTTGTTTCGATCATACCCTTTTTACCTGCTTAAATAATTGTTTTGGAGGTCTTTATAGCTATAATCTAAGATGTCTAGGAGTTCCCTCTTCTATGAATGCAGTTTTTCGCCTTATATATTTCATTGCAGAAGTTTGTCTTGAAATTATTGTTTGTTGAAGTGTGGTTTTTAGAATTTATGGTTAGCCCTGTCAATGGAATGCCTCTTTATGTTCAGATAATGTTTTAAGTCCCTTTGTTGAGAAGTACATATAATTAAGGATTCTCAATTGCCCTTAGTTCTATTTTTCATTCTAAACCATTGATATCCATTTCATTTCACCTGAAAGACCTTGAAGATCCACTGGCCAAGTTAGATTTTCCCTTTGATACCTTTGATCCATTTACAAACTTGTTACAACTTCCACTTGACTCCACTACCCAATGGCTTAGAGATTTCCCTTTTCTATCTATGCTACCTAGATCATCATGTCCAACCAAACAATTAAACAAACTCATGCTTCATAACTAGCCTAAAATCAACCCTTAAAGCAAACAAGCACAAACCTTTGGAAACAATGGAGAGATCCCTCTGTGAGACTAGGAAGGCTAGGTCCTAGAGCTCTAAAGGCTGTTTTTGATGTTGCCTTGTCACTTGGTATGCCAATCTGCCAAATCAAAGGACCACAAGATAATAGCGATCACAGTGGGATGACCCTTTTGAGTAAAAGTCCCTAATTAGGACACTCAGTATTCATCCAAGTGAACTATAGCTTTCCTAAAGCACTACCAACATAATGGTGATCATGATAGGACTTGTATGAATCAGTGGAAATCTAAGTAACCCTTAGGATTCTAAGAGACCCTTATCAAACCTTGAAGAAATCAGCTAGTAAGCCATAGAGTAGACTCTGTTTGTTTCACCACCTTAGCTAAGTGTTGAATCAGGTATAGGACACTCTCTCAACCAAAGAACCACAAAAAAAAACTCAGAAAACCCAAAACATTTCAGATTGGTCTTTAAAATAATAATTGGTGGTGGACCATAAAACATTTTACCTTCAGAAAAGCTAAAAATTTCCACTTGGCGACTCTAGTAGCCCTAGTAGGCCTATTACTCCTCTAGCTCTCTAGATTCCCTTAGGAATGTGTTAACCAGCCCTGAGAAAGTTTAGAAACCTAGTCCCCTATTATAGAGATTACTGTGAGAGGAAATTTTTTTGAAAAACATTCCTAAAAACCTCAGCCTCTCTAGATTTTGAAAAATTGAAATCTAGCTTCACATAGGGTCAATACTAGATCCCATCCAGATCCTAACCTTCCTACCATAGTTGATAATCCAGAAAGGATTTTGTGGAAAAATTCTAGATCTGGAAAATCAACTGCTGATAGGACCATCCTAAGAACAATATCTGTCCCTGAAAATCTCACAGTCTTGAAAGATCCTTACTTTGACTTACCTAATACAAAGAACCTATTTAGGAAAAAGTCTCAAAGTGGTTTAAACCAAGCTAACTTTGAAACCATAGATTTGTGATAGAGCTTTAGCAGAGAAGCTTCACCTTCTACTCCACCTGATTCTCATCTTCTCCATCACTTCATCTCCTTCCATAATAAATATGCTCAAAATCAGTTTGTTGGGCTGAGTGTTTCCTCCACTCCCATTCACACATCCACTGTTCAAAACACTCCAGCTCAGCCCACTTTCCCTCTTGTAAACCTACCTCTTGCAAATCCCCCATTATTTCCTATCATGGAAGCATGGTATGCCCCTCTAGTGATACCACAACCTCTGGTTCCTCTATCCAACGAATATCACACTACAAGAAAAAAGCACATTGGTGAGGGGCGAAAATGGTCACCATAAGCTCATTGGTGAGGGTCAAAAGAGCCTTCGTCACCAAAAACTGAACGTCACCAAAGGTGGCGTCGCCGAAAGTATAGGTGTTGTGGTGACATTCAAGGTCCGTCATCAATAATGATTTATAGTGACGAATAGTGACCATCACCATTTCATATGAGCAATGGTGACGGACAATAGCCTCCGTCACCAAAAAACTGAACGTCACCAAAGGTATGCCGCCGAAAGTATAGGTGTTGTGGTGACATTCAAGGTCCGTCACCAATAATGACGGTAGTGACGATAGTGACCACCATTTTCATATGAGCAATGGGTGACAGAGACAATAGCCTTTCGTCACCAAAATCCGAATGTCACCAAAGGTGGCGCGCCGAAAGTATGTGTTGTAGACATCTTACAACCGTCAATACTAATTACAATGACGGATAGTGACCGTCACCATTTCATATGAACAGCAACGATTTTTTGTGATGGACCTTTCATGGCCGTCACTATTGGTGCATATATATGGCGACGTTCATTGACCGTCACCATAAACGCATTGATGACATCAAGGTCCGTCACGAATAATGACTATAATGACAAACAGTGACCCTCACCATTTCATATAAACAACAACGATTTATGGTGACAGACCTTTAATGGTCGTCACTATTGATGCATATATATGGTGGCATTCGTTGACTGTCACCATTTCATATTTTGGTGAGGGTCGAAAAGTCTCACCATAAACTCATTGGTGATGGTCAAAAGAGCATCCGTCACCAAAAATTGATCTTCATCATTCCCTATATATGAATATCAGGGCATGATGGAATCGAACCACCAACCTCCTGCTTGTAAAGCAGGTGCTCTTCCATTGAGCTAGCACCCTTTAAAGAATTAGACTTTAAACTAGCAATTGCCCCTAAAGTTGCAAAGATACACCAAAGGAATAAGAACCAGGAAAACCGAAAGAACTCAATGTCCTTGCTCTTTTTTTTATTCTACGACACTCTACAAAGTACGATCTTGATCTATGACGTATTTGTGCCGAGTGGTTCTAATTTAATAGTAAATGTTATATTAGATAAAACAAATGAATAACTAAGAGGCCTTACGAGCTAATTTTTAATCCTTACACCAAAATCTCTTAATATTCAAGTCTATGGAACAACTCGTTCAAAGTTCAAACTGAAGTAGATTTTAAATGGAAAGCCTAAAACCAGCTAAGTAGTTTACAAGTTAACATTTTGGATATAAATTATGTTCAATTTATATGACAAGTTATGCTATAACCTTGAAACTAGTTTCTTAGCTAAAAGACTTTCTTAAGTTAACAATGACAAAGAAACTTAGTCATGGCAAGCAAAATTCTCTTGTTTTTTCGAATGAGGGTGCATGTAACTTGATAAAGGTTGTATGAGAGTATCAAACCATAAACAGTTTCACTAAAACATGGAAATTACAAAGTCTTGTTAAGCAAGAAAGTTTTAGTTAAATATATGGAAAGCATCGAGCTAAATGATATAATTAAACTAAAAGTAACTGTAAAAAAATGAAATTGCCATCATATACATCGCACCAACGTATGAATTTGCATCAATGTACTGAATTAATATGACTTCAAATTTTGAAATTTTCCTGCAAGATAACATTTATCATTAAAAAAATCTTATCAAACATGAAGTAATCTCATGAATCTTTCAGATTTATATTGCAATATCCATCTCAGATCAATAGATCCAGAATCTTAAATATTCTTATAACTAGCAATTGCACCAAGAGGTGCAAAGGAACGTCGAAACATGGATAAGAAAAGTGGGGAGATTGTATAAAGAAATAATCAAGCGAAATATACTAAAAATGAAATACAACCCATGTGAGGCTAATTTAAATTCAATTGTTGTGAATTTTCAGGTGAAAGAAAGTTTGTAACTGGTGTCCGGCAAGCAGGACTCACAAAAATTGTTATAGAGAAAAACTTGGAAGGGAAATTGAGGTTTGAGGTTTGATGATGCTTATGAAGCACATATTCTACTTGGTGAAAGTGGCCACTGCAAGGATTATTGGGGTTCAGGCTTTTATAGGCAGGATAATACTTTTGAGCTTGAAACACTTTGCACAATATAGCTTTCAGTTCAAATGGGTGCAAATACATATAAATCAAGCAATTTGAGACCTTTAAATGTATGGTCAGAAGCAACAACTCCAGAATCTGTGCAAATGCTTCTAAACTCTATTTGAAAAGAGGAAATTAGTTTGATCCTTGAAGGAAAATTGTTTGGACCAGACATTGGTGAGTTGATAAGCAGCTCAAACAATTGGGCAGAGATTATTATGTGGTGTATTTTCAAAGGGCTCAAAGAGTCATTACCTTCTAAATGGCTATATATTTTGGGAGATGGGTTTGAAAATACAGGTAAGAAGAATCAGCCAACGTCTGAACAGTCGGGTGAATTTGAGAAAAAACACCAAAGATCTGCCAATTTTGTTGAATGCCTCTGAGCACTGTGGTTTATTGTTTGCTGTCAATTCCTCCTCAATCATGGATTGCAGGCCTGCACAAAAGAAGAATATTCTTATGATTGGTCTCTATTCTGAAGTGAATAATTTAAAACAATATACTCGTAACCTAGCACAAAATACAGATTCAACAGAAGTAAATACAGAAAACAAGAATAGTGGAAATGATGATTTTGGATTTCAAACTGAAGGAGCATATAAGGGCGAGGATGAAGTTCTTTTGAAATTTCAGTGGGCAGAGGAGACAGAAAGGATGGACTGCAGCAAGTTTTTGGAGTCTCGGGATAGAAGAGAAGGGAAAAGAGGCAAACTTCAAGTTAAAAGCACAGAGTAATGACCCCTGGAAGGAGAGATTTTGATTCTCTTGTTCAATCTCAGCAGGAAGTAAGCAATGCCTTTGGTCAAGTTGACATTCAATTTTCGGATTCTCTATGGGATGTAGGTGATGGCATTAGCCAAGAGAAGCAGCTGGACAGGGTTTCACATGAATATATCCTTTCTTCATGAATGCAATGATTATCGGAATTATGTTCAAATAAAAGAGATGAGAACAATGTGCAAGAGGCTTTATAATGTTTGATATGAAAAGAATAGAATATTCAAAATAGTACATCATATGAGGAGGAGACCTTTAAATCAAGCAATTTGAGACCTTTAAATGTATGGTCAGAAGCAACAACTCCAGAATCTATTCAAATGCTTCTAAACTCTATTTGAAAAGAGGAAATTAATTTGATCCTTGAAGGAAACTTGTTTGGACTAGACATTGGTGAGTTGATAAGCAGCTCAAACAATTGGGCAGAGATTATTATGTGGTGTATTTTCAAAGGGCTCAAAGAGTCATTACCTTCTAGATGGCTATATATTTTGGGAGATGCGTTTGAACATACAAGTAAGAAGAATCAGCCAACGTCTGAACAGTCGGGTGAATTTGAGAAAAAACACCAAAGATCTGCCAATTTTGTTGAATGCCTCTAAGCAATGTGGTTTATTGTTTGCTGTCAATTCCTCCTCAGTCATGGATTGCAGGCCTGCACAAAATAAGAATATTCTTATGATTGGTCTCTGTTATGAAGTGAATAATTTAAAACAATATGTTCTGAAGTGAATAATTTAGGTGCTACCTCCTCCTCAGCAGATCTGTAATCTGCTAGGTAGTAAATTGCCAGGTTGCTAGGTTCAAGGAAATTTGAACACAAGTTTTCTCCAATTGACAGTCTATGCAGAATTTGTAGCCATGTTATTTCCCATTAAATAATTCCATGCAAAAATTGTAGCTCAGAGAACCTCCCTAGAAAGCATCATTTCATAGATAAAAGGGCATCCATTCAAGACACCCTAATTGAAAGGACCACGTCAATTGAAGACATTATTATTAAGGAGAATGAGATGGTGAATGTACAAGACATCATTATTGCAACTGATAAAACAACCATACAAGGTGTCATAAGTGCAGCAATTAATATTTGTCAAAGCCATCATAATTTTAACAAGAGAACATCTGTACGGGAAGTCTCATTTACAGGCTACACCAATGCCAAGAAGGGCATCAATACAAGAGGGCACTTATACTGAAGAACATCACCTAAGACATTAAATGCGACATCATTCTCAGCTACATAACCAGTACATTTCATGTCGACGACAGCATCTCCGACATTATCCATTGTCACATAGAAGTTAGAACATCCATTTTTCTACCAATATAATTTAATTTCACAAGTTGCCCATTCCATGAAACTAGCCTCATCTAAATCAACTTCTTTTGCAGTGTACATCTATATTACAGTGACCTGTAATATGCATAAGTTTTTCTCCTAATGGAATTTGCGAATTTGTGATAGCACCGAAGAAGGATACCTCAGTGAAGTTTCTCATCAATGTGACCAGTCACCAAACTAGGTATTAACTATTAAATAATTTATTTGAGGTACCAAAACTCTCCCAAAGGTTGTAGATCCAATAAATAAAACTAAAAGAAAACCACAATCAGGACCCAGAAGATGAGGCAGTTGACTGGGATTAAACGGTACAACGCAGAAAGTATGAGACACTCGTGGAGAACCTTAGGAACTCATGGCGAACTGTGGAGATTCCTATCATCTGTGACATCATCTAACACTATCTGCTATTAAACAAATAACCTAGTAGGAAATATTAACAGAAATTGACAAACAATAGTTGGGACTTGGAAAATCAGAACTGCAAATGGTTGAATGGATGGCATTCATTAAAGCACGTAGACAATGGCAACCTAAAAGGAAATTTCTAGAAAAAATGCAAATCCCTTGCATCAGCAAAAAACATAAAGTTAGGCAGCAAAGTACAAGAATACTTCAAAGTCAAGACTTCATACTTCTGTATATGAATCCTTAGCAAAAACACCAGACCGGATGTTTGGCAAGATACCTATTTCCTAATCTCTTATTCCTTTGTAAACAGACATGTGCTGACATAGGTAGGGCTGCTGAGGGGTGGAACTAAAAGTGAATATTGAAAACCGACGAATAGGACAAATTTGCATGACTTAAATTTAAATTTGGTAGATAGAAATGGCCAATGTATGAATCAAGAAAAGGGGCTTACGATTGTGAAAATTAGACAATGACCATACTGACAACCATCCCATTCTTAGATGCTTCACCTACAACCATCTAAGAAAGTGATATACAGTGTTTCTCATAACAAATTCCAAGTCTAGCAAGCACCCTAAAGAGGACAAACTACAGGACCTTTAACCTTTTGATTTATACAACAGTCCTAGTAGATTCCCTTCTGAAATCACCAATGCAAGAACTCATGAAGTTTCACTCTAGAAACCCTTGTTACAAGTCCCATAGGCTGGACAGACTACCTGACAGTAATAAAGTTAAAATCAGTCCATTTCCCATCTAATCTCAAATGTGCTAATCCTTCAATTTTTATTTTTATTTATTCTTTTTAATGCAGATTTATTGTGATATTTCAGATAGGAACTAATCCTATCCTCTTGATTTTCCATAGATCTCAAGTTTCAACATCCAAGACAAATTTCTTCTTTGGAGCAATGTGAACAAAATAATACATGGCTCATGTTCTCACCTAGTTTCATGTTTTTCTTGCGTAAAAATTAAAGTGAAGCTCCAAACCCAGTAGCCAATATCAGACCAGATACATCAGCTCCAGTACTGGCTAACTGCCCTCCTGTTGCATTTTTGTCTCTATTGGCTTGGAATCATGGTTGCAAATCTTAAAAGTAGTTTTTTTTATTAAAAAAATAATTATTTAATGTTTTTTTTTGTAAACCGGTTCATTGGCATCTGACCGCTCCCGGTTAGACCGGTTCCAATTAGAAACCCGGTTCATTAGGTCCACCAGTCCGGTCACCGGTTCCGGTTTTTAAAACTATGACTTCAATAGAACCTTTACCTTTCCACAAGGTGAGATATTACAAGTCTTAATTATTTGATCACTAAATATCTAACACTCAAGCATAGTAGAACTCTGTTGGAACATGAATTTTAGCTCTACAATGTCTTTAGTTTCGTAATCTGTCATTGCTAATTTGAGTGAATGTGATGCAGTGAAAAACTCAGAGACCAAAAATATGTCTACTTCAATAGGACCTTTCCCTTTCCAAAAGGTGAGCTATTACAAGTCTTCATAATTTTATTAGTAAATAGCTAATGTGTATCGTAGAACTCTGTTGGGAAATGAATTTTAGTTCTGCGATGTCTTTAGTTTCATAATCAAGTCTAAATGTAAAATGAGGGAAAGCATTTCTCATTCTTATTTTATTGGGCACTTCACAGATCAACACAGATTAGAAGCCTCATCTTAAACAACAATCTAATGAATTAATATTGAATGTGTGGGAAAGTGAATTGATGATTGTAGACACATTAAGAAGATAGCCAAAACGGGCATGGCAGCAGAGAATGGAGATATTGACAAGACTTATCCATTGGTAGAGGAACCTGAAAATATTGAGAAATCAGTGCAGCTTGCACCAGAAACCACCTATCCTCAGAAACTTAAAGATATTATTGGGAACGAAAAGGGATTTTAACTTTAATCATTGAAAATAGTGACGATGTTCTGTTCTAGAATATAGCTAGAATATATTATAGTCTACAACCCTACACAATCAAATTCCCAAGAACCATTAAGCATCAACCATGCAATTTGTTTGGTCTCTAGAAACACACGCAGCCTTCAAATAAATTGCATACTCTGTTCTCATTATAAATCACAATGCCAATTCTTGAAGTCTATGGTCTGTTCAAGCAACCAAACACAAACAAAAGAGGAAGCTTTACATGGAATGAAAGGTCTTTGCAACTATGGGACCAAATTTCGGTCAAGGGACAACACAACGAGGACAAGAATCTTTTGGTTTGGGTTAAGGACAGGATTATTTGTCAATTGAAGCAGGCTGCTGTAGGACACCTCCGCAGGCAGCAACATAACTTCTTTTCAACTGTAACAAGCCTAGGATAATTGTTAAAAAGGCACAAGACTATGTGAACTAGCTCGAACTTGGTGTTGAAGGCAGTGAAGTGTCAGATTAGCTCATGTCTTCGGCTCGGACTTGTGATAACTTGTGAAAAATAAGCTCTGATTAGCTGTCTTGATACCTTGACCTGTGTGTTAAAATACCAGAAATTGCAGCTTGGAGGCTCAGACCATAGTCCTGTAGCTGCTTCTTACAAGAGCTCAGACCTGTGTTAGTCACTTGTGAAGGATAAGCTCAAGACTGGTGGGCAGTATGTTATATCATATTTGTAAGACCTTGGACTTAAAAAGGGACAGTATTTTGTAGCATTGTAAAGGCTAGAAACAGAGATATACACCTTAGAAACAACACAACTCAGATCTCTTGGAATCTTAACAAGCTCGAACTTACTACTGTGACTGTGCTAAGTGTGATAGTGAAGGCTCTTCATGTCCTAGCATAAACAACAATCTCCGACTCGGTAAATTGATGGAAGACTTGAGATAATTCACCTGTTAGATATACTTGTGATACAACTGTATATCGTTGACCCAGCTTTACATCAAGGTTTGAAGGCTCAAGTCCACTTTAGGCTCGGACATCAAAACAGGGACCACATGCTTGGATTTCAGTCCTATGAAGAATAATGAATGAGCATTAATGAACAGTGAACTTGAAAGGGTGTACAAGTGAAGAATATCTTGACAGTGGGCATATTAGAGCAGATTGTTGACCAAATATTGAAGTATTTGGAGCACCATGTGAAGACACTCTTGAAGCACCTTGTGAACACTTTCTTGGAGAGTTCTTGAAGAAGCCTTTGAAGAGGCTTAGAGCAGGTGTAGAACTTGGGATGCCAATTGAAGACACCTTGAAGGTCGTGGAGATAATGTTGAAGACCATGACGCATTGGTCATCATGAAGTAACCTTGGAGATCTTTGTTTTGGGTACCATGAAGAAAAATGGAGACACCTTCTTAGGAGCAACTCTTCCCTCAGAAGTGTGTGACAGTTAGCATAGAGGTTTGCTACATTAGAAAAGGGTCCATTCTGGGCACTTTTCTTAGTAGTAGAGGACATCCTGGACGTGAAAGGGTCCATTCTAGGCACTTTTCTTGGCAGCAGAGGAAATCCTGGAAATGAAGCTATTTATCAAGATATTCCCTTTGTTATATTCATGAGTATGGAACATAAAGAAGTATCAAGACCTTTAGGATGGAGCACCTACTTCTCTTTAAGGGTATTCATCAGTTTTCATGTTAGATGAAATGATACTTGGGAGCACTTTGGCAAAGGATCATAGAACCAATACTGCTCTGAGAGTATGACTGGATTGTTAAGGAGAAAAAACACTTGAATTGCAACATGGTGTGACTCGTGTCTTTGGATAAGAATCAAGTGCAAATGCTTTTGAAAGCCACTGGAGCAACTTCAACCCTTACACTAGTCCAACTCATTTGTACCAAATAAGAATAACTGAACACTGAAGGATAATATAATTTGAGAGCAAAGGAAACCAACAATATAAATTCTGGAGCAAACTGGGCATTTGCACACAAAGATATACCTGCGAGATTGCCACATCTCCAATGGAAAAAGAACTTCTACTCAAACCATTGCTTTTGGTAGTTATCTCTAGTGATGCCCCCGTACATGGAGAATCTAAATTCAGTAGATTAGGAATGCTATAATAATTCACAGAAGTTGGGAATGATTTTTGTAAGGATAAACCACAAAAAAGGGGGTTCTCATCTCCTTAGAACTCCTAAAATATGCACACGTGGACCATGCCAAAGGGCTTCACACGCTACTTGTCTTCATAGTGGAGCACTCGAAATAAGGCTAACAAACTCCATCAAACTTGTAATAGATACACAACTCAAAGTGGGAGTACTGCTAAAAGATACTCATGTAGATATGTGCAAGGTAGATCAAGAGTTGTTAACACAACTGCATTTTTTGGTAGGGAGTCCATGGCTTGTCTACAACCACAAGTTAAGTGGACATCATCTACAGCTAGCTGGTAAGGAAGGTCAGGAGAGAGATACACAACTCGTGTAGATATGTGCAAAAAAGATCAAGGGTTGTTAGACAACTCCATTTTTTGGTGGGGAGTTTCCTCAAAGTATGAGCTTATCTTCCAAACTTTATAAACCACACAAAGATTTTAGAAAACCTACCTTAATAACGCACTCTTTTTCCACCTTAAAATCTGTCATTGATTGTGTCATATTGCCTGAAATAACTTGCATAGTAAGAGAGTTCATCCTAGGGTTTGTGTGATGAATGAGTTAAAGGGTCCTTAGATCTCTCAATTTGGAATGTTTTCTTGATTTTTTTATTTTAAACAAACCTTATTCCAGGCAAGGCATTCTCCAAGATGGAAAAAGAATTTAGTTTTATAGATCTAAAAGCATACCTTTCAACTATTGTTTTGATGATCAAGACAATCTATAGGATCTTCCCACAAATTGATCTGCAAATTGTAGCCACATCATCATATCCCTATAGTCTCCTGCATTTTGAATTTTAATGTTGTCTCAGTAAATTTCTGTTGTTATATGTCTCCCAATCTTGCTACAGGTCTAATCTTCATAGCAAATGCATTGTTTTTCTGCTACAAAATCTAGCCTATAAAGAGTTGAGTGTCCCAAAGTAATACAGTTACTATTCATGCTTTCTATGCTGCCAAACAGCCACAACGACTAGAGTCCTCCCTAGTGGAAATTGTTGAAAAGTGTAACACGGTCGGTCTTCATATTGACTATGTAATTATGTATTTTATGTAAAGAAGACAAAGGTAATAAAATGTATTTTGTACTTGCTCCATGGGTTTCATGAGCAAGATTTTATTATAAGTTAAATAGACTTATTCTTGATGTCTATCTAGGGCTTTGTCTTCTAGATAAGAAAGTAATTAAGTGTCATTTATATATGAAGGATCTAGTCAAAGAGATGCTCCAAGACCTTGCAAAAGAATTTGTAAAAGGATGGCTTGAAACTGACTCAACTCAATGCTCGAGATGGATGATAAAAGTCAGCTTATATGCAGCTACACGTCGGCCTAAAAATCAGTTGAGAAGTCGGCCTTCTAGCTGACTGTATGGTTGGCCTAAAAGACTTGACAAGTGCACTATATATATACACACATCTGCGGTTTATTTGAGTAACATTTTTGGTGAATCTCAGAAATAGAAATGTGGGTTTTTCAGAGATACAGTGTGGACTACATATGTGACTAAGTGCGGATTTTCTTAGTAATATAGTGCGGATATATTTGAGCTGGAATGCGAACCTTTGACAGCATCTAATGGAGATTTAAGTTTGAAAAGGAGGCGTATATACTTGATGACCAGAAATATAATAAAGAGTTGCGGTCTCTAGAACAGAAATGCCACCATTGACTGAAGCAGAAGTGCAGATAACCTGAAGCAAATTGCGGATAACTTAATGAGTGATATATATGCAGATTTAAGGAGATATAAAATGCGGATTTACTGAAGTTAAAAAAACAGATTTCTGAAGCTGAAGTTTGCGGATTCCTCTGTTTAAAAGTGCAGTATATAAGTGTCGTTTTCTCTGAAATGGAACAGTGTTAAGTTCAGCAGATCACCATGATGTATGTGGATTACCATGATGCGGATGAATGTATGTATGTCGCTATCAAGTCTGGAATAAGAGATTCGGGAAATCTCACTAATATGCACCTACTGTCTATGAAAGAATCAGGTCTGCAGTATGAAGGTCTGAAGTGGATGTGAAAATTAAGGGTCACTGCTGGATAAGAAAAGGGAGGAAGGATGATTTACCTTCCCTCTCACAGTTAATAAAAGAAAGGGCAGTACATACTGGTGCAAGAAAGAAAGATCAGCATGGAAGATCGACAAAGAAGAAGTAACAAGGTATTGGAAGCATCCATAGGTCAAGGGTCTAAGTCTGGGTCATGGTACTTGTCATTTGAAGATCTATAAGAAGAATTTCTCGTGGGTTTTCCTCACCAAGAGGAAGAGGTTTTTCCCTGGCTCTAGGAGCCTAATTTGTGTGTCTCGTGTATTTTGATAATTGACTTGATGAAATATTAAATAAGCTAAAGAAGAGAAGACATAAATAACTTAAGTAAGCTCACAAGTAATTATCAAGAAGAGATTTTGAATTAATCTCTAGCCCTCCAAATTCTCAACATGGTTTCAGAGCTAAGGTGCTAAACACAGGGATGGCTTGACAAAGAGACACTCGAGGAAGAAAAAATCAAAGTTTGGGTGAAAATTCAAATCAAGGAAATCCTCAAACCATCTCAAGAAGACTTTCAAATAATCCACACAGCAAGGAGGATCCAAGATCACCTACTTTGAAATCAGTTTAAGAGGGAGTTCCTGCCATCATCTTCAACAAGAAAGCTGATAGAAAAATAAAAGCATCTACTCAAGTAAGTATCTTTATGACTTCATATGAATCTATAAAAATGTCTTCTTTGCAAAGAAAGCAACAAACTGGTTAGGGTTTCAAACTTTCCTACATAGAAGACAAGGACAATGAAGTCATGCCAAATACATGAAAGGAGATATAGGAGCCCAAAGGATTTTTACAGAATCCATAAAAGAATCTCTCATCTCTAATGTACCAAATCTAGAATCATCAAAAGGAATATATGAGAAATTGGTGGAGCTATTCTATGTGAGTATTGCGGGAGAAGCAATCTCTTTGAGATCAACTACAGGAACTGGGAGAAGTAATGTCTGACACTGAGATGACTACATTGGTGCTGAATGCTCTACTAGAAGAATAGGGAAACTTCACTTCAGGCTTATTTTGGAAGAAAGAAGCCGCACCATTCCACAATTTAGGGTCTCTATGTAAAATAGAGGAAATAAGACTGAAAGCCAAAGCTGATACAGAATCAAGTGAAGGGCATCAAGCCTTTGCAGCCATGTCCGGGAAGAAAGGAAGATTCAGTAAGTTTGGTCCTCAGAGTAGAAGAAGAAATATGGACAAAGCACGATGCTTTGGATGTGATAAACTTGGGCATTATAATAGAAATTGTCCTTAATCTGAAAAGGACAAGAGAAATAGGGAAGAATCCCATGTCTCTAAAATGAGGGAAGAACCTGATGCAAAGTAATCTAAGAAAGAAGAAGCAAGGGATATCCACTATGATTGAGATCATCTTCTCCTTTAAGTGATTTATGTTGGTTGTAAGATAGGAAGCAGTGTAGCATCATGATCGAAGCATGGTAGGAGCTCTTGGTGAAACAGCTCCGGGAAATCCTCTCTAATAACATTACAAATGGAAGGTAGTCATCAAGATCAAGGGTCATCATGGAAACAAAATTCAGATGACATATTGATGGAGCAAGTAAAGGGAATGAATCTCTTCATTCTAGAAAACCTTCTACAGGATGACTCAAGAAAAAAAAAGTATGAGGTATGTACATATTTATATGCTGACACTGGATACTGTGAATTCATGTCATATGGTTGCAGGTAATGGACTTCTGTATTTAGAAGTATGATCTACGAAGGAGTATCTCTTGATGCACTGACAGATGAAATCAACATATATATATATCCTCATGGAATATGAGGTGGTTGTACATGAACGAGGAACTGGAAAATTTGTAAGTTCTTGGGAATGAAGAATGTGCAGAAAGGAAGAGATCATGAAATGCAACCAAGAAGATGCGACTAGGAGATCTCCTGGGAAGATATGTAGACTCTAACAGAAGTCTAGTAAAGAAGAAGACCCTTGACAAAACATATCATTAGGAGATGTGTCAATCTGAACAAAGGATGTTGATGCTGACAGGAACATGTCATGGTGAAAGGTCATCACTGAGGTAACTTTGGTTTTAAAAGTTCATATGTCTATGTTTATCGGGATGAATTTGTGTAGGGTTGCTAATCATGAGAAAGGATGTATGATCCTTGGAGATGATTCCAAGGAAAGCAGCATGAAATAACAATGGACCAGATGATAAAGACTGATGAATCACTTTATGATAGTGGGCATCACTCGTGACTAAAAGTGATGGATGATCTATGCCCTATGAAGCCAAAAGTTGAAGATTCCTCAATATCGAAATCCATGACATCGAGGGGAGGAATTCTTCATGAGTAGTTGGATTGCTGCTGTAGGACCCTGGTTGATAGGGAGCCTGGTGGTAAGTTTCTTGCTTGGAAGAAACTTGAAGTATGTCCTTTCTATGTTAAGAGGGAGTGACGTATGTAATTCTCTATTACATGTGTCATGCACTATACCAGGACTAACAGCCATAAGTCTTATTGAATGCCATGTGAAGAGAATGGATAGATACATCATTTTGGTCTTCACCTGGAAGACAGAATAGAGGATTGGGTAATCATATGGCATTCGATACTCTTTGAGAATGAGGTCGGGAATTCAATATAAGAGTAGTCAAGGACCGATATTCTTTGAGGGCTGGCTACCCAAGAGAAGAATAATCCAAGAAGATGATACTCTGGGAACACCTAGGTGGGGTATGTACCTAGGAGAGACAATAACTTTGGTGTCTATAAGTCATGTGTCTCGCCAAAATTGTAGCCCATTGTCTCGTTGAGAGATGGGGTTGTTAGTCAAGGCCTTACACTAGGAAAATGTTGGTTGATATGATGCTATATATATGCGATTACCAATCCGATTCTTCTTATGAGATTCTTCAGTTTGAAAGTGACCATGCACCTGTATGAATACCTCCCTAGTTAAGAGGGAGTGTTGAAAAGTGTAACTAGGTCAGTCTTCATATTGACTATGTAATTATGTATTTTATGTAAAGAAGAAGACAAAGGTAATAAAATGTATTTTTGTACTTGCTTCATGGGTTTCATGAGCAAGATTTTATTATAAGTTAAATAGACTTCTTGATGTTTATCTAAGGCTTTGTCTTCTAGATAAAAATGTAATTAAGTATCATTTATATATGAAGGATCTAGTCAAAAGAGATGCTCCAAGGCCTTGCAAAAGAATTCGCAAGAGGATGGCTTGAAACTGACTCAACTCAACGCTGGAGATGGATGATAAAAGTCATCTTATATGCAGCTACACGTCGACCTAATTATCAGCTGAGAAGTCGGCCTTCTAGCTGACTGTATGGTCGGCCTAAAAGACTTGACAAGTGCACTATATATATACACACCTCTGCGGTTTATTTGAGTAAGATTTTTGGTGAATCTCAGAAATAGAAATGCGGCCTTCTCAAAGATACAATGCAGACTACATATGTGACTAAGTGCAGATTTTCTTAGTAATACAGTGCGGATATATGTGAGCTGGAATGCGAACCTTTGAAAGCATCTAATGGAGAATTAAGTTTGAAAAGGAGGCATATATACTTGATAACCAGAAATATAACAAATAGTTGCAGTCTCTAGAACAGAAATGCCACCATTGACTGAAGCAGAAGTGCGGCTAACCTGAAGCAAATTGCGGATAACTTCAGGAGTGATATATATGCAGATTTAAGGAGATATAAAATGTGGATTTCTTGAAGTTATAAAAATGGATTTCTAAAGCTGAAGTTTGCGGATTCCTCTGTTTAAAAGTGCAGTATATAAGTGTCATTTTCTCTGAAATGGAACAGTGTTAAGTTCAACAAATCACCATGATGTGTGGTTATTACCATGATGCGGATGAATGTATGTATGTTGTTTTCAAGTCTGGAATAAGATATTTGGGCAATCTCACTAATATGCACCTACTGTCTATGACAGAATCAGGTCTGCAGTATGAAGGTCTTAAGTGGATGTGAAAATTAAGGGTCACTGCTGGATAAGAAAAGAGAGGAAGGTAAATCTCTGCACTTTAAGGACAATACAGACTGGTGCAAGAAAGAAAGATCAGCATGGAAGATCGACAAAGAATAAGTAACAAGGTCTTGGAAGCATCCATAGGTCAAGGGTCTAAGTCTGGGTCATGGTACTTGTCATTTGAAGATCTATAAAAAGAATTTCTCATGGGTTTTCCTCTCGAAGAGGGAGAGATTTTTCCCTGATTCTAGGAGCATAATTTGTGTGTCTCATGTATTTTGATAATTGACTTTATGAAAGATTAAATAAGCTAAAGAAGAGAAGACATAAATAACTCAAGTAAGCTCATAAGTAATTATCAAGAAGAGAATTTGAATTAATCTCCAGCCCTCCAAATTCTCAACAGAAACAAGTATGCAATAGCTGGCACTACAAAAACAAGAGATATGGATCTGATAAGGGCTAACTTTCTACCACATGTGCCTACAGGAATGAGGGTTTACCCATTGTGCCTCCTATGCAGATTCCATGGAAAATATTTGACAGTGTCATTACAAACTCAGTCATACCATAATGCTTCTAGAGCTAATGCCTATTGATGCTTCATCATTGCTCTATAATAGGATAAGGATGAGAATATTAGCCACATATCATTAGATGCCACTGATGTGCAGATGATGCAGCCACCTTTCAAAAGTCTGGATCCATCACACAGATATTGCATTTTCAGACTTGTTTCCAGCAATAGGGTATCATTCACACCTCTATTGCTATATTTTGGCATGAAGTCAATTACAGTACCAACCTACAGAGGTGTAATTAAAGCATTAAAGAATTATGAATATGATGCAATGGAAGGATATACAAACGCCAATTAGCAAATGTATATTCCCATGCTTCAACCATCATTTTGATCTGTGCACCCATTTTGTAATGGGTATCCAAAAAATCTGTTGATTTGTGCTACATGATTGCTTCTATATCCAAAACCCTTATCTAGGGTCCACAAACACAAATAGTATTTTCTTACTCTGTGCTAACATCACTGACAGATAGATATGCTCATGCACATTGTCTTAGTCCAACCTAGGATCTCGGAACAACATCCTTTTAGAATGGATTAAAAAAATAGTTTGCATGTTTATATATTACTATATTTAGAAACATTTTGGAGAATGCATGCTTCTAAATGCTGATTTTGTCCTCCTAATTGTTACACCAATCTCCTTTTTGCTTCCTTGATCTAAGATTAGATGAACTACTCGAAAGAATATGCTGAAAATGCAAATGCATTTTGAGGGGTAACAGGTTGCTTGTAAGGGCTAAGGCTTAATGTCCTTTGCTTTCAATTTCATTTTGTTTCTTTGGGCGTTAGCACTAGAACTGGGAAATGCATCTCTTATGGAGCTTTGGCAATCGGTTGAGCAGTGAGTATCCAACTAGGTAAGCAGGTGGCTCTTGGCCAGTGAAAGGCCCACCACAAGTACCTCTACGCCAAGTAGATCCCTGCAGAGCATGCAATTGGTGACACCTGAATGCATTCACCAATTTTCGATAGCTTTCATAGGCAGGCATCAGCCTATGTAGAGCATCTAGCTCGTTGGGCTTCACTGTTTTTGAGAAAGAGTGAACAGATCACACAGTATTTGTTTGTTTCACTCATTGCAGAATATCTACAATTTTTTTTAAGTAATTTCTACCTTTTTTTTTCAAAAGAAAAAAAACGTTGTATATTAGGTGAAAATATAGCAGTACATATTCAACATCACATCGTTGCTGTAGATACAGCAAGGATATCCAGATTTCCAACAACAATAAAAAACATCCTGAATACGGATATTCGATGTATGTGGCAGGCAAAATTATGGGTGGTATACCAACCCCAAAATAGATGATCAGAGAATCCCTATTATCATTATAATACATACCGGTGAGATCAGAAGCAACATAATAGTAATATAGAGGCTAAGTATGTATAGAGAAAACGAAACCAGGGAGGTGAAAACCACTAAACAACCCGGCTATGAAGAACTACCAGAAACTGCATACATCCACCCGAAACAAAAGAAAAACCATAGAAACAGCCAAGACCGCATAGAGATGACAAAAATTGACAACTTTGCTGAGAGTAGCTAAATAGTAACAGGCTCGCTTGTAATTATGAAACAACACAGCAAATCTGGATCCTGCTCGCATGTGCAGAGAGAGGCTTTTTGTACTAGGCTCGCTTGTAAAAGAGGAGCTTCACATTAATAATCAGATCCCGCTCGCTTGATACATACGAAACCAAATACACCAGACAGATACCAATAAAGAAAAGCCGTGTATAATTGCATAAGATAGGGCGCCACTCCTGATGAGAAGAAAAGTGGCAAAGGCGTATAAGGTAAACCCCTGCGAAAATATGTAATCCCCAAAGCGATCCAGTACCATAGAAATAGCAGCCTCGCTTGGAAAATAACATTCGCCATTCAGTAGGAAAGGGGTCCGCTTAAACAGGGATCCGCACTTCAAAAGACAAAAATAAATGCAGAGAGCGCTGAAAGAAGAACGTAATAGCCAAAATCTATATATAAGCTAATATCTAAGAAAAGATAGTAATAGGATAGGAAGAAAATATAAAGCACCATCACCCAGAAATCAGTCTCATGGCATAGGAACAGTCGAGGTCCATATCACGTCCCCATATTTGAAACCAGAGAAATACATCTGTCCACACTCAGCAGAGATTCCCTTTTTGGATAGAGCATCCACCCTGGTGTTGTTCTCTCTATATATGTGAGTAATAGGAGGTTGATTTAAATTCTTCCATAAATAGAGAGTCCTCTGCATCCATCCCCGTAAAAGAGGAATATTGAGGTCACATCTACTGTTTATCCATTCAATAACCACCTTTGAGTCAGCATAAAAATTTGGATTTTGTATTTTAAGCTTTGTTGCCACCATCAGGCCACCCCATAGTGCCATGATTTCCGCCTTATTATTTGTTCCAGACCCCCCATTCCAGTAGATATGAATCCTCTCACGTTGGGATATTTTAGCCCATACTCCACATCCCATGATACCCTCCGCAGAAGCACCGTCAAAGTATATAGCAGGGAGATGAATCTCATGGGGCCTGTTCCTGAAAGATTTATCAACAACCTGTAGGGGAGGAGCATTCCAATATACAATCCAGCTCATTATATTGGATATGATAATATGTGGAGAGAAAAGCTTATTTTCAAAGATGAGATTATTTCTCCCAATCCAAACTTCCAAACAGAAATAGAAAGGAAGTGACTTGAATTTACCTTGCAATCTGTCCCAATCCGCCACAGTAGAAATAAAGTCTGAAGTCGTCCAATTAGGATCCATAACGTGATGAGAGAAAACCCTCCACATATCTTTAACAACAGTACAGGTGAAAAATAGGTGCATAATAGTTTCAGCCTCCTTGCAGCATAACGCGCATCTTTTTGGTCCTTGAAATCCTCTTTTAACCAGGTTATCCCACGTTAGAATTTTGTCCTTCCATATCATCCAACCAAATAATGTGATCTTGGTGGGAATCCGGCATTTCCAATACCGATAGAAGATCTTGGTAGTGTTACCCTCCGCAGCATCTATGATGATATGCCTGTAGGCGTCTCTAACTATAATAGCATCCTGCTTCAATAGACCATTCCAAATGATTTTGTCCCCTCCCTCCGAATAGCAGAAACCAGCATATTTGAAAGATATCAGTAGCTCCTCCCACTTCGATGCTTCATCCCCCGTTAAGCCCAATAGAGTTGCACTCTTGAACGAAGGCGCTCCAAAATGCCATTCGGAAATGGTCTGCGATAACACCATATACCCTCGTTGAGAGAGGCATTGTAACAGCCGAGGGGAGATAGCACTGACTTTTGTGAGGCCTGTTATGTTATTGAAGGCCATTGGGATTTTTCCCCCATCGCCAAAAACCCAAATCATCCGATCACATATATAAGTAAAGATCTTTTTGAAACCGCCCCATATGACTGAACTATTTGGTGGGCATATGATCTCCCTGCATAACAACTGATGTAAAATATCCCCGTTAATATACTTACTCTTAATGATGGCACTCCATATATTATCTCCACTGATCGCGCGCCAGAAGGATTTTATCAATAAGGCGATGTTGAAGACTCTTGTGTCCAGAATTCCGCATCCATCAAGATCAATGGGTCTACAAATGAGCTCCATTTTGCAAAGGTGATATTTATTATCCATGTTAGTGCCCCCCCACAAGAATTTGGAGATTATCCCATTTATCAGCCTCACTATCTTTGCAGGTAAATAGAATAGGTGACCCCAGTATACCATTAGTTGTGATAAAACCGCCTGTATAAGAATGAGCCTATCGCCCATGGATAACCATTTGTGTGTCCACCTGTATACACGAGATCTGAAGCGGTCTACTAGCCACATCCAATCTTTGCAATGATAACCACAGGGCTTTAAAAAGCATCCCAAATATCTGAATCCTTCTGTAATGTGTTGTGATTGAATCCCCAATAAATCCGCCACATACTGAATCTCCTGAATATTGCCTTTTGCATATAAAAGAAGAGACTTCCCATTGTTCATTCCTAAACCAGTGGTAGATTTAAAACGAATCAGAAGCATGTGAATATGAGCCCACTGGTTTCTATTAAGATATCCAAAAAGCAGCATGTCGTCAACAAAGAGGGAGTGGTTGGTGGAAATAGAGTCAGAGAAAGAAAAACCACTTATATAACCCATTTGTTCAGCATAATGCAAACTCTTGCTGAAACCATCAAGAACAAGGATGAAGATGAGGGGAGATAGGGTGCAGCCCTGACGGAGACCCCTGGCAGCATGAAAGAAGAGTGTGGGTACGCCATTAACCAGCACGGCATATCTAACAGTGGATATACAAGACATGACCCATCTAATGATACCAAGAGGCAGACCAATCTTTAGCAGTAGAATCCGGATGTATGACCAGTCTACCGAGTCGTATGCTTTGTGTAGATCAACCTTCAATATCAAAGCTTCCTTGTTTCCAACATGGGCAGAATGCAGAACTTCTTGTGCGATGGCTATTGCATCGTGGATCGATCGTCCTTGGAGGAACCCATATTGTTCCAAGCATATGTGTTCAGAGAGGATGGATTTGATATGATTAGAAATGATTTTAGAAGTGATCTTATATATTATGTTGCACAATGTGATCGGTCTGAAATCAGCAAGAGATTGCAGATCCGCCACCTTAGGAATGAGTGCAATGAAAGTAGAGTTGAAGTTTGCAGGCATGTGGCCACGTTGCCGAATCACTTCGATCACTTTCGTGAGTTCTTCACCAATAAGCTCATAGAAAAAAATAAAGAATTCTGCCGGCCACCCGTCCGGCCCCGCGCATTTGTCATGAGCAAAAGTTTTCAGGACCCCATGCACTTCATCCCCCTTGATTTCCTGTTGGAGGAGTTCGATAGCTGCCATATCAAATATTTTCGGAACAAGATTCAAGAACCACATTTGACTCTCCTGCTCAATAGGCTGTTCTGTTTGATAGAAATCCGAAAAGTGAGAGAACGCCTCCTTTTGTATCTCCTCATCTGAAATGGCAAAAGTACCATCTGATCTTTTTATCTTCCAGATCGCATTTCTGTTTCTTCTATCTAAAGCATATTTATGAAAAAATTTCGTGTTGAGGTCCCCCTCCTTCAGCCAATCAACCTGGCTCTTTAGTTTCCAAGTAGTCTCTTCAATCTCCAAGATTTCTCTTTTTCTCTTCCCCAGTTGTTGAAGGAGTGTATATTTCGCCTCCACCGGAGCCTTACTTATAAAGCCTTTATAAATGATCTCCATCTGCTGTTTGATGTGCACGAGCTCAATCTTGAGGGCATATTTTTTTTCGAATTTCCCACTTTTTTGTTGCGGCCTTTACTCTTTGAAGTCTGCTATGAAAACTGTCTACAACTTGGTTGTCATCAATATTTACGTCCTCATTCCATATTGTTTTCACCTTATTGGTGTACTCAGCATCGTCGAGCCAGGCTCGATTAAACTTGAAAGGGACTCCTCTCATGATGCGCCAAGCATTCCAAGATATAGAAATGGGCATGTGGTCCGATACATCGGAGACCAGTACCGAAGTTCTAGGATTACCCCACCGGTCAATGAGATTATCCTTAACAAGAGCCCGGTCCAAACGCTTTCCAATATACTTCCCGCCTCTCCTCTTATTTGTCCATGTGGGTATCATCGGACAAGGTCTAATATCCATCAACTGCTGATTAAAAAACATGTCATTTAAGAAATTTGACAGTGGATCCCCACGTGCCTCCTTACCCCATATCTCATCTGCCTGTAAGGTGATGTTAAAGTCCCCCATCAGTGTCAAATTTGGCAACCTCAATATACCGGAATCCCTCATCTTGGTCCAAAAAGATAGTCTACCAGCATATGGCGCGTATAAATTAATGATGTTGAGTGTATCCACCATCCCTCTCATTTGACCAGAGAGAAGAATCCCTCCGGAGAAACTAAAAGCTTTGAAGTTGAACCACCCCGGGTCCCAGATAGCCACTAAACCACCTGAGTGTCCACAAGAGTCTATGGCTGCCGCATTCCATCCTTCTTTAAAGCTTAGAAAAGTTTTAATCGCTTTTTCCCTTCGACTCAATGTCTCCTGTCCCAAAAAAATGCTACACTTACAATCAAAAATCAGTTCCCGTAGGCAATGCATCTTGGGGCCATCGCCTATACCCCGCATATTCAGAGATAGGATATGATTCATGGCGCACCCATGTCCGGGTGACTTGCTCTAAGCGCCCGTGTGACATCCAGATTTACTTCCCCCACCGAGATAGGAATGTCAGAGAGGTTGTCCTCTCCTTCAGTGAACAGAGCTATGGACTTATACTTCCCTTTGCCCAGATTCTTGGAGCTCTTTGCTTTTTTCCTAATAGTGACATTCCCCTTCTTAGAGTTAGCTTCGTGGGATTCAGAGTCCTTGGGTGGTCTGTCAAAGACCGTCAGAGCTGCAAGATCGAAATTAGGGTTGCGCAACAAGGATTCAATATCACACCCGACAGAGTTCCGAGGGGATTCAGGAGGAGTAACAGAATTCGATGGTTCAGAAAAAGGTTGCATCATGGAGGGGCGAACCAGAGTAGTGGCAACTGGACTAGATGGTTCTCCTACCAAATAGGTCGAAGGTTGATAAAACGGGGGGTTCTGTTCCAAGAAATCACCGTGAGTGGGACCCGAAAGGACGGAAGCATTCTCGTGTAGTAAGACCGAAGGAGAAGATTTGAAGGCTACGGGGGTGACCAAAGGAGCGTGCATAACAGGGGGACCGGACAATACAACCAAGGATGACCTATGGGTGCGAGGAGAAAGGGTCCCTTTAAGGCCACTCGGGAAGAGATGAACACGATTCCCATCGGATTCTTCCAACGACTGAACATTCCTCTCGACATTCTCATTAGCAGAAACAAAAGCGTCTTCCTCCGAAAGAGGGGGAGAAAAATTACCTGGAAGTACGTCGCCCAGAGAGTCTGCATTTTCCTGATACTGTCTGGTCCCATCATACTCCTGGATAGCTTCAGCATTACGCACCTTACTGGAGTGGTAAGGACATTGCTCCCGAAGATGACCCGTTTTGTGGCAGATCGTACATCTAAAGGGGATACCCCAAAAATCAATTCTCTGTCTATGACGGCGGTTCCCCCATAGAAGGTCTACATCCCCAGGCAGGCCACCCACAAATTCAACCTCCACCAACAGCCATGCAATTCTTTTGTCAGCCGCTCCAATGATGCTAGGATCAATATATTTAGTGGTGCCTATAGAATCTCCAATTTTCTTCAGAGCTCTTAGGGTCCAAAACTCCAAAGGCAAGCCCGGCAGCTTAACCCATACAATCCTGCTGCGTGGGGCTTCCATAACAGGATTGAAGCCCAGGTACCATGGGATCAACTGCATATAACTTCGTCCTCTTACCCACATCCTGTTAATGATTTTATACACATTGGACTAATCCATAAAGTAAAAAGAAAACCATCCATTGATCAGTAAACTGACCTTCGGAGCGTATCCAATTATGGGGCTCCAGTGTTGTTTGATCCACACAGCAGTATCAACCTCCTTATTGTCTGGAAACATCCATCGCCCTATAACAGCTCTTTTCTGTAAACTTGCCACCCTCGTAAGCATATCTTCAGGGTCCAAATAAATTTCACTGATCTCCATCCTTTGTTTGTAATAGTTCTTCTTTATCTTTCGGCGTCTTCTGTGCGTATTCCTCTTACAGTTCACCAGGGAGTCACTATATACTGGATTATTGTTTTCCAGCGCACTCTGTATGATAAATTCCTCAATCGCTTGATCAGAAGACGACTTTGCAACAGTCGGTGAGGATACTGGGTTATCCTTGACGTTGTTTCTCGGCGATGACATCGAGGCATGTAAGAGAGCGCCAAAAAAGAATTATGAAAGGTACAGCTGTAGCAGTATACCGCCACTCACCTCCCGATGTGATCAGAAAACGTTGTCAGAATACACTAGCTTGTCGATCTAATGAGAAAATATATAAAAGATGTGGCTCTTCCGTTACTCAATGCCATTCATCATTCCCTCACTTGAAACTTATACCCAAAAGAAAAACCGATGGTCAAAATAACATTCCTTATCCATGTGGCATTCCACATCAGCAATTGGCAATGAAATTTCGTCAATCAACATCGAACAGGAACCTCAGAATCCCATACACCTGCATTCAGTAGAGGCCGAAGAGAGGTGACAGATAGTCGCCACTGAAGGAAGGAATTACAAAATTAAAGATAGATCTACCAAACAAAGATATGCGATCCCAATGAAGATAATTCCTGACAAGTCATTTAAATTGAAGGACACCTGAACGCAGCTTCCTTAAAGGGAAATCACATCCATTCCCAGAGAGCTGTCTTGGAATGAGGAAATGTCCCTTAAAAAAAGATAAAGGACGTCCTCCTAGACACTCCTCCTTAAAGCAGACCTAAATGGCTACCTAACACACGTCCTCGGGTCTGTCAACATACATCTCCAATGATCAAAGACCAAAAAAAATGTCATCATGACCGCATCACAGGTAAGTAATCGGAAAATTTGAAATAGCCCGTGAAAAAGATAACCCGACGCTGATCAATCGAAAAAGAAAATCTGGTAAGATCAGGCCAGCAGATCTTCCATCCAAGATCAAAGACAGCAACAGCAACAGAAGCATCCAGGGAATGCCCACCACCTACCGACAAAACGACATCCGAAACTTTTGCAAGGTTGGTAAATGGACATGAAATTACACCATTTGCTCCATAGACTTCCCCATGTATTAGTTCCAGGAAACTCAGAGACGACAGATTCTGAAGAAGACTTAACAGAGGAGGATTGAAAGAGTTCTTCCTTACTATGCATCAATCCTATGTAGTCTATAGATAGCAAGAAGAAAGTGAAAAACTACGATAAGAAAGAAAATAGTGACGCATATTCACCGAGCTCCCATAAAAACCTTTAAGCATAAAACAAGCTCCGGTCTCCAAATCACCTACATGAAAAAATAAAAACCAGAACTATCGGAAACTTAACTTCTATAGACAAGTCGCCGACGATTTGCGTTTCCACAGCTCCCCTACGATGAGCTTCCACAGACATGCATATATCTGGCGCGCCTCAATGTACAAGTCCCCGACGATTTGCGTTTCCACAGCTCCCCTACGATGAGCTTCCACAGACATGCATATAACTGGGCTGCCGATGCTCATATATCCCTCTCCCTGTAAACTTTTACAAATTTGAACCCGAACTAATTGATAAATTTGAACCCGAACCAATTCATAATATCTCCAACACACACCTGGAGTTACATTGTAACGATGCAGCCGAAAAAGTCGAAATCCCAAAGCAGTGATCTCAAGAAACACAGGAGAGTGTTTTGGAAAAAAGAGTATATACAGCAGTGTGATCACCGGTATAAAGAAAAGAAATGGTAGTACCAGAAACTGTGGCTGGTTGTGAAAGAAGCAACGCAAGTTAATGGCAATTTTTTTTTGGTTTTTTTGGTATAAAGGTATAATCTAACTGCTGGTTGGATAGGATGTAAGATTCAGGAATAATCAGCCAACGAAGTGAACGCCATACAGTTTGATTTAAGGAATTGTATACAGTTAGCATCTAAACATCCAGTTCTTTTCATATGGCGGGTCCGAGACAGTTTCCTTACCTCTACTCCTGCAGAAATTCATTTATGATTTCCATGAACTGAACCTCTGGTTAAATTGTGTGCTCTGTTATATGCTCTTCTAGCATCCGTTCAGAATGCCTCGCAGTGGCACCAATCGGACTATAGACAGGCCCAGTCAGCGCGTGGTTTCCTTTATTTTTCCAGAACCACTGCGAATCATACATTTTTCTACTTATTTTCAAGAATTAAGGGTTTCCAACAATCTAAAAATAAAGAATAAATAAATGGAACAAGAACTCACTGATGGTGGCATCGCTGTTCAGGCTCTTCAGCATCTTTTCTATTCCCTTGAGGCCGAGCGAGGTGCGGAGATTCTCGCAACGCCCTGGTGGTCGCAATGTTGGCCTTTTGAGCATATAAGCCTCGCATTCGGGTATTCTGCTACTGCTCTTTTATTTTGATAAATGGTCTCTCGGACTCATCAGATGCCAATGCCATCCCTGCGAATAGTAACAATGTCAAGCACAAAGATTAATTTCTAAACATACAAGAGTTGGATGCAAAAATACAGAGGATTTTGAACATGGAACGTACCTTGGCGCTGTCGAAAAACCGGTGGTGGGGTTCGATATCGGGTCTGCTACTGTAAAACCATAAGTCGCAACTCTCTTCAATCCCATTTTGGCG
The DNA here is from genome assembly GCA_034641835.2 of Pinus albicaulis. Classification (NCBI taxonomy): domain Eukaryota; kingdom Viridiplantae; phylum Streptophyta; class Pinopsida; order Pinales; family Pinaceae; genus Pinus; species Pinus albicaulis. The sequence goes on from CM076572.1 coordinate 1,308,740,907, forward strand.
CCCTCCTTATGAAAAGCCAGCAGATACAAAAAATGGGGTTCGGAGGGAATTTCGCTTCTTGAAAAACAATAATTACAATATTTTTTATTTTCGCTTACATAGTAAGATCTTTTTTGTATTTGAGGAACTCACATAGTGCATGATTTTGGTTGTGGTGGAAAGGGTGGGATTATTTATTATAATAATAATGATTTAATTTATTTTGTATTTTCACTTACATATTTTTGTTGTATTTGAGGAACTAACAAACTAGTGTATGATTTTGGTTGTGATGGAAAGGGTAGGATTATTTATTATAATAATAATGATTTAATTTTAAGATTATTAATTTTATGTAATGTTTTTGTTGTTAAGGTTTATTGTTGTATTTTTGGAATTTGAATGTAAGAGTGTTTTTAACTTGGTTGTGTTGAAAACATTGAAGTGTATAGAGGAAATATGCATTTTTAACTTGGTTGCATTGAAAAAAATTAATTTTTCTTGTATATTAGGTGGGTGTACAAAAAAGAGAGTATATAGTAAGTGGATTTGATAGTTAAAACACAAAGTATTAGTTTCTTGAAAGTCGCGTGACAAATTTGAAAGGACTAGCATATGTACCATTTTCTAGGTTAAACATATTCAAATTGTTGTGTGAATGGGGTTGTAAGACCATGTGTTTTTATCTTGAGAAAGTGAAGTCATCTCGAAGTCACTTGCATAGTTTAGGTTGTCATAAGCAAAGTAGGTGTTTTTCCTTAAGTTGTGAACATTTCATTTTAAGCAATGTGATAATGTGGTTTCAGCGAGGCATTAAAAGATGAAACGAGCATGCACATTTTGGATGCTAGTATTAAGTTTTGTTTGAGGCATGTGTGCATGTCTAAGAAGACACTAACAAGGGTTGAAGAGGTGGAATTGTTAGAGAGGTTGGGGGGTTGTAGTCTCACTTACAGGTACAAACAAGCAAGTTAAGCACCGTGAGAAGTTATGAAGCAAACTTAAGAAAAACAAGTGTCCAGTCTGCAATATTTCCGTCATTTCATAGCAGGAAAATTCTGGTTTGCTGCATTTTTTTTCTGTTTCTGTTAGGCAAATCTTAGGATCAGTGCTTTGATGAAGCAGCAAGCCCTTCCCTTGATTTTCTTTCCTTGGGATGGTGTTTAAACTTCTAGAAAATCCTGTACATGTAGATATCCTCTGTGCAACCTGCATTCTCATGACTATTCCTTTGATAATGTTCTTTTGTTTTTCTAGTAAATTATGCTTATAATATTCCTTCTAGAGATATGACTAGCGTTAACCATGTGCAACTTCCCCTTTGTTAGGAGCTTTGTCAAACTATTAACCATATGCAACTTTGTCAGAATGTGGTCCAACACTACCAACTCCCTAATGAACTTGGAATCTTAGGTAATTGTATTGAATATCAATGTGTTTGAAATGGTTATGACACATTGGATTTTCATAGAGCTTGATGTAACTTTGATTCTCACAAGAGACAATATTGGGCTTCAACAAGTGATTGGTTGACTCTACAATCAAGTTGCAAATCTAGATAGCTTCATAATAAGAATATGAAACTGCCATATACTTTGCTTCAGTGGAATTGAATGCAATTGTTGCTTGCTTCTTGTTGATTTGATAAAAATGATTTATAAAATGATAATAATGATGTTTAAAATGGGCCTTATGATGGTCTACTTATACACATTGATTGTTCACGAGGTGTTAGGGGTATGTTTATAACATCACTGCCCTTGAAAGCTTTGTCTTGAAAGCACAATAATTAGAATTTTCTTTAGTTAAGCACATTTTTGTGGTGGAATGAAGTTTATGAGATATCTATTTATACTTTGTAGAGGTTTGAATTTGTTTGTCCTTTGAGTGTTGGTGAGGTTTCTTTGTATTTTTTGCATCATAGTCTAAAGTCTTTTGACGTGATTGTTTAACATGAAAGCTTTATGCTTATTGGAAATATATTTGAAATACTTGCATGATCAAGAAACTGTTATGGTTAATTAAATTACTAATTAGGTACTACAGAAAGAGGATGATGCTGAGAGGGCTTGCTTGGGTGACTCTGGGAGCAACCTGGAGGTGGTCAGACAAAGCTCTTCTAAGTCACAAATTTGAAGAGAAAAAACTGGTGATGTATATGTGGTTGCTCAACCTGGGCTGTATGGAAAATCTTGGCAGAGAGTGTTTACCTTTCCGTGTCTTCTCGAAAGTAGGTTGTCTGCTCACAGAATAAGATCACTACATGTAGGTGATGGTTCTATAGTAAGTTATCAGCCTTATCTTCAGAATGGCTAACATAGAGGATCAGGTTTGAATATAGGATATAATTTGATGAATTTGGAGATTTAGAGTTAAAGAAAATTTTCACATTCCCTAGGTCTAGCCCCATTAGGTCACCTAGGGCAACAATTTCCTAGGAATCTAGCTAGAGGAAAACTTCTATCTCCTAGAGGCAGCTGCATTGTTGGGTACCCTCACTCTCCTCAAAACTTGGGCCAATTCCGACGGCGGAATATTCAAATACCTCAAGCCCTAGCTCTAGGATCAAGTTTTGCCTAGGTGGTCCCAAGGATAGAACCTAGTAGGATAAATTTGACCTATCGAAGTAGAAACTCTTGTCTAATCCTTTCCCTTAACCTTTCCAGTATAGGAACATCATTGGTTGCTAAATTCCATCCCCGAACCTGGGCTGGGTCCACTTGGCCCCGTGTGGTCCCATTTGGTGTCAAAGGCCTTTCATCAAGGACCATTTGGGAATCCAAGTTCCCAAAGGATTTTAGGGATTGAGAACTTCCTTTATAAGTCTTTTTCTTCTCCCTCAACCCTTCAATCCCCCTCTTCTCTCCCTCGAAGATAAATTCACTTGCTTAGAAGGAAAGCAAGTCCCACTCTTTATTTTATCTTAGAGAAAGGGTTTCGAGGGTCACTTCCCACCTATTCATTGACCAATACTCTACAAGTGACTTCCTAAACTACCGAGACTCCACCCATCGGTTAAATTCCGTGAAGAGCACGGAGCCTTAGTTGTGGTGACAATGGGCTAAGCCTCCATCGTTTCCCTTGTCCTAGAAATTGCCCTCTTAGGAACACCTTTTAGGTCCACTACTAGTTTGAGTGGTAACAAGTTGTTCACAATTCCATTTGTGAACAACTCTTTTGTATGCCCACTTTTGCCATATTACAGCTCCAAGATGAGAAGTCCAGGGCTATGGAGGCTGTCCTTCTTCTCTCTTAACCAATCCTCTACAATATAGTGAACTAGGGCTAGTTGGTTCACCCACTTGACTATTACTTTAGTCCTTGAAAGTATGCACATCCTAGTTAGGCCCTATACACCTACGCTTCTACCAATTTTGTTGTCCTTCACCAGAACAAGAGTCAGGGCTCTTCTTTGACAGTAATATAACAACCCTCCAACTGTACTTGGACTACCATCAATCTGCCCAACCACAATCAATTCTTTTTACTGATCTAGGGCCCCACAATATTGTCTTCATCTAGGGCTCTTCAAATCTGCCACCTAACAAGGGTTTGAGTCCTTTCAAGATCACTGTTCTTGTGTATCGACAATTTGATCTTTGTTGTCCAATCTACGAACAGATATGAATTACTCCTCTTATCATACTTCTAACAATCTCTAGATGACTGAACTGGGGTCACAAATCAGCCACTAACAGTCCATTTACTAATTTTTTATAGGTTTCTTCATATATTTGTCTAATATGGAAAGTCCACCAAAATCAACTCCTCTGCATGTCAATCCATTCTCCATATGGCACATTTCTTCTGCATGCTCAATCTTCTGCTCAGGTTCCACCCTCCTTTGGATCTATTGTCTCCACACATACTGAATCTGCAAACCATCTTCCATATCTGTGGTCTTTATTGCAGAAATAAACCTCGCTCTAAGGGTCACAACCTGTCTTCTTCTACGCAAATTTGTCACAGTCTTAAGGGCGTACCTTATGAACTAAACATGCTAGGAAACTGTCCTAACTAGGGCATTATACTTATGTACTTCTAATTGTTGTAGAACAAACCCTATCCACACATAGAAAAAACATGACTCTTGCCTCCATAAGAGACTCGACCTAGCTCATATGGATCCATAGATTCTGGGCATTTCTTTGACTGAATCTTGACATGAACTTCAGATCTCAATGTCTACCCTCAAACTAGGGTTAAATCAGTCAATATTACACATGTGTCAACTTCTGTTATGGCTCTAAATTACAGTGCAAGCCCTCCTCCATTTATGTTGGTCTTTATCACAGACCTTGCGACCTACTAACCACCACAAGGCAAGATGGTATCAACCCTCTCTTCTATTTCATGTAGAAAATCTAACCAACAGGATTCAATCTAATCTTGTAATGTACTAAAACAAGATATTGAATCCTTCCTACAATTTGTGGAAACAACACATGATCACACAATCACATATAAGTAAGAGAAACAAGTTATCAATCGCACAACACAAGATGTATCTGGGGAAGCAACTGCTCAAAACCCTCTATCTCTATTTTCTATTAAGTCAAGGAATCATGAAACAATATAATGCTTAATCTCTCTTGAGATTCTCAAACACTCTCCCAATTGTCTCCTGCTGATCTAGGAAAAATCGGTCTAATACTTAGCCAATTCTCAGCCTGCCTTGCTCACACAATTCCTATGGAATTATCTCCATATTAATTAGGAAAATCAACCTTCTTTGATTGCACAATCCATCATGGCATCCCAATGACTTTATAATTGCACATGGGAAATTTTCTATAAATACAATTGATAGTTATGTTCCTCTGAACTGTGTTACAATAAGGATGAAGGGTCTTTTTTATTATTGAAAAATAAGATAAAATCCTAAACAATCAAAACCCTAACCCGAGGAGATGTAACACCAAGAGTTTATGGGCCCCGTTGGGGTTAGTTGGGCAGCCAACTTTCTGGGGTTGTAACTTGGTCATATGATCTTCGTTTGATGCACATGATACCTTGTTCGAAAGATCTCTTTGAGGACTACAACTGCTAATGCGATTTCTATGAAATCGCTAAACCTTTCTTGCCCAAAAAACGTCGTTTGGGGCCTCAAAATGGCTCCGGAAGTTCAGAACCTGAAAAACTGACAAAAATAGTAAACTGTGCTATAATTAAGGAAATTGAAAAATTGAAAGAGACAATGGCGAGGGCCCAAGTGGAATAGGCGGGTGGCTACCAATATCCACCTCAATCACCTTAAATCGAATTTCTTGAGCTAACTCAATCATCATGACTTAGTTAACTGCCACAAGTTATTATGAGACGAAATTACAATTTATTTAAGGGAAAAATAAATTAGACGCCTCACATTCCTCACTCCTGGTACATCAAAATTCCTCACTAGTGTGGGTGCATTTTTTTTGTCCTTTCTAGTTTCCAATTTCACTATTTCTTGTTGCAAATTTCAATACTCCCTCTCAACAAGAAAGGAATTCAATCTATCTCCATTCGGTACTTTTGGAATGTTCTGAATGCTACACTTCTCTACTGTTATTTGCACCTGCAAGTCCTAAAACTGAATAGCCTCCGAACAACTTACTCAGTATAATGCATCTGTCATTAGAATCTTCTGACTGCTGCTAGCTACTGCATCTGTCTAGTACTAGATTCTCTGCGCTGCTGCTGACATCTGCATCCGTGCCCTTTGAACTATTGCTAACTCTAATTTGTGATCCAGTACTATTTGACATCTGACTCTGATTTCTGTCTTGCTGACATCTGACTACATCAATTTAACTGATCCTTCCTACTACTATTGTACTATGGCTCCTCGTAGCCAGGTTTGATCCATGAGATCACACGCCATCTCAATGGACCTTGCCCAAATTTCTTATCTTGGGATTATGTCTACACATCACCCCACCAGCTTACATCTCCAAGTATGGTTGCTCCCTCTTCCCATCTGGCTCGAAATTTTCCCCTCATGGAGGTCTTTGCTTGAGTGGATGCTTCCACTCAGTCTCCTCTCTGCTTCTCCAATTGTGGAAACTACTCCACAACCTTCTGAGACCGCTTCTCATGAAGATTCATGTTAAGAGGTATTTATGCTCCCTTTAAACCACCAAGTCTCTAACTTCTGCCTTTCTCCTCAAAGCTAGCATGCATCTGGTACCTCAATTACATATAGGTTCTTGACTCGCGCACAGTGTAATTGTCTTGACGTTACAAAAAGTTTCTAAAAAAGAGTTGATTTTAAATCGATGATATCTCCCTCATCCGAGCTCCGATTCGACCGATTTTTTTTTTTCTATTTCGGTAGATTTTCGCAAGGAATCCAAACAGCCTATTTGTTTTTGAAAATTTTACACCAAAATATTCAAATATTCTATGCAAACTCGCCGCCCAAAAACATTATGCTCTAATACCATGTAGAAAATCTAACCAACAAGATTCAATCTAATCTTGTAATATACTAAAACAAGATATTGAATCCTTCCTACAATTTGCGGAAACAAAACACGATCGCACAATCACATATAAGTAAGAGAAATAAATTATCAATCACACAACAACATGATGTATTTGGGGAACGAAACTGCTCAAAGGCCATCTATCTCTATTGTGTATTAAATCAAGGAATCATGAAACAATACATTAATGCTTAATTTCTCATGACATTCTCCAACACTCTGTCAATTGTCTCCCGTTGATCTAGGAAAACTCGGTCTAGTACTTAGCCAATTCTGATCCTTACTTCAGCCTGCCTTGCTCATACAATCCTAGCTAGGGAATTAACTGCTTATTAATTAGGAAAATCAATCTTCCTTGATTGCACAATCCATTATGGAATCCCAATGACTTTATAATTTCACATGGGAAATTTTCTCTGAATACAACTGATAGTTATGTTCCCTTTAACCTCTGTCTCAACTGGGTATTCCTCGAAACTGACATGCATACAACTATTAATAGCGAATTATCAGTTATATGATTGATCACTCATTGTGAATTAAATATAATTTAATTCGCCGGACCTCTCGCTAGCTCATAACTTAGTTAGAACCAGTTAAACTGATTTTAATGCATTTAATTGAGTTAATTACACTTGCACCCCACTAATGCATCAATTTCAACTGGACCCAAAAAATATTAGAATCCCTCTAGATGCCTCATCTTAGACCCTCAAGTACTTGAATTTCTTGAGCTAACTCAGTCATCATGACTTAATTAACTAACACAAGTTGTTATGAGATGAAATTACAATTTATTGTCCAATTTATTTAAGGGAAAAATAAATTAGACGCCCCACATTCCTCACTCCCGGTGCATCAAAATTCCTCACCAGTGTGGGTGCATTTTTTTTTGTCCTTTCTGGTTTCCAATCTCACTGTTTCTTGTTGCAAATTTCAACATTTCAAAATTTGATGCGGCCTTCACACAAAGACACCATTGAAATCACATGCCTAGATTCTCATGAGAAACCTCTCTTAAGCTCGATCTGCCAGAAGAGAACCAACAATATGCCATCCTACTTCTTAGCGCAAACCGACCCTTAAGGTATGTAACATTCTTCTGAACACTCACATGATGATCTTGCTCTTGGAGGATGATCATGACCTCCCTTTAGCAACCCTTACTCGCCCTTGTACTCGACCTACTTTAGGACTACATCTCTCTTCACCCCCTTTATGTGCCAGATAGTGGGAATACATGTCAAACATGCTAATATGTGCTAAGTGATAAGGCATGCCAAGATGTGCAAGGGTGTGTCAATGCATGTCAGGGAATGTCAAGACAACAAAAGGGAGAAAAAGTTAAACTACAAGGAAATGAACACATAAGAGGGTTAATAAGTCATCAATTTACCTTTTCCAAGAGGGGCATGTTAGGCACACCAACACTAGGCAACAATAGGTGCCAAGTGCAAAGTCTTAGTGCATTCTAAGTGCCAAGTATTCCTTTTTTGCTTCTCATCTACTTTCCAACAACTGATAATCACAAATAAATTTAATATTAAACCATGCCAAATCATACCAAGGCATCTCAACGTATTCCACACATGCTAAGACTTTCCAAGCACCAACACCTGCCAAGCGCCAATATGTGTCAGGAACTAGTGTTATGCATGTTATGAAGTGGAAGGGAATGTTGAAGAGTGCTAAACTGTGCTAGAGAGTGATAATGCATGTTCATGAGTGTTAAGGATTACTAGGAAAAAACATTAAGGGAGCACTAAGTAAAAATTCATGAAAGTTAATGAATATGAGGAACGTGCGCCAGAGACTAGTGTTAATGAGTGTTAGTTGTCATGCCAAGGAGGGACTGACAAGGTATGCTAAGCATTGGTAAGGCATGCTAGGGAATATCAAGGCATGCCAAGAATTCCCAAAGTGTGCTTGGGAGTTCCAGGGTGTGCTAATTATATCATGTGCCAATTAATAGTGCCAAGATATTCCAATACATGCTGGGTGCTAAGGATGTGGTGCAGGGGACCAGGGTATGTCAATATGTGTCAAGGCAACAAAAGGAAGAACCAATAAGAGGGTTAATAAGTCAGGACTTTATCTTTTTGAAAAGGGGAATGCTAGGCACACTAATAATAGGTCCCACTACATGCCAAGTGGCATTGTGTGCCAAGTGCTAATGTATGTCAATGCATTCAACCAAGGTGTTCCAGGGCATGTTAGGGACTATATGCAGCATGCCAACACATGTTAGCAGAGTACGATGTTGTGCTAGTGCATGTACCCATGTGCTTGGGCGTAAGTGTCATCACAAGATGTTCTAGGTACAAATATGTTCCAATACATGTGGGGTGCTAAGAAATGTTAGTGTGTGCCAAAGCATTAATTTAAGGCGTGCCCAGATTGGTGAGGATCGTTAGGTATTTCTCATTAATAGAATTGTCAAAGCTTGATTATGTATTAAATAATATATTTCCTACACACAATAGTGGAACTTTATCTAAAGGGAATTTTCTAGATAATAAACTTAATATATATGAATAATATGTTGACTCATAGGAAATCTCTATTTGACTAGTTATTACTTGAGGGAAATGATACACACTAATTACTTCTAAAAAATTCACTGACCCTAACCACTATGGCTTTGGACATTTATAAAAAATACTCCACAATAATGGTATTAAATCGTTAACTTTTGACAAAAAAATATATTAATAGGTACATAGCGTCATCAAAAACTCATTGGAATGATCAATGATGACGGCCATTTTTTGACCGTCACCAAAAGTAACAAAACGAGCATTGGTGAGGGTCATTAAAACTTCATCACTAGAACTGTCACCAAAGAGAGAATTAGTGATGGGCCTTTAACGACCCTCACCAAAAGTGTCATTCAAAATGTCTTTGGTGACGGACCATAAAGGACCATCACTATATACGCTTACAGTGACGGTTTTTTAATGATCAATGATGACGGACATTTTTTGACCGTCACCAAAAGTAACAAAAAGAGCATTGGTGAGGGTCATTAAAAGTTCGTCACTAGAAGTGTCACCAAAGAGAGAATTAGTGACGGGCATTTAACAACCCTCACCAAAAGTGTCATTAAAAATGTCTTTGGTGACGGACCATAAAGGACCATCACTATATACACTTATAGTGACGTTTTTTTAAAGGCCGTCACCATATGTGACATTGGTGACGGACCTTAAAGGTCCGTCACAAGCATGACCCTCGCCAATGTGATTTTTTCTTGTAGTGTCAGTTCAAAATTCCCCATTTCACTAGAAATGAACCTACTACTGCTCAACAACATGTAGATAAGATGGATGATGCTTTTGATTATATGGAAATATAAGAAGAGACCATTAAGATGAGAATTTTTGCTCAAATTTTAGGAGGAGAAGCCAAAAAATGGTTCAAATGCTTAACTCCTCACAGCATAAATGATCTCCCTTCTTTATATCAAGAATTCACAAATAAATGGGAAATTAAAAAGAACCCTCTCCAAATACTGTTAGACTATAATAACCTTAAGAGAAATATTGGGGAGAGTGTCCAAGATTATTGCACTAGATTCAATAGTGTGTATAATGCTCTTTCCCCAAACATGAAACCTCCACTAGGCCTAGCCTTAGCTAAATTTCCAGAAGGATTTGATCCAAAAATGGCCTACCAGCTAAGAGAAAGAGACCCCTTGACTTTAGAAGATATGCAGAGGGGAGCCTTAAGTGTAGAAACAAATCTGATTAAGAAAAGAGATAGGTTAAAAGCAGAGAAAAGAGTTACATACATGGATGAAACAATGGCATCAACCTCATCATTCGATGCCAAAATTGACAACTTAGTGAAGGTAATGGAGAGAATGCTTGAAAATATAAATTTGAATGATAGAGTGCCTCCTAGAGAAAATCAAACCAATCCCCAAAACAAAAATAGAAATCCAAATATCAAAAGAGATCCTAATCAAGATAGGCAAAGAGATAATGACCAACAAATTAGGCCTCCCTTCCAACAAAATTATGTAGATCAAGAGAAGGAAAGGGAAACTGAAAGATTAGAAGAAAATCATGTAAATTTGATAGGATCTGATAATGAGATAGATGTTTTTCTCACTGAAGAAGAACAAGAATTCTTCTCCTCAGAACAAACTAAAAACAACCATGAGGATTCTGAAGATTACAGATTGGGGTTTGAAAATGCAATAATGGAGGTACACAAACAATATAATCTGAGAAGCGAAGGAAACCCTGAAATTCCAAATGAAAAAGACACTAATACTGTTGTTAGGAAAAATTCAGAAAATAAACCTAAAAGGAAAACAAATAATACCAACACAATGGCCAAGAAAATTGATTTAAATAAAGAAAAAAATAGTGAACAAAGTGTTGAAAAAATTTGCCCTAGTACCTCTGCTAGTGGCCCTAACAAATCTGTCCTAAATAACAGTCCAAATAAAATTCAGCAAATTAGAATTGCTGAAAAAATTGTAAATGACAAAAAAGATGTAAATACCTAAAAAAAAATAGTTCCTTTCAGCCTGGAGGGTGAAATTTCCAAGATGAAAATTAGCACACCTCTAGCTAAACTAGTAACCCAGGATGTATATAAAAACCAATTTTTGAAAGCTTTGAATATAGGCAGTGACAATGAAACTTTAAACTTCACAGATGATAAACCAGAATTGTTGTTTGGTCCTGAATTTGAAGGAAAATACCAAGAGGGGGATGTCCCTCCCTTCTATATTAGCTTGAACATACATAACAAAATCTTGCGCAATGCCATGCTAGACTCAAGTGCTTCTCATAACCTTATGCCCAAAGTAGTAATGGAAAGCCTAGGCCTAGAAATTACTAAACCATATAAGGACCTGTATTCCTTTGATTCAAGTAGAGTCCAATTATCAGGCCTGATCAAAGATTTATGTGTCAACTTCGCACAAACTCCTGCTAAAGGTCTAGTTATGGACATAGTAGTAACCGACATTCGCCTTAAGTATGGCATGATTCTATCTAGATCATTGGGAGCCAAACTTCATGGGAGCCTTCAAATGGACATGTCCTATGCCACCATGCCAGTTTTTAATCAAAACATAATATTATACAGGGAGTCTCATATGAAATACATGGTGAGTAACATAGATAGGCCAAACAATACTCCTTTTTATTCTATCCATTCAGATTTAGATTCCTTTATCTTGTATAATGAAGATGAAATTAGCTAGCAAGGAAAGGAAAACAAGAAAGAATTCAGTCCACCAAAATAGTCAAATATGCCCTCAACTCAAGTACAAAACAACTCAAAATCTAGCAGCCTTGAACAACAGAAAGGAAATGAAAATGAGAGAGAAACACTTTGGAAAATAAGCTTTGATGGCTCTTGTAGCAAACTAGGTTTAGGGGCTGGTGTGTGGATGCATAATACAAACAAAGGATATTCCTATGAACTAGATTTTCCGTGCACCAATAACATTGCAGAATATGAAGCCCTCCTCCTTGGTCTACATCTACTCAAAGAATTAGAAGCTAAGAAAATATCAATCCCAAGAGATTCTAAGCTAATCAGCAAGCAAATAAAAGGGGAGTATTCATCCAAAAACCCAAGATTAAGAGAATATAGGAATGTTTCCCTTGATCTCTTAAGAACTTTAAAAAATACGAACTCATTTTTGTCCCAAGAGCTCAAAATCACCTGGCAAATGAACCTACCTTTGCTGCTAGTAATTTCCAAATACCACAAATTAATGAACAATTCAATGTAAAAGTAAAAAACAGGGCTGTAGTACCTGACAATGAAGACTATTGGCAAGTGTTTGAAGGAGAAAAACACATAGATGATTTTCTGTAATCAAAAAATGACTTTGCCATACCAACATCAAACATTAGCCATGAAGAAAATTGTTTAAATAAGGAAAAAATGCTCGAAACAGAGTTGTCCTCTTCTGCTGATATAAACCAATTTGAACATATTTTTAAAGCAGAAATATTTGAAAATCCAGACCAAAAGGACCTTGAGGTTTTACAATGCAAAGGTGATACTATACCAAGGGAACTTACACCATTATAATAGCTATTTGACTTCAATGATGTAGCCAAAGAACCAAAAATAGAGCCTATAGAAACCAATGTAGAAGAACATAACATAGGCAATTTAGCAGAACCCAAAATGATCAATCTATCCAGCACTCTTCCATCTCATATCAAACAACAATACATAGAACTTTTTAAAGAATTTAGAGATGTGTTTGCATGGGGATACAAGGATGTGAAATCATATGATACCAGCATCATTTAACACAAAATTCCTCTTAAGGAAAATTATAAACCTTTCAAGAAAAAACACAGAAGGATAAACCCTATTTTATTACCTTTAGTTGAGAAAGAGATCAAGAAAATGTATGATGTTGGGATTATAGTTCCCCTTAGATACTTAGAATGGGTTTTCAACCTAGTATCTGTTAGGAAGAAGACCGAGGAAATCAGGCTTTGCATTGAATTTAGAAATCTAAATAGAGCCTTCCTAAAAGACAACTATCCCTTGCAGAAAATGGATCACATACTTCAAAGGGTAGTTGGGTCTAAAATATTATCACTATTGGATGGGTTCTTAGGTTACAATCAGGTGTTAGTACTCCCAAGTGATCAACATAAAAGTGCTTTCACTACGCCTTGGGGTAGATTATTGTATGTCAAAATGCCATTTGGTTTGATGAATGCAGGAGCCACCTTATAAAGGGCCATGGATATATCCTTCTCAAAATACATAGGCTATTTTATAATCATTTACCTTGATGACATTACTGTTTTCTCTCAAACTGATGAAGAACACTTTATTCATTTAAGAAACGTTTTTGAGAAATGTAGGAAATATGGCTTCTCTTTGAATCCCAGAAAGACACTCTTTGGTCTCCAAGAAGGAAAGATTCTTGGTCACATAATCTCTGAAGAGGGAATCAAAGTAGACCCTAAAATGATCGATGGCATATTGAAAATCAACCATCCTAGGAACCTCAAAGAATTGCAATCTTTCATTGGGAAGATAATTTTTTTAAGAAGGTTCATCCCCAACCTTGCTGAGCTATTAAGAAACATCACAAACATGCTTAAGAAAGAGATAGGTGTTAAATGGAAAATACAAGCTAAACAGTCATTTGAACTAGTAAAACAAGCTCTTACTCAAACACCTGTTCTTATCAGTCCTGATTTCACCAAATATTTCTACATATTTTCTTTTGCATCTGAACATACAATAGTTGCAGTATTACTACAAAAGAGCATCATGGGGCAAGAAAAACCAATATCCTTTTTTAGTACAGCCTTAAGAGATGCTCCACTCAAATATAACATCATGGAGAAACAATCCTTAGCCTTGGTAAAAGAATTGAAAGACTTTAGAGTCTACATTTTACATTCTCACATCATTTCTTTTGTTCCACATACTGTTGTCAAGGGAATTCTAAGTCAAGACCCTCATGGTAAAAGAGGAAAATGGATTGCTATTATTCTAGAATATGACTTAGAAATCAGGCCTACCAAATTAATCAAAGGGCAAGGATTAGCAAAACTCATGGCTGAGTCAAACTTCCAAGCTTTAGATATGAATATGGTTGATATTTTGGAAGAAACAGAAGAATTCACAACTCCATTTATTGAAGAAACTTTTTTGAATTCACCTTGGTATGCTGATATCATATATGTGATGCTTTATCTAAATACCCCTCCTTCTCTGTCTAAAACTAAAGCTAGATTTTTAAAATAGAAGACTTTAAATTATTGCATATTAGATGGGGTTTTATATTGGAGGAATGCTGTTGGAATATTTCTTAAATGTTTGCTTGAGATTGATGCAGCAAAAATCATGCATTAGCTGCATGAGGGAGAATGTGGAGCACATCTTTATTGGAAGACCACATCGAATAAAATCCTTAGATCTGATTACTATTGGCCCACCATTTTCGCAGATAATCAAAAAATTGTCATCTCTTGCAATAGGTGTCAAATTTTTAATGGCAAGAGAAAACTCCTACCTTTACCCTTACATCCCATCAGTGTTGAGGATCCCTTTCAACAATGGGGCTTGGACTTCATTGGGGAAATTCACCCATCTTTTTTCGCCTAGCATAAATGGATCCTCACTACCATTGATTATTTTACCAAGTGGATAGAAGCCATACCTTCTAGGAATGCTATTGATTTTGTCATTATCAAGTTCCTTGAAACCAACATACTATCCAGATTTGGTTGCCCTAGAAAAATTATCACAGACAATGTTGCTTCCTTCCAATCTAAAAGAATGGTTGACTTATGCTATAAATATCATATCACTTTGGGTCATTCCACTACCTATTATCCTCAAGGAAATGGATTAGCTAAATCCTCCAATAAAAGCCTTGTCAATATTATCAAAAAATTGTTGGAGAAAAATCAGAAATCATGGCATAATAAACTGGTTCATGCTTTATGGGCTGATAGATTAACCACCAAGAAGTCAATAAATATGTCCCCCTATCAGCTATTTTATGGAATGGATGCAGTTTTCCCAACCTCTTTAGGAGTTCCAGTCATGAAACTCCTTCAAGAAGTACAAACTGAAGAGAATGATATGCAGAGAAGAATCAATTAGACCATTCATTTACAACAGTCCAGAGAATAAGTGTACACAAGAACACAAACAGTCCAAGAAGGCATCAAGAAATTATTTGATAAAAGGAATAAATCAAATTATTTCCAAGTTGCAAATATAGTTCTAAAGTGGGATTATAGAAGGGAAGAAAAGGGAAAATATGGTAAATTTGAGAAATTGTGGAAAGGGCCCTACATCATTCATTCTATAAAGGGTCATAATGCATTATTTATGTAAGAGTTGAATGGAGAAGACTTATTCGGAGGTCCTGTAAATGGTAGGATGCTCAAGCACTACCTCTGTCAAGAGTCCTAGCTTCAAAGTTTTTTATTCATTGTACATAACCCATTTGAAAAGAAATCATGAAAAATACAAAAACAATAAAAGAAAAGAAAAGGAAAAGAGGGCAGATTCAAAAGAGGTACAACCCCATACCCAAAAAAGAGAACTTTCTGAAAGTGAGCAAGTCTAAATGTCACTACTAATTCAAAATGATATATTTTTCAGTCATCTAGACTAATCATGGTTGAACATGCTTTAAATTTATGTTGATAAGTTAGTAGAAACATTGATTGATAAGATTATTTCAGACTTGACTTATTCAAAAAAGATAGATTAGGAGAATATAATAAATATACTGGTTCCACATGCTCAAAACACAACCAAAGAGATAGATAAGGATTCATTACAAAGACAAATCATGGCCTTACCTTTATAAATTACTTTTATGCAAAAAAAATGTTTGTGTGCAGATTGTTCAAAATAACACAACCATGGTTGATCATACTATCTAATCTTGATTTTGAACCATGCTTTAAATTTTCATGTCAATAGCTAGAGAATCAAGATTTCCAAACAGTTTAATCTCGGCAGTCAAGTAGTATAGGTAGAGAATAAAAAGAGTTCAACAGTTTAATTTGGACTCTTGGATGAAATAATGATAAGACTAGATAGTTTATTTTTTGTTTTCAAAAATAAAATGTCAAAGAGTTTGCTAGTTCAAATGCACTCAAGAGGAAGAAAAAATGCTAGTACAAGTAGGATTGGGTAGGAAGATATGTTGTTTGAAGAAATTACATGTTGCAGATTGATTGAAATTGTAAAAAATAAAGGACTATCAACAAGTGAAAAGAAGAAATTTTCCCAATGGATGAGGCACTTATCTGCTGATAATCAGAAGATTTCATAAACTGAGGTTTTGGACACCTTGAAAATATAGCTACCCTCCCAAAGTGGAGCCACTGTTAGTGATCCATAATTTTGATTTTATCCAAAGATGACTAAGTTAAAAATCTTAGATTTCTAGAAACAATAATTGCAGAAACATTATGAGTTCTAGAAATCTCACTGCCTTCATCATCCTAAGTCTATCAGTTCACTAAAATCTTCATCTATGCCTTCCAGAAAGATCACCCTTCTGTCTCAAAAGGAAGCTTGTTTTAGACTAACCCCACCATTTTTACCTACATTTCATCCCCTCATCTTATCACTCCTACTCCTATTCTCTATCAGTATTTTTCCCTCTAAAAGCCCATATTCCCTTCATTGATCTTTCATTTCCTCTAAAAATACTTTAACCATTATAAAACCTTTTTACTTGATTAAAACCACTCTTTTAAAAAATACCTATCGGAGTCCCTTAAAAGCTAAAACCTTTTGTTTTGGCCTTTTTTCCAACCATTTCTAAAAATGGGCCTTAAGCCCCTATGGGCTCAACCGTCCACCCTTTTTCTTCATATGACTCGAGGGCCCGACCACCTATTAACCCCTAGCCCCTTTTTCTTAAAACCTCGACTCCCTCTGCTCCCATATGACCTTACTTCTCCCCCTCTCTTTTTACCCCTCCGCCCTTATTATTTTCATACCCACAAACCTTGTTAACTCCCAAAACCTTTAAGAAATTCAAACGTGGGACCTTTTCTCCCCCACCCTGCCTTACCTTTCCTTGGGCCATCTCAGCCATAGATCTAAGCCCTGGGCCCTGATCCAATGATGGTCGCGCCCCATCACTGACCCCATTCACCAAAATTTCTCCTTGTTGTCGGGCTCCACCCACGCCGTCGATCTCACTCCTTGAGATCTGACGGCGCAGATCACATATCATGCACGTTTGATCACCGAGGTTTAACACCTCTTTTCCATGCGAAAAAAGTGGGTTTTCTCGGGACACATGGTAGCTGCTAAGTGGAATCGTATGCTCCCACCTCAAAACCGCTTATTTCCCATATGCAATGTGAAAACCGACGGTTTTCTGCAAAACTGCCATCCTCCATTTTCGCGCCAAATTCAAAATTTTCATTGATTTCTCCCGCTTCCACTTGTGGGACCCCTCCCCTGCACTCTCCATCTCCTTTGTACATCACTCTGATACCTCATGAACCACTAAAATGCAGTCAATCCACAAACGTGCATGTTTTAAATTAATAGTTTGTTTGTTTGTGCAGGTGTAATGGTGGATAAAGGCTAGCAAGGTTCTCCCGCAGTCCATAAGGGACAAATTAAGTCCTGGATGATGATCTGGGGTCTTAAATCAAACAATGAAGATCAGAGGATGCACCCAGGGTTTTATCATCGATGAATCATGATCATCAATCGATCATAAACCCTCCAGCACCAGGAAGAAATGTGTCCCTACACACAGTGAGAAAAGATAGTCAGAAGAAATGATGAAGAAATCAAGAATAGATAAATAAAGGCTTAATCAAATATTAAGGATAAAAACACAGTTGAAGACAAATGAATAAAGGTTTAAAGAAATCAGATAAAGAGTTAAATACCACATTATGAATGAATTCCAAAAGCAAAATTAGGCCTTAAATACAGTTTAATGACGAAATAAAGGAAAGTTAGGCTAGATATAGCCTCGAATACATCAAACAAGAGCAGTTATTCATTCAGAATATCTAATTGACACCTTTGACCTACTTTCTACCTACAAAGACAAAAAAATAGTTACTACACTAAAGAAAATATTTAAAACTACCAGGAAAATTATTGTGAAGATAAGGTTAAGCCTTGAAAGTCAATCTTTTCTCTTATCTTTCTATCAGAAGTTAAGACAAAATTATTGAAACAGAGAAGTAGATGAACATCTTCCTACCATATGCCTTGCATGGTTTTCAAGGTTGGGAATGCATTTACTCTATAGTTAATGACTCTCAAACCCTAGATAAGTTCCACCTCCTCATTTGCAACATAAATACTGTGTCGGAACTCATTGTATAGTTGGAATTTGGAGACTTTTTGGAGTAACACATATTTCTGCTGAAGTTGAAAGAAAATTGATGTTCTGGAACTTGTGGATGTCTTGACCTGTTTGTTGATGGAGAAAGCTTTTTCATTGGATCCCTGAGCTTGGCTATTGGTGAAGTACTCTAAATCTGTTATTGTTATTTCCTATTTCATTATGTTTCATCATTCTCTGTTGCAGTAGAGTAAAAAGTTTAGGCTAAGAAACGTCTTTTGAAAGCACCTTAGTTCTATTTACTCTTCACTGTCTTAATGTTTTCTTCTGCTAATATATTCTAGAGAATTCTTAATTTCTCTCTAGAAACCTTATGCTTGTTTATCTCTTAAATAGTTCAATACAATTGGTCTCAAGAATGATTTATGGTTTTCCCTGCTTACTTGCTGCCACTTAAAAACTATTTCTGAAGTCTCCCTTTAAAGTACCATTGCTTAAAGTCTACCAAAGAGGTTTTGTTTCGATGATACCCTTTGTACTTTCTTAAATAATTGTTTTGAAGGTCTTTATAGCTGTAATCTAAGATGTCTAGGATTTCCCTCTTCTATGAATGCAGTTATGTGTGAATCTTGAATGTTTTCTTATCATTGAAGGTGAAATCACTAGAAGTTAATGAGTTTGTTGCCTTCTATAGTTCATTGGAGAAGTTTGTCTTGAAATTATTATCTCCTGAAGTGTGGTTTCTAGAATTTATGGTTAGCCCTGTCAATGGAATGCCTCTTTATGTTTAGATAATGTTTTAAGTCCCTTTGTTGAGAAGTACATATAATTAAGGATTCTTAATTGCCCTTAGTTCTACTTTTCATTTTAAACCATTGATGTCCATTTCATTTTAGCTAAAAGACCTTGAATATCCACTAGCCAAGTTAGATTTTCCTTTTGATACCTCTGATCCATTTACAAACTTGTTACAACTTCCACTTGACTCCATTGCCCAATGACTTAGAGATTTCCATTTTCTATCTATGCTACCTAGATCATCATGTCCAACCAAAAAATCAGACAAACTCATGCTTCATAACTAGCCTAAAATCAACCCTTAAAGCAAACGAGCACACACCTTTGAAAACAATTGAGAGATCCCTCTCTGAGACTAGGAAGGCTAGGTCCTAGAGCTCTAAAGATTGGTTTTGATGTTGCCTTGTCACTTGGTATCCCAATCTAAAAAATCACAGGACCACAACACTTCCAATGATATGGAAAGCATTCTAATACGCACATCATTTTCTCCCACCCCAAACACATCGACGAAATCCTCAAGATTTTGAATGTTCTTTTCTGTAGTGATCTTTGCATTTTTTCCATCAAATCTGGGTATATTATTGATAACATTTGTAGGGAGGTCATGGAGGAAAGGAGGCAAAACTAGAGCATCTTGTATTTGTTTAGGAATTTTACAGGTATAGGTAGTAAAGTAGGAGGCTTG
Source organism: Pinus albicaulis (assembly GCA_034641835.2). Taxonomy (NCBI): domain Eukaryota; kingdom Viridiplantae; phylum Streptophyta; class Pinopsida; order Pinales; family Pinaceae; genus Pinus; species Pinus albicaulis. The sequence continues at coordinate 1,308,760,642 of CM076572.1, forward strand.
TAACCATTTGGGAATTTAGCAGGAGCAGGGGATAAATCTCGAGGCTCATGTTTCACTGGGTTTTCCACAAGTGCATCTGGGATGTGCATAGGTGTATAACTATGTACATGGACTACAATTTGGGGCTTAATATCTTGAGGCTCATTAATTTTCCAATGATTAGTTTAAACCTCAGTAGTGTACTCTTGATTAGGCTTAAAGTAGGATAGAACATAGTTATAGATAAAAAAAAACAATTTCTTGAATCCAATTTGGGCTTGAATACTTTCCCTTTCTAGGTTGACTGGTCATGTTTCAGGTCCTTCCTCGAGTGGATTCTTTGAATAAAACTAGTCTGAATTGGAGTTTCCAGGTGGATGATTTCAAATTTCTTGTGTCTGGCTTGTTTTCCACCATCAAAAACCAGATACCAATCTTGGAAAATAATAGAATCATCTAATTTTGACTGGGGTTTCTGAGTTTTGAAGAAACACTGAGCTCATTCAATAAGTGTTTCCCCAGTATGGTCGCCATTATGTTATCGCTCTATAATTTATAATATTGGCAAGAAAAAATTACAGAGGAAAACATCAAACCACTTTGGAGTCTAAGACCTAGCCTTCCTAGACTCAGAGAGGGCTCTCTCCATTTTTATGATTTAGCTTGATAATTCTAAATACTGATATTAGGCTAGTTATACAAATTATGAGGGTTGTTTTTTTTATTGATTGTTTGGTTGGAAAAATAGAGCTGTGAGAATTAATCCATTAGGCTATGGAGTCATAAAAGGCTGAATTGTACATCAAAATTTCAAGGGCATTCACAGGGCAAGCTAACTATGCAGACTGGATGTTATTGACAGTGTGAATATGAAGTGAAAGAAATCAATGAGTTTAGTAATAGCTAAAGAGAAGTTAAGAGTTCTTTAATTATACTTTAGAAGAAAACATTAACATAACAAACACAGATAGAATTAAGGTGCTCTCTCATCAAATCTTAATCCAAATTTTCTGTAATATTCCCTTTTTTGGTGTCACCTATGACAGGGCTAGGAGGGACTTCCAGAGTTAGGAGCAGACCGGTCACAGGTATAGGTTTGTGTCATCAGCGGGACCAGGGGATTTCTGGAGGAGTTTTGAGGAGTTTCTATGTGGTCGGGTGGCATTCTCTTAATATATTCCATCATCCGAGTAGTTTGGCTTTCATTCCAGTGCATTCTAACAACTTTCGGAAATTTGAGTTATTTATGGGCTTAACTCAGCTAATTATGCTCACGGTGGCATTTCAGGAGGAATGCATGATAGAACACTTTAGTGTAATAGCTCATTTGAACCGAGATGAGGATACCTCCATGATGGGACAGTTGGAAATGAGTTTCAGTGACCGAAGGAGAGGTGGTAGTTGATTTACTCTTTTCTGCATTAAAAAGGAATATTTTAATAAGAGGGAAAAGTGATCCATGAATAAAATAATAATAAAATAATTCTCTAGAAGGCTCCAAGAGGTCTATAAAAGAAAGGGATGAGGTGATTGAGGGATATATTTGGGATCATATCATTTTATTGTCTGAGAGGTATGAGACGTGGCTCTCTACTTCAGCCGTAGCCCTAGGACGGAAACCCTCGGGTGATTTGTGAGTGTTGGACGAAAACCCAACTCTCTTTGAGGAGACTTCATTTAGAAATTTTGTAGAGCTTCAGAGATATTGGAGCGAGGATCATTCAGGTCTTCAACAAGTGCTTCAGTGGATTTAGTGGTAGCTTTTGCCGGAGGGAGAGTGCAACAGTTCAGTTTTGGAGGTCATCGTAGTGTAGCAGTATGACATATTATATTGTTGGCTAGTTCTCCATCTCAGCTCTTTCTGCGTTAGCTCTATATGTAACCTTGTTATTATTTATAATAAAATCTGAGATTCTTCCTATTATATGTGGTATTAGATTGCAGTGCTTTATGTGTTTTTATTTTACATGGCAATCTTTTGTTAAATGCATGTTGATTTTACGACATAATCTGGGGTTTAAATAAATTCATGCAAATTTAGTAAAATATCCCATTTGGGGATTTTACAGTGGTATCGTAGCTTTAATCTTGGATCAGCTTATGAGTTTCCAGTTTTCAATTGCAACTATTTTGGTTAGAAGGGCGTACACAGTCATTGGAGGAGGCTCATTTGTGGGAGCTGCATTGGTGGGATTTTAGAGCTAGGGTATTGGAAAATTGATAGGAGAGCCATATGAGAAGGTTGGTTGGGATTTTGGAGAGAAATGATTGATAGTAGCAGCAGCAGTGCTAGAAAACGAAATTGGAAGAGGGCCAAACTAGAAAGGGTCAAATTTGGAATTTTGGAATTAGATGAAACCCTTTCTGGGTTTTTCTAGGTTTTGGGCAAGGATCACCTTCCCAAATTCCTATAATTTTCTGAGTAGTTTTCAGTGGGTAAATTCGAGCCCAAATTTAGGTAGCAATGTAGTCTTGAAGCAATAGTGCAGTTTCTGGAGGAGCTTGCTATTGGAGCAGTTGGATTTCCTTCCAATCATCACCTAGTGCTTGTAGCTTGCCTTCTGTGATTCTAGCTAAACCACTATTACTTCCATATATATCATTGAAACAATGAAGTTTTTAAAACAACTCCTAAATCAACATAGCAGTGCCTTAGTAGGTTGCAATCTAAACCAAAGACCAAAAATATTAAACAATGCAGGAGTTAGTTCCTTAAAACAAAACAATAGACCCTTCTCCAAGGAGGTACATAATTGCTCCAACAAAGGCACCCGAGGAATTTACAAATGGAGAGAGAAGTGGGAAATTGGATTTATGCACTTGGGATGGGCTTAAAGAGCGGAAGAGAAAAAAATGACTTTCCCATGTTGGAGAAACTAGAATCCTATCTTCCAAATATAGAGCAATCTAATTGGAGTTTAAATTGGGCCTTGGAGCCATCTATGCTTGCATTGGTACAAGCCATATTCTTGGAAAATCCAAGTGAAAGAGTCAAGCTTATAGTCGCCTCTTGCTTCAGTGATATTTTGAGGATAACAACACCCTTCCCTCCGTACAATGATGACATTATGAAAAGAATTTTCAGATTGATAGTAGGAACCATTCGGGATTTGGACAACTGTGCAGGCTCTACATTTGGGAGGAAGCTTAAGGTTTTAGAAGTCATGGCCATGACCCAGACTTATGAGATCATGTTTGACCTTGAGTGTGATGGCTTGATTCTGCAGTTGTTCCAATGCTTCTTTAGCATTAGGAGACATCATTTTGACATAGTCATAGCACACATGCATTCCATCGTATCGTCATGTATGGGAGTCTGTGATGCCATTTGCCGGGAGTTGCAGACTAGGCTACTGAGCATTTGGAGGAGAGAGCAGTTGGTCTCACCTACTGCTTATAAGCTAGCCCAAGGGCTAGTTGAGCAGAACATTGAGATTTTTAGGAGATAGTTGACCAGCAAGGAGCTGCTCGAGTTTGGTGGATCAGGCAGAAAAAATGAGCTGAGGAGGAAGGGATTTTGCTTCATTTACAAAGAACCTTGGGGGCCTCATCACTCATGCCTGGGTGATGTAGATGATGTGGCAGAGACAAAATAGAAGGGAATTCATTTTGCATGCCAGGATGAGGACTCTCCTTCAGGTGAGTCCACGGGATCATATGAGGATGCTTCTGGGGAGAGAGAGCAGTTGTGCAGAGATGATGACAGTAGGCCAAAGCTGTATTCTAGTGTGCAGAGTAAGCAGTCATGGGACTCTATGAGATATACTCAGGTTGATGAGTCACTTGTGACTATTCAGTCGGAGCAACATATGATGGAGCATGAGTTAGCAGAGGATGATACTATGCACATCATGCATGATAGTTCTTTGGGGGAGAGCTAGATGGATGATCACATTGAGTCTACGATGGATATTCAGCTAACCTTGGGGTCAGCCATTGAGGAGGCGAAATTAGATGCACAAACATCAAGTATGGTGATAGAATTTGTAGATCCATATCCTCTAGAGGTGTTGGAGGTTGATGGGATGGTTCTACAGGGGGCTAGTAGACAACAAGAGCATGACATTCTTGATCAGGAGTGGGAGGAGTTGTTGGATATGGTGGAGCATCCAGCTTTGGGGTGACATATTGATGAGGTGCAGATAGATGCACATGCAGTCGACAGAGATGCAGTACTTTGAATGAGTAGCACTCTCTAGGAGTACATCGATGGGGCTTGCAACATATCTTGCGCAATTTGGCCCATTATATAGAGAGGGGATTTCTTCTACAAGCAGCTTTCATTGGCAGACAGGGAAGAGCAATGTGAGTTGATTACGGGCTGGCGACTACACTCAAGGCGTGTTTCGTATATAGTGGTTGCTACATTAGGTTCTTCTTCCAAGATGGATTGGTGGGAGACAATGAGTTGGTACCCTCTTGATGGTATGATTTTCTTCGTAGGGAGAACAACAGAGTAGGGGGCCTTAGACATAGTAGATGTTACAGATTCTAGCTAGTAGTCAAGCCTAGGTCATCATTTCTTCAACACTCCATCCTGATTTTAGGAGAGCAGGATCAGCATGGGATTGAGTCAAGACTTGGATTGGAGAGAGGTGATGAGATGGTATGCAGTTGGTGGGGTAGCTTATACAGTTAGAGGTACAACACAGCAGGAGCCAGGGAACATTGATGCTTATTGGTGGGCTTCACTTCATGGGGCATCAACTATAACCAGAGGTAGTGTGCAGCCCAAGCCGTGGGACCTGGGTAATGATTGGCCATGGTAGCGTTGGGATCCAGGAGGATTGTTTGTTGACTGGTACAGTGAGAGATCAGTTTGGTATCTCGGCATTGAGGGGTCTATTCCGAATGGTTTGACACAGGTGCATAGCAGCACCCAGAGGTTTGTATGGGATCCGAGCATTGGGTCTTAGTTCCGGCGGGCCAACAGAGTGGCCCACATATTTCGATTGCTTAAGGGCAAGCAATCTTGGGGAGGAAGTTCTATAATATTCCATTTTTTGGTGTCACCTATGATAGGGCTAGGAGGGACTTCCAGAGTTAGGAGCAGACCAGTCACAAGTACAGGTTGGTGTCATTAGCGGGCCTAGGGGCTTTTTGGAGGATTTTTGAGGAGTTCCTATGTGGTTGGGTGGCATTTTCTTGATATATTCCATCATACAAGTAGTTTGGCTTTCGTTCGAGTCCATCCAACAACTTTCAGAAATTTGAGTTATTTATGGGCTTTACTCAGCTAATTATGCTCACGGTGTCATTCTGGGAAGAATCCATGATAGAACACCTTAGTGTAATAGCTCATTGGAACTGGGGCAAGGATACTTCCATGATGGGACAGTTGGACATGAGTTTCAATGACCGAAGGAGAGTTGGTAGCCTATTTACTCTTTTCTGCATTAAAAAAGAATATTTTAATAACAGGGAAAATGGCTCCATGAATGAAATAATAATAAAATAGTGCTCAAGAAGGCTCCAAGAGATCTATAAAAGAAATATATGAGGCCATTAAGGGATATCTTTGGGACCATATCAATTTTATTGTCTGAGAGGTGTGAGACGTGGTTCTCTACTTTAGCCGCAGCCCCAGGACGGAAACCCTTGGGTGATTTGTGAGTGTTGGATGGAAACCTAACTCTCTTTTAGGAGATTTCATTTAGAAGTTTTGTAGAGCTTCAGAGATATTGGAGTGAGGATCATTCGGTTCTTCAATAGGTGCTTCAGTGGATTAAGTGGTAGCGGTTGCTGGAGGGAGAGTGTAGCAGTTCAGTTTTGGAGGCCATCGTCGTGTAGCAGTGCAACAAATTATATTGTTGGCTAGTTCTCCATCTTAGCTCTTTCAGGGCCAGATCTATATGTAACCCCATTATTATTTATAATAAAAGCTAATACTATTCCTATTCTATGTGGTATTAGATTACAGTGCTTTATGTGTTTTTATTTTACATGGCAATCTTCTGTTAAATGCATGTTGATTTTACGACATAATCTAGGGTTTAAATAAATTCATGCAAATTTAGTGAAATATCCCATTTGGGGATATTATATTTTTTATTTTTCAATCAAAGAAATTGATGCACAACATGGAAAGATAGAGGAAAACCATTAACACATAGGAAATAACATCACCATTAACATAGCTCAATAATCCTGTGAATGGTCTCTTATTATTGATGCCTAGCTCAAAACAGTTACAGTGCTCCAATACAATCATATTTTACAACAAAAAATCTACCAAGGTCCAACCTTCCCACCCTTGATATTGCTAAGGCATGGAATATTTATGTAAAACTTAAGTTGGTTCATCTGTCTACTATAGTGATTACATTTAAGCAGAAACTAGACAAGTGGAAACTTGTAGGCGGTGATAAGACGGGCTTGGCTCCAACGACGGTTTGTTATTGATTACAGAGGAAGAAATTGCCTCCTAAACTCTCGAAGAGGCTATGATGGGGTAACACTTTGACGAGTGGAACCACGTAGGAGCTGACAAGATACTTCTGGCCAAGACTGTGGAGGCAGCAGTCCGTTATGATCATAATCTAGCTTCGTTCGATGATGAAGAAGCAAGGAAGGCTCTAACACCTTGGCTCTTCCTCTTTAGAAAAACGTTGTGGAATTATTAAATTGATGAGGTGCTGGCATTTCCGTGGATTGTTGGTTGTGTTGATACCTCTTTTTTTTTCTGCTATTATATCACCAATGCCATTTTTTCCCAACTTGAACCCCCTGGCATGTTTGCAATAGTGCCACCATACCTTCTCTTTCTTGATTCCGCCCCTTCTACCCATGTTAGCTCTTTCTTTACAAATCAACGTACAAACTTCATACGCCCAGACTTGAACATCTTTATATTTCATCTTTCAACCCCAACACCTTCGCGCCAACATCACACTTTGCATTTCAATGTTTTGTCACTTTACCTTTGCACTTATCGTTTGAAACTTGTGATTTGTGATTGCGATCAGGTCCCACCATCATCGAATATTGCACTTCGACGATTTTAAAACTTACCTCCCACACCTATCCTCTAAAATTTGAAATTTATGATTGCAATCGGGTCCCACCCATATTGCACATCGCACTTTGGCAATTTTAAAACTTACCTCCCATGCCTATCCTGTAAAATTTCTGATTGCCGATTGCAATTGGGTCCCACCATCATCGCATGTCGTACTTCGGCGATTTTAAAACTTACCGTTCGCACTTATTTGTTAAAACTTATGATTTGGGCCTACAAAACCAGACTTCAACTCTATTTAAGCTTCTACAGACTTTGCATTCAAATCATTCAGATTTCGGAGGGGTACTTCAACAATGAGTGGTATTACGAAGACGGGGTGCGAAGTATTATGGTCACGCCACATAGCAGCATGGGTGGTTGATGGATACCACCATTTCGGAACACACCCCCCCCCCATGTTAACATTTAGAGGATGACGGGGGGATGAAAAAGAATTCTGGGCCATCTAATATGTGGAGGTGAGCGGGGATGGTTAATGTGGATGCGACGAGATAGGGGATGTGAGGCAGGGTCGGGGTATGAGAGTCATGCGAGGTAAAATGAAACTTAGGATAAGAGGAATAAAAAAGGGGCGAGGTAAAAGGATATGCAATGTGGTCAGGGATTTTAACACTGGAAAATCGTACAGCAAAATATGACATTAATTAGTGTCAAGCCAAAGGATTTAATGGGGCTAGAAGACATTAGAGGATCCGAAAAGTATTTTAAAATCTCAAAGGTTTAAGGAAATCAAATTTGAACTAGTCTTAAATGTTGATCGCGTGCATTATCCTTCGAGAAGAGTGCCTTCGGCGCACCTTTTCGACCAATAAGCACACATTCCTGAAAGTGGAAAAATGTCACTATCTGAGACCACATAAAGAAAAGGACAAGTAACTCCTTACTTGAAGTCACCTAAGGACAACCATCAATGCCTCCTTAGACACTATGTGAGCACACAATGGAATATTTGGAGCACATAAAGGAATCATACTTCTCCCTTGGGTCACCATCCACAATGTACCAAGGGAGGGAAGGAGGATTTGAAATACCCTATATAAAGCCACCATGAAATGAAGAATTAGTGATCACATTGTTATGCTGGCCATAATTTCCCAAGAAATACCAGCAGTGTGTGACCCACAGCTACAGACAGAGGGGACTCACTTGTTGGCCATCCAACAAGCTCAGTCCACACAGTAGAGAGAGAGGGAGACTGCACCGAGGCAAGGCTTGGAATGAACAACATCCTTGCATCGGAATCTAGAACCATTGTCTAGGGGCCCTTTGGCAAGAGGGTTAAGTATTCTACCCCTTTCTACCAGTGCTAAATAAGAGGTGCCTAGAGCCATCATTTGCATTATTGTGTCATTTGACTCGTTAGAGCTTCTGTTTATTTATGTTTAGTTTTAGTTTAGTTTTTAGATTACATTTGCATGATTATTCTTATATGTAGTATGCTCATTAACTCCACTTATTTCTTCCTGTTACCAACAGTTTAAAGGGGTAAACCACACCCCTTAAACTAGTGTGATTTCGTACATACGTGCACAAAATCCACCACAACGAGATTGGCGACTCCACTAACATTTTATTATCAAGTTTATGAGGTTGTGCCTTCTTTTGTAGGAGACCTCTATCTTTGTTGTGGAGTGGAGCTGATAGTCCTCTCATTTCTCTTGTAGTCCCTAGATACAACTTGAGTGGCAGACTGAAGAAGAGAAGCTTCTATTTTTTTTTTCACTTGCAGGAATTGCGTGTGTTTCTTCCTCACAGACGCGCAAGGCGTATGTTCAGTGCTGACCCATGCATAGGAATCACACCTGTTTCAACCTTTTTCACGCAACTTACAGAATAATAAATTTCTCCCTAAATTATGTCTTTTTCTACTTGTAAGGTGTTTGGCAGCCCCTAATGCATCAACAAGCAGTAGTTGTGGTACCTCGCAGCTTGTTAAAAGTCACTTTTAGCCTCTTTCTATAGGATTAGTGTTAGTCTTACTTCAAATTGAATTTTGAAAAATCTTCACATAGCTTGAGTAGGGGAAAAGGTAACTTCCATTCTGAAAAATTCATGTTTTGCAAATTTTTGTACTCACACCTAGATAACTAGTCCAAGTAAGTGGCCCAAGACCACGTATGCATAGCTAGTTCTCTTTGTTCTAGTGTAATTTATGTTTTACAAATTTTGGTACTCACACCTAGATAACTAGTCCAAGTCAGTGGCCCAAGAACATGCATGCATAGCTAGTTCTCTTTGTTATAGTGTAAAAGTTTTTAGTTTTAGTTCAATTTTTGCACTAGGAATTGCGGGACTAGGATTGAATTGTCTATAGAAGAGTAAGTAATCTCTGCTACCTTTGCACCCTCCGGTGATCCTAGGTAATCATATGAACGCTCCATATTCATAATTCGCCATCTCCCTATAGTTAGTCACATATATTAACTAGGAAAATTTTGAAAGCGACCCATTATCCACACATATTTTCCATTTGAGCCAGGAACAACACAACATAGTTTAAATAGGGAATTTTGTAAAGGATCAACGATATCCACATGTTCAAAATATGTGCTTGTCCACTTTATGCTCACACACACTCACCCACTAAGTGAAGCAAAGAAACCTAAAACTAACTTAACCTAACTCACTAAATTCTCCCCATAGGGGCCACAAAAGAATTTATAGGTTAAGTGAGGATCAAGGGGGTAGGAATCCAATAAGCCGCCTTGATCATACTTCATATTGAAACATAGAAGTTGTGTATTTAGGGAGCTTCAAATCAACCTATAAGTCCACAGTGTTATAGGTCAATTTGGGCACCATTACCAATGACCTGGTTAACTGGGCATCATCTCCAGGACCGATGATCAAGGGTCTATCATTCCCTATCATTTGAGTTGCTATATGCCCTAAGACAAGAAACAAGACAAATCAAGAAAAATTTTCATCAAGCAAAGGTTTCCATGGTTTGAAGCTTATTGTATAACATATGAGAACTCACCAACGCAGGCTTTAAGGGGCCTAAGAGCGTTGCATATGCAGGTAGCCCCATGCAAGGCTGCTCTGCAAAGCACTTCCCGACATTCACAGGTGTGTTGGTCACATTGGGAGTGAAATTCTCATTGTTTCGGAATCTCCACTTGGCCAGTGCCTTCTAGAAGAGTTCACATGTGTCAAGCTTCAGATCTAAGTGTCCATTTGACATCTACATGACTGGAAACATGTCTTTTCTATTTTTGGAAAGATATTGATTGCAAAACAACCTTCAGTTCATCTATAAATTGAACACAGATCTAAGTGTTTGACAAGGAAGAATTTGAGTAGAGAAATGCTAGAGAATTTTCAATTGAGAGCTTGGTTTGTAGAGCTAATGCTGGAGAGATTTATGTTGTGATGAGACTTGGAAAGTTTTCTAGAAGTTCACTTCAAATCAGTCACTAGGTTGTAACCTCTCCTTCTATCATCAATAAAGAGTACTTCTTGTTTTTCCCTACATGCATCTATTTTTACTTTGATTTTCCATATTGTAAGATCTTGGTTGATGAATGTAGTTTATGCTTAACTAATTTAGCTAACTAGCTTGAATATATATCTATATTATTGCATCTTCTACTGTTTCAGTGTTCCTTCTTGCAGGAAGCATTCAGCCAACGAACCGCTTGAATTTGAAGCTATAGCAGAAGTGACAAAAAGAGTCATTTGGAAGTGAATGAAACAAGTAAGCCTCCAATCCTGTCTATATATCTGTTTCGAGTTAGGAGAAATGGTAGTATAGTCTTTCACCTGTTTTTCTAGACTAACACCTGTCTAGGGAAGCGTAATTTATCCGTTAATTACAATTCTGGCCCAACAAACTAGCGACTTTGTTGTGGAGAATATCTCTTAGTTTTAGGTGTTTTAGTCTCTGATTTTCTTTGATTATACACCCAATAGTTGTTACACATAAATATTAGAATTTTTGAGACCTTAATTTGTAAAGACAGTGAGCCAAACAATAGTATTTTTCCTTGCCTACTGTGCCCAACGCACCCTTAGTCAAGGCACAGTGCTTTACAGAGCACTTTCTCCCTTCCAAGCCTGCGTTGCGGAGCATTTTCTCCCCTTGGAGACTGTGTTGGCTCCTGAAAGGGACGAAATTCCCTTGAAATTGACTTTTAAATTGCTTGATTTATGTTTGCTGCTCTGTTCTAAAAATTTTGATGCTCAATTGACCAATGTCTCTATATATTTCTTCCTCCTTTGGCTGAAAATTTGTTCACTGTTTGGTTAGAAAATTTTTTCTTTATTATTGAAAATTTGATTTCAAGGTATTTTTTATGGTCACATTAAGAATCATTTGCTTTTGAAATAGGAAATTGTCGTAAAATCTTCATTTCCTTGATAGGATAAATTGTTGTTGAAATCCTCATTTTTCTTTCAAAAGAGATATTTTTGTTTTTATTCTTTGTTTCTCAAAAGTAAAAAGCATTTCTATTATTGATCTAGTGCACCTAGTTTCTTTTCTGCATTCATAACATTAAGGAAAATAAAAAGAAAAACTTGCATTTGCATGTAGGATTGTGTGTTTTTTGCAAAAGGAACATTAGGAAATCTGCATTTAGTTTGTGATTCATTGATTTGGTTTTTGTTCATTGATTTGTTTTCTCACAAATTATTTTCTCTTTTCCAAACAAACTAGCGTTCTCTTCCCTTAGTAGCTACGTTCTTCATTGAAAAACCTGAAAGTGAACGTTTGTTTATCATTCTTAGCTTGCATTTTAGGAATTTCATTTACATCATCTTGGTGATCCTGAAAGGAAAATTGTTAAGCAAGATCAACATAAAATAAATCTCAATTTACTTAATAATGCATTAGAACCATAACGATAACATTTAGAAGGTCTAGGCTAGATACGTGTTCCGACATTGTAAAACATAGCAGCTGTCGTTAACTTGTCTGCGATACATTCCGAGCGTGATACCTCACTCCATGTACGTAAGTATATCGTAGCTCGTCCATGTACTCTCGGGTATATCGGCAGTGTTACAGTACGATAAGTATAAATGGGTGCTATCACTGTGCGGTTTCACATCAAACAGCGCTAATACGGATTTGGGCCTCCACGTACCTTCGGGTATATTTGGGAGGACAACGTTTAGGTTTTATCCATCCATAGTGAACCGAGTCGGTTGCCCTAAAATTGTGATACACCGAACACAGCATTCGGGGAGATTACCTACTCATACTTCTTAGTTCGCCAGGAGGTATTCTACAGTTCACAATTTCTTAATAAACCCTTTTGCCTAGCATTACCCTGTTTTTTGTTTTTTTGTTTTTTTGGTTAAAATAAATCAGTAATCATGGAAGAACAAAATCCTACCCCCCGTCGTTCGCATAGACATCTCTACTGAAACTAGTACCATCAGTACCTCTGGTGAAGCATCATCGTCACATATACCAGAGTTGGCACAAGTTATTTCTACAAATCCTGTTTTGTCTATTGTTGTCGAAATAGAGTCTTCACAACTACCCGTGGTCACGATCCATCCAATCTATGAGACCATACCTCTCGAACCCAATGTTACTCAACTGGAAGTTGATCTGGATCCAATTGTGCTTTAGGGGGCAGCTTTTATTGGTCAAACTGGACATCATCCCAAGACCAATGAAATAGGTTCTATCATCCCCTTATATTTCAGTTACTATATTCCCTAAGTGGAGAAAATCCCGATCCCGAAGTCGAACAATCAGAATTTGTTCCTGAATTGGTCATCCCACAATCTATTGTAGCCATTGAGTCTCCCATATCGCGCAGTCAACCACCTGAAATATACTTTGTGCCTAACGGAAAAATTCTTCCACCTGGCTTGATTTTGATTGAAGAAATACCACAAGACGAGACACCTTTAACTCCAACTCAATTTTGGTAGGAGCTTTACATGTACGAGTATTTTCCTCAATCACTTTCCTCTACTTTTGTTGATCCTGTTTCACTTTCAATTCCAATAGATTCTATAGGGTATACACTAGGTCATTTGACCATGGCTGAGATAACATCCTAGATTGAACCATCTATTTCAGATGCAACAGCATCTACTGTTGCTTCATCTTTGATTTTTTGTCCATTGAATTCACCCATGTCATCGTTTGGAATCCTATCTAATTCCTCCTTTATGAGTATTGAATGGGTTGATCCTTTATTCACATTTTCAGTGCAATATCAAATTGATCCCATCAATTATTCCCCTTGGTGGCTAGTGACACCACAGAAATTACCCTTCGAAATTCCTAAATTGAATGAAAAACCTGGAGAAGACCCGTCAATGTATGTTATAACTTATCATTTTTGGTATTCATCAAACTCCTTAAATGATGACTCCGTTAGACTACGTCTTTTCCAGCACACACTCACTAGTCCAAGTGCACAATGAGGATGGTTCTCTTTTCTTGTGTTAACCTCGTTAAAAAATGAAACATATGTTGAGGATAGTTCTTTTCCTGTATCAACCTCAATAAATTAAAAATGTTCCCATGAGGATGGTTCTTTTTACTATGTCAACCTCGTTAAAAAATGAAACAGATTATGAGGAAGGTTATTTTTTCTTGTATCAACCTCGTTAAAAAATGAAACAAGTACCTTTGAGGACAATTATTTTTTCTTGTGTCAACCTCATTAAAAAATGAAACAAGTGCCTTTGTGGAAAGTTATTTTACTGTGTCAACCTCGTTAAAAAAATGAAATAGGTCATGAGCATAGTTATTTTCTGTGCCAAGCTCATTAAAAAATGAAACAAATCCTCCCCTATAATGAACCTTCATTACATCCAACTATTAGTAACTAGTAATCTACTTAGGTGAATCAAATGAAGCTTGGGGGGCATCTTCTCTTGTAGGGGGCATTCGACATGTGCTCTTGCAGGGGGCATTCAAAGCATTCTTACCAATTGCACGCAATCGACTGCTGAAGTTCATGGGAAAAATCAAGTTCAGAGCTCCAAAATGAAAATGGAAACTATGGAATGGTAAAACTGAATAGTGAAACTACTTTTAATAGTCATTTAATTATTTTCAAGTTAAATTTATTGCTATGACTATAGTTTTATTATGTTTTTATCATGAAACAGGTATTTTTAATCCATTTGATGTTGTTCTGAACAAGGAATACAACTGATGAACATATTAGTCGTGTAGATTTATTCAAAGAATGACTTGACCACAAAGCATACTTTTTCTCCTTATTTTTCGAGCTTTGTTAAAAACGAAAAAGGATTTGAAGTGCACTTTTATCTCTTTTTTGAGCTTCGATAACAGTGAAAAAGGAACCCCTGGAGTCTTCTTTCAACTATTTTTAGACTCCGATAATGTGAAAAGATTGCCGAGCACTTATCATTTCGAGCTTGTTAAAGTAAATGAATTGATATCTACTCAGTATAAGTTTAACCCTTTTCCAGACTGAGATGGATTATTTACAAAAAAGGAATACCTTGGTTAAACATGACCAAAGAGGTTCTCTCAGATATTATTTTACACTTTTTTGGATTTGAGTGACAAATTTACGAAAAGTACTTGTGGAGTTCTCTTTCATCCTCTTTTTTAGACTCTCTAAATATGAAAAAGGACCGGGCTATCACTGTCGTTAAGCTCGTTAAAGCATAAAATAGCGACGGGCTTGTCCATCATGGAAAGAATCGAGTTTCATTCATCGCTAGACTCATTAAATTATTAAATAGTGATACTTTATTCACTCGAAGGGTTGAATTATAGATCAAGAAAATGTTATCCTCCTCAAGCTTGTTAAAAAATAAAGAGGTACTGGTCGAAAAATGATCGGGGAAAATTTGGGAAAAGCAAGTAAAGTTTCTTTTTGGGAGCAAGTCGCTCATGACCATGACACTTATTTCACTCCATTTCCGTGACTGTTTGGGTTGGGTAATCATCTTGACAGTTCATTCACACCTATGGTTCATCATACCTTCACTTCAGTTTTGGGTCAATGCTACCAACTCATCACAATGTCGCCGATATGTTCAAGAGAAGTCATCCAGTGATTAAAAACTCATCCATCTGCAATACTCATAAACCTTAATTTTCATGACCATCATCCCTGAAAATTGCTATATCAACTTGTTAGCCATCAGTATTTTTTACATGTTAGTGATGACTATATCTACAGCTGAGTTTTCTAGAAACTGATTTCCTTATGTCAATATGTCATCTAGAAAACCCTCCTAAAACTTTTTTCGCCCTTCTACTTTTCAGTCCGCCCGTGTCGAAATCAAAACCTCATTATCACTATCCTACCTAGCTTCAGCCCTATTGGTCTGCCCATCAGCTTTAAAAGACAAATACAAATCTATTTCAAAAGTCTCCCCTATGTTAGGAAGTGGCGCTTTAAGACATTTTACCCTTGGCAATCATCAAAAAGCCAAAAAGCCTCCATCTGCTACAGACCTACCATGACTGACCTCCCACTTTGCAAATGAAATTGACAAACAGCTCTAAGTCGCGCCACTCACACCCCCTAGATCTCAACACTGCATAAACCCCAATCTCAAGCTGACTATTAGGTGTTTCACAGTGTTTTATGGTTTCTACAAAGGCAGGAAATATAATTTCATCTCAGGAGGAAATGCTTGAATCTACAGTTAGAAGAACAAATGCTTCTAAATGTAATATGAGCCTGAGATATGTCTGCAAAACAAAAATTCACTCATCAAGACCTTGCAGTTTTCCTTCCATCATGAAAATCACAGTAAGAAAAGGACACCACTGTCTCAGCAAACTGGTAAATTGTCATGGCCCAGAACCTCCTTCATTTACAAGCAGAGGGTTAGGGTGCCTCCTTCATCTATAAGGAGAGGGCGCTGGACAGTATTGACTTAAAGGAATGCAGAAACCCAGGTTTGCCTTTTACTGAACAGTGAAGTAATAACTCCAGGTTTTCTGAATGTGAGTGATAATCATGACAGGGATAGAGTTTGAAATATGCTAGCTCAAAGGAAAAAAGAGTCTGGTCTGATAAAGGAGGTCATTTGAAGCTTTCAAATCATGTGAATTGTTGAAATTTAGAAAGGAATATCATGAGTTAAAACAATTCTAATCATAGGCAGTTTGCTTTCCCCACAAGACCAAATTGAAAAGATGCTGACAAATCATGTCATCACACAGCAAAAGAAAAGTTTTTTGTCTTTCAAAGGTTGCTGACCTCCATAGTCACAGAGACTATCTTTCAAACAATTTGTCATAAGATGACCAAGCAATTAATGACATCTCAGTTCTCCTCAAAGCAGTACAGTGAGACAGCTACATTTTGGCTAGGGTTTTTTCTGAAGCACAGTGATGATTGCAAGCAGAGGTGTCAGTCTTGATGTTTTTTAAGATGGTTTTCTTACCATCACATCCAGGGAAAATCTGTGTCAAACAGATTTTTCAAACAACCTTCAGATACTTTACCTGATGAAGAGCCTCCTCCATTTATGAGCAGATGGCCAAGGCATTGAGTGTTGTTGAAAACTGATTGGTCAAAAGGTGCAGTGGAAGGATACAAAGGAAGAGAGCAAAAGTCTTTTACACAGATAAAAGATGGGGTTTTTGTTTCAAAATGCATTACCCATAGGAAAATGTCTTTCAAAATATACATCATGATGGACAGGGAACATTATGAATATGTATGCCATTGATACCAAAAAAGGGGCAGTTTCCTTAAGGGAAAGGATCAAACAACAATCCACTGTCACATGCCAAAAGTCCAAAGGAGCGCTTTTCAAGAAATGGTTTTCAAAGCTTTTAAAATGCTTTTGACACATTCTGAATGGTTTTTCCTTGTTAAAAAATCACCAAGAAGGTAAAACAGTGAACATAGTCGAGTTATGGAATGGTTCTATTACAAAAAGGGTCAATACACTGGTCAAAGCAAAATGGTAACTGTGTATCAAAGAACCCTGTTTTTCCTGTTTTACAAGCTTATCCTTTCAGATGGACATGGTGAATAGGTATACAATTTTATGAATAGGCAAAAGGAGTTTGTTTTGATAAACTGTAACTGTTTAAATGTCTTAAAACAAACAGAGTTTTCATCATTCCAAAGGACAGATATGGCGCAGATGATACACCTATAAGCAAGAAAGTGTGTTGAAAGGATAAGTTTTTCTTAAATCAAAGGTCCAAGAAGATTGAGGCAGCATTTCAAATTCTTCTGCAACCAGGGGTCCTACAAGTCAGTCTATAGGTTCATCAAGTACAAGAGTGATTTGGCCTATATTCAGTTTCTGGAGAAAGATTTTAAGACAAGTATAGGCATGTTCATCATAAAAGGGAAAGGGTACCATATCAGTGCATCTTGAGTAAAAAGAGGTATCAAAGAAAAATCCCCTTTTTAAATATACAAAGGTGAATAGAGCATAAGAAAATACAACTGCATTTTGTACCTCACAGTCAGAAAATAAATTTAAAGGACACTTGGCATTTAAGCCAGTTTCAAGGAGAGGCCTTGTCACTTTTGAAGCAGCTAGAAAGGACACTTTGAAATTCAAAAATCAAAGAGGTTAAATATTTCTTCTCACCAAGTGGCAGAGGCACTCCATAAACTCTTTGATATATTAGTAAGCAAATGTCACATTTTTAAAAGGGACACGAAAGGGTCGGCCTTAAACAGAAAGTCATTGTTCAAATTTATATACATATTCAAAATGACAAGGCCACAGTTTAAAAACAAAACAGAGCTGAAAGCCAAGGTTACTTTTCAAAGTTTTAAGACCGTTGGAGAATTTGAAATAACATGTTGAGGGAGAAAGGTCGAGGGAAATCTTTTCGTTTTCAAAATTGCAGACAAAACTCCGTGCCTCCCTAGCATCAAAGCAAGACAATTCGGGTCAATTTGCAGATTTTTGCATTGTTAAAGGCCGAGCGACGCGCCTGGAAACCCGCGCGACGCGCCTGGGAGCAATTTTGCACAGGCGGCCAGTGTTGGCGCGACGCGCCTGTACAGGGCGCCCGACCGCTCGACAGCCCGACCCGACAGGCCACCCGGGTGGAGTTTTTTGCGTGACGTTCTATCCTTAAAGAGTGCCACGCAGGTTTGAGGATCTCCAAAGCTGCTCCAAACTCTCCTCCAGCATTTTTTCCAGTGATTTGAAGAGGTATTTTTAGATTTCATCCAAATTTCCGAAATTACCAAAGCAATAAAAGTCGTTTTTTTATTATGGGCATATCTGTTAAAACAGCATGTGGGGTTGAAGTGCATCGAAAAGAAACCTTGATTGTGTGAGATTTCCCACTGACCTCTGCCAACACTTCAACTCACATCAAGGTTAAATTTGCCTGTGTATGATCCTGTTTGGTGGGGTAACACACATATAGAGAACAGTGAGGTTTAATAGAGGAAAGGGTTCTTGATCAAGCAGAAGTTCACAAGATGAAGCTCCGGAGGAAGTTTGTTCACACTACTCATAAAGAGACAGTATTCACTGTATTGTTGGTTGACTGCCTTGTGTTGTTCAAAGCTTATTGACAAAGTTGCTATCCATCCAAGCAGAGGTTTTTATAACATAACCAGAGGGTTACATTCATAAGGGGTTTTTGACAAATTTGTTTTGAAAAAGAAAACTCATATAGATTCTACAAAAAAACTCTGCAGTCTTTAAAGATCTATCATCTTGGCTCATGATTAGGTCAGTGACTGTTTAATAACACTAAGGGTTGATTTCACATATGAAAAATTTGTTGAAAGTTGGCACACTTATACAGGGCAGATGATCCAGGTGGATATTGGTGGTCACCCACCTATTCCACTTGGGGCTCCACAATTGTCTATTTCAGTTTTTCAGTTTCGGCACAGTTTACTATTTTTAGCAGTTTTTCGGGTCCTAAACTTCCGGAGCCGTTTTGAGGCCCTAAACGACGTTTTTTGGGAAAACGGAGAGCAACATGGGTCCAAGGACCATGTTGCTCATTTCAAATTTGTAGTTCTCGGATAGATCTTTCTAACAAGGTATGGTACGCGTCAAACGGAGATCGTATGCCAAAGTTACGCCCCTGGGAAGTTGAAACACCAATTTACCCAAACGGGGCCCATAGTTTTGGCGCTTCATCTCCTAGGGTTAGGGTTTTGGCTGTTTAGGATTTCCTATTGTTTCTAAATAATAAATAGGCCCTCGAGCCTCATTGTAACTCAGTTCAGAGGCCTGTAGCCACCACATCTCTTCTCAGAGATAGCTACCAGTGCCCTAGCTAGTTTTATTTCCATTGTCTGTAAGCGAATCTCAGTTCTTTGATATTAATGAAATGAAGTGTTATTTCCGCTGCATATCTATATTTATGGTTATGTGTTTATTCTGTTGCGTTCCTGCATAAATCCGGATCAGTGGTATCAGAGCGGTCTGCTTTTTCTCGATCCTTCTTTGCATGTCCCCAACGAGGTCCGGGTATAAGGAGCTAGGGCTTGATCTGGTGGAACCTTTGCAAGATCAGCCTCGCAAACCTCGACGGACGCCCATGGGGGACGAAAAGAAAGATGAGGGAGCAGGAGATCCCATCAAAATATTGCTCGAGGAGGCCCTCGAAAAACAAAGGAACGCGATGATGGATAGCTTTGCTCAGATCCTTCAACGGCTGCCCACCGGCGGCGCATCTGCATCCAGTAGCCACTCTGGAGTTGCGACTCCCTTTAAGGTACAACTAAATTTTGACATTCCCATATTTGAGGGTCAAATAGACGCAGATGCCGTAGATAGATGGTTGAATCTATTAGAAGGATATTTCTCTGTTCATGACTTTTCAGACCCGGAGAAGATTATTTTTTCACTCCTCAAAGCTACCCCCCATGTTAAGGACTGGTGGGAAACCTACTGTGAGAACAAGGACCAGACAGAACCCTCTCTGTTCTCGGCCGTACCAACTTGGAATTTTTTCCGAGACGCCGTCAAGGAACAGTACTATCCCGTGGGGAGCTATGAGGACAAGTACATACAATGGACCACGCTGCGACAACAAAGGGATCAAGATGTGCACGAGCTGACGAATCCGTTCCATACCCTGCGCACAAAGTTGGGTATCAAAGATTCAGAGAAACATTTGGTGCTAAAGTATCGCAGCTGTCTGCACAGATACATTCAGGAGGAAATGGAGTTCCTCGACATCTCCTCGCTTGGTACGGCATACCGGTATGCTGCCAAGATTGAGCAGAAATTAAAGCAGAAGAAGCGAGACTTTGGATCTGCGAATCAAAAGCAAGGGAAAGGTGCTTCCAAACCGCAGAACAAAGGACAAAGCCAAGGCATGGCGGCTAAAGACAACTCATCGAGGCCACAAGAAAAGAACAGCACCGCAAAGCCAAAGAAGGACACGAGAAAGTGGTGTGAGTTCCATAAGAGCTCCACTCACAACACAAGTGAGTGTCGGGCCAAGCAGTTGCTAGTGGCCGAGATGAGGGTTTCTGAGTCAGATGCATGCTCTGACTCCGAATCAGAACCTGAAAAGGCGAATGAAAAAGGGAAACATATTATTGATGCGGAGCCCAATGCCACTGTTGCCACTACAAAGACCCAAAAGGAGGAACCGGAAGATCCAGAGGAGGAGGAATGTCTCTTCCACTCCCAGATGTGGGTAAAGGGCTCCCCGGTACAGTTCATTATCGACAATGGGAGCAAAAATAACCTCATTTCAGCAGACGCCGTGAAGCGGCTGGGCTTGCCGACCACAGCTCACCCACATCCATACACCATCGGGTGGCTTCACCAAGGACGAGATCTCCGCGTCAGCCGGCAGTGTCGCCTTCCCTATAGCATCAAGCCCTTCACGGATGAGGTATTATGTGACGTTGCTCCTATTGATGTTTTTGATGTATTATTAGGACAACCATACTTGTGGAAGCGTCATGCTGTGTATGAGTCTCGACCTCGTGCTGTTATTATTACTTTGGGAAATAAGTTGTACGGGATACCAGAGGTACCACCTCCTACGACTATCTCTTTGGTTACTGCAAAACAATGTAGTAAGCTCATTTCCCAAACCAGGAAATTCGTTTTCTTGATGATCCGCCCCCAGGGCAAGAAGAAGACTGTGGCCACGACCTCCAGACAGGGCCCCTCTGCACGACAACAACAAATGGATAAGGTCGTGGAGGAGTACGAGGACATCTTCACCTCACCCACGGGGGTTCCTCTGCACTGTCAGGTCAAGCACCCGATTGATCTGACCCCAGGTGCGCCGCTACCCAATGGACCGATCTATCGACGCTCTGTTCTGGAGAATGATGAAATCAAGAGGTAGATTCAGGAGCTATTGCAGAAAGGTCACATCCGACCAAGTTCATCGCCCTGTGGGAGCCCGATCGTGTTGGTACAGAAGAAGGATGGGACGTGGAGACTCTGTATTGACTATCGGGCACTGAACAAGATCACTGTTCGGAATAGGTACCCAATCCCACGGATTGATGACCTTCTGGACCAACTCAAAGGTGCAAAATATTTCAGCAAGATCGACCTGAAGTTTGGGTATCACCAGGTACCAATTGAACCTCCGATGTGTGGAAGACTGCCTTCAAAGCCAAGGAAGGCCTTTTCGAATGGCTGGTCATGCCTTTCGGGTTGACGAATGCTCCCGCCACCTTCATGAGGATGATGGATGACATCTTGCGGCCATTCACCAACTCATTTGTAGTAGTGTACTTGGATGACATTTTGATCTTCAGCCAGACTTGGGAAGAGCACCTTCACCACATCCGACAAGTCCTCCAAACACTGCGGCAACACAAGTTATGTGCCAATTTGGAGAAGTGCACTTTTGGCATGACCCAGGTTCAATATCTGGGATACATTATTGATGAAAGGGGGGTGCATGTGGATCCAACCAAGATCCAAGTCATTCGGGATTGGCCAGCCCCAACCACTATAACAGAGCTTCGCAGCTTTCTGGGTCTTGCTAATTTCTACCGGAGGTTCGTGTTGGGATTCTCTCATATCACTTGGCCCTTGAGTCAAGTCACCAAGGGAGGAGCGAGAGCAAATTTTTTTTGGTCGGAACCTCAACAGAAGGCATTCACAGAATTGAAAAATCACCTCTGTTCTACCCCAGTGCTCACTTTACTAGACTTGCAACAGCCATTTGAGATTGAGACAG
This sequence comes from Pinus albicaulis, assembly GCA_034641835.2. Lineage (NCBI taxonomy): Eukaryota > Viridiplantae > Streptophyta > Pinopsida > Pinales > Pinaceae > Pinus > Pinus albicaulis. The sequence goes on from CM076572.1 coordinate 1,308,782,718, forward strand.
ATGCCTCTGACTATGCTATTGGGGTAGTTCTTACTCAACAGGGACATCCAGTGGCATTTCACAGTGAGACATTGTCTGACACAGTTCGCAAGTATCCCACTTATGACAAAGAAATGTACTCCATTGTGCAAGCTTGTCGACAATGGAAGCATTACATTTTGGGGAAGGAAACAATCATCCACACAGATCACCGGCCCCTGCAGTTCATACAGACACAAGGGAAGTTGCGGAATGATCGCCATCAGAAGTGGTCCACATATCTGCAACAGTTTCATTTGAACATCAAGTACAAGAAGGGTAGCACCAATAATGTTGCAGACTGCCTCAGCCGACCACCGATCGTGGCGCTCACCATTGTGCTCAACTCTTGTGGGCACGAGACTTCTGATTGGCCGCTTCTCTATGAGAGTGACCCAGAATTCGGCCAAACTTACAAGGCACTCTTGGGGGGTGCGCAAGTTCCAAATTTTCACCTCCAAGATGCACTTTTATGTCACATGGGACACCTTTGTGTTCCTTCAAGCGAGCGTGCCAAGATGATATGGGAAGCACACTACAGTCGAGTCGCTAGGCATTTCGGGGTCGAGAAAACAGTAGCAATCCTGCAGAAGTATTTCTATTAGCCGAACCTTCGAAAGGATGTCGAGAAGCACATCAGATCCTGCACTGCTTGTGCCATTGCCAAACCGACCATCAAGAAGCAAAGCCTATATGCTCCTCTACCTACCCCTAGTCGACCTTGGGAATCCATCTCCATGGATTACATGTCGGGCCTGCCTTCTACTAAGCAGGGAAATGACTGTGTTTTTGTGGTCGTTGACAGATTCTCGAAGATGGCCATTATGGCGGCTTGCAAGAAGAATATCACAGCAGAAGCCACTGCTAAACTCTTCTTTGAACGAGTGTGGGTGCACTTTGGGATCCCACAGTCTATCATATCAGATCGGGATAGCAGGTTCCTCAGCACATTTTGGTCCAGCCTCTAGTCGATGTTGGATACCAAGCTCACCAAGTCCACAACTTTCCATCCCCAAACAGATGGCCAGACAGAGGTCGTCAACAGAATGATTGTACACATTCTGCGCATGTACAATTCAAAGCATCCACGCACATGGGACAAGAGCCTCCCTTATGTACAACATAGTTATAATTGGGCTCTCCACAGTTCAATCGGCCATAGCCCCTTTCAGGTGGGCTTGGGATTCCAGCCACTATGTCCCATTGACGTAGCCATGCCATTTGCAGCTGCTCAGGCCGATTCAGCTCATGTCCAGTCTGAAGTTGACAAAGCCAGTAGCTTCATCGAGCACATTCAACACATCCGCCAACAGGTTCATGATATATTGGACAAAGCCAATGCCAAGTACAAGCAACGCCATGATCAACACCGGGTGCCACACAACTTCCAGGTGGGTGACAAAGTATGGCTACATTTGCAGAAGGAGCGCCTCACTGGACCCCACCGCAAGCTTCGCCTGCTCCGATACGAGCCATACACCATCACCAAGGGTACAGGAGGGAACAATGCCTTCGACTCGACCACCATTCCTTGAGTCTGCACCCGATCTTCAATGTGGATCCTTTCGTCCTTACTTCCACCTCTACTATGGGGTTTAGGACATTTAACGAACAACCAAGAATAGAGAGTTAAATCGGTGCATGGAGCAGACCACCATAGGTGTATCATGGTTTATACAAATCAAGTACTACCTTGCGAGAAGATCAACTATATCCGATTTGTCAGTGGCCAACTCTGCCTGAAGTGGTTCACCAGGGACCAAGTTCAGCAGAAATTTCCTCATCTCATGGAGGAACTTAGCACAATGGGGACCATTGCTTCCTAAGGGGGGAGGAATGATCCAGGTGGATATTGGTGGTCACCTACCTATTCCACTTGGGGCTCCACCATTGTCTATATCATTTTTTCAGTTTCGGCACAGTTTACTATTTTTAGCAGTTTTTCGGGTCCTAAACTTCCGGAGCCGTTTTGGGGCCCTAAACGCGACGTTTTTGGGAAAACGGAGGGCAACATGGGTCCATGGACCGATGTTGCCCGTTCCAAGTTTGTAGCTCGGATAGATCTTTCTAACGGTATGAGTACACGTCAAATGGAGATCGTATGCCAAAGTTACGCCCACAGGAAGTTGTGTTGGAAAAACACCAATTTACCCAAACGGGGCCCATAGTTTCGCGCTTCATCTCCTCATCTCTAAGGGTTAGGGTTTTGAGTATTTAAGTTTCCCATTGTTTCTAAATCGAGGAAGTAAATAGGCCCTCGAGCCTCATTGTAACGTTAATTATAGCATACATCTCTTCTCAAAGATAGCTACCAGCGCCCTAGCTAGTTTTATTTCCATTCTGTCTGTAAGCAAATTTCAGTTCTTTGATATTAATGAAATGAAGTGTTATTTCCGTTGCATCTCTATATTTATGGTTATATATTTATTCTGTTGTGTTCCTGCATAAATCCGGATCAGCAGAGTTGTTAATGACTGAAAGTCTCCTTGAGCAAGGAGTAAGGTGTATTGGTTGACATCTAAAGTTTCATGAACAGGGTGATTTTAGCACTTTCTCACAGCAAACTCCTTCTAGCAGTCTGCCCTTCTTTTCACTATATTATATCATTTTGAAGAGTTGTTGACTGTGATATTTTCAAAGTGTAAGACCATTTCTGAAGAGCAGGGTTTTAATGATTGAGTTTTGTCTTGAAGACACAAATACAGGTGTGTTGATTGGCCTCTAACAAATTCACAAGAAGAGTGATTTTTTAACACTGTATACAGGAAATTTACACAGCAGTTTGCTCTTCTCTTCACTGTGTTATTTCCTACAGAGAAATCTGTTGACAGAGATATTCTAAAGGTGAACAGGACTTTTTCTCAAGAGAACAGGAGGTTGTGTATTACAAAGACACTTGTTGCAAGCCATCCACCTCACATTGTCTCTCTGTCAAAGCAGTAAAGTGACACAGTTTGACTCCAGCAGAGCATTTTACACACAGTGAAGGCAGTGCGCCTCTTCCAAAGCTTATTCAGGTCAAAATGCCTCCAAGGCAAGACAGCAGGAGCGGGCCACATAAAAGATATGAGCCCATCTCTACAGAAGAGATTAATGCTCATCCATCTGTACTTTTCAACTTCCATGAAGTAGGCTGCCTTGATTTCTGCCAGAAGATAGAAGAAGTCAAGAGTTTTTCGCCATTAACACACTTGTGCGCCCTAAGATTCAAAGAAAAACACTTCCAAGTGGCAGGTCTTGATTTCAAAATTTCTCCAAGGTATGTGTCCAAGGCCACCAAGATCCCGTATCATGGCGAAAAGTGGTTTAAACAAGCTCATCTTGACTTAGAGGATTACAAACCTTTCATCAAGCCTGAACATAGGGAGGTTGTCACTGCTATTTTCCCTTTTTCATATCTCCTTGACAGCTATGCTCCACTGATGAAAGCCATAATGAAATATTTCACTTGTGAAGGGAGGTTTAATCGAATTTATGCCTACCATGTCCGTTTATTGATGCATTTTACTAGAAGTAGGCAATTGAACCTCACTTACTTTTTGTCCAAGAGCATAGAGAAAATGGCATCTACTGTCCAAAAGAAGGCCCCACCTCAGCAAATCCCTTCTCTTTTTCATCATTCTTTGATCAAGATTATCTTCTTATACCAGCTAGAGAAGAAAGAGGTTCCATGGGACTTATTCATCAGCCATCCAGACTTCTCTACTGTTTCTCCTGTTCATGTGTCTCCCACTCAGCCTATCCATCGCCCGGTACCTTTGTCTAGTAGGCCTACTCCTAGGAGGCTCAGAATGACTACTGGACAGCCAAGTCAACAGGAGGAAGGAGAGGGCAGTAAACAGCAGCAAGAGGAAAGGGATGAGGGATAGCAGCAGATAGGTGATGAAGGACAACAGGTTCATGATGAGGAACAACAGATACAAATTGAGGGACAGCAGCAAATAGAAAGTGAAGGACAGCAGGTCCAAGATGAAAAGCAACAGGTACACATTGATGAACAACAGTTAGATGATGAGGAACAGTAGCAAGTGCAAGATGAAGAACAACAAGTTGGGCAGGAAATTGAAACACCTCTTGGGCCACAAATTGAACAAGACATTGATGAAGAACATCAAGCTAAGGCTACCACTCAAACAGTGACAAAGGTTGTTCCTAGCAAGAGGAAATTGCCCAAAAGGACATCTTCTAGCATGCCAAGGAGGAAAAGCGCCAGATTGGCTTTCAAAGGTAAAAGCAAAATTGGAGAAAGTATAAAGCATGGAGGTGAATTAGCTATTATCCCTATCCAAAGCGATGATAGTGACAATGAGGCCCGCCTTCTTGAAAATCTCTTAATCCATAAGGAAGGGAAAATTGAGGCATTAGAGCAAGATCTTCAAAGGGCAAGGAATTTCAATCATTTCTTGGAGATTGAAAACAAACAAAGGAATGTGCACACAGTTGTTCATGAGGCACGGGCGATTAAGTATAAGAAAGAGGCAGAAAAGGCGCAAGCAAGAATTGAAGAGCTCATTGGTGAGTTTGATGATGAAGAGGAGGGAGACCAGCCTAGGCGGAAGAGGCCTAGGACCATCGGGCTTAAAAGAGCCTTGGAAAAGCAGAGAGCAGAAGAGCAAACCCAGCTCCAAGCCTTTCCTCTCACTGCACTTCTTGAGCAGGAAATTGAGGAAAACAAAGAGGCTTGGCTTGAAAGAGCTAACAAACATTTGGAAATGAATCTTGAGAGGGCGAATAGAGATTTAGAGCTGCAGAGGAAAAGGACACATCACTTCCAAAAGCTGAATCAGTTTGCCCGGCGCAAACTAAAGGCAGCTCAGGAGAAATTGAAGAAGGCAAAGGGGAAGCGCCTAGCACGGAAAGAAGGGAAAAGCATATCAGCCCTTGATATTTTGGCCTCAGCTTTGGAGCATGTTGCTATGGACCCTTGAGGGTCATGCATGCCAATTTTGGGCATTTTTCGGCAACTTTTTGTTTTTTGGCATTTTTTGGGTTTTTGGTCGAAAACTCATAAATTCGCCATTTCAGTTTGATGAGTTGTCAAGGGAGGAGGATGATACCGATGGATGCCATAATTCTATGAGCAGGTCTCCAGCGATTTTCAGGGCATTCGGAGATCATTCGCCCCCTCAAATTGGCGAAAAATGCCCTCTTTTTGCACATTCTGCCCGCCATATCAGCAGTCTGCTATTTTCTGGGTTTTTGCACACAGGTACAGTTTTGGGGAACTTCCAGGCATCATATTGAGATGATTTTAGTTGCGCCGGAAACTAGACATAGAGATCTTTCCAACGAGCTATCATGAGCCTCGTTTCGACATCGGGAAGGCTGCCAATTGCCTCCAGCAAGACAGGGGACCTTTTTCAGGCATAAATATGAAGTATTTTTGTAATTTTTGAACCTCAAAAATCTGCTTTTCCCAAATGTGCGTTAAGCTATTTTTATCCTTGGGAAATGATGTAAAGTCAATATAATTTCCATTTTTAGCAGTTTTTTAGATATTTTATGGGATATTTTGTGCCTTGGGCTTTCCAAAGCCTCAAGGACAAGTTTAGATATTTTGACTTGGCCAATGGGATAGCTAGTTGCTCCATGAGGTTTTCCTCCCTCAAGCCTATTTATTCCATGGGTTTCATTGTAAATCAGAGGCTGAACTTGAGAGAAGAATCAATATATTGGTCATATGAGCTTTGAAGAACATACTTGTGTTATGATTTTTGGATTGCCTCTTGGATGCTTTTGATGAATGATGAAGGATTGGTGATGGATTCCATGACATGGTAGAATGGTATAGTGTTTCTTGCTATGTTTTTGTCTTCTAGTTTTCATTCATAATCCATGCTTCTTGCTACTATAGATCAGTAGAGATTGATTTTTAGATATGCCCATGGAGGCACCTTAAAATTCCTGAATCTTCATAGCTTGATGTTTTCTTCTTCCTTAGTTATGCCAAAGAATTCTTAACTGCTCTTTAGTAACTTAAGGATACTGTTTGCTAAGTTTTATTTACAAGTTCTATGTATGTTAAGTAGGATGTATGGTGTGCCCTGCCTACCTATAAGCTGTCCATAGTTCTGTCCATAAAACTTTCTCTTTGACTGGTTAGTTGATCATCTTGTTGAACCAAGGAGGCCTAGTCCCGATCTAGCCCTTTGCCTAAAACTATGAAAGCTTGTTTGTCAAAGTGCCCAATAACTTAGAGACTATGTTTAGGCGTTCCGGCATAGTTTTATGAGTTGTTAGTCTATCTTATGTGTTTTCCCCAAAGTCTGATAGCCATTTCCCGAAGTTAGAGGGTCTTATACCTCTATGCATGGCTGGAATGTTTGATTTCTGTGTATAAATTAGCTCATAGTTACACTTAGCATGATTAATGGCTTGCTATAACATGTTTATGTCTGCTATCAACTAATTACACTTGAAATCCCTCGTCTTTCACAATCTTGATGTCCATTTACTCCATTCTGCCCAAAGATCCCTTCTACCGTGAATCAAATCGGACCTACAGCAACCTTACATCATCATCTCAGAGTTTCCTTGACCTATTTGACCCCATAGCCCCATTTATCTGACTTCTTGTTATCCATTTTTATATCTTTGATCAGTTTTATCCCTCACAAACTTAAAAAACCAAAAATCAAAAAACTCACTTCATAACTAGCCTAATATCAGAACACCATAAGCAAACACACCGATATCTTTTACACATATAGAGAGAGCCCTCTCTGAGTCCAGGAAGGCTAGGTCCTCGGGCTCCAAAGCTTGGTTTGATGTTAAATCGTCATTTGGCTCGCCAATCGGCCAAATCACGGGACACTAACACAACTCATACCCTTGTCTCCGAAATCAGTAACTCCAATTTTGCAATAAGGTGACTTCCTATCGACAAAAAATAAATATCCAGGAAGCTCACTTAGAAACATCAAATTCCAGTACCATGAGGCTTGTTACAGCATCGACAAGATCCTTGCTTCCGGACCTTTGACCGAAAGATTTTGTTTGGTGTTCAACATCAAATCATTTATTCACGCATTACAAAATGTATTGCAGTACCTTGAGGGCCATTTTCATTAACGGTGGTTCTCTCGCGTTTGTTAACAACGCACATCATTGGCTGGTAATCAAACGATGTATTTCCATGTTCGATGACAAATCATATATTTTCATGGCTAGACTTGTACTTGGACGATCGAGTGAACGAGATAAGAAGACCCCAGATCTAGTTTCATCCATCTGGGCTGCGATTTCAGGATTGTTGTACACATAATCTGTACGGTGACCTTACATACAGATTTTCATCCAAACATGGGCCTATATCTGTAGGCATGTCTGCATCTTGGCAACATTCCAATGTAGATGACTTTCTGAATTATGTACATGTTATTAGATTGTTTTATGTGCTAAACATGGGAATGCCTACCCTCAACAATTATGATCAATAGAGGATATATAATGATGAATTTTATTGTAATATCGATGTAGGTGACCATTCTGCTTCGTTTCCAGGCTCATCACAGTGTAAAGCATCTCAATCAAATGTTCTTATTATTTGGATCTCATGCTTTAGGGGGAAATTGTTATAGGCCAATTTGGGCACCATTCCCAATGACCTGGTTAACTAGGCATCATCTTCAAGACCGAAGATCAAGAATCTATATTTCCCTATCATTTCATTTTCTATATGCCCTAAGACAAGAAACAAGACAAATCAAGCAAGACTTTCATCAAGCAAAGGTTTCCATGGTTTGAAGCTTATTGTATAGCATATGAGAGCTCACCAACGTAGGCTCTAAGGGGCCTAAGTGCATTGCATATGCAGGTAGCCCCATGCAAGGCTACTCTGCAAAGCACTTCCCAACATTCACAAGTGCATTGGTCACATTAGGAGCGAAATTCTCATTGTTATGGAATCTCCACTTGGCGAGTGCCTTCTAGAAGAGTTCACCTGTGTCAAGCTTCGGATCCAAATGTCCATTTGACATCTACATGACTGGAAACATGTCTTGCCTATTTTTGGAAAGCTATTGATTGCAAAAAAACCTACATTTCATCTATAAATTGAACACAGATCTAAGTGTTTGAGAAGGAAGAATTTGAGTAGAGAAATGCTGGAGAATTTTCAATTGAGAGCTTGGTTTGTAGAGCTACTGCTGGAGAGATTTATGCTATGGTGAGATTTCGAAACTTTTCTGGAAGGTCACTTCAAATTAGTTAGTAGGTTGTAACCTCTCCTTCTATCATCAATAAAGAGTACTTCTTGCTTTTCCCTACATGCATCTATGTTAACTTTGATTTTCCATATTGTAAGATCTTGGTTGATGAATGTAGTTTATGCTTAACTGATTTAGCTAACTAGATTGAATAGATTTCTATATTATTACATCTTTTGTTGTATCAGTGTTCTTTCTTGTAGGAAGCATTCAACCAACGAACCACTTGAATTTGAAGCTATAGCAAAACCGACAGAAGGAGTCATTTCGAAATAACTGAAACAAGTAAGCCTCCAATCCTCTCTGTATATTTGTTCTGAGTTAGGAGAAATGGTGGTATATCCTTTCACTTTTTGTTCTAGACTAACACCTTTCTAGGGAAGTGTAATTTATCCGTAGATTACAATTCTGGCCCAACACATAGCAAAGAAAACCTGAGCACGGCACAGACCTGTTTCAAAGGGGGTTAGGCTTAGGTGCATTGCATGCAGTATCAGTTGGGGATACCTCACTCAGTTGATACTCAGTACTATTAGCTGAATACCAAGAATCCCAAGAATCCAATGCTCATGTGCGACAGTGGTTCTTAGTGGCCAAAAACTAGGGCAACCTTTACCCTGTAGGTGACGGTGCAGGAAAGCGCCAAACCCTCTACCCTTACCTTGGTGGATTCTCTTCGATTGACTGGGGGCATCGCCAGCTCTTACGGGACGTTGTGCCAGCACTTGCAAGATATATTCTCAAGGCCCAGTTACTTTTGAGTGTGTGAAGATGCACAGGTCTTCTAGGATATTGAGTATCATACGCAAAAGAACAAAAACCACTTTTTTGATTGCTTGATCACATAGATTAATTTAAAGGGAAATCTATTTTGTTTTTCACTTTGTATTATGTATGTGACAAGAAGTTTGATTTGATCATAAAATCTATCCTTTAAAAGTTATGGGCGACACCTGACAAGTCCCAACAGAACCTCATCAATCTAGGCATCTTTTGAACCTCCCCCCACTACCAGGAGGGGTTCTAGGTCTTTCGTCATTCAGGCGTCAAAGATGGAACACTGCCATTGTCATTGGTTTTTCCTTTATTGGGGCATCCATAGTTTGGAACCCTAGCCGGTCTCCCAACGCCACACCACATACCACTAATCCTATAACCCCTAGCGGGAAGAGGAGTGCATCCCATTTAGGAAGCCAGATGAATACACAGCAAGGTACATTGCAGAGTAACCCTCGTTCTAACCTTAACTTTGTGTCTTCAAACATTGCAATGGCGTCAACCTCTCAATCACCTTTCTTAGCTTCGTTGAATCTACCCAATTTAACCAAACTAAAAAATGACCCCATTGCACATGATCCTACATGGTTGTTCATGCGCATGAAGCTCCCTTTAGATATACCAAAATTCGAAGGCAAGCAAGCAGAAGACCCAGGTAATCATGTTATGACCTTTCACCTATGGTGCTCATCGAACAGTATCATTGACGACACTATTTGATTGAGATTATTTCAATGCACTCTCACTGGAGTGTCCACGAAATGGTATGTTGCACAACCCTCAGCTTCACATGGAACCTTTAGCACCCTTGCTACAATGTTCCTAACATATTTTTAGTTACCCATTCACCATGATTCTGGAATGGAATTTCTGACTCATTTTAGACAAACCCCCGCCATCCACATCTCAGACCATCTCCATGAATGGAGGTGGCATCGCAGTCTATGTAAAGCTAAACTTGATGACCGAGTTCTCTTAGATTTTTTCTTCAAATCTCTAATGGCAGAGATCTCAAAGGAAATGGCACAGTAGAATCCCACATCTAAAGAGGATGCAATTAAAAGAGCCCAAAGGCTTGAGCTGGTTTATACATAGTTAGGATACATTTATAACATCCTACCTAATGCCCCACACCTGCAAACTTATAAAGAAGTGCTAGGCATGTCAGACTCTAAACACGGGCTAATTGGGTCAATGACTCAGGGTCACCTAGGCATCAACAATCAAAACCCCAGTTACACATATAGTTCTACCCAGAACATGTCTCAACCCGGATTTCAAAGTCATCATATGCCTCAACAAAATTTGACTAATAGGGCATAAGCGTATCACCAGGGAGGAACTTATCATCTGGCTCAGGGGAATCAGTACGCATAAAGAAAAACTAACGGAATAAATCCCCTCCAACAGTTAGGTGCAAACCCAGGACCAACTTACACTTAGTCCCCTACACACGACCCACCTCTGCAAAACAATGCACAGGTAAACTTTGTCTAGCTGTCCCAAACCAACCACACCAGAACTACTATCCTAATGTGGTAAAGAAAAAATCGAAAAAAAAAATCCAAAAGGGAACCCTGGACAGGGGGGAAACAACCATCAGCACCCACCGCAATCCCAGGCTAGAGGTAACTCCAACCAGAATCGGAACCAGGAGCCAAGCAATGCCCAACGACAGAGAAAAAGGACACCTATTCGAACAAACCATTCATGTTCGATATGTGGTGATTATGGGAACTATAATCACCATTGCTCTGATCTCCCTAAGCTAAAAAATCTACAAAATAACCGAGGACAGGGAGTATCTTCCCAACAACCCACCATAATGCAAGAAATTTTCCCCAACCAAGGGACGGTAAGCACTCACCAACAAAATACATATGATTCCAGAAAAAGAAAACATTAAATCTACATGACTGTACAAGAGATGTTTTTCCAAACACAAAATCGCAACTATGACACCCCACTAGACACCAATACGTCAGGGACAAGCACCAGTGTGCAAACTGCACCTTTCGCCATTTCAAAGATGCCTATAAAAACATTGCCAAAGATCCCAAAGGGACCTAATAGGCGAGCATGAAACTACTCCAAAGAAGCCCATAATTATAGCATCGTTGATGATTTAGAACAATCTCCCACTACCATGTTAGCTTTGTAAGTTTTACATTCATGCCCAAAACAACGAAAAGCCCTACTTTTTTCATTAGGTGTTATCGACCCTGCCGATATGCGTCTGATGACTTTTGTTGGAACTGGGTCTCGTACGAAGATGCGAATTTGGTCCATTTTGTATATTTTTTTATATTATTTAGTCTAATGCAGGGGTTTTGGGGTGGGTCAAAGCCCCTAATGCATTGCAAATGGGTCAAGGGTAGACCAAGAGTCCACAAACCACGATTTGTGAACCATTGGATGCGTAGGCTAAAGTAGTAGAATTAGTTGAACCTTTTTTGAGTTGTAAGGTAGAAAATGAACAAAGATTGGTGCGAATCATGAATTAGTAGATCTGTTTTGGGTTTTTTGGAAAAGGGCTCCTGCTAGCTGTGTTCATAGAGATCCTCAGTCCTGATGTGTGCGGACCCTGCTGCTGTGTGCGCAGGTTGGGTTTTGGGTATTGTAAAAGGATCTAAGGGATTAATGAAAGCAGAAGGTTGTTGGAATATCTGAATATATTAATGCAACTCTATGATATCTATTATGTTATGCCTGATTTTGTGTTGAGCTCCGAAAGTAACTATGTTAATTTCTTATGCTGCGTTGACAATTGATCTGAATCTGTCTATTATATTTTACGCAATAATTGTTGCGATAGTTTCTTTGTTTTCCTGTGTCTGTTATTTACTGCGATTATAAGTGGTATTGCGCACGTGGATGCAAAGAAACTGATAGATCTGGGTTCTATAATATGCGATCTGATATTTGTGAGGTCAAATGTAGCTTCGCCTGACTTACCTGCCCTCTCCCAGGGTGCGGAAACCTAGTTCTAGAACCCTCCCATATTGCTCCGGGTGAGATTTTGGCCTGTGCAATAAGGTCACTGCCAAAAGGGCTAGTAGTATAGGGGTTTGTTGGCAAACCTTAACCTCCGAACCTGTGTCAAGACCCCCCGAGCCAACAAATGGTTCTGTTGCCAAGACTGGGAGAATTTTGAGAGAGGGATTGGGTAACGCCAGGGCCATACTGGAAACTTGAAAGAGAAGAAATTGATGAATGGTTTGAATAGCAAGTTCAGGAATTCACAGTAAAAGAAAAATGCAGTACGAAGTTGATGACCGAATAATGGAAGAATAAGTATATCTTCATGGAAATCTACTAGATCTTCGTTGTAAAAATCGCAATCGAGCTCCAGGAGTGGCTCACATGGTTGGTTGAATTTCAAAAGTGTTGGAAGGATGAAAGAGTTATGGAGTTGACCCTTGAATTAATCCAGAAGCTAGAAAAGAATGATAACACTATCACTCGCATGGTGGACCACTGGGTGGACGGTGTGTTGGGAGGGTTCGTGACAGAATTTTCCATCGATCAGTTCGTCTCCTACTCTGAAGTGGAGCGAAGATTCTTCAAGGGTTTTCGGGGTAAGTTTCTGAAGACCTTACCAACTTTTATCAAGATATTACTATGTGAAAAAATTATTCAATGTAGCCACACTGAATGAATGACCTCTAATCTAGATGGGAGCACAACGCGAAGTGGCAAATACTATTGGACCAACCAAGAAGGAGGTAGGTCTGTCTATAGCCTAGTAAGAGAAGCAATTGTGTAGAATCCTCCATCCACACCACTTTTGAACCAGCATAGGGGTAAGAATTCAACTACACCTCCACCACCACCAGAAGACGACACGGCTGTGCACATGAAGTTGCCTACCTTTAAGGGCGTGGGAGACAAAGACATGGGTTAGTTGTGGTTTTTCACAGAATCAGTATGGATTGCGCAGAATGTAGCTAGTGATGCGGTGACGCGGGAAGAGCTATCCCTTGCCTTTGAAGGAATAGATTTGGACTAGTACATGGGATACATCGGCCAGCATGAAAGCACGACCATTGAAGAGATTAATAATTCCTTGAAGCAACAATTCAAGAAGCCTAAGGCCTACTCTCAAATAGTAGCTGATCTGAAATACTTCAAGCAGGGGCCCTCTGAGTTTGTGTGGGAGGCCAACCAGTGACTCAAGAATGTAATCAGAGAAGGAGGGTTCTAGTATGACGATAAAGAACACGCGGAATGGTTCATTGCTATGTTGCTACCTCACCTACGCGTGCCTATGGGTCATCAAACTTTTGAATGACAGGAAAAAGATTTAGAGGTTGCTATGAAATTAGAAGTTACACTCAGAGATGATGCCCAGCTGGGCGTCCAGCATATCCAAGGACAATTGGAGGCAATTCACATAGAGATCCAAAACCTGCGAAAGGAACGGGGAGCAAAATATAGCCCCGAAAGATGGTGCATATGATGTAGGATGAATTCTCACACCAAGGATAACTGCCCTCTTTTAGCAAACTATATGCAGGCCGGGGCACCTAGTCCATTGTGCCCTAGGGAAGTTATAGGATCAAGTGGGCTGACGTTATGGTGCAAATATTGTCATGTTGCGGGACTGCATGATACAAACCACTATCCCCACCTTGCTGCGTATGTCCCAAAGGTAAAGTAGCAATGATGCAGGTTATGCTGGTTGATAGAACAATGGTGCGACAGAACTGCCTAGGAGTGGGTTCATATGCTTATTCATGCCCTGGGACCACTTCCCATTTCATGGTACTTATATGCGGAGCTCCATCAGTGCACCCACCATTGGGAGACTATGAAGGATGAATTTATGGGAAAATTTGGATTAATAGTCAGGATAGAGTTGCTTGACGCAGCTCTATGGGGCATTGAAACTGTCGCATGGGGTGAATCGCACCTGTGTGTCACACCTGAAAGGCCCAATTGGGAACCTTGGGTACCAAGCATGATCAAATACTACCACCTAGCCCTAAAAGAAGGTAAGAACAATCCATGAGAGGGTTCTGACTCAGAATTGAACGAGATTCGCACAGTCACCAGACCACTCGGGCTGTGAACAGATAGCATTGAGACGTACCCCACATTGACTAAAATTGGGGATGCGAATATTATATATTCGGCAGCTCCCATAACAAGGGGACAGCTACGCTTGCTTCTCAACCATGCGAGTTATTATAGAAAGTTTGTTTGGAGGTATGCAGTGATCATAGCACCTCTGAAATATTCCCTTGCGAAGGCAGCACAATTCTGTTTGGATGACACATGTTGAGTGAAAATATATTTGGTTTTGAGGTAATTAGGGATTCAGCTTGTGTCCAGGGAAGATGCGCAGGAGGTGTAGGTGTTTAACCCACGTGTCACAGGTATGCTAAGCACACAGGAGGTGTGAAAACTAGCCATTGGCATAATAACACCTGGTAAAAAGTAAAAGATACCATTAGAAGGAACGGGTCGTTGGCATTTAATGCGGTAGATTTTGAGGATTTTTTACCGTTTACCTGATGGTAAGTTCCAGGTCAAGGTTACCCTACCGTTGGATTCCCACAAGCACTATAAAAAGGGCTGGATAGCTCAGACAAGGGTTTCGTCTCACTTGCATAACTTGTACTTATCCTCTTTATCTCGCACGCGCTATAAGATTTTTCATGTCTGCATTGTCCCCTTCATGTCGGATCAACCTCCCCCTTATGATAGTAGCCACCCAGAGTCGAGATTGAATTTTTGTGCTAGGATGACAGCCACTAACCTAGCTGAGCCCTCGCCACCTACTGCCCCAGAGGTTGATGAAGTAATGGAGATCGGGTCTGAGGATGAAGAAGTGCCCTCAACACTGGTTACCAGGAAGGGAAAAGAGTAGGCACAGGGCTCAGGAAAGCCCTGCAAAGCTATGAAATGGGATTCAGGGAAGCCTAGGACCTCCTTAAGGCATGCCAAGTCCCCGCAAGCAATGCCTTAGGCTCAGGCTACGTAGGAGGCAGCCCTGCCTGCCAATCTGATCAACTGGTTACCTCCCTTCATCCACCCATGCAGGTCCTCAATGCACACACCAAAGAACCTTGATGGCTTGGTTTCCTAGCTACAGATGCCGCTAACCCCAGGAGAGGTCCCTATCCTGAGTGAACCCCGCGGGAAGCTCCATGAGGTTAAATTCGACGATCACGACTTGGCGAATTACGAAGCCTTCCCTGAGCTGACCCCCGCATTGTACTTCGACACAATTTACACAGATGATGGGGTCACAGTCGTTCCTCAGCTCTGGGTAAGTGGATTGGCTAGATCCGAGCTCTTAAACCTACTACGTATGCCCCACTTTGGCCATTACAATGTCACAGTTTGGCTGGCCGGATAGCTGCTCACCGTCATTCACAATGGTTGCCTATGGATTCGGGATAGGGTCCCCATAGATATTGCGTTGGTTGAAAGAATCACGGGCCTTCCCATAAATAGGCCCCACCCTCTGGAGCGGGTGGGAAATAAATATGAAGGGGACACTGCTGAATATGTGTGTAAGACCTACCATGTGGAAAGGAATACACGAGACTTCATCATAAAATTCATCATCGATCTGGCTACGCAGATGGGTACCATATTACTAGATTGCAAGCTAATGTGAAAGTGTCAGGTTGCAACCGTCCCTACCTATGTCATTCGGCTAGCTGGTCAGTGTGCGAAGGGGGTCTTCCTCAATTGGGCCCAATACTTATGCGACGAATTCTTAGCCAACGTCCGCGAATCGTAGGAGTATGGAAAAGCCTTTTGCTATGCCTGGCTACTATTTCTTATAGCCCTCGTTGCCTAGGAAACCCCTGCGGAGTCGGTCCTCCTCAAGCTCCCTCTGAATATGTGCGAAGGGGCTTGTTGGCTTGAGGGGTCCTAATGCAGGTTCGGAGTTCAAGGTTTTCCAACAAACCCCTATACTACTAGCCCTTTCGACAATGACCTACTTGCACAGGTCAAAGTCTCACCCGAAGTAGTATCCGAGGGTGCTGGAACCAGGTTTTTGCACCATAAGAAAGGATAGGTAAGGCAAGTAGAGCTACGTTCTATCTTGAGATGTCCAGATCTCCTTGCGCAAGACTTATGGGCCTCTTTCCGCATCCACATGTGCAATGTTAGTTGTACTATGGGGCTCAATAATCATATACTTCAAGACAGTAGCTCAACATTGCATAAAAAAAACAGAACAGATCTAGATAGAACTTTCGCAGCAGAGCAGAAGATACGCATAAAACAGTAATTACCAATGATTCGCATAAACAATACACATAGATTTGGTTCTCAAACAGTCTTTTGCATTCATTAATCCATCAAATTCCTCTTACAATACCCTTCCCATCTTGCACACACAGCAGCAGGGTCTGCACACAATAAGACTCTGGATCTCCGCACACACAGCCAGCAGGAGTCCTTCCCCAAAAACCCAAACAAACTTACTAAACCACAATTCACATCAATAGCTCTTCCTTTCCTTTCTTACAATTCAAAATGTTCCTCTACTTATAATCATCTAGCCTAATCTTCCCTACGATCCACAAACCATGGTTTTTGGACCCCAGGTTTACCCTTTGACCCATTACAATGCGTTCGAGGCTTTGACCCACCCCAAAACCCCTGCGTTGGACTAAATATAATAAAAAATATACAAAATAAAACTAGTTTCACAGTTCGTAGGCGACCCTGTTCCAACAGTCCCACAACACAATCTTGTGACTCGTCCCGAGTCACTGTGGTGGTGCAGCCTCTATATACACACGCAAGTCATTGAAAGTGACGATGAGCAGAGGTAACAATTCTTGACTCTGGGTAGTAGCACGTTGCACGATATTGACCATCTCTAGGGAGGTAGGTCCTTCAGGGGCCGTGGTAACCTATTCCAAGATTTGGTTGAGCCATGCAATGGCGTTGTGAGCATCCTAAGATATCTGGAAGGAAGCATCGCCCCATGGCTTCATAAGATTTTTGATTGCATGCTTGGTATGCCAGAGATCCACAATCGTGTCTTGGACGACATTTCTAGTTTTCAAGAGTGCTAGACGCTACGCGGGGCCGAGGGAAGGAAAGGTAGCTTTGATCTAATTGAAAGATGCTTCCTTCTGGCGTAAGTCTTCTCTGACATGCTAAATCATTGGGCTGAACAAGGTTGCTGTCCAGAGCTCCATTGCCACTTCGAGCAACTGGGTACCCAGAGTAATTTGTCCTTTAATAGCATTTGTGGCTTCTGTTATCAACGCATCCCGTTGCTCCTGAACCTCCAGGGATATGGTAAGATGTGCTTGGGCCTGGTATGCTGTGAATTGGCAGGTCATTTGGGTCTTGAGGGCTTGCACTTCTGCTCGGGACACCCTGAGCACTGCGACCAAGCCGTTTAGGGTAGCTCGGAGCAGGGCTGATGCCAGGAATTCGTTAGGGATCTCTATATTTAGCCGGTGAATCATTGTCTCGAGTTGTGCCATAAGAGGGATACCTTCGGTCTGGCGTGTGGCCACATTGATGTGTTACTACGTGGCCTGGTCACGATGATGGAGCTTGTGCAACACGATGGTTTGTAATCCCTGTAATGCCTCAAGGGGCAGCTATGCTAAATCCATTTTGAGTTCCATATCTACTGGGAGGTGGTCACCGACCAAGACAGTGCTAGGTAGTGAGAAAATATGGCCTTCATTGGGAGGGAGCCTAGGACTACGGAGAAGTCACAGTGTGTCCCTATATCACTTTGTACCCCGAGGAAATGGAGTATCCCTGTTGGCCAGCCCTTTTGTGCACAAGACTAGTGGTGACTAGATTGCGTCAGTCCTCCTGGTGTGCTGTTGTGGTTGCGTATCATCCTGCATAGCTTCTTCGAAGGCCATCTGGCTGTGACTTGCAATCATCCTAGGGTCGAGTCGGGTGTGAACTGCCATCATGTAGTTGTGGCGCCATTCTGTACAAGGTTCAAAGTCAATTTTTCCTACTGGGAGCCAGAGGGAAATCAACTTACCAATCTCGGCATCAGACCCTCTTAACACAATGCCTACGGGTGATTGAAAACCGAGTGCCGAGGTGCTCGTAAGGTTAGGGTCTGTCATAAAAACAAAATGACATGCTTCCAACTTTGGAAATTCGCAGACATCGGAGGTAAGTTGAAAGCGTACGACCCAAACACTACAGGTCTAGACAATCAAGAGGTAACATAACATAGGTAGAAGATAGAGACAATATGGATCCTTGAGCGGAATTATCTGTTCGTTTGTATAATGCCTGGGGTCGTGCAATAGTAGAGTAGATCTAACTTGAAACTTGCCATCAATCATCCAAAAAATACTCACCATAAATTGCTGCATTGATGGCCAGCAGCCTAGTTCCTATGATGGTATAATTCTCTTTTTACCAGAATGCAGCATTCTGACAATCATTGCTCGCACCTAATGGATTTCCCACAGAC
Source organism: Pinus albicaulis (assembly GCA_034641835.2). Taxonomy (NCBI): domain Eukaryota; kingdom Viridiplantae; phylum Streptophyta; class Pinopsida; order Pinales; family Pinaceae; genus Pinus; species Pinus albicaulis. The sequence continues at coordinate 1,308,801,156 of CM076572.1, forward strand.
CCACTGACTTTGGCTAAAGCATCTGATCTGTTTGCACATCCCGAATTAAAGCTGATGTCGGATGTGTTGTAATGTGATTCAGGTACACCTTACACAACCTGGTAGCCATACATATCCCATTAAGCACTGTGGTTGGGGCATTTTGGGAATCACTCACTCTCTCCATCGAGTTAAGGCTCTCGTACTCCATTGTGTACAACACCAGTGTTCCCCTTGATCTGCATGCACTTTGCAGGCATGATTTTCCCTTAGTTTGGGTGTCCATGTTCTACAGAGCTATGTCGAGCGTCCCTATGCCATCTGCCACCTTAAATGTTCACAGAAACTCAGTCCGCAAATGCTCCCAATAGTGCGTGCATTGCTGCATCTCTGCATCTAGATACCACACAGTTGGGTGTAGGCCTAAACCATGGATAAACAAATGAACTTGTTCGTTTGGGGTCCTGTAGCACCATTGTGTTTCCCATGCAATAAAATATCTGAGTGGGTCTTTGGATGCAAGGAATTATGGGGTTTGTTTCTCAGTTGGAGCTTTAAACCGTAGGATCATCTTATTCCAACATTCCTCCCAATTGTGGAATACCATCCCATTCATATCCCACCAACGTGCAAGCACTCTGCGTAGGGCTAGTGGAAGGACACCTAGCCTGCTATCCTTGGGAACTTCTATCTCGAATGCGCGTAAAAATTCCTCAATGTCACCTGAGTCCCCAAGCTAGGGCAGGTCTCTTACCTCGGCGGAGATGCAGTGGAAGCTCCTTGTGACACGAAGACATCGTAGCACCGAAACCTCATGCAACCGGCCTTGCCAATTCTCAAATTCCCCATCAGAGTTATAAAAGCATTCACTATCTTCTTCCCAGCAGAGCACTCCTTCCACCGTGCGGTTAATCCAGTCCTTGTCCTACGTATTCAACTTGTAAATGTGATCTAATTCATCCTCATTGCGTGTTGGCTCCGTATATCCTGCACCTTCCGCAGCATCTAGTCGTACTATTACACAGGTACCATTATTTTCAAACACCATGCTACTCTTTTTAAGATTGACAACACCCTCCATATCTATAGCCCAGTCCAGTCCTATGAGTGCAGGGTAGGGATCCGCATCTTCCATAATTTCTATTACCTCGAAGTCAACTTGGACCTTTACTCTTGTGATATCCACCGGGTAGGGATCCACATCTTCCATAATTTCTATTACCTCGAAGTCAACTTGGACCTTTACTCCTGTGATATCCACCATGACTTTTGGTAGCCTTCCCAGAGGGATGATCTTTTGGTGATTTTCCATGTGCAGCTAGATGGTGGACCACTCTAATTTAGGTTCTCCCATTCACTGCCACATTTTCTTAGGTAACACATTCGCATCTGATCCGAGGTCCAAAATAACTTGATCCATCTTGTAGTCACCAATCTGCGCAGTTAGCCGCATTTCCCTACCGATGCATTTTCTATACCTGTATAGTTTGTGTACATCTTTGGTCCCATAGGTCAGATCGGGTCGCCCTGCGTAGCTATTCATTAATGCCTGAAGGTTTTCTACATCCTTTGGGTTACGCAGTAGCTTCATACATGCCTGCAGAAAGGTCTCAACCCCCTCATCTGTCTTGGTGTGTGTTGGCACCTGCACAGTAGCTGCTATTCTCTGAGTGAGGTCCTAGTCAGCTAAGGCCATGGTCTCTTGTATCCTCTTTATGTTCAGACCTTCTTACGTCGATCCTTTGGTGTCCATCCCACTACGTGTTATGACTTTTACACTTGGGTCTATGTTCCTTAGCTCGACTTTAACTCTCTGTACATTCTGCGTAGGGGTGGGCTACTTCTCTTGCATTTTTATTATTAAGACTAGGAAATCTTTGACCACATGGTCCAGCTGTTTGTAATATTCGCAGGATTTCCTAGTGGGATTTGAACAGTGCCTTGCAAAATGCCCTATTTCTCTGTAGTTATAACAGATTATCTATCCCCACCCTCGACCTGCGCTTCCCCCCTGACCTCCCCAGCCCCTTGCTGGCAAGCCACCAAAGTTCGCAGGAGATCTTGCTGACGCAGGGTCTGATTGTACCCTATACAAGTTTCCCCAATCCATCATTAAGTCGTAGGTGTGACAGTTCTGCTCATCGTGTCCTATCAATCAACAGAACCTGCACCACTGATGCTTTAGTTATGGTACATATGCACCCAGCTGAGGGCAATGGTCCATATCATGCAGCCCTGCTACACAGCAGTCATCGCACCATAGTGCAGGTCTGCTCGATCCTGTGCGTGATAGGATGGGTCCCCCACTTGCTCCCGGGAAAATCGGACTAGGTCCTCCTACTTGCATGTAATTTGCTAATAGTGGGCACTGATCCTTCATATGGCCAGATACCTGACATTGTATGCACCATAGATCCGTGCTGGCTCCTTTTCCTTGTTCCTTTCACAGAATCTGAATATGCGCTAGATCCTTTGCATAGCTCCAAGTTGCTCCTCAATTTGCTGTACTCCTAATGATGTATCCTCCCTAGGTGCAGCTTCTAATTTCATAGTGACTTCCACAAATTTTTCCTGTGATTCAAAGGTTTGGTGACTCATTAGCGTACGCAAGTGGGGCAACAACATAGCGATGAACCACTCTGTATGTTTTCTATCGTCATACTCAAATCCCCCTTCCTTGATCACTTTCTTCAATTGTTGATCACCCTCCCATAGAGATTCAGATGCACCTTGCTTGATGTCATTCACTTCTGCTACCAACTGTGAATAAGATTCTAGCTTTCGAAATTGTTGCTTCAGAGCATCCTTAATGTCTTGAATAGATGCACTCCCATTTTGAGAGACGTATTGCATATACCAGTCAACTGCTCTATCTTCGAATGGCAGGGACAATTGCGCCCTTTTCACTGTGTTGCTTGTCACATTTTGCGCAGTCCATATGGAATCTGCAACAAAAAAAAATTGGTCCATATCCTCGTCTCCTACCCCCTTGAAGGTAGGTAGCTTCAAATGTGCAGCCATATCACTGTCTGATGGAGGTGGAGGTATGGGCAATTTCTTACCTTTATGCAGCCCAGACGATGGTGTAGCCACGGGGTCTTCGCGCAGGAGGTTATAGGCAGATTTTCCCGCCTCAAGGTTGGTCTGGTAGTATTTACCACTGTGCGTCACGCTCCCATCTAGATCCGAGGTCATTCAATTAGTATGACTACACAAAATTCTCTTTTCACACAGTAATATCTTAATCAGCAACAGTAATGTTTTCAAAAAATTTCCCTGGAACCCTTTAAAGAATCGTCGCTCTACCTCAGAGTAGGAGACAAACTGATCGATGGAAAATTATGTCACAAATCCGCCTAGCACACTATCCACCCAGTGATCTACCGTGCACGTAATAGTATTACCAGTCCTTTCCAACCACTGGATCAGCTCTGGGGTCCACTGAGTGACTCGTTCATCCTTCCAACACTTATGGAATTCTACGAGCCTAGCCAGCCACTCCTAAAGCTCAATCAGAAATGTTACAAAGAATATTTCATAGCTTTCTGTAAGAATGTACCTATTCTTCCACCTTTCCGCCGTTAATGTCTTACTTTGATTATCTTTTACTGCAAATTCCTGGATCTGCTTTTTGAACTACTCCTCAATTTCCTTCCTTTCAGGCTTCCAATACTCTCTTGTAATTACCCGATCCCTTCCTCAAAATGCTCCAGGTCCCGGCAACGGAACCATTTGTTGGCTCGAGTGGTCCTGATCGAGGTTTGGAGTTCAAGGCTTGCCAACAATCCCCTATACTACTGGCCCTTTCAGCAGTGACCTACTTGCGCAGGTCAAAGTCTAACCTGAAGTAGTATGGGTTGGTGTTGGAACTAGGTTTCCGCACATTGAGAAAGGATAGGTAAGGCAAGTAGAGTTTTCTTCTGTCTTGAGATGTCCAGATCTCCCCGAGTAGGACTTATGGGCCTCTTTCCGCATCCACATGCGCAAGGTTAATTGTACTATGGGGCTCAATAATCATATACTTCAAGACAATAGCTCAACATTGCATAAAAAAAATAGAATAGATCTAGACAGAACTTTCACTGCAAAACACAAGATACGCATAAGACAGTAATTACCAATGATTCGCATAAATAGTACACATAGAATCAGTTCCCAAACAATATTTCTCATTCATTAATCCATCAACTTCCTCTTATAATACCCTTCCTAGCCTTCGCACACAACAGCAGGGTCTGCACACAGCAGGACTTTGGATCTCCGCGCATATAGCCAGTAGGAGTCCTTCCCAAAAACCCAAACAAACTTAATAAACCACAATTCACATCAATGGCTCTTCCTTTCCTTTCTTACAATTCAAAACATTCCTCTATTTATAATCATCTATCCTAATCTTTCCTACGATCCAAAAACCATGGTTTTCAGACCCTAGGTTTACCCTTTGACCCATTACAATTCTTTTGGGGCATTGACCCACCCCAAAAACCCTGCGCTAGACTAAATATAAAAAAAATATACAAAATCAGACCAATTTCGCATTTCAGATGAGACCTTGTTCCAACAGGGCTTGGTATGCCCATTTGTCAGATTCCAAGGACGTGCAATGCATAGAAGATAACCAAGTCTCCTGGGTCCTCTCCTAGAGTAGCGCGGCCATCGCCATCAATTCTCAACCTCGGGTCTCCCCCATAGTATATGACAAATACAAGAGTATCACAACATTACAGGTTACCACGAACAACATTCAGATCCACAGCCTAAAGGATAAATCCTAGACGTCACTTCCATATATGGTAGTAGATGAGGAAATTGACAATGTGATCATGCTATGGCCTCCCACTTGGAAGATATGCTTCAAAACTAGCGCAAGGGGCACCAATGGTACTAGAACGACACAGGGTGCTAGAAGCATAGGGAAATATTTAGGTGCAGCCACAAAAAAGGAAACGCAGACAAGTAGAACACCATGAAGAACACCCAGGCTGAAACCCAGGTCGATTCGCAGCTAGGCATGGAGGAAGTAAACGTCGGAGGTACAAAGCGAACAGGCCAGCCTGACAAGGACCCCAAAAGAAGTAGCACACTTAGTGGAAGGAACGCGATGAGATGGTTACGTTGACAGATAGAGATATCGAACAAATTGCAGATGCCGTCACACTGGACACATAAGAAAAATGGGTAGCTCTAGAGGAACACCAGAGGGCTGCAGTCAAACCATCTAGGAAGAGCTGCGAACCTTGCAGATCAAGTGTTGGCTCGAGGGGTCTTGACCAAGGTTCGGTAAGCAAGGTTTACCAACAAACCCCTATACTACTGGCCCTTTCGGCAGTGACCTGCTTTCGCAGGTCAAAGTATCACCCAAATTAGTATGGGTGGGTGTTGGAATCAGGTTTCCACACCCTCAGAAAGGATGGGTAAAGCAAGCAGAGCAGTGCTAGATCCTGTAATCCCTGATTACCTTATTCTACGTAGAGTTAATTAAGTCTATATTCACATCCATGTGCACTATATCTATAGTTATACACTCATTATATCATCAACACAACAATACATAAATAGAACATAACATATCTAGATCCAAGAACACAATACATAGATCTTTCACAGCTTAAGGACAGAAAATGCACAATACAACAATTACCAATAATTCATATAACAGTACTCACAAATTCAGTTCTCTAATAATCTTTCGCATTCATTCATTCATCAATTCTTCCTTACTCCCTTCCAACACATACATATTGTGCTTGGGGTTCTATTTGGACTACTACACGCACAACCCGGTAGGGTCCATTCATACAAAGCTACTGTCCCATCATTTTATATAATTACAACCCATGGTTTTCGGACCGCTAGTTTACCCTTTGACCCATTACAATGCGTTCGGGGCTTTGACCCACCTCAAAACCCCTCCGTTAGGCTAAAGATAATAAAAAATATAAAAAATGGACTAGTTTCATAGCTTGTTAGGAGACCCCATTCCAACAGTCCCCCAACGCAATATTGTGACTTGTCCCGAGTCACTACATCTATCATATAATCATTGAACCTGGTAAGGCTTGAGTCGACTACCATTGAAAAAGCCTGGTATGATGTCTTCGCACAGGGTAGCTAGCTGGACTGCTCCACCATTCATGATTTCTTTAACTATGTAGGGATCCAACCAGTGCTGTCAGAATTTGCCTAGATGTTTCGCAAATTGAATATCATATAAAAGGAAAAGGTCACCTGCGATGAACGTATTTTCGCGAATATGTCGATCATGCTATGCTTTGTCACGAAACTTTTGAACCTGTTGATGAAAATTAACAATAAACCAATCTTCCTCTAGAGCCACCAGTTGCTCAAGACACTCCTCTATGATATCGGGGTCCACCATATTGGTAAATGTTGCAATGCGTAAGCTAGGAACAACGTATTCAATGGGCATAATGGCCTCTTTTCCATAAACCATCCGGAAAGGGGTTCTACCTGCTAGCTTCTTGCAGGTCATTTGGTAGGCCTACATAACAGAGGGAATGTGCACATCCTAGTCACTACGATTAACATTGCAGACCTTAGTTAATGCATGTTCCAAAATTTTGTTAAAAGTCTCAACCACCCCGTTTGCCTGAGGGTGGTATGGGGTAGACTTAGCATGGTGGATCCAGAATTCCTCATTCAAGGCTTGAATCATTTGGTTGACAAAATGTGTACCTTTTTCACTCATTATGATTTTTGGGCAGCCAAACCTGGTTAGGATCTGCTCAAAGATGAAGAGCACAGTAGTATCTGCAGAACAATCCTTTACCGCTTGTGCCTCAGCCCATCGAGTGACGTAGTCAGTGGTGGTGATAATGTAGCGCGCGCCTGTTTTCTTTCCAGGTGGATTGATGGGTCATATAAAATCAATGGCCCACTTTTCAAAATCTTGTAAAGCCACTTGAGGCTGTAACAACATCTCATCTCGGTGTGAAGGTCATCCTCTGCACTGGCAGGTATCGCAAGATCGATAATAGGTGTATGAATCTTGATGCAATGTAGGCCACCATAACCTAGCCCTAAAAATATTTTGTGCACTTGCACATCTTGTGTAGTGGCTTCCTGTGACACCTTCATGTTCTTCTGCTAACATGATAGGCCGTTCATGTTTGAGGACATATATGCGTAGTATTTCTTCGGCACCTAGCTTGTATAACTGACTGAGGAGGATAGTAAAGTCTACGGCCCGAGTAACCAATTCCTTCTTCTATTGTACTGAATATATGGCTGAGGCCATGACTATAGTGAGGAACTCAATGATATCAGCAAAGTGTGCATCAACCACCTTAATGGTAAATAGTTGTGCATCCGGCAAGCCTTCCTCCAAACTAGTAGGCTCTTCTCCTGTTTCGATGCGAGACAGATGGTCCGGGCTAGAATTCAACCTTCCAGGCTTGACGATGATCTCAAAATCATACCCTAGAATAGAAACAACCAACGAAAAGTCTTCCCCTCCAACACAGGCTTGTTGACAAGGTATTTTAAAGCCGAATGATCAGTGAAAATTTTAAATTGTCCACCTAGTAGATAGTACCGATATTTCTGTAGCGCGTAGACCATAGCTAATCATTCGCGCTCAGTGGTGGTGTAGTTCCATTCTATGCCCGAGATTTTTTGACTCGCAAAGGCAACTTGGTGGTTAATATCTCCTTTTCCAGGTTGAGTGATAACAACTCCCAAGGCGATACCCGACACATCCACGTGTACATGAAATTCATTTGACCAATCAGGAAAGATTAGTATGGGGGCAGAGATCATCTTCTCTTTGAATAGTTCAAAGCTCTTCTAACATTCATCATCCCAAAATAAAGAAACATCCTTTTTAATAGCTTTTCCATAGGCGCTGTAATCAAGGCGTACCCCTGAATGAATTTCCTGTAATAACCAGTGTGTTTGAGAATAGAACGCAGCCATTTCTCTGTTGTGGGGATTGCCAGGTTTATAATTACAACTACCTTCGTAGGATCAACCATCAATCCTTGTTGATAGAATATGTGTCCAAGAAGGATTCCAAATGGCACACAAAAAATGCACTTCTTAATATTCAAGGAGATCTGGTGCTTTCGGCACGCATCCAACATTAGTCGCATGTTAGAGACATGTTCCTTGACTAAGCCAAAAATTGTCTAATCATCGAAATGAACCTTGAGGAACTTATGAATAAATTCCTTGAATACCACAACTATGACCCTTGAAAAAATAGCAGGTGCATTTTTGAGACCAGAGGGCATGACTGTATACTGGAAATACCCCCATTCAGTCGCGAAATTAGTCTTACTGTGATCTTTAAGTGCAATCCGAATCTGATGGTACCCTGAGAACCCATCGATGAAGGAATAGGCCTCCTGTCTGCCCATGCTATCAAGGATTTCATCGGAGAAGGGTGTAGGAAAGGGGGGGTGAGACGGGTGTCATTGGATTTTCTTCTTTTCACGGATGACCATTGGACTTATAGTCGGCCGCTCCAGCGGTTCCAATGATACCCGGTGGAAAGCATTTGTATCTTCCTTGACCTTTGCTTTTATTTTGGATTGATCGGTATGGTCGTCATGCTTGACGGGGGGCACGCCTTAGGTTTGAGTGATATCAATAATAGGTCGGTGATGCCCTTAAGCTCGAGAGAACCGTCTCCAATCTTTCCCAATCTTAGCCGGCTTACTTGTTCCTCCATCCCAATGTGCGTCCGTAGCCCAGCGGCTATGTTACATGAAGATTGTTGTGTGTCATGCTTGTGTAATTAATATGTAGATTGCATCTGCGTGTCCCATGTTGGGACCGTTGGGGTAGCATGGTGGGGAGTACTCTTAAAGACAAACACATCAATGTCCTGCAAAGCTTCATTGAGCATCTCTATTCCTCCAATCAATCCAAATGTCCTGACAAAGTCCTCCTTTAGTGTCTCCTAGTGGCGGGTGAGCTGGTACAATTCCGCGTATAAGTACCAAGTGGCCGGGATAGGACCCAAGGCATGAACAAACAGATGGACCCATTCTTCTGTATTTTGGTCAAACCACTTGGTCATCCAAACAAAAAAATGTGCACGGGGATCCCCGGGTCCGAGGAACACCCTGGTGCCTATGTCAGCTAGAGTGGCGAACCGTAGAAGCATCCTTTCCCGACACGTTTGCCAATCCAGGAATGCCTCCTTGTGGGTGTCCCACCAACGCGCAGGTGTCCCGCGCATAGCTAGATTAACGGCCTAGAGCTATCATTCTCTTGGCACCCTAGCTTCTAATGTCCTTAGGAATTCCTAGACACTACCAGCCTCATCAAAGTGGGGTAGATCTCTTACCTCTGAGGAAATGCAGTAGAGGGTTCTTGTGACCCGGGGGCAGTGCAGTGCCAACATCTCGTGTAATCGGTTCTACCAAATTTCCAGTTCCTCATCAGTGTCAGAATAATAGTCACTATCCCTACAAAATATCCCGTCTATTGTGGTTTTACTCTTTTCTTCATCCTGCACAGTCAATCTGTAAATATGGTCTAGTTCCTCCCATTTGTAGGCAAGTTCCGTATACCGCGGGCCTTTTGTTGGATCTAGTGGTACTATTATGTGTGTACCATTATTTTCAAACACCATGCTATGCTTTTTGAGATCGATGACACCCCCGATGTCTATAGCCCAATCTAGCACGAGTAGTATAGGGTACGGATCCGCATCGTCCATGATTTCAATGACCTCAGAGTCAGCTAGAACTTTTACTCCCGTGATATCTACCATGACTCTTGGCAACCGTCCTAGTGGTATGATCTTTTGTTGATTCACCATGCATAGCTGGATAGTGGACCATTCCAACTTAGGTTCACCCATTTTTTGCCATGTCTTATTTGGTAGTACGTTCGCATCCGACCCTAAATCGAGAATAACTTGGTCCATCTCGTAGTCACCAATCTACATAGTCAGCTGCATTTATCATCCGATGTGTTTCTTGTAGCCATATAGCGAGTGGAAACCTCGAGTCTTAGGGATTGTGTTGGGTCAGGCTACACATTTATGTAGTAATACTTGAAGAGTTTCTACAGCTGGTTGGTTATGTAGCAGTTTCAGGCATGCCATTAGAAGGGGCTCAACTCCTTCCTTTATCTGAGGTTGCATTGGAAGCTACATGGGTACTGTCAGTGGTGTTTGTTCTATGAAGGGCACTCCTTCGCGGGAGGCAAGCTCCTCTTTTGCTCCTAGGGTGACCAACTTGCTGCGTATCTTAGTTTTAACCCTTTGCACATTCTGTGTAGGGGTGGGCTGCTTGTCCTGCATCTTGGCTATTAAAATTGGGCAATCTTCAATCTCATGGTCCAGCTGCTGGCAATATTTGTAGGATTTCCTGGTGGGATTTGGAAATTCCCTTGCGAAGTGCCCTATTTCTCCATAATTATAGAAGATCAGTTGCCCCCGACCTCATCCTGTGCTCCCTCCTCGACCTCACCTACCCCTTGCGGGGGAGCCACCAAAAGTTGTGGGAGATCTCGGTGACACGGGATCTGACTGTACCCTATAGAGGTTTCCCTGATCTACCAATATCTCATCTATGTAAACATTCTGCTCATCGTGCCCTACTGATTGGAAAAACCTGCACCATTGTTGCTTTAGATAACCCATACTTAACCAGGGGCATTGGGCCGTATCATGTAGTCCCGCTACCCAGCAGTCATCGCACTAGAGCGCAGGTCTGTTGGATCTGGGCATAGTGGACTAGGTCCCCCTGCCTGTAGGTAATCTGCCAATAGGGGACAATGGTCCTTAGTATGACCAAACACCCAACATCATATGCACCAGAGGTCTGTACTAACTCCTTTTCCCCATTCCATCCGCAAGCTTTGTATTTCCATGTGCATGGCTCTGAGATCCTCTTGAATCTACTGTACTCCCCCCAGCATGTCGTCCTTGGGTGTAGCTTTAAGCTTCATAGCGGTTTCCTGGGCTTTTTCCTATGACTCGAAGGTCTACTGGTCCATTGGTACGTGTAATTGAGGTAGCAACATGGTGATGAACCATTCCGTGTGTTGCCTATCGTCATACTTGAATCCCCCTTCCCTAATTGCTTTCTTCAATCGCTGATCGGCCTCCCACATTGATTCAAACGTACCTTGCTTGAAATCTTTTACTTCGGGTACCAACTGAGAGTATGACTTTGGCTTCCGGAACTATTGTCTTAGGGTATCCTTAATATTTTGAAGGGATGCGCTTCAATTTTTAGATATGTACTACATATACCAATCTAGTGCTCTATCTTCAAAGGCCATGGACAATTGTGCTTTTGTCATAGTATCACTTACCACCCCCTGTGCCATCCATACCGAGTTGGCCACGAACAAAAAATGATCCATATCTTCATTGGCTGCACCTTTAAAGGTAGGTAACTTCAAGTGTACTACCATGTCTCCTTCTAACAAGGCCCTCTTGCAAGCCTGATGACCCTTGAGTCATTGCTGTCCTTGGTGGACTATGGATAGAGTGATTCTTTTCTGGATCAGTTTGATAATACCTACTGCACCATGTTGTACTTTCCTCCAGAGTAGCGCTCATTCACATTTGCATCAGATATCCAGTATTTACTTTTTAGTACCAGATCACTTCCTCAGACTTATTCTGATCCCGGCAACGAAACCATTTGTTGGCTCGAGGGGTCCTGACCTAGGTTCGGTAGGCAAGGTTTGCCAACAAGCCCCTATAATGTTGGCCCTTTCGGTAGTGACCTACTTTCACAGGTCAATGTCTCACCTGAAGTAGTATGGGTGGGTGTTGTAACCAGGTTTCCGCACCCTGAGAAAGGATGGGTAAAGAAAGCAGAGTAGTGCTAGATTCTGTAATCCCTGATTACCTTATTCTACATAGAGTTAATTAAGTCTCTATTCGCATCCATGTGCACTAGATATATAGTTATACGCTCTTGATATCACCAATACAATAATACATAAACAGAACATAACATATCTAGATTGAAGAACACAGTACATAGATCTTTCATAGCTTAAGGACAGAAAATGCATAATACAACAATTACCAGTAATTCATATAACAGTACTCACAGATTCAGTTCTATAATAATCTTCTACATTCATTCATTCATCAATTCTTCCTTACAATTCCAATTCCCTTCCAAACCCGTGCACACAGTAGCAGGGTCCACACACAGCTAGACTAGGATCTTCATGCACACAACCAGCAGGAGTTTGTTCCCCAAAGCCCAAACAGATAGCTTAAACAATAGATCACATAAATAGATCATCATTTCCTATCCTTTACAATACAAAATGCATCTCTATTTATAACAATCTAGCCTCGACTTTCCTATGGTCCGCAACCCATTGTTTTGGGACCCATAGTTTACCCTTTGACCCATTACAATACATTTGGGGATTTGACCCACCCCAAAACCCCTTTTCTAGGCTAAATATAATAAAAAATATAAAAAATGGACCAGTTTCATAGCTTGTTAGGAGACCCTGTTCCAACATCAAGACAGACATGCTACAGGCCAGCATGGTTCAGGGACAGATTCCCTTGGAATCTAGTAGTACAGCGCTAGCCACAGAAGAAAGTCGTCTCTGTCCCTTACCGAGTGTTGCCCTTGTGATCAGTTCACTGGACCAGGAAATTCAACTTCAAGAAGGTGCAAGGGTGCAGTTGAATCTTACCAAGCTACCCCACAAAGCATTATAGGGTCTCCACACTACTGTGTTTCGATAGATTCACCATCGGGACCTGCAAGTACACTGACAACTTGGTATGGCCAAACAGACCATAGCACAATAGAATACAGAAGTACTCCTTACTATCACGAAACAACTAGAGCTTGAAAATTTTATCCACCAGCTCTACACAGAGATTACAGAAGAGATCCTAGCTGTAGCCACCCCCTGAGCTAAAGTAGAAGGATTGGTCGCAGCGTTGAAGGTTTCTCGAACGGAAATGTAGGCCATTAAGACGTCGCTAGAGTAGAAAATCACTAACTTATAGGCCAAACTGCAGCTTGAGACATCCCCAGAGGTACGAGCCAAGCGCACTGCGCTGGTGACCATGACCACAAACACCATTCAAGGACAGATTGCTCAGGGCGCCCAGTTGCTCGCAACAGCTATGCAGTTATGGACCAAGGTCCAAAATTATCCTCTCCTCCGACGATTAAATCAAGACTTGCGGTAGAAGAAGAAAGCTTTCAAACAAATCGGTGCTACATTACCCACCTTGGTTCCAGAATAGCGTTTGGCACGATTAAGGACCAACAATGCCCTCCAAGATGAGATCGAGGAACTTCGCCATAAGAAGCATGTTATTGGAGAACGCCTGACGCCTTGGGCTACCACAACCCTCTAGCTCTCACAGGATGCTGATGCTGCTATGAAGTGACTAAAATAGGCACTGGAAAGCGTCATGGATGTGACAGAGGGATCAAACTCACAGAATCTTGTAGATATTACGCAGAGTCAGGAAATGCTGACTCCACTGGTTGCAGCCATCAATGCACTGCGCACGCAAGTGGAGGCCCCACCCCCACACTAACTCAGGACGAGTCACAAGTTTTTGTTGGGGGACTGTTGGAACAGGGTCTCCTATGAAGATGTGAATTTGGGCCTTTTTGTATATTTTTTTATTATATTTAGTCTAACGTAGGGGTTTTGGGGTGGGTCAAAGCCCCTAATGCATTGTAAATGGGTCAAGGATGCGTAGGCTAAAGTAGTATAAGTAGTTGAACCTTTTTTGAGTTGTAAGGTAGACAATGAACAAATATTGGTGCAAATTGTGAATTAGTAGATCTATTTTGGGTTTTTTGGGAAATGACTCCTGCTGGCTGTGTTCGCAAAGACCTCAGTCCTACTGTGTGCAGACCCTACTGTTGTGTGCACAGTTTGCATTTTGGGTATTGTAAAAGGATCTAAGGGATTAATGAAAGCGAAAGGTTGTTGGAATATCTGAATATGTTAATGTGACTCTATGGTATTTGTTATGTTATGCCTGATTCTATGTTGAGCTCCGAAAGTAACTGTGTTAATTTCTTATGCTGCGTTGAAAATTGATCTGAATCTATATTTTATATTTTATGCAAGAATAGCTACGATAGTTGCTTTATTGTCCTGTATCTATTATTTACTACGATTATAAGTGGTATTGTGCATGTGGATGTGAAATAGATAGATCTGGGTTCTGTAATATGTGATCTGATATTTGTGAGGTCGAACACAGCTCTGCCTGACTTACCTACCCTCTCCCAGGGTGCAGAAACCTGGTTCCAGCACCCTCCCATACTGCTTCAGGTGAGACTTTGGCCTACGCAAGCAGTTCACTGGTGAAAGGGCCAGTAGTATAGGGGTTTGTTGGCAAATATTAACCTCCAAACCTGGGTTAGGACCCCCCGAGCCAACAACGTTTGACATAGAAAAAGCCACCCCCTGCTTCCTTCCATGGTCGCCTTCCCGATACTAATGTTGGTGCAGAATATCACCATCCAATGATGTATCATAGATGAGGGTGCATCCACATGCATCATTTCAAAAAACATTTGGCATAATTTAGGTTCTCCCAAACTAAAACCCTCAGTCATAACGCTTCAAGCATATGATGGTCGTCCCTCAATCCTCATCGGCTTCTACAAAAATGTCCCAGTCTGTTTAGCTGGAAAGATAGTCCACATAGACATTGAAGTCTTGGATGCTTACTTGGATTAAAATATCTCCTCAGTGGAGTTATATGTATGCCATGTCTGCCATAGCCTCCTCCGTCTTCTGCATTATGATGTTCCCCCACGAGGACCGCATCATTACTGTAGACCAGCTGGCACACAGCAAGAAGTGTCCCCTAACCAACACGGATGTAATTCTACCCTATGTAGATATAACCTAGATGCCCTCTCATGGTACCAAGAATGTGACCCTGGCCAATTCAAACCGTTGTCCATTCTAGGCTCATTCCTAGGAGATCCTCCCATAATCCCTGATTCATTGCTCGATGTCACAGGGGCTTTGGTGTGCATGATGTCCACATAAAGCACCGATTCTAGTAAGGACATAGACTATAGCAGTAACGACACCAGGCATTGGCCACGATAGCCTCTCTTGCCTACGCCACCTCCCAAACACCTTTCATCTACCCCCTAGCTGGCTTCATCTCCCAACAGGTTTTGGCAACACTGGTATTACGCAACATATCGTTGGCATTCCCAGTTTGGTATCTTGTTCCTCCTTTTGGAATAGGAGCCACCCACGTTACTACCATAGGGTTGAACCCCCTTAGTCCCGAGGAGCCCCCACCCCTCCAAGAAACAGTTGAGACCACCCCTGCAAAGGAAATTCCCATTGTAAAACTGATGATCACCACTAGGAAAACTAAGAAGAGAGGAAAGAATATGGTGACCCCCTCCATTCAATGGGAATCACTAGTCTGCGCCATCTATGACATAATAGGCCATCCTACCCATATATTTCTGGAGCTGGATGAATTAAAAACACTCCTTGGCTCTGAAACAGACATCTCAACGTCGCGTTCCTATAAAAAGGAACCTACCACCAAAGGTAAAGGCAAAGCACTGCGTACCAATCACGCATGCGCTCTCTGTAGAAACTATGGGCACTATACCCACCATTTCCTAGAGATTCCACAATATAAGGCTGCCTTACATGCCATCGAGCGATCATATCAAGGGGATCCCTCTACCCAATCTATCAAAGATGAACCCCGTATCATCTTGTACCTACAGGAAGAGCAACAATCATCTGAAGGGCTCCCCACTAGACCACCCCCCCAGTCAAAAGGTGCGTACTTTGAGATGAAATTGATCATTTCATCATTGACTGTCCAGCTTTGGAAATGTTCCAACAATGGTACCCAGTCCATATAGTATAATGCAGTGAAATGGAAATCCCATATTCTTGTTAGATATGTGGTGAAAATCACCCGTTACATCGTTGTCACTACATACCGCGATTCCACATAGGTCTAGCTTGTATGCAATCAACCATAGTCCACCTCTCCCAATAATATGGCACAGAATTGGAATCCATGAATAGTACAACAACTCAAGAGGATGTGACAAATAGATCCATCCCATTTTGGCCATCTGGAAGACGACCAATTAGGGAGATTCATCCCCCTCCTAGCACCGAAAATACGACACACCATATACGATTCATGTCATCATGCATCGGAACCATGAATCAAGCTGTCTGCTCATCTAGCATGGGTGTCAAGTCAGCTGTAGCTAGAAGAGTAATTGTCCCCACAACAGTGCAGAACCAATCTATATACACTCTATCAACCACATCTGGTTCCACCACATCCATAATGGAATCCTTTTTGTGTCTCTCAACTAGCTCCACCTGGATTACCCTCATTCAGTATAAACCTACACAACAAAAATCCCCCTTAGGGTCCCTGTTTCATTCGAATGAGGATATCCTAGAGGCCATGAGGGAGCTAGATTACCCATGGGATGCAATGCATCACTATTCACTTTTTCTCCCCAAGAAAACATTCATTCCTAACAAGACAACTAAACAAGAGGTCTACGAAATAAAATAAACAAATTTCCTTCCACCAGGAAAGGTCGATTGGTTCAAAAACCCCATCCCAGTACCAGATGTGTTCGAGGAAGGAAATATGTCAAATATTTCTCCTCCCATAAAGGTGAACATATCCCAAAATCTGACAAAGGTTGAAGAAATCTCACTGGGGGCAGCATGCTCTCCAAAATAAATAACGTCTTACAGGAAACTGTTACAAGAGTATAGAGATATCTTTGTGTGGGACTGCTGAGAAATGCTTAGGCTTATTCCTACTATCATAGAGCACCATATTGACACTTGGCCTGACATACCTCCAGTACGCCAGAAACAACGTCAACTACACCCATATAAGGTAGAATCAATAAAGTGAGAAATTGACAAGGTTCACAAAGTCAGGTTTATCTACCTTATCGCCTATACGTCGTGGGTTCCCAACCCCGTTCCCGTCACGAAAAAATAAGGCACTATACATGTTTTCATCGAATTTAAAGATTTGAACAAAGCTTGTCATCAAGACAATTATCCTACTCCATTCATCGACCAAGTCATCGATGTGTGTGTAGGACATGAGGCCCTATCCTTTATGGATGGGTTCTCTCGATACAATCAAATCCAAATCCACCATATAGACTAGTACAAAACTGCGTTCGCCACCCCTTGGGACACATTCGCATACAAGGTAATGCCATTTGGCCTAAAAAATGCGGGAGCCACCTTCCAATTGGCCATGAATTATATATTCCATGACTTGGTGCACCTTATCCTCACCTACTTGGCCAACCTAACCGTACACTCCAAGAAGTGCTCAGACCACCTCCAAGACCTGTGATTGGTATTCCAACAATGTCGTCAATACAATCTACACTTGAACCTGCTCAAGTGTGTCTTTTTCGCCAGTGCAGGAAGTCTCTTAGGTTTTATCGTGTCCCAACAAAGCATTCGTGTGGACCCCCTCAAGGTCCTAGCCATTAAAGAGGTACCTCCACCTCGAACCCTCAGGCAACTTCAAATCCTACAGGGGAAGGCCAATTTTCTGAGACGCTTTGTCCTAGATTATGCCACCTACGCTCAGGGGTTCCAGCGTCTCCTCTGCCAGGACAACCCATTTAAATGGGATGATTCCGCTCAAATGGCATTTGATGCACTGAAATAAACGTTATCTTCAACGCCCTTCATTAGTCCCCTAGACAATGACGAAGATTATGTCTTGTATTTATCCGCTTCCGAGTCCATGTTAGCCAGAGTGTTGGTCTAGGATGGCCGAAATGGGAAGGACCACGTAATCTATTACGTCAGCAAAACCTTGTCAAGCCTAATGTTGAGATATGAACCCGAAGAAAAGACTGCCCTAGCATTAATCCACATAGTCTAGAAACTTCACCACTACATCATCTTAAAAACCACTATGGTTATCGCAGATATTAACCCCATCAAATAATTTCTCATGCACCGCTTAATGAACCACAAGTACGACCGCTGGATAGTCATTCTCCAAGAATACGACTTACATTTTTGCTCCCCCAAAATAAAAAAGGAGCTTTCATTAGCAGAATTCATTATAGACCTCCCAAGAGATTCCAAGGGATCACCAGTAAACGATTCGCTACCAAATGAACATATTTTCTTCGTAGCAACCAATGACCCTTGGTATGGAGACATTATCCTATTCTTGCGAACCCAAAAGTTTAAACCTCACATCACACGAGACAACTATCGACACATATGCCAGTAGGCCCCCCGCAATCTCCTCCGAGGAAATGTCTTATACCGACAAGGCATTGATACCATTTTACATTGATGCCTTACTCATGAACAAGTGGAACAAGCCCTTACTGACTGCAATGGAGTTGCTTGCGGCAACCACCTATCCGTAATGGCTACCACCCAAAAATTTCTACGGGAAAGATAATTTTTTCCATCACTGTTTCACGACTACATCACAATAGTCAAAAGATGTGAATGATGCCAGCGCTTCGCTCATAATCCAAGAGCACCTACCACTTCTCTGCACCCCGTCATAGTAGCCGAACCTTTTTGTAAATGGGGGATTGACTTCATGACTTGAAACCCTTCCTCATCGGGCAAACATAAATACATCATTGTGGCTGCTGACTATTTCACCAAGTGGGTTGAGGCCATGCCCACATATGACAACACAACAGAAACCGCTGCCCAATTTCTGTTTAGCCACGTGATCGCCCGATTCGGCGTACCCAAAGAGTTAGTCTTCAACCATGAGAAACTCTTTGAGAATGAATTTTTTGAAGAACTATTTCACCACCTAGGATTCACCCATCAATTTGCTTCATCATACTACCCCTAGTCCAACAGACAAGTTGAAGCTATTAACAAAGTACTCAAAACTATTTTACAATGCATGGTGAATAACCATAAAACCAACTGGCACCATATGATCTTGTCTACCCTGTGGGCATACCGCACGATGGTAAAGATGTCCACTGGTTTCACTCCCTTCCACTTAGTATATGGGGTCATAGCCATGATTCTCGTAGAACACAAAATCCCAAATTTGCATACTGCCATCGAACTCCTTGAGGACACCTAGCCTCTAGAGCAGTGCCTAGTACAATTAGAGCTTGTCGAAAAATACCGATGAAAATCATTGCAACACAATGAGGCCCATAAGAAAATGGTAAAAGCATCATTTTACTGCCACATCACCCCTCGCTCGTTCACCAAGGGAGAATTATTTCTCGGCTATGATGTCGCAAAAGAGGCCTTAGGGCCAGGAAAGTTCGAAACCTTGGGGAAATGACCCTACATAGCTAAACATTGCCTCTGACAGGGGGCATAAATCTTGACAGAACTGGATGAGACTTGCCTCACTAACCCCTTCAATGGTCTTTACCTCAAGAAAATCTACCCATAAGGGACCTGACAACCTTTCCCCTAGAGTGAGAATACACAAAAATCCAACCACTCAAAATTTTTGACCCAAAGACTTATTTAAAAATGCTCAAAGTATCACCATGGATCACCAAAATGAACCCTATTTCGTTTTTTCTAATCGAGCATCAAGATGGTCTCAAAATTTAGCCGCAGTTGCCTGGGTCATTTACCACCCTCATGGATCACCACTATGTTTAAACAGTGTGTGTATCAGTTCAGCAACAAACAATTAGGCAGAATATGACGTTGTCATCTGACTTATGTGCGGCGCTCTCCATCGGGGCATTCACCATATGCATATCTACCTCGATTCCCAATTAGTAGTATCACAGCTAACCCAAACATTTGAAACAAGAGATTCACATCTATTTAGAAAATATTTGTGTGCCAGAAGAGTACGCAGACAATTTGACTATATCACATTTTCACATGTACCAAGCTGTCAAAACCAAACAACTGATCGCATATATAACAATATCCTAAACTAGAATGCATCTCAAATAAACCATCATACATAAAACCAAAAATATAGATATCCATCAGCATAACAAAATACATAAACCGAAACAAGTCATACATCATGTAGAGCTGCAAAAAATATCTCTCATATATATATATATATATATATATCAAAATATGTATATATGAGTACAAAAATTTAATATCCCAAAATAGGGAAATTCTACAACAACAAGAATATCTTAAGATATTCTGAAGTTGGAGCTTCAGAAAATCATGAGCATGGAAATGTGAATCATCTCATGAGATGTAAAATAACATATCACCAGAAAATGAGATCATAGCAGCAAGAATATGGCCTATACATTCCTTCCGAAGTGGGGAAATGTAGCAATATAGGGCACAAAACAACTGTTTTAAAAAAAAAATGTTATATCTATGGAAAATGGGACTTGGATCCCTTAGAATACATAGTATATAACTCACATCCAGAATTTGAGTGGAAACAAACCACTCTACCCTAGATAAACAGATCTCCCAATGCCGATATGACTCAAATAAGCCCAAACCCCATAGCTTAAGTTATGCAGAAAGGAATGACGCAAGTACAATGCTATTTTATTAAGGGTTTATGCAGAAAATATTTAGAAATAATATATCTAGAGTCTGCAAGTATCCAAAGGCTGAGAAAATGGATATTCCTCCCTCTTTATACACAATAAGAACAACCCGGCAAGGGCTTCTTGAGAGTACAATGTACAAAAGAGCAGATCTGTAGATATGGATATGGAAAATGTAGTTAGACTACAACTTTGTATAAATATGGCTATAATATACAAATAATAGAATAATAATGAAATATAGAGCTTTCCGGGAGAAGGGTTGGCCCTTCCTCCAGGAATAAGCTCACAAGCAAGGGTTCAAACCTTGCTACTGTAGCACTCTGGAAAATGACACAATTTCTACAAATAAATGCACTGTAGAAGATGAGAAGTGATTTTTCCACATTCCAAGATGTAAAATATGCTTGGGAGCCTCCTGTACATATCTTGCAAAGCAAGGGGAGCTCCCTCCTCTGAAAGATAAGCTCAGGAGCTCCTGTTGTAAGCCTCCCACTGGAACACCCTACAACACAACATCCCCTGATACAGGAATAACGCTATAGCTGAAAGAGGATGCATGGCCTCAAGCTTCGATTTGGGAAAATGAAGAACAAAAATCCTCCAAGAGATCACTCAATGAAGGAGAAGGAATCCCTAAGCAGGAATTCCTTGTGCTGAACAACACTGCATACTCAACTCAACAGCTGAAGAATGCTCAAGAGTCTAAGCAGACCAAAAACAATAATCCATAAGCTAACCTCAAATATCTTCTATCTTCCTCCTTATAAGGTTTGTGAGCCTCCTCACCTTGGGTCCCACCTATTAGGATTTCCAACATCATGTGAACACTTTCCCTCCAAAACTGTGTTGTAGCTCTATCAAGACTGCTCCTCCATACTACATTGTTGACTTGGTCAACTTGATTGAATCAACATGATTCTTTTCCTATTCATACATGGAAAGTGCAAAATCTGGCCATTAAGATATCCCCTTTTCACACCAAGAGGGCTTTAATGCTAATACAAGATAAGTATGGGTCTCTTTCCCCCATTTATTCACCTACTAAGTGCAAGAAACAAAATTTAATATTTCCATTAGCTGCATGCTAATTTTAGGAATATTACAGTCCTCCCCTCCCAAATGTTGCTTTTCCTCAAGAAACTGCAAGGATAGAACTGGAATGTCTCCTCCCCTCTTCCTGTAGCATCCTCATACGATGAGATCTCCCAAAGAACAATATGTTGTCTCAACAATGAAACTCCATAATGTCTCTCCCAAGCATACAAGTTAGCATTTGGTATATAACCCAAATGGATATCATCCTGCAAAATTAAAATGCTTAAGGAGACAACTATGTGTTGTCTAGAGGTCCTCTCAAGGCATGGATTTTGAAATGCATGGGAAAATCTCCTTCCCAACTGAAACCTCCATCCCCAAGCTATCATCCATATAAAATGAGTCACCATCCAACATGGGAACTCATGAAGAATCTCCTCCACCTTTGGCTCATGAAGTGTAGGTGGGCTGAATAGATGACCATGATAGGCAAGAAGACCTATCCCACACTTTCCACCTCTCCACTTATGATAAGTGTAGAGGGCATGTTGATCTTGGGATGCAATATGGTTTCCATCAAGTGGCAAAAAGAAGATTGAATCTCCAAGGATCCTCTCTCCAATGTCATGAACCATGCTAACCCAAATCATTCCATAGAACATGAATGGCACTTCATAACCATATGGCATCCAAATCAGAAAAGTGTTGAAGGTTGTGTTCAATTTTGGATGGAAAAAATGGTTTTCAAAGTGGATACTGAACAGTCTCCCCAACTGCTGTTTGAGAATATCATGTGGCGAGTGGTGCTTCAATAAGTTACAAGCAGTGCATGTTTGCTCCTCCACCATGGGGAAGTAAGCAGTAATGGATATCAGTTGTACATGATTAAAATAACAATACACTTTCCCAAAGTCATGTATAGGTGGGCTACTAACATTACAAATATTGGCCCTAAAGTGACCATGAGACCCAAAAATAATCTTGCTCTCTTGTGGAGCAATGCATTGTTCATATATGGTGAGAATATACAGATACTCAATGGAGTAATTGACAAGTACAGAAATATATTTCTTACCATGCATGGTGAGTAGGCTGAAAGTGAGGTCCATGAATGAGTCCTCCCATGAGAATCTCCTCATAAAAATCTTCAAAAAGAAGGGATACATACTCTCCTTAAAACACCCCATCAATAAGAACATACTCCCAAGTGATAGTGTTGTTGGCCTTAGGGATAAGGCTCTTGTCATTCCATGACTCCTCCCTTTGACATTCCATGTGCCAAAGCCATCCACTATCATGCTGCTATGTGAGAAGATCTCCTTCCTATACGGAAGCCTCTCATAATCCTCCAAAGATGAAGGGTAGCCTCCTTGCACTTTGAATGTGCCTTCCTCCTTTCTGGAAATATCATGAAAAGTATGGGAAAATTTCTGCCCATACTCTCCCAAGTGTAACCACAACAACAACATCTCTTGCTTCTCCCTCATCTCTCCCTCATACAAGCCATAGAGTAAGATCATGATGGTTGTCTTGTATGATGACCCATACAAACAAGTCTTCTGTTATTTTATTATATGGGTGTCATGCCATGCCTCCATCCACCACATACTCCTTGACAAAGAGTATGACCCAATATGGCCAAACTCTCTCAAGAGTAGCCAGCACAGCTTTGCTTCTTGCTACCCTATGTCATAGATTTGCAAGTGGCTCACCAACCTCTTGCTCTCCATCCACCTCCATTCACCCAAATGTGTATGTATCAATTCATTCTTCCCCTTGGTATCTTCCCAATGAAGACTACCAATCTCCCAAAGAATATATTCCTCCTTACACCTCATGGGAAGTTGAGATATAACCCCTTGGAGATCTCCTAGAGAAGACCTCTCATTAATAATCCTCTTGAATCCAAAAGAATCCAAGTGTGTTGAAGGTAAAACATCCTCAGGAAGTGGCACAACACTCATTATGCCCTCCAAAATCTTGCACCTTAACCTTTCATGTTGCATGCAACTCAATAAAGGTGCAAAGGAATGAATTTTTATCCCTTCTTGGATCAAACTAAAGTTGCACAGTGTTGTGCAGGCTTGTTGCTCCACATCAACAATGTGTTTTGATATTTGACCATGTGGAGACAACTCCCCAAGATTTCCCATAATATTTCTTGAAAGGATAAAAAATAGAAATATCTGCATACCTTGGTGAGTCCTGGGAACATCTTGTATGGCTGCAAGAGTTGCTTCCTCCATTGTGTTGGCTGATCCAACTACTGATATAGATGGCTGCCCCTCCATGATTGTGACAGTGCTGGTAAAAGGCTCCTCAAGTGGAGAAGAGGACTCCTCCTTCTCTGATCTTCTACTGTCAAATATTTTGATTACTCGGTGAGTGAAATCTATAAAAGTGGACACTCTTGCATGAATCACATGGCTGAACCACCAGGTGCTTTCCTTTCCCTCCAAGTGTAGCGCTGAGATCTCCACAGCCTCTTTTTCCACTACTAGATGTGGTAGGAAAAATGATCCTAATTTCATCACCCAATATTATGTTGTACATAAGGGTGATCCATAAAAGGTATAAAATAGGAATCTATTGCCCCTTATCATCCTATTGCTGCATGGCCTCCTCTCTTATTTCAGTCGGATAAACTGATGAAGATCTAGAGTCTCCTTGAAAGCTCTAGGTTGGCACTTGTACTCTGCCAAATATCCACTCAGGGTCTCATGTTCCAAGAGGCCTTATTTCTCTTCACTCCCTCTATGAGAATAGGAAGTACTTGGGTCTTCTTCTTCCTATTTAAACCTACTGGAGGTCTCATTGCAACTTTCTCCCCCTTGAAACCATTTTGGAGTTTCAATGCATCTCTCTTCTTTCTTCTTAGATCTGAAAATTGATGAGAGTAATCTCATGCTCTCCATCATTTTGTTCTCCTTTTATTCTTATATTTTGGGTTCGATTTGAAATCCACAGGCTGAGCCAAGATGGTAGCTCTGATACCACTGTAATATCCCAAAATAGGGAAATTCTACAACAACAAGAATATCTTAAGATATTTTGAAGTTTGAGATTGAGAAAATCATGAGAATGGAAATGTGAATCAGCTCATTAGATGTAAAATAACATCTCACCAACAAATGAGAGCACAACAGCAAGAATATGGCCTATACACTCCTTCCAAAGTGGGGAAATGCAATAATATAGGGCATAAAACAACTGTCTTCATAAAATAATGTTATATATGTGGAAAATGGGACTTGGATACCTTAGAATACATAGTACATAACTCACATCCAGAATTGGAGTGGAAACAAATCACTCTAACCCACATAAACAGATCTCCCAAAGTCGATATGATTCAAATAAGCCCAAACCACATAGCTTAACTTATGCAGAAAGGAATGAAGTAAGTATAGCATTATTTTATTAAGGGTTTATGCAGAAAATATTGAGAAATAACAGATCTGGAGTCTATAAGTATCCAAAGGCTGAGAAAATGGATATTCCTCCCTCTTTATACATAATAAGAACAACCCGGTAAGGGCTTCATGAGAGTACAATGTACAAAAGAGTAGATCTGTAGATCTAGATCTATAAAACACATTTAGACTAAAAATATATATAAATATGGCTGTAATATACAAATAACAGAAGAAGAATGAAAAATAGAGCTTTCCGGGAGAAGGGTTGGTCCTTCCTCCTAGGAATAAGCTCACAAGCAAGGGTTCAAACCCTGCTACTGCAGCACTCTAGAAAATAATGCAGTTTCTGCAAATAAATATGCTGTAGAAGATGAGAAGTGATTTAGCCACATGCCAAGATGTAAAATATGCTAAGGAGCCTCGTGCACAGATCTTGCAAAGCAAGGGGAGCTCCCTCCTCTGAAAGATAAGCTCAGGAGCTGGTGTTGTAAGCCTCCCACTGCAACGGCCTGGAACATAATGTCCAATTCTACAGGAATAACGTTGTGGATGAAAGAGAATGCTTGGCCTCAAGCTTGGGTGTGGGAAAATGAAGAATAAAAATCCTCCAAGAGATCACTCAATGAAGGAAAAGGAATCCCTAAGTAGGAATGCCTTGTGCTGAACATCACTGCATACTCAACTCAACAGGTGAAGAATTCTCAAGAGCCTAAGTAGAACAAAAACAATAATCCATAAGCTAACCTCAAATTTCTACTATCTTCCTCCTTATAAGGTTTGTGAGCCTCCTCACCTTGGGTCCCACCTATTAGGATTTCCAACACCAGGTGAACACTTTCCCTCCAAAACTGCGTTGTAGCTCTATCAAGACTGCTCCACCATACTGCGTTTTTGACTTGGTGAACTTGACTGAATCAACATGATTCTTTTCCTGTTCATACATGGAAAGTGCAAAAGAGATATCCCCTTTTCACACCAAGAGGAATTTTATGCTAATACAAGATAAGTATGGGTCTCTTTCCCCCATTTGTTCACCTACTAAGTGCAAGAAAAAAAATTTAATATTCCCATTAGCTGCATCCTAATTTTAGGAATATTACAAAAAAATAGTATCATTGGCCCAATTTCCAGCCCAAAGATACAAAATTCATCAAAAAATAAGGGAAGCATCCTCATAACGAGTGCTTTCCTTGTGTACAAAAGTACTCTAGAGGGGCTGCCCCCTCAAGAGGGGCACCTGGACCCACCACAACTTGTGGTACCACCACTAGAGCTATCGTCACAACTGCGATAGCCACCAGACGTAGAGTGGGATGATATTCCCTCTCGCGGGCCATCACTATCTCTAAGTAGACCTCCTAGAAGTCATCCATGAAACCTAGAGCAAGCATCCCCTAGGTCAAGCAGTCCACTCGACCCTAGAAGTCCTCAAGAGAAGTCACCAGAGCTGTTAGTTCTGCAATGCACGGATCTACTACATCAACACGAGCTTTCTCAACTGCAACCTCTCTAGCAGCCGAGCTACTGCCCTCCCTAGAAGGGCTAGCACTAGCACCAGCTCCACCAGCACCACCACCTAGTCCACGTGTATCACCTCCTCCCTGACCACCTCGAGGTCATCGTGAAGGATCATGGCCCACCATTCGAGCCACAGGATGACCTACCTTGCCAACATTTGCATGAATTAAACAAAATAATGTCAATGTCACTAGAGAAACACATAAGTGCATACATACTCAAAGAAATGTAGAAAAAATATAACACATACCTACAGCTCCCCAAACATAACCAAAAGGGAGACCCATGTCTGGGTCACCCTGGAAGTCCATTCCTGCATACGGGTATGGCAAGAACATCTATGGGTTTTCCTTTAACTAGGCCTTTGTCATGGCATTCCAATAATTCCCCACCATACCACCACCTCCTTGCAGCATCACCAGAGCCCACCTCCTCATACGAGGCTCCCGTGGCCCCCAAATAGGCACCGCCACCACCGGCCTCAGCAGCACCACCCTCTCGTACATGATGGTGCATAAGATGTTGGAATACACAAATGACTTAGATCCATGTTATATCTTATTCAACTGTGACACCATCCCGTCAAAACAAAAGGGGGAAAATTTGAAAAAATGCTCAGACCTCAACAGGCGCAAAACTCCAACCTGCGGGCTAGACGCCCGATGCGAAGCAACCGACCCCACTAGTCATACGATCACCTTCAAAGCACATCGCTCTACCACATCTATAACTGACACAATGTCGATGCAACCCTCTGTAATAGGTGCCCCAGCATAGTGATGTCTACTAAATCTCTCAAGGTCCACTCGTCTAGCAGGGAGTGGATATCTCAAAGCCTCCCTCTAAGGTGGTAACCCAGTCACAAAATATATATCCATCTCAGGACAAATGATCAGGTTTGTACCCCGCAACACGAACATGTTGCGCCTCCTGCACTAGTGCTGGATAATGTATCATAGTAATCAGTCCTAAGACCAAAGAAAATCATTCTCAGCAAACTTCAGAAGGGCCCATAGAGCCAACTGGCGGCGCTTCCTGCTCCCTCCACAATAACCTATCACCAAAATAGACACCCATCAGTACAGAGCAAAAACCAAAAAAAAAAAAGGCATAAATTTTTGTCAGCTCACACTTTGCACGCTTGTCCCTCTGATAGGCGCGCGCACACTAAAATTGGAGAACAGAACACCCTTGTGCACATATCCCCCACAATCGTGCATAAGAAGGCGCACTTTTTCCTAGATCGCCCACGCAATCTAGGGAAAAAGTCACCTAGAATCCATACAAACCCAATCTGTACGGACCCCAACACCATCAAACTATAAAAATTAAAATGAAAAACATCTAGAAGTTACCTAGGCATAGTATCGCTAGTCCCTGGTACATGGTCTGACCGCAACGACAAGAAATGCTCCACAAACACCTCTGACCCCTCAAAACTCAGCAAGTACAAATGAATCAAATAAGGGCCATATTCACCTATTTATTTCCCTTTTCAAAAACTTCGGAGGGCCATAACGAGAGATCAGAAGGTCCATTCTATGAACCGGAAGTTGCACCATCATCAGTACCCCATGATGAACATAGGCGATGCCACACATTCGCATCCCTGAAAAGATAATTTTTTCAGCACCGACAGGTATGCTCTCTCTCATATTATTTTTAAATCTCATGCCTGTCAATAATATTTGATAAAAAGAATATGCTTTCACTTGAGGTTAATTGTTTTTGTAGGAAAATCTCGCAAACCAATCCACAATGTTACCTCTTGAAAGTTCCAGATCAGGTATCATTCTACCCTCAGCATGATAGAGTCCTAGTCAACTCTGCATATGCTGACACCATTTCTCTATCAGAAATAAACTAAAGGGTCCTCATATCTAACCATGTTTATCATCAACTCACCTTGCACGTGATAAACATCTGCCTTGGTCGATAGATCCTCCCATCCATGGCACTCGTCACCCATAGTAGACCATATATCACAACCATAAGTGACACCATGGCCATACCACTTTAGTCCGAGAAACACCTGGTGCCCATTCATTCACCATGCATAGGATCAAGTTTACCATGCAAACTCAAACACTCTTCCCGAATGACCAAGTTCAAAAAGCAGACCAAGCGCACACCACTGCGCCTCACATTTGGCTGACCATACCTCCACTAGCATAATCCCATCTGCAATATTTTTCATCCGCTTCATCAACCCCGCACATCAGACAAACCAATGGGACCCCCACCCTCAGCAAAACACCTTCCTCAGACCATCATTGAATGAAAATTTTCATGTTTTGGGGTACCCGTATCTGTGTTTTGTACAAACCAAACCCCATTATTTTATTTTTTTGGTAAGTGTACAAAGATCGCAAATGGTTCACTTCGCCCCCTCACCCTCGCATTTTCATCTTTTCTCCCATGGTAGTAGTTCCCGAACACCCTTGTTTGGATTATTTCACCCCCACACACGCACCATCATGACATTCATAGATAGTTTGCACCTGCCCTGAAAGTCCTACCGACCCTAGGGATTTTCCCCTTCAAAAATAACTATGACTGCCGCCAAGCTTCTTAAGTATACTCTGACCTCGGGCCACTGAATTCCCATCATCATTTTTTAGTCACCACTCACCAACATGCCTATGTTAAACCCATCACATCCAAGTCCCCGAACCCTAAAGTCGCAACCCATGGTTTGGTTGAGGCTTCCTTTTTGTCAACCTCAACACCTCTTTTCCAAAAAGGAAGTGGTACCTTGGAACATCCCTCCCCATGCAAAGCGGTATCCTCAGGTGGCACTGTGGGAGACATCATTATCCATAGATGTCATCGATCCTCTTGACATTCAACTACGACAAAAGCTTTCATGTCAAGATGGTATCGTACCTCACAACCATTATACTTTTATCAGATCCGTCGAAGACCCGTGCCTCCATAAGCGTCTTTGTCAACAATGCTTACACAGGAAGGTCCCAGCCAACACCTATGCATACATTACGCAGCTATATGCCATACCAAGTTTACGCATATGGGTACCACATTCCACCTATCATCAAAGAAAAAATGCCCCTGAGGCCGTCAGCAGTTGTCGTCAACAACCACTAGTATCACTACCATAGTAGTAGCATGAGAGAATATACATCTGTCAATTTTGTTTAACTATCCATCGCATCATGAGCATGGGACATGCTTGCCTCATTGAAATTTTGTATATGCATTGTAAATTGTATTTTCTTGTAGGGATCCCTTAGAATTGGTCATTCTTGGAAATGGTGCAAGGTGTGTTCAAACCCAAGGCTTCACGCAGATTTCTCTCTCTCTCTCTACACACGATACAAAAAATAAACTATAGTGTATTTCGGTTATACAGTCCTTCCTAGAGCTCACACATTAGGGGGGAAATGTTAACACTGGAAATTCGTACAACATAAGATGACATTAATTAATGTCAAGCCAAAGGATTTATAGGGCTGGAAGACATTAGAGGATCCAGAAAGTGTTTAAAAATCTCAAAGGTTTAAGGAAATCAAATTTGAACTATTCTTAAATGTTGATCGCGTGCATTATCCTTTTAGAAGAGCACATTCTACACACCTTTTGGCCTGATAAGCACACATTACTGAGAGTGGAAAAATGTCACTATCCAAGACCACATAAAGAAAAGGACAAGTCATTCCTTATTTGAAGCTGCCTAAGGACACCCACCAATGCCTCCTTAGACACTATGTGAGCACACAATGGAATATTTTGAGCACAAAAAGGAATCACACTTCTCCCTCGGGTCACCATCCACAATGTACCAAGGGAGGGAAGGAGGATTTGAAATCCCCTATAGAAAGCCACCATGAGATGAAGAATTGGTGATCACATTGTCATGTTGGCTAGAATTGCCCAAGAAATCCCAGCAGTGTGTGACCGGGAGCTACAAATAGAGGGGACTCACTTGTTGGCCATCCAAAAATATTGGTCCACATAGGAGAGAGAGAGGGAGACTGCACCGAGGCAAGGCTTGGAATGAAAAATATCCTCGCATTGTGACCTAGAACAATTTTTTAGGGGCCCTTTAGTAAGAGGGTCAAGTATTCCACCCCTTTCTACCAGCGCTCAATAATAGGGGCCTAGAGCCACCGTTTGCATTATTGTGTCATTTGACTCGTTATAGCTTCTGTTTATTTATGTTTAGTTTTATTTTGGTTTTTAGATTACATTTGAATGATTATTTTTATACATAGTATGCTCATTAACTCCACTTCTTTCTGCTTGTTACCAATAGTTTAAAGGGGTAAACCACACCCCTTCAATTGTTATGATTTCATACATACATGCACCAAATCCACCACAATAGGGGACTTAGGATAAAAACATACCATAAGTTCCCAAACTTGACAACAATCCTCCCTTTTATTACCTTTAGAGAAAAATTTGATATTTTCAGTTTGATTATAGGAAAACAATCAAGTAGTTTTTTAGGTTGCTTACCTATAGTATGAACTTTTCATTTTTCATTTTTAAATACGCTCTTTTCTTCTTCTTTTGATTCTCTTTATCTTTCTTTGGAAAATACTTTTGAATATTGAAATCTATGTACAATATGAAAAATTTTCAAAGAGAAAGTACATATTCACCTTGTGATATTGTAAATTATAGGACTCTAATAGGCTCTAGCCTTAGGATCTTTCCTCCTTTGTGAGGCCTTCTCCTTTCTCTATCCTCCTCTTCTTGTCTTTGTTCCTCTTCTATATAGCATTTGTCTTTCTCCATAGTATTTGGTGGCCAAGAAAACCCTAGGGATAAGGTGGATGTGAATGGGGAGTGGAGATAGGTCTAGGAAATAGGGATAAGTATAGGAATATTTAAGGAGATGGGCGAAGGGGTTATGGATATTTGGGAGGTGATAAAAGGTTTAAATGTCAAGAGAGCTGGAAATGAGAATTAAATTACAAGTTTGAGGGACGGGCTACCTAGGAAATTTAGAAGCCTAGGATTTAAGGTTTTAGGGGAAAGGGATTTAGGGACTAGGAAATAGTAGTGTAGTGGAAGGGATAGGTTTAATAATGATGTAGGAAAGGTTTTGAGGGTTGAAGGGAATCAAATTAGGAAAGGAGGAATAAAACTAGGGCCCTTTCAATCAGGCAAAATGTTATTTTTCATGAGAAGAAAAACACCATTAAAATGATATTTAGGAAAGCAAGGAGGGGGTAAATTTGTGTTACCTACTTGATTTAGGATGAAACAAGCATTTTCTAAAGGTTTTGAGAGATTTTTAGGTGATTTGATGCCTCTTGAGCTTGATGGGAAAAAGAGTAAAGAATTGGGAAAAATCGCAATGCCTTGCCTAGAAGCACAACACCAGTGGGAGAAAAGCTTAACACTACCTACTAAAAGCACAACACCCATTGAGAAATCACAATGCAACTCTCCTCTAAGCAAAGCGCCACAAAAACTCTGCCACTGACCCTGTAATTTGATTTTTTGAACCAAGGGAATGTGTGCTCGATGGATGCAAGAGAAAATGAGCTTCTTGCTTGTCTTGTGGTGGTCTTTGTACTTCATAATTTGAATGAATTGGGCCTTGGGACCCATTTTATCGTTTCTTCACTTAAATTTACACTTTCAAACTATACCCTTTTCATTTGACTCTTTCTTTGACAAATTGATCATCTGATGACTTTGTGAACACTAGGATTTGACATTTTGATGCTTTGGCATGTTGGAACTATGAGTTAGCAGCATGGGAACTGTTTGGTCAATTTAGTGTGTCCCAAATTGCTACATTAATTTTTCAATCCGGGATTCATAAGCTAACGAAGTGTGGCGCACTATATGTGCAAGGTAACCTATCTCTTACTTTTTGTCGTTTTTGGTTTTTTTTTCTTTTTATCTTAGTTGGTTTCCTAATGTGGGATGGAAATTCTAAAAGACAAGTATGGTTATGATTGTTCAAGGCAATAATGTCCTTTATAATGATTTACCAAACTTCAAACTTCAAAATAATTTTGAAGCATACAATGAGAAAATTAGTTCCTAACAGGAAATGAAAATGTGCCACTATTCTAGTTAAACAAACAGTAAACTATTGATCATGAAAACCATTACCCTTGCTGCTGTCTAAACACAAAAGAAACTGTACTCAAAGAAAATATTGCAAGTAAAATAAAACTAAAAATCAAATTACATCAACTCATATTCTGACCCCTCACCATTAGTCTCGCTATGGCTTTCAGAGGTAATCATAAACAACTTGAGCAATCTGATATCTAATTTGTAGAATAATAAACTAATATCAAATTACACACTCATACTTCAATCCCTCACCATTAGTCTCGCTATGGCTTTCGGAGGTAACTGATAATGACATGAGAAATTTAATATCTATCTTGCAGAAAAGTAAACTAATATCAAACTATACACTCATACTTCAATCCCTCACCATTAGTCTCGCTATGGCTTTCAAAGGTAACTGAAAATGACATGAACAATTTAATATCTAACTTGCAGAAAAGTAAACTAATATCAAAATACACACTCATACTTCAATCCCTCACCATTAGTCTCACTATGGCTTTCGGAGGTAACTGAAAATGACATGAGCAATTTAATATCTAATCTAACTACTTAAAGCAAATGTGCAAGACTGAAATAAACAAAACATTGCTGGAATTAAAAAAAAACTAAGAAAAAGAAATCAGTAGAAGGACAATATTGATTCCATTTCATTAGTCATTATAAAAAGATGTGCAAATGCCCGGGCTGCCTATTGTAATCTGGAACAAAAACACTGATCAGTTAACAACAATATAAAACATAGAAGATTATGGACAGAAGTAAAATGTAAAGCATGAAAGATTATGGACAAAGATGAAATGTAAATACCATGAAATATGTAATCTATATACACGTGAATGAATATGGCACAATGAAAATAAAGAAATGAAGCATGAAAATATAAAGTAATACACAAAACCTTAGCGTGTGCAGGGGCCCTCTGCACAAACCTCGGGCAATAGCTTTCAAATACGAATTACGCTTTTGAACAAAGTCTTCTCATATATTAAAATGCAGTCATAACAGAGAAATAATGTCACAGCACAATGGCGACGCAATTACATTACAGAGCTAGCTATTATGCGTATCAGAATGCATTATTTATAACAGAGGGAGATATAACTAATTCCCTAAAGTCCGCGCTGATAGAAGACACGTGAACCATCACGTCCAGAGATCTAGCATTATGGCCGCCGTGAGGATTAAATCTATGGAGAGTGGCTGTTGGATTCAGCTTATGGAGCCATTTACAGGTGTTGATATGTCTCCCGTGATTTAGAAACGGCCACGCAAATCTTCACATGACGAGAAACAAAGTTATGTCACCGTGGGACTCTACGGTTGACCACCACTTGGCCACCTTTGACCACAGCCTTCTTAGGTGAATTCGACTGAGCCAATAGGACATGATCCATGTCCATGTCATTTCTAACTTGCCCATGTGGCTCGATTTTCCTGAAGACACCTGCAATATAGACTTTAACAAAATGGTTGCGGAAAGTTGCAGCAGCTGCGGAAAGTGACAAGATTCCGCAGCTAAATGAGCAAAAATCTAAATCAAACAGCAGACACAAAACATAGTTAAAAACCATTTTAAATGCTCTTTTACAATTAATATGCAATGATATTGATGACTTAGAAGGTCTAGGTGAATGAAAAAAAGGTCTAGAAAGGTGTATAAGAAAGATGCAGATTTGAGACTCAACAGGAACCATGAAATTATTACATTTCGAGTGACATAAAATTACATAATGAAAATTAAAAATTACATCTTGAAATGAAAATTTCATGTTGAAACAAGAATTTCTCTTTACAAATCATCTTCATATGGTGAAGAGATGTTATTGGATCACCCTTTACTTGCTGGTCTTATGTAGTGGAAATAGTGTTTTAATTGGATCTTCGAAACCCTAATTGACCTAATGGTAACCTTGATTGACCCTAAAATACCTAATGAAACCCTGAAAGACTAGACTTCATGATGACATGAATGATGTGATGACATGATGCCATTGAATTTATGGATGATGTACAATCATCAAGGTATGATACTATGCCAAAAAGTAATTAAATATAAGGAAGATTGTAATATTACTACTTAGCCTAAGCTAAGAGGAATATTCATTTTTTTTTTACTTTCTGTTGCATGAATAAATGAATAAAGAAGGACATGTAAAACTCCTGAAAAAACTAAATAAATCAATGCCCATGTGAAAAAAGATAAATAAAGGCCATGTAATTAAATAACTTGCAGGTGTGAAAGGGGTTTGAGCTGTGAGACTGGGTCAACCTTGACCAAATCTACATCACTGTCTAGGTTCAATGTATCTCCTAAAGGGACAGTGCAGTTCTAGAAGCAGGCCTCTCATGTGAAAGGAGCTAACTCATCAAGGTGGTTTAGGGTTTGCAAAGGATTTCATCTTATAAAAGGAAGGGAAGGACAACAAGAGAGGGTTGTTGATTGATTACATTTCTGAGTATCTTGTTTTCTTAGACAGATACTATTCTCTACTTTTTAGTAGAGAATTGTGTTGCTTAGCACTTGGAGTTCCTATGTAGGGATTTCACCTCTTCCTTTGAGGATTCTTGGAGGAGTATTTGCTGATTTGATCCACTATAAGGCTTGAGGCCAAGCTCTACTTACAATTTCAGTGTTGATCCATTAAGGGTTTTGCTTCTTTTGCAAGCTGTAGCAAGTGGGATTCTAGATCTGCAGAGATCTAGCTTGTTTTGGGAGCCTCTTCTCATGGAGTGTGTCTTTTAACCTCCTAGAAGAGTTCCTCTCCTGTCTGTACTTTAGATCTGTAACTTGGCATTGGGCCATCTATGTCATTTGAGCTACAACGTTGTTTCCATTAGAGAAATGCGTTATTTTGATGTGAGATTCTTCATGGTGTTTTGATCACAGTTTTGGTGAGAAATCTCTGGTGCTAGGCTTTGCCTTCTAGTTTTTGATCTATGGATTAGCTTGCTGATATATGTTCTATTTAGATCTGATCTATTTTCATGTAATGTTATATTCAGAAATTACTGCAACATTTTACAGATCTGCAACTTGAAACTCAGATCTACTCTTTGTTATTCATGATTTTGTCAAAACCCCAAGGGGATCTTGTAAACAAGACTATGTAGTTTCCAGATTTGAAATATATCTAATGTTTTGTCCATAGATCTGTCCTAGATCTGAGTTGTAATATGCAGCTTCTACAGCTCCTTAAAATGGCGATGTTGAGCCATTTATACGGATATATATGTGTTGTAGCTCTCTTTTCTAAAGATATCTTGCTCTATTGTCTCATGTATTCTACCGTATATTGAAAGAGCTTGACTTTACTTCTGATTTTCTACTGTACATTCATTTTCTAATCATATTTGATGGCCTCCTTATCATATTGTCCAAGACTGCGTTATTCTTGAAGCAGTTTATTGTGCATAGCTGTAGCCCCTCTTGTAGGGTGTTTTTTAGCTAGATTAGGTGGTGGGAGATCTGTTTACCACACCTAGTTTGATTTTTTTTTACTCCCCTTTTGGATCTAGACTCCAGATCTTCTGATCTAAGGGATCCAAGGGTTGTAAACTCATTTTTGTACATCAATCTCCCAAGAGTGCATTATTTCAGCAGGCTTGCTGTGTTATTCCAGATCTGGGATATTACAGTGGTATCAGAGCTCCTTTCTTGGCATAGCTTGTGCTTTTCTTGGAGAACCAGCCATGTTATAGTCACAAGAAGAAGATCCTCTTACTTAGAGGGAGAATAGGTATCAGAATAGAAGTCACAAGAAGTATGATTATACTACTAATGATCCTGACAAGGGTCAAGACAAGGGTAAAGCCCCTGAAACTGTAAATGAAAAATAAGGAGAAGAGCTTGTAAGAAATATTTTGGAGACCATGCAAGATCTTGCCAAAGAGATAAAAGAGATGAGGGTGGATAGAATGAGGGAATCTCCTGGGATATTTCATCTGGGAGAAATCTCTGACATGTCTCATCATGGGACTGTTCAACCAGTGGATCTGCCACAAGCTCCACAAGCTACACAATGATCCACTATGCCTATCTTCTTGGCTGTGGAGAATGAAGGACCACAAGAGAAAGCTTCCCTTGAAGATTACTTTGTGGAGTATTATTCCGAGAGTTAAATATTCAAGGATAACTTGAGTTTCCAAGACTTTTGTCACCTCAAGGAAAGAAGAAGACGAAGGCAGCGGTATAGAGATGGTGGGTTCTTTCATCATCAGGATAGACACCACTCTATGGGCAGATTCTTTTTGCCTAAGTTTGATGGATCATCCTCCATTTCTGCCAAGGCATGGGTAGAAAAGTTGGATATTTACTTCCAGTTGAACAAAGTCCCTAAGATTGAAGCCATCAAGATTGCAGTGCTGCACTTTGAAGGTAAAGCACATAATTGGTGGTTACATGAGTTTTCCACATTGGGACATATCAATGTGACTACCTATTTAGAGTTTACTAGAAAAATGATGGAGAGATTTTACAGGAAGGATCCTGAAGCACCCTTCATAAGCCTTGCAAAGCTAAATAAATCAGGGGATGTAGAGACTTATGTCACTGAGTTTTTGAGATTGTCAATCATGGTCCCTGATCTATCTGTAGCAAGGAGAGTCTACATGTTCATCGATGGATTGGAGGAACCTTTGCATGGGTTGGTTAAATCTACGAAGCCCATCACTTTTCATGATGCCATTAAGAGGGCTAGAAACCTCCAAGATGCCTTGCCAAAACTAAAGGCAACTTTCCAAAGCAAGGCTCCTCACTTTTCTAAGGGGAAGGATAGAAAATCTGCTCCTCCCAAGGAGAGATCTTTGAAGAAGCCTCTTGATATTGATCTCAGGAGGGAATTGAGGAAGAAGAAACTGCATTTCACTTGCCAAGAGTCATGGGCACCAGGACATAGATGTGTTGCTGGAAAATCACACCACATATAAGTCTTCTCAGATTTTGAGGAGGAAGATGAAGATGATGAACCTAGGAGGATTCATAGTGTTGATGATGATGAGGAAGATCAAACACCATCCGAAGATGGGAAGGGAGCCTTTTCTCCAACCAGTGGAACTCTTTCTTCTTTGAGAGGAGTGCCTAAGTACTTGACCCTAAGAGTACAAGGTTCAGTTATGAATCAGAAAGTATCTGTTCTGATTGACAGTGGGGCAACCCACCACTTTATTGATGCTCATCTTGTGCAAAAGAGAGGAATCCCACCTGATACTTTTGAGGGATTTTCTATTTTTGTCTGAGGAGATAGGACCATGCAATGCATGAAATATGTTCCATCCCTCTCTGTCACTATGGGATCCTACACTCTAGTGGATCACTTCTTTGTAGTTGACATAGCAGACACCAACATCATTTTGGGTGTCCAATGGTTGATTACCTTGGGGAAGGTTACCACTAATTGGAAAGCTTTGCAGATGGAGTGGGTGGACTTGAAGAGTGGGAAACCACAAATGATTCAAGACATGCACACTTATCCTTCACCTAGTACTTCCACACAAACAACAGAGATGGATTTGCGCAGTGGAAGCAGGGATCTCACAGTTCCTTCTCTCATGTTCGTGAGGATGCTACAAGGGACATTCTTATCTAATGGCAAGCCACATGGGATGCCATCATATTCAGATCTTGTGGGGGAGGCTCCACAAAGTGCTGCTCCAAATCTAGATCAAGGAAGGATTGGAGCAATGAGAGACAAATTCATAGTGCTGGAGGGCTTAGGACAGCTCAAGAATGAGGGGGATCTTCTTCCTGCATCACTATCTCCCTCTCTCTTTTCTAAATCTGCACTGTGGGAGGAGAAGAATGGAAGGATCAGCCTTCCAACAAACAATTTTGGCATATGTAATGTCAAAAAGGAGATCAACAATTTGACAAGCACTTCCATAGATATATCAGCAGTGTTTTCATTGTTGAGTAGTGTGGATCTTTATTGGAAATATCACCTGCTTGTTGAATATTCCAAAGATCTCCACACAGGTATGATACTAGATGGCATGCAGCAAGAAGAGGGCTACTTAGTCCAAGGGGGAGTCATCTATTATCATGGTAAGTTATTCTTGGCTAGAGCTTCCGAGCTCAAGTAGAAGATCCTACAAGGAGCATATGAAGAATTCTTCCTCAGCCATATGTATTCAATGAAGATATATACCCTAATCATGAAGAATTTTTATTGGGAAGGCATGAGAGAGGACATACATCAGCACTTTCAAGAGTGCAATATCTATGAAGGATTGGGGTAGCCAATGGACTCTTTGCAACGGTCATCTCAGCCAACTCTTCCTTTGCTTGAGAGGAGGGGAATGCTCATGCACAACTCCATGTGTGTCAGGGAATATGATGGTAAAGGATTTGATCATGCCAAGCAAGTTGTATTTTTTGATGTATTACATTCCTTTGCAATGTTTTTACAGGATAAGAATCCTAAAGGGAGTGAGATATCATGTGGATCTCATAGCTTGTTGGGGGCCAATGGAAATTCTAAACTTGGCCACTCCCTTGTTGTGCAAAGGGAGATTCCTTTTCATGATGGGTGCTTCCCAAAGGCACCAAAATTATGTAACACCTTCAGCCATGTTAAGGTGACTCATGCAGCAAAAGTGTGGTGGGAATGCCACTTGCCACACCTAGATCTAATGAAGAGAAGATGTCCACTGCGCTGGCATCACATGTGGGATTTTGACCCACCTCCTCAAGTGCAGATTTCAGTTTGCATATATGTAGTCCTTCTTCCATACTTGGATGATATAGTTGTATTGTTTATGGGATTGTATGGACAAAAGGTGGGCAGCTTGTATGTACCACATGGCTTGGAACTTCTACTTGTACTCCATGATACATGTTTTATATGTATCATTGCTTCCACCATGTTTATTTTTGTTGAGTTTTTCACTCCTGAAGGGATGGATTATGCACATATTGTGTTGGCCTTGGAGGAACAATTCATGATGTATTGGCTTGTTGAGAACTTGGCCTATGATGAGGGATTGATCCTTGGTGATTCCATTAATGGAGGAGGAGAAGAAATACAACTCTTACCCTATCAGTTGCTTGAGGACAAGCAACATTTTGGAGGGGAGGACTGTAACGTTCCTACTTAGCCTAAGCTAAGAGGAATATTCATTTTTTTTTTACTTTATGTTGCATGAATAAATGAATAAAGGAGGACATGTAAAACTCCTGAAAAGACTAAATAAATCAATGCCCATGTGAGCAAAGATAAATCAGGGCCATGTAAATAAATCACTTGCAGGTGTGAAAGGGGTTTGAGCTGTGAGACTGGGTCAACCTTGACCAAATCTACAGCGCTATCTAGGTTCAATGTATCTCCTAAAGGGACAATGTAGTTCTAGGAGGCCCCTCATGTGAAAGGAGCTAACTCATCAAGGTGGGTTAGGGTTTGCAAAGGCTTTCATCTTATAAAAGGAAGGGAAGGGAAGAAAGAGAGGGTTATTGATTGATTACATTTCTGAGTATCTTGTCTTCTTAGAAAAATACTATTCTCTGTTGCTTAGTAGAGAATTGTGCTGCTTAGCACTTGGAGTTCCTATGTAGGGATTTCAGCTCTTCCTTTGAGGATTCTTCGAGGAGTATTTTCTGATTTGATCCACTATCAAGCTTGAGGCCAAGCTCTACTTACAATTGTGGCACTGATCCATTAAGGGTTTTGCTGCTTTTGCAAGCTGCAACAAGTGGGATTCTAGATCTGCAGATATCTAGCTTGTTTTGGGAGCCTCTTCTCATGGAGTGTGTCTTTTAACCTCATGGAAGAGTGCCTATCCTATTTTTACGTCAAATATCTAACTTGGCAGTGGGCGATCTATGTCATTTGAGCTACAACGTTGTTTCCATTAGAGAACTGCATTATTTTGATGTGAGATTCTTCATGGTGTTTTGATCACATTTTTTATGAGAGATCTCTGGTGCTAGGCTTTGCCTTCCACTTTGGTGATCCATGGATTAGCTTGCTGATCTATGTTCTGTTTAGATCTGATCTATTGTCATGTAATGTTATATTCAGAAATTATTGTAGCATTTTACATATCTGCAACTTGAAACTCATATCTACTCTTTGTTATGCACGATTTTGTCAAAACACCAAGGGGATCTTGTAAGCAAGACTATGTAGTTTCCAGATCTGAAATACATCTGATGTTTTGACCAAATGTCTATCCTAGATCTAAGTTGCAATATGAAGCTACTACAACTCCTTAAAATAACATTGTTGAGCCATTTCTGCTGATATATATATATCTGTTGTAGCTCTCTTTTCTGAAGATATATTGCTCTATTGTGTCACGTATTCTATTGTATATCAAAAGAGCTTCACTTTACTTCTGATTTGCTATTGTAACTTCATTTGTTAATCATATTTGATGGCATTCTACTCATATTTTTTAAGACTGCATTATTCCTAAAGCATTTTGTTGTGCATAGCTGCAGCCCCTCTTGTAGGGTGTTTTTCAGCTAGACTAGGTGGTGGGAGATCTGTTTACCACACCTAGTTTGATTTGTTTTTTCTCTACATTTGGATCTAGACTCTAGATCTATTGATATAAGGGATATAAGGGTTGTAAACTCATTTCTGTACATCAATCTCCCAAGAGTACGTTATTTCAGTAGGCATGCTGTGCTATTCCGGATCTACGATATTACAAAGAGTGATGTTCTTTGAGTAGGGCTACCATCGGTGACTAATTTTTTTTATTACAAATCTAGTGGAGCGATGAAAATTCCTGAATGAGACCCATAAAATGATATTAAAGAGTTAATTTTGATCACTGGTGGAAGGATGCAAATACTGGCACTAACATTGGCCTTATTGGGGATGATAGCTCTAAAAGAGGTGTCAAGAACACCATAGACTAGCAAGACTCAAAATAATAAACATGACTGAAAACTGAACACTCAGATGGAATAGAATGACTTAAGGTAAACTTAAAATTGAGTAAAAAATAACTCAATACTGACTTACTTGACTAAAAGAAATAAATAAATTAATAAACTTATTGATGGTAGCATATCACCGATACTCGAGGGCTTCAAATCCTGATGACAACCACCTGTCTGTTGAAAGAATATGTACAATCAGGCGATATCAAATTTATAGTGTAACCAATCCAGCAAATTCCTCCTTGATTGATTCCCCCAATCAAATTCTCTGAACATAAATTAATATTTACAATTTGGCAGCCAAAAACATAGTTGACAATGATCTCCATCATCACTGAATACTGCAATAATTACCTTCACTACTGACTGCAATAAACTTGCCACTGGATCTTGAAAAACATAATATTTACCTCTCACTAGTATATAAGAAACAAGGTACCTTTTTCTCTTGGTTATTATCTCTCTTCATAATGTACCTCAGCAAGAGTGTGTTCCTGATCTACAAAAAATTCTGAAAAATTAGGTGAACAAATTTATTCTTGAAATAAAAGTTCTAAACATGAGACATGAGAAGAAAAATTTGAATGAGAGTCCTCAATGCCCTGGTCCTTTGCAATTTGAATACATTGTTGATCATATTCATTTTACATGGCAACCATATTTTCATGTTTCTTATCGAACTCATCAGTCATAAGATGGAAAACTTCAGATTGTTCTGGAAACTCAAAATTGACATTTCTATCATTTACCACAGAGTCATCCAAAGAATATTTTTCACTTAATTGAACAAATATCTCATGTTGTTTTTCATAAAGGGATTGGATTACTCCTTCTGAAGACCTTGTTCTCATGGGATGATAACACTTGGGTCAATAAATTTGTTTTATTCATTCAAGGTGATATCAACAATACAACTCTCCTTCATGGGATCCATAACAACATATTCTTCATCATCACAATATGAATCTAGATATGGAATATCCATCTTGAATTTATCACAATATGAAGTTGGAATTTGATTTTCCTACATACCATATTCTACTACAAACAGATGTGAAATAAGACCTCGTCTTCCATTATTTTCATCTGTACAAAGATCTTCAACCTACTGCAAACTTTCCTGGGAATTTCGATAAGTATCCTCTAAGTTTTATTTATGTTGTTGAAGTGGGTTTTCATACAGGGATTCCATGATCTCATCATCCATGAATTCACCATCTCCAAAAACATTCTCAATATTTTCAATAAAACAATCAACATGTTTACAAAAGTTCTAAACTAATATTAAGGATGGAAAATATTGTTTATACCTTTCGAAGAACATGGTATGAAAATCCTTTAAACAGTAAATACAAGTAGGCAGAAAAATTTCATGCCGAGATCGGACTTCACCTTTTAGAGTGGCCATGAATATCTTCATCAAGCAGTCTTTAGGAAAATCGATATTTAATCTATGCCCATGCATGTGAAATCTCACCAGATGAAGAGCAACATCATTACCTTTTACATTTTTGAACTTCGGAAGATATGTCATCCTATCAACTTGAGGCATGCTATTCAGAAAACCTAGTGTTTTAGTGTGTTTGGTTCACGTATGTACGAAATCACACCAAATTAAGGGGTGTGGTATTCCTTCTTAAGTTATTGGTCACATGCAGAAAATAGATTTAGTCATGCAAGTTAGTGGGACATTCTAAAACATATACATACTAGATAGAGAAATATCATGCATATTAAAACATAAAAACTAAAATAAAAATAAAACAAAATCTCTAAATAGAGTCAAACAACTTCAATAATCCAAACGACGGTGCTTACGTCCCCTCTTATTGAGTGCTGGTAGGAAATGAGGATGAAACTTTAACCCACTTTCCAAGGGGCCTTTAGAACTGAGGGTTCTAAGTCCCGATGCAAGGATGTCTTTACTACTGAGCTGCCTTGGCGCAAAGTCTTCCTCTCTATACTATGGTGGATTGGAGCTGTTGGGTGGCCAACAAATGAGTCCCCTCTATCTCTTCTCCAGATCACACACTGATGGTATTACCTGGGGAAATTCAAGCTAGCATAACAATGTGCTCTCAAGTTGCTCATCACCTGGTGGCCTTTTATAAGAGAATTCAAATCCTATTTCCCTCTCTTGGTACATTGTGGATGGTGACCCAAGAGAGGAGGATGATTCCATTGTGTGCCACATTTATTCCTTTGTATGCTCTCTTGATGTCCTAAGGAGGCTAGGGTGGTTTTCCGTAGGTGGCTTCAAGTGTAGAACCAATGTCCACGAGTGTGCCTTGTGGCCCTGGAAAATGACTTTCGCCACTCGCAGCATTGCGAGCATTTTGGAGTAAAAGGCGTGCAAAGGAATGACTATAAAAGACCTTTTTTCACACAAAAGCACATTTGACTAGTCTTCCCTGCATTAATTTGATTTTTCCTTGGACCTTAGATATTTTTTAAATACTTTCATATTCTCTAATGTCTCTCAGCCCTGTAAATCCTTCTTCCTGACATTAAATAATGTCACCATTGCTTGTATGATTCTACAGTGATAACACCTAGTATGTGATCTTGGCTCATGGGAGCATACCTTCGAGCAATTGAATCAATTTTGACAAGAATGAAGTCACCAAGAAGTTTTTTATACTACAGGTTCTTGAAGAATGGAGTCGCCATAAAAGTTCTAAACCTTGGTATTTTTTGACACTGGAGTCGCCAGGTGAATGATGCTTAGCCTTATTGTGCATGATCGTTGTTCACCATCAACAATAAGATCTCATATTTATCATTCTTTCTGAGGGAATATTTGTCTTTTCGCCTCCCCTGCAACGACGCCAGTATGTTATCACTCCCCGGATCTCTAAGGATGAGAAAGAGTCCAAACAGAGGTAGCCACAGACCAATATTTTAGCTTGGTATATAGCTCTACCAAATCGGAGAGGGCTCTCTCGAAAAAATCACACCCAAGAGGGCTTGATGAATTAGGGTGTTAGGCTAGGTATGAGTATAAGGTTTTTTTGTTTGAATTGGTTTTGTTAGATGGGTGAACTAGGTCAAAGAGGATAGGTGAGGGAAAATAAGATTAGGATTGCAGTCCACTCAATGGGAAAGTTAGGTAGGAAGGATAACACTTTAGGGTTTCAAGGAGAGAAGAATCATATTGATGACAAGCTAGAAAGAGCAATACAAGGCATGTGTTCTTTCTAAACTAAAGAAATGAGACAAACTATGAATATTTTCCCAAAACATAGCATAAGAGATGTATTTTGCTTATCAACTTGAAAATTAACATATAAAAGAAATGAAATGGATCATGGAGAGTAAAAAACATGCATACATATGCAATAGAAGAAGAAAAAA
Source organism: Pinus albicaulis (assembly GCA_034641835.2). Classification (NCBI taxonomy): domain Eukaryota; kingdom Viridiplantae; phylum Streptophyta; class Pinopsida; order Pinales; family Pinaceae; genus Pinus; species Pinus albicaulis. Next base: position 1,308,845,918 of record CM076572.1, read on the forward strand.
TGTTAAGTTTCCATACCACAGGTATCCCAAAGAAATAACTACAACTCTTTCATTAAATTCCTGCAAAATACTGATTACAGTACTATAGTCTCTGATCAATACGACAACATCAAATCTATGGAATGAGTCAAAACCTACAAGATATATACCTCAAAAAAAATTCTCCCAAACTCAGGGGCTAAATCCATGAGTGGAGGAGTTGTTCCACCAAAAGCTGAACCGATACCTAGAGTGTAGGGTGGTGAAACTGACTCATCCCTCACTTTTTGGAAACTGATTCATTACATGTCATCAAAAGTTTTCACCTAATTTATTTAACCTTAGGTATGTGTAAACCATAAAAATTACATTTACATCATTGAATTACATTGGTAAAACTTCATTTTCCTAAGTGAAACTGGAAAAACTGAGAAAATTTGGAAATGTCATCATACTCAGAAAATCTGTCAAAAGCGCAACGCCAAATATAGCCCCACTTTTGAAGGGGTTCCCTATGTCCAAATTGAGATTAAGATATCTCATTGGAAAGCTTGTGTTGTCTAGTTTCCAGACATGTGCCGGGTTTCCAAAATGGTTTTGATTTTACCCTCCAGAGACTTGTTAAAAGCATAGCGCTAGGCTCAAAAACAGGGAAGAAATGTGATTTTTTAGGTGTTTTTTGACTTTTTGACTGCTCCTTTGCTCGAAAAAAAGTTTTGTAAATTTGTTTTAATGAATTTAATTGGCCTTTTGAATAAAATGGGTCTTTCATCTTAGCCATTGGAGGTCCCTATAAAAAGCGCAACACCTAGGGCGTTGCGCTTTTGATAGTGGGACTATGTAAAACTGCCAAAAGTGCAAAAATTTCTAAAATTTTCCTAAATTGCTTAAATTTATTCAAAAATTATTCTGTGTGATGCTGATAAGGTGTGTTAGGAAATGAGTGATGCCTCAACAAGGATATAGAGATTTTCCCATTCATTTTTCTTGATTAGGGTTTCAAGTCTTGATTTGGCCTTTTGGACCTTTGACCTTGCAATATGATTTCTCGTGTAGTAGTTGTTGGCGAGGTAAATCCCCTTTGTGGAAAAAGGTGATCCCTCTAGCCCTACGGTGGGTCTAGTAGAAATAGGACATGCTAATGCATCGATTCCTAGTTAATGAATGAAACTGATTCGGGATAGATGTCCTACCGTTGATCCAACGTAGTTGTCGTAGTTATGGCAACAGTCTCCTGATCTTCGTCCCTACATGCCTTCGTCCTTCAGTAGCGGTACTCAGGTGCCTGCACAAGGATCATAGAAAGAAAGCATCATACGAAACAATATTTTCATTCATAACTATCTAATTGGTCAAGGAGAATTAAATGTATTGCGCAAGATTAATCATATCAACACAAGACAAGAACCAAAACATCAGTCATGTATTAAGTAAGAGAAAGAAAGAGATTACAAACAAATGAGCCTTGATGTCACAACCTCTTCAGTGGGTCCAGTCAGAATGCGTCTCGAGCATTCCTCGAGGGATTTGGACTTGGTAAGCCAATAAACCTAGAATCTCTCTCGACAAGGGGTCTCTCTCTGCTCTATCTCACACCAGCTCTATCAGACTATTTCAGCTATCCTCCAAAACATTCAACTATCCAAACCATTCATATCTTCAAACCATTCAACTATCCAAACCATTCAGCTCTCCAAACCATTCAGCTAGATGCATCTATGTGAGAGAGATTTATTTATAGAAGGATAGGAGGAGGGTGGGATCCCTCATATCATGGAAGGGAGGCCTTATCCTTTGGGAGGTTGCCCCAAATGTAGGAAAAATAAGCCAAAGGAGGGTTATCGATGTTATTCAGTCAAACCACCCCTTCTGACTCACTCACAAAGTGGTTAGAAATGGAAACTTCGCTTCTATTGGATGTATGGAGAAAAACCAACAGGAGAGATAAATTCTAGATCTGAAGTGCTGAGGACTTACAAGAACCCATCCCATTGAGGAGAATTGGAAACACCTTCTTGTTTTCCTCCCAGGTGCCCTTATTACAAATTTTCTTTCAAAAAACATTTTTCTTGTCTTGTCTATTGGATGTATGGAGCAAAACCTTATTTTTACTGCTTAATGTCTCTTTATGCATAGATCTGGTTTTTGCAGCACTTGTCTTGATCAACTAACTACAGATCTGAAGATATTGGTAGCCATATTTGATGTTAGGGCTATAATTTATGCGTAGCTAAAGTGGTATTTTTTCGTACACTTCGACAAAAGATTCATACTAACAACTGGCGACTCCACACGAGTTTTCAATTACGACCGTTGTCGTCTTTCATATTCCTGCATATCCAGCTACTTCAGACCCTAGGGTTTCTTTTCAGCTTTTTTTTTTTCTATTTTTATGTTGTTTTTCCCATATAAACCCTAAAACATTAAAATTTCTCCCTTCTACATGTTTCTGGCCCTATTGCGCAGGTGACAGACATCATCCGCAACTAAGACGACAACTTTTTCAGAAATCTACCGCCGGGACACCCGGAGCTTAAGGTCACACTTTTCAGCCAGAACCTACGACCTGGACTCCAGGTCACACTTTTCAGCCCATTATCTGCGACCTGCATAGAAAACATATCAGAACCTGCGACCTGCCAGTTTTTTTGCTCTTTTTCTACAATTTTTCTGGGTTTTTCTGAAGCTTTTGTCAGGGTTTTCCAGCCTCTGTCTCAGCCCGTTTAGACTTGTTTTTGATCTTTTCTGCTCATCTAAGTGGGAACATAGCCCCCTAGGGCTTCGGTACCCTCAAATCTTTGTGGAAGAGTTTTAACTATTTCAGGTGTCTATTTTTCCAGAGTTTCCGCTGCCCCTTTTTCAGATCTGATACCTCCTTTTCAGATCCCTTTTAATCAGCTCTTCTCCCTTTCAAACCACCTCCTGAAGTTTTTTTTGGATCTACCTTTAGGGCCTCCTCCTTGTCCCTTCTGCTTTTTGTTGATTTCCTCCTTTTTTCCAGCCACCTTACCTCTGCCTCTTGGCTGTGTTCTGCACCTCGTTTCAGCAGATTTCTCCTTTAGATCCCTGTCCCTTTCGACCCTAGATCTATTGGCCTCTTTTTAGTGTGTTTTGACTAGATTTTTTCCCTCTGTTCGACTAGTTTTGAGAGACCCACATTTTTGGGTTAGATCGATGCATTGTTAGCTGTTAATTTTCTGTTATTTCAGCATTCTATACTATTCTCTGCAGATTTATTTTCAGTTACGCAACACACTTTTTCTTTTACTCTCAAAACCTCTGGGTTTAAAAATTAAAATTAACGCACGCCACACACTCACCCTAAGCGAAGAAGAGCCTGGTTAGCACCGCTAGGCAAAGACTTTAAAACATTGTAAAATCAATTGACACTGCACCTTTCTACCCTTGTTTCGACATTGTAATCACTTGATTCTGCACCTCCCTGCCTTTGTTGGTCATTCTTCTTCCCCTTCTGCCGTGTTTGTGTTGTCACCATTGCGCCCCCAAGGTGAAAATCCCGGAGACTTCTTGGCCTTCACCCTCAGTTTCCGGTCGGTCGACCTACTCCTTCCGGCCGTCGTCGAGTTAGTCCTCCTCCGAGTCTGCACTCTGAATCCTCTTCTGATTCATTGGGTTCTCCTTTTACTTCTGGTTCTCCCCCTGTCACCTTCACTATGTCTGGTCCAGGGCCTAACGCTAGCGGTAATCTCGGCCCTAATGTCGGGACTAATACTAGAGGAACCGCCACAGGAACTACCTCGGCTGCACCTTTGCTCCCTTACATGGCAGGCCTCAGCCTCCCCGATCTCAATCAGTTGACCAATGACCCTATCTGCCACGATGTTGGTTGGCCTGCTATTCCAACCAAGCTCCCCTCCGACATCCCTCAGTTCGAAGGCCTTGCTGGAGAAGATCCAACCAACCATGTCCGATCTTTCCACATGTGGTGTTCCTCCAATTCCATTACCGATGAATCCATCCGTCTTCAGTTGTTCACACTTTTCTTCTATTGGTAAATTCAAATGGAAGATAGAATATGAAGCCAAAAGAAAGAATAGGGAGGATGCTTCTACTTTTAATCCAGAGAGGGAATAGCAGGAGTATAGAATTGAAGAAATGAATAAGCTGATCACGAACCTCTCAAATAAGTTGCTTAAGCTTGAATTGGAGGCCAAGAATTCCCTTCCTCGTTCCAACAAAATGATCCAAAACTGTGGGTTTAATCCCTAGTATCGGAAGCCCCCTCTACGGCTGTGGCAGCATGAAAGGAAGGAACATGAATATCATATCCAACCTCCTTTGTACCTGGAGGGGTAAGTGAAGGGTCATACTGAGGAAGTCACAGATAGCCAAGAAGATCAATTCCTCGCCTACTCGGATGATTAGGAAGGTGAAATCACCGTGAAGGGGGAGCAAGAGGAGAAGGAGGTCCCTTCAGAAGTGTGGATTTCATGCAAGATCAACTCCACAAGAAGTATGATCTTAGGTCCTCCAGGAAGAGAACCTGAGTACAAGAAGAAAATGAAGAGTCAATATCAAGAGAATGTACCCCTCGTTCTGCCAGTAAGGGGAAAAATCCACTAGAATATTTTTCCCCTCATAAAGCCACTCCATCCACTTCCATGAAGCAAGGCTCTCATCCTCCCAAAAATTAGAAATCCACATCTATACCCTTGAAACTACCCGACCCTCCTAAAGAGCAGTTCAAAGAAGTTATTCCAGAAAAATCTCCCACAACCTTTAACCTCCAGAAATAATTAGAGAAGGTCAAGATCCTGGTTTGTCTGATTGAGCTCCTAAAACAACCTTCATACAAGGCTCAAGTGTCCCAACTCATGCTACCCCATGGCATAAGCCCTCTACCTGACAACCTCAATCTCTAAGAAGAACGACATATAGTAGTTTTTAGAACTCATGTAGTAGAGCACAACTCAACTACTCCCCCATTATATGTGACTCTAGTGATACATGACCTATTGTTGCACAATCGCATGCTGCATTTCAGGGTTTCACACAACCTGTTTCCATTGTCTGTCACGGAGAAATTGGGGTTGCATATTACAAGCCATTATAAATACCTATATTATTTTGATTCCAAGAGGGTGAAGTGCTTGGGTATGATAAAGTATCTGGTAGTAAATTTATCCTAGATTCCAGCCAAAAGTGTGGTGATGGACATTATTGTAGCTGATATCTCATCTCGGTTCCAAATGTTCGTTCTAAGATCGGAGGATCAATAAAACTTGACCACAACTACTGATCCGGGTTTATGCAGGAACGCAACAGAATAAAAATATAACCATAAATACAGAGATGCAACAAAAATAACACTTCATTTCATTAATATCAAAGAACTGAAATTTGCTTACAGACAGAATGGAAATAAAACTAGCTAAGGCGCTGGTAGCTATCTCTGAGAAGAGATGTGGCGGCTACAGGCCTCTGAACTGAGTTACAATGAGGCTCGAGGGCCTATTTATCATTTAGAAACAATGTGAAATCCTAAATAGCCAAAACCCTAACCCTAGGAGATGAAGCGCCAAAACTATGGGACCCGTTTGGGTAAATTAGTGTTTCAACTTCCCAGGGGCGTAACTTTGGCATACGATCTCCGTTTGACGCATACCATACCTCGTTAGAAAGATCTATCCGAGGACTAAAAATTTGGAATGAGAAACATCGGTCCATGGAGCCATGTTGCTCTCCTTTTTCCCAAAAAACGTCGTTTAGGGCCTCAAAACGGCTCCGGAAGTTTAGGACCCGAAAACTGCTAAAAATAGTAAACTGTGCCGAAACTGAAAAACTGAAATAGAAAATGGTGGAGCCCCAAGTGGAATAGGCAGGTGACCACCAATATCCACCTAGATCATTCCTCCCCCCTTAGGAAGCAATGGTCCCCATTGCGTTAAGTTCCTCCATGAGATGAGGAAATTTCTGCTGAACTTGGTCCCTGGTGAACCACTTTCCTTGGTGCAGGAGTTGGCCAGCTTTGACAACCCGATATAGTTGGATCTTCTGCTGGCGAGTGTTCTTGATTTGCATGTCCATGATGCAATCTGTGGTGGCCTGTTCCATGCAGTCTGGATTTAACTCAGTTGGTGTGAGTTGTTCTGCAATGTCCGAGGTGTCCAGTAGAGGTGGGAAGTAAGGACGAAGGCGATCCACATTAAAGACTGGGTGCAGACCAAGGAATGGTGGAATACTGAGCTCGAATGCATTGTTCCCTATAGCCTTGGTGATGGTGTACGGCCCGTATCGGAGCGGGCGAAGCTTGCGGTGGGGTCCAGTGAGGCGCTCCTTCTGTAAATGTAGCCATACTTTGTCACCCACCTGGAAGTTGTGTGGCACCCGGTGTTGATCATGGCGTTGCTTGTACTTGGCATTGGCTCTGTCCAATATATCATGAACTTGTTGGCGGATGTGTTGAATGCGCTCGATGAAGCTACTGGCTTTGTCAACTTCAGACTGGACATGAGCTGAATTGGCCTGAGCAGCTGCAAATGGCATGGATACGTCAATGGGACCTAGTGGCTGGAATCACAAGCCCACCAGAAAGGGGCTATGGCCGATTGAACTGTGGAGAGCCCGATTATAACTATGTTGTACATAAGGGAGGCTCTCGTCCCATGTGTGTGGATGCTTTGAATTTTACATGCACAGAATGTGTACAATCATTTTGTTGACGACCTCTGTCTGGCCATCTGTTTGGGGATGGAAAGCTGTGGACTTGGTGAGCTTGGTATCCAACATCGACTAGAGGCTGGACCAAAATGTGCTGAGGAACCTGCTATCCCGATCTGATATGATAGACTGTGGGATCCCAAAGTGCACCCACACTCGTTCAAAGAAGAGTTTAACAGTGGCTTCTGCTGTGATATTCTTCTTGCAGGCCGCCATAATGGCCATCTTCGAGAATCTGTCAATGACCACAAAAACATAGTCATTTCCCTGCTTAGTAGAAGGCAGGCCCGACATGTAATCCATGGAGATGGATTCCCAAGGTCGACTAGGGGTAGGTAGAGGAGTATATAGGCCTTGCTTCTTTATGGTCGATTTGGCAATGGCACAAGAAATGCAGGATCTGATGTGCTTCTCAACATCCTTTCGAAGGTTTGGCCAATAGAAATAATTCTGCAGGATTGCTACTGTTTTCTCGACCCCGAAATGCCCAGCGACTCGGCTGTAGTGTGCTTCCCATATCATCTTGGCACGCTTGCTTGAAGGAACACAAAGGTGTCCCATGTGACATAAAAGTGCATCTTGGAGGTGAAAATTTGGAACTTGTGCACCCCCCAAGAGTGCCTTGTAAGTTTGGCCGAATTCTGGGTCACTCTCATAGAGAAGTGGCCAATCAGAAGTCTCGTGCCCACAAGAGTTGAGCACAGTGGTGAGCGCCACGATCGGTGGTCGGCTGAGGCAGTCTGCAACATGATTGGTGCTGCCCTTCTTATACTTGATGTTCAAATGAAACTGTTGCAGATATGTAGACCACTTCTGATGGCGATCATTCTGCAACTTCCCTTGTGTCTGTATGAACTGCAGGGGCCTGTGGTCTGTATGGATGATTGTTTCCTTCCCAAAAATGTAATGCTTCCATTGTCGACAAGCTTGCACAATGGAGTACATTTCTTTGTCATATGTGGGGTACTTTCGAACCGTGTCAGACAATGTCTCACTGTGAAATGCCACTGGATGTCCCTGTTGAGTAAGAACTGCCCCAATAGCATAGTCAGAGGCATCTGTCTCGATCTCAAATGGCTGTTGCAAGTCTGGTAAAGTGAGCACTGGGGCAGAACAGAGGTGGTTTTTCAGTTCTGTGAACGCCTTCTGTTGAGGTTCCGACCAAAAAAAATTTGCTCTCGCTCCTCCCTTGGTGACTTGACTCAAGGGCCAAGTGATATGAGAGAATCCCAACACGAACCTCCGATAGAAATTAGCAAGACCCAGAAAGCTGCGAAGCTCTGTTATAGTGGTTGGGGCTGGCCAATCCCGAATGACTTGGATCTTGGCTGGATCCACATGCACCCCCCTTTCATCAATAATGTATCCCAGATATTGAACCTGGGTCATGCCAAAAGTGCACTTCTCCAAATTGGCACACAACTTGTGTTGCCGCAGTGTTTGGAGGACTTGTTGTATGTGGTGAAGGTGCTCTTCCCAAGTCTGGCTGAAGATCGGAATGTCATCCAAGTACACCACTACAAATGAGTTGGTGAATGGCCGCAAGATGTCATCCATCATCCTCATGAAGGTGGCGGGAGCATTCGTCAACCCGAAAGGCATGACCAGCCATTCGAAAAGGCCTTCCTTGGCTTTGAAGGCAGTCTTCCACACATCGGATGGTTCAATTGGTACCTGGTGATACCCAGACTTCAGGTCGATCTTGCTGAAATATTTTGCACCTTTGAGTTGGTCCAGAAGGTCATCAATCCGTGGGATTGGGTAACTATTCCGGACAGTGATCTTGTTCAGCGCCCGATAGTCAATACAAAGTCTCCATGTCCCATCCTTCTTCTGTACCAACACGATCGGGCTCCCACAGGGCGATGAACTTGGTCTGATGTGACCTTTCTGCAACAGCTCCTGAATATGTCTCTTGATTTCATCATTCTCCAGAACAGAGCGCCGATAGATCGGTCCATTGGGTAGCGGCGCACCTGGGGTCAGATCAATCGGGTGCTTGACTTGACAGTGCAGAGGAACCCCTGTGGGTGAGGTGAATATGTCTCCGTACTCCTCCACAACCTTATCCATTTGTTGTTGTTGTGCAGAGGAGCCCTGTCTGGAGGATGTGGCCACAATCTTCTTCTTGCCCTGGGGGCGGATCATCAGGAAAATGAATTTCCTAGTTTGGGAAATGAGCTTACTGCATTGTTTTGCAGTAACCAAAGAGATAGCAGCAGGAGGTGGTACCTCTGGTATCCTGTACAACTTATTTCCCAAAGTAACAATAACAGCACGAGGCCGAGACTCATACACAGCATGACGCTTCCATAAGTATGGTTGTCCTAATAATACATCAGAAACATCAATAGGAGCAACGTCACATAGTACCTCATCCGTGAAGGGCTTGATGCTATAGGGAAGGCGACACTGCCAGCTGATGCGGAGATCTCGTCCTTGGTGAAGCCACCCGATGGTGTATGGATGTGGGTGAGCTGTGGTCGGCAAGCCCAACCGCTTCACGGCGTCTGCTGAAATGAGGTTCTTTTGGCTCCCATTGTCGACAATGAACTGTACAGGGGAGCCCTTTACCCACATCTGGGAGTGGAAGAGACGTTCCTCCTCCTCTGGATCTTCCGGTTCCTCCTTCTGGACCTTTGTAGTGGCAACGGTGGCGTTGGGCTCCGCATCAATAATCTGTTTCCCTTTTTCATTCCCCTTTTCAGGTTCTGATTCGGAGTCGGATTATGCATCTGACTCAGAAGCCCTCATCTCGGCCACTAGCGACTGCTTGGCCCGACACTCACTTGTGTTGTGAGTGGAGCTCTTATGGAACTCACACCACTTTCCCGTGTCCTTCTTTGGCTTTACGGTGTTGTTCTTTTCTTGTGGCTTTGACGGGTTGTCTTTAGCTGCCATGCCTTGGCTCTGTCCTTTGTTCTACGGTTTGGAAGCACCTTTTCCTTGCTTTTGATTCGTAGATCCAAAGTCTCGCTTCTTCTGTTTGAATTTCTGCTCAATCTTGGCAGCATACCGGTATGCCGTACCAAGCGAGGAGATGTCGAGGAACTCCATTTCCTTCTGAATGTATCTGTGCAGACAACTGCGATACTTTAGCACCAAATGTTTCTCTGAATCTTTGATACCCAACTTTGTGCGTAGGGTATGGAACAGATTCGTCAGCTCATGCACATCTTGATCCCTTTGTTGTCACAGCGTGGTCCATTGTATGTACTTGTCCTCATAGCTCCCCACGGGATAGTAATGTTCCTTGACGGCGTCTCGGAAAGAATTCCAAGTTGGTACGGCCGAGAACAGAGAGGGTTCTGTCTGGTCCTTGTTCTCACAGTAGGTTTCCCACCAGTCCTTAACATGGGGGGTAGCTTTGAGGAGTGCAAAAATAATCTTCTCCCGGTATGAAAAGTCATGAACAGAGAAATATCCTTCTAATAGATTCAACCATCTATCTACGGCATCTGCGTCTATTTGACCCTCAAATATGGGAATGTAAAAATTTACTTGTACCTTAAAGGGAGTCGCAACTCCAGAGTGGCTACTGGATGCAGATGCGCCGCCGGTGGGCAGCCGTTGAAGGATCTGAGCAAAGCTATCCATCATCGCGTCCCTTTGTTTTTCGAGGGCCTCCTCGAGCAATATTTTGATAGGATCTCCTGCTCCCTCATCTTTCTTTTCGTCCCCCATGGGCGTCCGTCGAGGTTTGCGAGGCTGATCTTGCAAAGGTTCCACCAGATCAAGCCCTAGCTCCTTATACCCCGACCTCGTTGGGGACATGAAAAGAAGGATCGAGAAAAAGCAGACCGCTCTGATACCACTGATCCGGATTTATGCAGGAACGCAACAGAATAAACATATAAACATAAATACAGAGATGCAGCGGAAATAACACTTCATTTCATTAATATCAACGAACTGAATTTTGCTTACAGACGGAATGGAAATAAAACTAGCTAGGGCGCTGGTAGCTATCTCTGAGAAGAGATGTGGCGGCTACAGGCCTCTGAACTGTGTTACAATGAGGCTCGAGGGCCTATTTATCATTTAGAAACAATGGGAAATCCTAAACGGCCAAAACCCTAACCCTAGGAGATGAAGCGCCAAAACTATGGGCCCCGTTTGGGTAAATTGGTGTTTCAACTTCCCAGGGGCGTAACTTTGGCATACGATCTCCGTTTGACGCGTACCATACCTCGTTAGAAAGATCTATCCGAGGAATACAAATTTGGAATGGGCAACCTTGGTCCATGGACCCATGTTGCTCTCCGTTTTCCCAAAAAACGTCGTTTAGGGCCTCAAAACGGCTCCGGAAGTTTCGGACCCGAAAAACTGCTAAAATAGTAAACTGTGCCGAAACTGAAAAAATGAAATAGACAATGGTGGAGCCCCAAGTGGAATAGGTGGGTGACCACCAATATCCACCTGGATCAACTACACCACTATTATAATATTCAGTGGGGAGGAAAGAATATTGTACCGAGAATCCAAGTTTTTGAAGATGGTTACCAAAGCCAATGGTTCGACAAATTCTATGGTGTATGGCAAGGAGCATGAATTCTCTTGTCTTGTGCTTGAGGAGGATGAAAATTTCCTGCAAGAAATGAAATTTTGTCCTCTAATACAATAGAGTTCCATAAGAAGAATGGAAAACAGACTTTGGACCTTTTAGTTTGATGGGGCTTATTCACGAGAAGGAAACGAGGCTGGGATACTATTTATATCACCCGAAGGTTTCTTAATTCCCCTCTCCTTCAAGATGGAATTTGAAGCCACAAACAACGTGGCTATGTATGAGGCCTTGCTGTTGGGATTGCAGGCAAAAAGAAACATGAACATATAGAAACTCAAGGTGTTTGGGGATTCAGAGCTAGTGGTGATACAAGTTAGGAGCCAATGCCAAACTAAACACCCACGGTTCAGAGCTTACATGAACAAGGTATGGGATTTGGTTGAGAACATCTTCTCTACTTTTAACATTCAGTTCATATCAAGGAATAAAAAAATAATATCCAACTCACTAGCCATGGCTGCTAGTAATTTCTGCCCCCCATAGAATGCCTTTCTCAGATATGAGGTTGAAGTGTGATACCGCCCCTCCATTCTAGACAATGTAAAGCATTGGAAAGTCTTCGAGGACGAAGACCAGGTCAAGTGTTTTATGGAAATGGTGGGTGAGTACTCAAATTTGGTGATCAACTCAGTTGCCGAGGATGATAGTGAAGAGCCAAAAACCATAAGGGAAGAGACACTAGCTGGGCATCATGTTTTGAAATTAAAGGGAAATGTTGCTCCCAGGGGTCTTGTTCCATTGGAAAGAATGTTTGACAAAAAAAATATCCCTATGAACCACAGAAAATAACCCTTGACAAGCCTATCAGGGATGCGAATATTGGGATAGATGAAGACCTGAAGGTGGTGAAGTTGTCAGGGGTCCCTAAAGAATAACAATATCAATATGTCATGATCTTTCAATCATATAAATATGACTTCGCCTGGTCATACCAGGATCTAAAGACTTTTAACATTGACATCATACATCACAAAATAACACTAAAAGGAGATGTTAAGCCTCATAAGGAGAATCTGAGAGAGATTAATCCTCTCCTCCTTCCAGTTATCAAAAAGCAGATAAAGAAACTATTGCAAGGAAAGATCATTGTCCATCTGAGGTACTCAAAATGGGTAGCCAACCTAGTTCTAGTGAGGAAGAAAAATGGTGAAATTAGGCTGTGCATGGACTTCTGAAATCTGAACAGAGCCTCACTCAAAGATAATTAACCCCTTTCGAAGATGGATCACATCTTGCAAAAGGTAGCAGGATCCTCCTACATGTACATGATGGACAGTTTCTTGGGATATAAATAGGTGGTAGTGCTCCCTGAAGATTAGAAGAAGACGATGTTCACCATGCCTTGGGGAAATTTCATGTACACCTGAATGCCCTTCGGTCTAATCAACATTGGTGCCATGTTCCACCGTGCAATGGAAATTTCCTTCATAGGAAAGTAGGATAAGTTTGTGGTGATTTATCTGGATGACATCACCGTCTTCTCAAAGAATGACGTTGAATACATAGAGCATCTTCGACGAACCTTCGACAATTACTATACGTATGGTCTGCCCCTGAGCCCTCAAAAATGTTTTCCTAGAATAAGGAACATTACTAGGGCATATATTAACTCAGGAAGGAGTGAATATTGACCCGAAATGGGTGGACGTGATAAACGACATTTCTCTTCCAAGAAACAAAAAGGAGGTACAAGTATTCTTGGGAGGAATAAATTTCCAAATAAGATTCATTCCAAATTATGCCAAGATCATCCGAAGCATCACTGAAATTCTAAAAAAGAACGGTGAAGTGAATTGGACTTCTCAATCAAGGGTTTCTTTCAATAGAATCAAGTAGGATTTTGCAGAAGCTTCAATACTGGCGGGTCTAGATTATGGGAAACCCTTCATTATTTTCTCTTTCACCTCCCCTCATACAATAGTTGTCATGTTGCTACAAAAGAATGACGAAGGGCATGAGAAACCTATTGCGTCCTTCACCCAGGTCCTGCGATATGCCGAATTGAAATATAATATCCTGGAAAATCAAGCGTATGATCTGGTCAAATATCTAAAATCATTCTGGGTGTACGTGTTACAATCTGCCATAATCGGTTATGTTCCCACTGCGGCAGTGAAGGACACTCTAGTGCAGGGTGACAGTGAAGGAAAAAGGGGAAAATGGATAGCTAATATTCAGGAGTACGAGATGGATATAAAGCCTACCAAACTCATCAAAGGCCAAGGGCTAGCAAATATTATGTCCGAATCTAGCTGTCAGGATCTGCGGATAAATCTGTCTATGATAGGAGGAGAAGCACAAGAGAATGTAGGTATACATCAGGGCATAGAATATTCCACACAGAAGACACATGTAAAGTACCTTCTATCCTTATGGTATAAAGATATAGTGGAATACTGGTTAACCCTAAGGTTACCCCCTAACTATGATAAGGCCAAGTATTACACTTTAAGATTAAGATCTCAAAAGTATACTATGGAAAATGGGTGACTATATTGGAAGGACTTGGCTAGGATTTTACTACTATGTATAACAAAGCAGGAGGTTGATGAAGTGATGACAGAGTTCCACGAAGTATTATGTGGTGGGAATTACAGCTGGCGATCCACTCCTCACAAGATCCAAAGAGCAGGCTTCTTTTGGCCCAAGTTGTTTGGTGATGTACATGCTCGTGTCCGGACCTGTGAAAAGTGTCACACATTCGTTGAAAAGTAAAGGTTTGCACCCCTCCCATTGATCACAATCCATGTTGAAGAACCCTTCAAACAAAGGGGAATCGACTTCATGGGGGAGATTCACCCGGATTCTAGTAACCAGCAATAATGGATCCTTACCACCATGGATTACTTCACTAAGTGGGTTGAGGTCGTGCCTACGAGAAGTTCCACAAATGGGGTAGTGATCAAGTTCTTGGAGGAGAACATAATATCTAGGTTTGGATGCCCTACTAAAATCATCACCAATAATGCTCAAGCTTTTAAATCGGCTAAGTTCGTAAGAATTTTCCAGCACTATAATATAATTTTGGGTCACTCCACTACATACTACCAATAGGGGAATGGGTTGGTAGAGTCGTCTCACAAGACACTGGTAAGGATCTTGAAAAATACCATCAAAGAAAACCAAAAGAAATGGGATTCCCAGCTCAATTTTATAGTCTAGGCGAATAACATCCCCACAAAAAGATCCAATGGGAAGTCCCCTTATGAGCTGGTGTATGGATGAGTAGCAGTCTTCCCTATTTAGCTCGCATTACTTGTGGCCCGATTATTACAAGAGAGCAAGGAAGAGTCAAGCGACCTTATAAGAAGAATGAACCAATTGGTCGAGCTTAGTGAAACACAAGAAAGATGAAAAGATGAAAGGGTTATTTGATCAAAGAGCTAAAGACAAGGGAATCCAAGTAGGGGATTTGGTGCTACGATGGGATGTCAAGATGTCAAACAAATGGAAACAAGGGAAGTTCAACCCCCTCTGGTTTGGTCCATTTAGGGTGGCAGAGGTAAAAGGAAACAATACTTTTTCTCTGGAGAATTTGGAAGGAGACACACTCATGATGCATGTCAATGGATAGTTTCTCAAGCTTTACTTCCAACACTGATAGTAGGCTATGATGGCACATTGTACATATCCTCAATGTGTATATATGTTGTTTGTTATTTTTGCATGAATTCCTATTTTGTTTTTAATTAAAGTTTCTTCAACGTGTTTCTAACGATAATCCCAGGCACATGAAGAAGAACACGAGCAACTGGTCTGCAAGTTCTCGAGACACTCGAACATGTGTGGCATCCCCAATGGAGCCTATTGGTGTCTGACTGTGAATAAACTACTCAACCCTTTTTCCACATTAATTTATAAAACTGGGTGAGTACATTATTTCAAGGCAAATCTGAAGGTATATGCAGGAGTAATAGCACAATCCAATATTAATCACACATTTAACAATTGAAATAAATAAGAACTATTGTTGCAATAATTAAGATAAATTGCAGAATTATAAAATAATTCACAAAAATTGAAGAAACATACCATAACAGTAGTTAAAATAATCAAGCAAAAATGCGAGAACAACACACATAAATAACACAGCACCTGATCAGAAGAGTGGGCCCAAATCTCTGACTAGGGCTGCGATAAACTCATAGCTTATAGGTGAAATAGAAAAATGGCTTGCATTCAAATAATTAATAGTATTTTGTTACAAATTTGATCTCTCGCTCGCTAACCCGATTCACAGTCCCGAGACCCATCCTATACAATTGTTCAGAAGGTCGTCTTCCCAATTTGAAAACTAATAGCTACAAATATAGAATTGTTACAATGACCAAACTAGTTGCTAAGAGAAAACCAAGAAAGGTCTAAAGATCTAGAGTAGTTTTGGATCTGTTATGTTGTTACAAAATATCAAAATGGTGTTGAGAACTCAGAGTTGCTTCTGTGACTACCAGATCTACAAAAATAACAAAATTAGTGCTCGCATAGGAAAAAATCTCCATGACTATTATTTCATTAATCAAACATTCCATATAAGACTATGGAAGGGGGTTTACCTTGTGCATTTAGAGCATTTAATGATATAAAGAAGTGAAAGAGTGGGTGAAAATAGAAGAGAAAAGTATGCAGATTTGGTACCCAACATCTCCCCCCAACTGGTCTATCTGCATGTCCTCATGCAACTTGTCGTCTTCTCAGGTTTGGGTTGGATTGACTATGGTAAGAATGAAACTAAGCGAGGTCATACTCTCCAGCCATCTCTGTTCCAGGGGGTTTATATCCCTCTATCAGAATGACATCCTTCCACCAATATTTTCTTACATTGTATGTAGGAGAATACTAATCTACTTGCAACCAAATGAGGGGGAACTGAAACATCAACCCCATTCATTGGACCGCATAAGTCTGAATACACGCTATAAAATGCAGCACTCTTTCTAATGCTCATACAAAATTGGGTGCTCCAAAAGGTTCCCGATTTTCTGAGAGCTGATGACGACAACATTCATATCCTTTGACAATTGTCAAGAGCTTCATCCCGAAAAGCTTCTACTTGTCTAACACAGAGGTCATCACACCACTTTTGGGTTGCGAGCGTATGTTTCTTATGTCCCTCAATCTGTAAAAGGTAAAGTGATTTTTATAAATATTTGCTGCCTAACCATGCTCCCTCCTTATCACCAGTTGCCTTTTAACTTGATTTTCTTCAAAAGTATCATAGGTCTACTTCTACTTAACTTGGTTGATAGCATAGGAGTTGCAGGCTCTTAGGTGAATATCCCCCACAAATGGCACACGATTGAAGGTTTGATCATTCTTTAGGAAATAATTGTGCATGTAAAGTTCGCACATCAAGTGTTGACCCACAATATCATGAATTTTAAAAAAATAGAGGAACTGTATCAGATCCTTAATCACATGGCTGATTTCCTTATAAATACTTTCCAGGCAGAAGAAAAATAATTTCTCATGAAGAAATAAAGCATAACTATGGGTGGGAGTTCCAAAGGCCATCACTTGCTACTGCAAGGTAAACATCTTCTCTTTATCTGCTTTCAACACTTATACCTGCTCCTATAAGTCCTCCATCTTACCATATTGTTTTCCTTGCCTCTATCTTGCTTTGTTTAACTGGTCTATATACCCTGTAATAATCCTAGCGGCCTTCTCCTGAGCCCTCTTCGTCTCCTTCTTATTTTCATTTACGGTAGATTGCCATTTCCAAATTTTAGCAACGAGGAAGAATTCTCGAGCTTCAAACAGATGTTAATAGGACCAGTATGTGTAGCAACAGAGGAAAACTTGACCTTAGGTTTCACCACCTTCCATTTATATACTTTTACCATTTTCTTCAAATGAGATACTTTCTTTCTCAGCTTTCGAACTTCCTTCTTCAGCCACATGGTCTTGTTAAACTGAAGCTGATACCTTCTCTTGAGAGGTGGTCTCATGCTTTCACATTGTTCTATCCATTCCTTCTTAACAATGAATTTGTCTCCTGTCCCTATAGCAAGTTCATAAGGTGGTGGGTCGTTGTTAACGCATAAAATGGTTTTTCTACCAGGTCTTCTTTACTTGGTTCCCTTTCGTCAGGAGCACTCTCCTCTTCTTCTTTCCTTAATTTAGGAAATTTTGTCGCCTGGTGAGTGCCTTCATCGACTATTCTCTGCTCCGTTTCTTCCATGAAATTACCTTCTTCATTTTTAGCTTCAAGATGCCCTTGCTAAGAATCATTAATATATGGACCAATATTGGCCATATATTTCCTTGAATCGACAAACTTTAGTACTGGAAGGATAAAAATCCCTTTTATTAATCGTAGGGGAGAATGAAAACCCCTTGCTCCACTAGGCATCATGGAATCAAAATGAGAATGAAGAATATCTTTTACCTGATCTGTGTTAGCCTTGTCTGCCACCTCTGATTCCATTTCTTCATCACCTTTGTTTCTTAATTGGGCCAAGCCTCCTTCATGCATTTCTTCTTCGTCTGCATTCGACACTAGTTCTTATGGAGCAATGTCAACCTCGAGGGTCATTCCTTCCCAGTCTTCCTGTCTTGACTGAGTCGGGGGTGGTTCTTCTGTGACACCCCTACCTATTTCAATATCCATATCCGTTTGGGCAGGTGATGTTGTTTCTTGTGTAACGACATCACTTGCCAACCATCTTGCTGGTGTTCCTTCTCCCTGTGCTCCATTAATGAAAACCAATGTCTGTGGGATAGTATCAACTTCATCCCCTATCTCCATGATTCCTTCATCAATAGGTTCCATAGGCGAGGCTGGTTCTTGTGTGACATCCTTGACTACATCAACGATTACTTCTTCCATTTCCATTTCTTCCGGTTCTTCCTCTTCTTCCTCCATTTCCTTTGGCTCTTCCTGTTTTACTGAATCAACTAGGGGTACTGGTTCTTCCTCCATTTCGTCCGCCTCTTCCTCTTTTAATGAATTAACCAGAGGTACTGGTTCTTCCTCCATTTACCTTAATATTCATCTTATGCCAAATTAACCAGAGGTACTGGTTCTTCCTCCATTTCCTCCGGCTCTTCCTCTTCTATTGAATTAACTGGAGGTGCTGGTTCTTCTTCCCTAGCAATGATGACAACTTCTATTTCCTCTTCCAATATTTCACACATATCAGTCCAGGGAACTTGAAATCGGGCTATTGCATGCATACTCAAAAAATGAACCAGTTTGTGATTCATGAGGACTTCCAGCACCTGGCGTGAATGTAGAGCAAAGTGCACCATGAGTTGAACCAATTTCAATAAAAATAAAGGCATGTTTAAAGAGTGAACCTATGCCTGCGAGAATCGAATATGGGCCAAGATTTTGGAATGTTACTTGAAAAATGTTGTAGAGTGTCCTTCGAAGATTATATATTTCATCACAAAGCCTACTACCTCATTCCATAGATACGGTAAAGATTTATGGTCATACCTTCTCTCATACTGGATAACACTTTCTCCTGCCTGCAAAAATAGTTCAGGAAACTCTGGCAGGGGAATCCTCCAAGAAAACCACTGTTTTCCTTGTTGTGTTAGCCCACTAAATTATGAAATGGATTCTTCTATGACAGGAATTTCTACTGCTCTGACTCAAGAGAGATTCCCATCCAAATTTAGCACAAACTATGTTGTGATTCCTTTGTCGACTCCATCCAATCTATTAAAATAGACATCCCATCCTGCATTGTCGAAAACTTGCCACACATCTGCATTCTACAGAAAAAATTTGTATCTTCAGGTTCATGCCACATATCTATTCTACCCATCCTATAGAGACCGTAACAACACTTTGGATGCAACAGATTGTTCGAAGGAGTGACCGCTACCAAATTCTCCAAAAACATCATGGTGAAAAATGAGGTGAAACAATGGTAAATATGGTAGGTGATTTCTCAGGAAATGAAGAAAATCATGGTGGATTATGGTAACTATGATGAATGAGATGGTAAATATTTTGCATGAGTTTTAAAGGACTAATTGGTTGGAAACATGAGCGTATTACTAATTCCAATACATGTTTAATGATTATACGAAACATGGTAAAGATCGTGAATCGTACCAATCATCATGATCGTGAATCATTGGTGTGGTTCAATTATGTCGTTATTTAGTTATGAAAATACACCCCAAAAATTAAAAGTAGCCGTCCACGGCATCAATGTCTTATGCATGGAATATTTGATTAGATCCATAAGAGTCAAATGGAGATGTACCTGGTGACCTACCTGAGGGAATTCATAGTTGGAAGAATAATGGCTAAGTAACGATGCTGACGAAGTAACAACATTTTAGAGTAGAAACATCGTGTAGTAACAACATCAAGGAGTAGCAGCATCTGAGGAGTAACAAAATCACGAGTAGCAGCATCCAGAGTAACAACATCCAAGGATTAACAACATCACGAGAAGAAGGATACGGAGTAACAGCATCCAAGGACTAACAACAACCAAGGAGTAACAACATCACGGAGTAGTGGCATCCAAGGAGTAACAACATCACGAGTAGCGGCATCATGGAGTAGCAGCATCCAAGGAGTAACAACATCATGAGTATCAGCATCCAAGGAGTAATAGCATCACGAGTAGCAACATCCAGAGTAACAACATCGAAGGAGTAGCAACATCACGAGTAGAAGAATTTGGAGTAACAACACCCAAGGATTAATAATATTGGATACATAGAAAATTTCTGAGCATAACAGCAGTAGTGAAGTAACAACATCCGATACTTCAGAAATTTCCAACTCCACAGCATTGCACCTAAGTAGTAGCTCCTGCAAAAAGAAAACAAGTAAATAGTAACAATATTATATATATATCTATATATATATTTATATATATATTAATATTATTTTATTTTTTATTTATTTATTTATTTTTTTAGAACAAGGATGTAGAGGAGGAATTCTCTGCACTGATAACCTTCAGACCATATTTCTCGAAGAGATGTTTAATGAAGGCATCCTTAGAGGCTGGTCTTAGATGATTTCCATTTGCTATGAAAGAAGCACGTGTATCATCAATTGTGATCAATCTGACTATTCTATTGTCAAATATAGCATCCACCTCATAAGGCCCCATCCAGCAAGTTCAAATCTTTCCTTTAAAATCCTTAAAATGGGAGTCATAAAGTAATGCCCAATCTCCTCTATGAAACACCTTGCTTTTGATAAACTTATCATTCCATTTCATCCTTTGCTGCTAAATAGCAGTAGTCCTCTGGACAACCATTGAATGGATTTCCTCTAATTTGTTAAGATGATCCAACTGGTGTTTTTGGGTATCTTACAGGTCCAACCCTACTTCAAGAGATATTCTGAGCGTACTGATTTCAAATTCTATTGGTAAAAATCGAGATTTCCCATAAACCAACTTAAATGGTGAAAACCAAGTTGTGTTTTTCCATGCTGTTTTGTATGCCCAGAGAGCTTCAGGTAGCCTTTGAGCCCAATCTCGATGATGGTGTGCCACAGTATTTGTCAAGATATTTTCCAATACCTTGTTTGTGCTTTCCACTTATCGATTCACCTAGTAGTGGTATGGAGATGTCACCCTATTCTTGACCCCATATTTCTGCATAAGCCTCACTATCATGTGTGACATGAATTGTGATCCTCCATCTGAAACAATCTCCCTCAAAGTACTGTAATGAGAAAAATATCTTCAAATAGAAAATCTAGAAACCACTTGTTATGTTGCTTTTGCTACATCCTTGGATTCTACCCACTTAGTCACATAATTACTGCAAACAAAAATGTGAACCTTTTTCTGGGATGGTGGGTTAAAGGGTCCAACAAAATTGATAGCCCACTTCTCAAAAAGTTCAAGGACTACCTGGGGTTGTAAATCCATTTCATCGGATTGACCCAACTATCCCATGCGCTAGCAACTATCACACCTTCGAACATAATTTTGCGCATCCTGGAAGATATAAGGCCAGTAATATCCCATCTGTAACACCTTATGGCATGTTATTTTATCTACAAAATGCCCTCCACAAGGGCCATGATGGGCAGCCTTCGGCACTTCGTAGATATCATCCTTAGGTACACAACATCAAACCTGCTTATCGGCTCCTGTATGAAAAAGGTATCCTACCATCCACGAATATTGGGCACTGTGATGAATAATTTTCCGATGTTCCCTATATGACAAATGATGGGGCACCTTCCCTGGAGCAAGATAGTTAGCAATACATGCATACAAAGGAGGATTAATAGAAATTGCTAAAAGATGATCATCCAAAAAACGATCTTTTATGGGTGTGCCTTCATCATTATTATCCATTCTGGACAGAAAATCAGCAACTACGTTATCCTTTCCTGGTTTATCTACTATTGTAATATCAAATTCTTGAAGCAATAACAACCATCTTGTAATGCGATCAAGAGTGATGGGTTTATTTATCAAATACATTATTGTTGCATGATCGATATGTACAAAAGTAGGATAATCGGTGATATAATGTCGAAACTTTTTGATAGCATAGATGACAACAATAAATTCTTTTTCAGTCACCGTGTAATTTAACTCAGTAGGAGTCAAATTCTTGCTGACGTAATAAACTGCATTAGCTATCTTGTCTACCCGATACAAGTAGGCAGAAAATTTTCATACCGAGATCGGGCTTCACCTTTTAGAGTGGCCATGAATAACTTCATCAAGCAGTCTTTAGGAAAATCGATCTTTAATCTATGCACATGCATGTGAAATCTCACTAGATGAAGAGCAACATCATTACCTTTTACATTTTTGAACTTCGGAAGATATGTCATCCTATCAACTTGAGGCATGCTATTCAGAAAACCTAGTGTGTTAGTGTGTTTGGTTCACGTATGTACGAAATCACACAAAATTTAGGGGTGTGGTATTCCTTCTTAAGTTATTGGTCACATGCAGAAAATATATTTAGTCAAGCAAGTTAGTGGGACATGCTAAAACATATACATACTAGATAGAGAAATATCATGCATATTAAAACATAAAACTAAACTAAAAATAAAACAAATAAAACAAAAGCTCTAAATAGAGTCAAACAACTTCAATAATCCAAACGACGGCACTTATGTCCCCTCTTATTGAGTGCTGATAGGAAATGAGGATGAAAATTTAACCCACTTGCCAAGGGGCCTTTAGAACTGAGGGTTCTAAGTCTCGATGCAAGGATTTCTTTACTACCGAGCTGCCTTGGCACAAAGTCTTCCTCTCTCTACTATGGTGGATTAGAGTTGTTGGATGGCCAACAACTAAGTCCCCTCTATCTATGCTCCAGATCACACATTGATGGTATTACTTGGGGCAATTCTAGCCAGCATATCAATGTGCTTTCAAGTTGCTCATCACTTGGTGGCCTTTTATAAGAGAATTCAAATCCTATTTCCCCCTCTTGGTACATTGTGGATGGCGACCCAAGAGAGGAGGATGATTCCATGATGTGCCACATTTATTCCTTTGTGTGCTCTCTTGATGTCCTAAGGAGACTAGGGTGGCTATCCATAGGTGGATTCAAGTGTGGAACCAATGTCCTTGAGTGTGCCTTGTGGCCCCATAAAATGACTTTCGCCACTCCCAGCATTGCGCGCATTTTGGAGTAAAAGGCGTGCAAAGGCACGACTATAAAAGACTTTTTCATGCAAAAGCACATTTGAATAGTATTCCTTGCACTAATTTGATTTTTCCTCAGATCTTAGAGATTTTTTAAATACTTTCATATTCTCTAATGTCTCTCAGCCCTGTAAATCCTTCTGCGTGACATTAAATAATGTGACCATTGCTTGTATGATTCTACAGTGATAACACCTAGTATGTGATCTTGGCTCATGGGAGCATACCTTCAAGCAATTGAATCAATTTTGACAAGAATGAAGTCATCAAGAAGTTTTTTAGACTACAGGTTCTTGAAGATTGGAGTCACCATAAAAGTTCTAAACCTTGGGATTTTTTGACACTGGAGTCGCCAGGTGAATGATGCTTAGCCTTCTTGTGCCTGATCGTTGTTCACCATCAACAATAATATTTGATATTTTTCGTTCTTTCTGAGGGAATATTTGTCTTTTCACCTCCCATGCAATGACATCAGTATGTTATCACTCCCCGGATCTCTAATGATGAGAAAGAGTCCAAACAGAGGTAGCCACAAAGCAATATTTTAGCTTGGTATATAGCTCTACCAAACTGGAGAGGGCTCTCTCCAAAAAATCACAGCCAAGAGGGCTCGATGAATTAGGGTTTTAAGATAGGTATGAGTATAAGGTTTCTTTGTTTGAATTGGTTTTGTTGGATGGGTGAACTAGGTCAAAGAGGATAGGTGATGGAAAATAAGATTAGGATTGCAGTCCACTCAATGGGAAAGGTAGGTAGGAAGGATAACACTTTAGGGTTTCAGGGAGAGAAGAATCATATTGATGATGAGCTAGAAAGAGAAATACAAGGCATTTGTTCTTTCTAAACTGAAGAAATGAGACAAATTATGAAGATTTTCCCAAAACGTAGCATAAGAGATGTATTCTGCTTATCAACTTGAAAATTAACATATAATAGAAATGAAATGGATCATGGAGAGTAAAAAACATGCATACATATGCAATAGAAGAATAAAAAATGTTAATTTTCCATACCACAGGTATCCCAAAGAAATAACTACAACTCTTTCATTAAATTCCTGCAAAATACTGATTACAGTAGTATACTCTCTGATCAATACGACAACATCCAATCTATGGAATGAGTCAAAATGTACAATATATATACCTCAAAAAAAATTCTCCCAACCTCAGGGGTCGAATCCATGAGTGGAGGATTTTTTCCACCAAAAAATGAACTGATACCTAGAGTGTAGGGTGGTCAAACTGACTCATCCCTCACTTTTTGGAAACTGATTCATTACATGTCATCAAAAGTTTTCACCTAATTTATTTACCCTTAGGTATGTGTAAACCATAAAAATTACATTTACATCATTGAATTACATTGGTAAAACTTAATTTTCCTAAGTGAAACTTGAAAAACTGAGAAAATTTGGAAATGTCATCAAACTCAGAATATTTGTCAAAAGAGTAGCGCCAAATGTAGCTCCACTTTTGAAGGGGTTCCCTATGTCCAAATTGAGATTAAGATAGCTCATTGGAAAGATCATGTTGTCTAGTTTCTAGATATGTGATGGGTTTCCAAAATTGTGTTGATTTGACCATCCAGAGACTTGTCAAAAGCATAGCGCTAGGCTAAAAAACAGGGAAGAAATGTGATTTTTTAGGTGTTTTTTGACTTTTTGACTTCTCCTTTGCCCGAAAAAAAGTTTTGTAAATTTGTTTTACTAAATTTAATTGGCCTTTTGAATCAAATGGGGCTTTCATATTAGCCATTGGAGGTTCCTAGAAAAAGTGCAACACCTAGGGCGTTGCGCCTTTGGTAGTGGGACTGTGTAAAACTGCCAAAAGTGCAAAAATTTCTAAAATTTTCCAAAATTGCATAAATCTATTCAAAAATTCTTCTGTAAAATGCTGATAAGGTGTGTTAGGAAATGAGTGATGCCTCAACAAGGATATAGAGCTTTTCCCCTTCATTTTTCTTGATTAGGGATTCAAGTCTTGATCTGGCCTTTTGGACCTTTGACCTTGCAATATGATTTCTCTTGTAGTAGTTGTTGGCGAGGAAAATCCACTCTGTGGAAAAAGGTGATCCCTCAAGCCCTAGGGTGGGTATAGTAGCAATAGGACATGCTAATGCATCGATTCCTAGTTAATGAATGAAACTGATTCGAGATAGATATCCTACCATTGATCCAACGAAGTTGTCGTAGTTATAGCAACAGTCTCCTGATCTTCATCCCGACATGCCCTGGTCCTTCAGTAGCGGTACTCAGGTGCCTACACAAGGATTAGAGAATGAAAGCATCATACGAAACAATATTTTCATTCATAACTATCTAATTGGTCAAGGAGAATTAAACGTATTGTGCAAGATTAATCATATCAACACAAGACGAGAACCAAAACATCAGTCATGTATTAAGTAAGAGAAAGAAAGAGATTACAAACAAATGAGCCTTGATGTCACAACCTCCTTCAATGGGTCCATTCAAAATGAATCTTGAGCATTTTTCGAGGTATTTGGACTTGGTGAGCCAATAAACCTAGACTCTCTCTCGACAAGGGGTCTCTCTCTTCTCTATCTCACACCAGCTATATCAGACTATTTCAGCTATTCTCCAAAACATTCAGCTTTCCAAACCATTCATCTCTTTAAACCATTCAACTATCCAAACAATTCAACTCTCCAAACCATTAAGCTAGATGCATATATGTGTGAGAGATTTATTTATAGAAGGATAGGAGGAGGGTGGGATCCCTCATACCATGGAAGGGAGGCCTTATCCTTTGGGAAGTTGCCCCAAAT